>CM035156.1:89322083-89967083 GCA_020205615.1 Panax quinquefolius | reverse complement strand
TGTTTTCTTCCGAACAGTCTAATCCTATTTCCCGAAAAGAATTTGACGGATTGAGTAAACAAATCACAGACTTGGCTGTTCTATTGAAAGAATTACACCAGTCTACTCAGGGTACGAAGATACCTACACATACAGAACCCTCTACACAAGGAGTTCAAGGTCTGAAAAAAACAATTCCAGAACATCAGTTGGATACAACCAACAAAGACCCTGAAGGCACTCATCTCCAAGGAGATCTGGACAACGGTGACATCAGGAAGAAAGTCCTTCAAATGGAGGAAACCATTCGTGTTCTCAAAGGGATTGGAACTCATGGCATTGTTTTATATACAGACCTTTGCATATTCCCTGGTGTTCATTATCTGGAGAAATTTAAAGCCCCTAATTTTGAGAAATATGACGGATTAGGGGATCCTTATACACATTTAAAGGTGTTCATTGGAGAACTCGGATCTTATGCTGATAATGAAAAGCTTCAAAAGCAGCTGTTTCAGAAAAATATGACTAGAGAAGCCCATTCATGGTATACCAGATTAGACAACTCTAAGATCCGTAGTTGGGAAGAGCTGGCCCATGGCTTCCTCACTCAATACAGTTTTCAATCTCAGATGGCTCCTAACCGGTACCAAATTACCAAGGTCAAGAAATAGTCTAATGAGTCATTTAGAGAGTATGCTCAAAGGTGGAGGCGCCTTGCTGCTCAAGTTATTCCTTCCATGACAGAATCAGAAATGGTCATTACTTTCATAGATATACAGGAAGCTCCTTTCTATGAAAGAGTTCTAGCTGGTATTGGCAAACCATTTTCTGAAATGATCAAACACGGTGAGATGGCTGAAATGAGATTGAAGTCCCAGTAAAATTCAAGACCTAGTCGCTCTTAAAGTCATTCTTTGAGCACATCCAAATCCAGGATCTTATGGAAACAACCCTGAGGGTCCATAAAAAGAAAGAGGAGGATGTTTCCTTGATACTACAAGGACAAAAAGGCAATCCAAGCATGCCTATGCAGAGGAGAAACTACTCCCCTTTTCCAGCACAATCTTCAAACCCTCCATTACCTAAAAGTGGAGAAGGGAAGCGGCCTCGAACATTCACACCCTTAGGGGACTCGCTTGGAAATTTTCTTCCTCTTCCGACGGCTCAAAAGAAAATTACACATCTTCTTCCACCAGCCAACCCTAATGGGAGGGGTTTTAATGCTACTCGGAAGTGTGCTTACCATGCCGGGGCACCCGGACATGATACTCAAGATTGTTGGGCCTTAAAGCATAAGATTCAAGATCTAATAGACAATGGTGAGATCGTGGTCACTAAACCCGATCAACCTCATGTGCAAGACAACCCTCTTCCTCAACACAAAGAAGAAGAGGTCAACATGATCAGTTGGAGCACTGTACAAGATTCTAATGGCGAATCATCCCAACCCATCAAAGATGGTGTTGACAAATGGATTATGCAAAGTTCCAGTTCACCATGGAACGAGAGATGAAAGCTCTTTGCAAACAAATTGAGCAATTGGCAGAACTGGTGACCCGCCATCATCAAGTCACACGCCAATTAATAAGGCAGGAGCATGCCTATCTCCTTCCATTTGTTATGAATGCTTCATCAATACCTTCAGAAAGCGAAGCTATGGAGGATAAGGTTTCAAAGTGAGCAAGTGCTAAAGCCCGTCGGGATTTTGCCAATAAAAGGGAATTCACCTATTTGGGCCAATCTATGGAGGAGATACTTCAAATGTTGATCAACGAAGGAAGAATCACATTCCTTCTACCTCCAATCAATCCCCGCTCAGGGCGATTCAATCCTGATGAAATGTGTCAATATCATTCACATTCTCGCGGTCATAGCACAAAAGAATGCTGGGCACTCCGCCATCTCATTCAGAATCTTATTGATAGCAGTGTCCTGTAAATAGCGGATGATTACACTGTGCAACTCAAGGATGGGAATACATGCCCTACCCAATGGAATGGATCAGTAGTAGTTATATCCGAAGTGGATGATGAGACTGTCAAAGTTTTTCCCATACAACCAATTCATCTCAAAGGAGCTGACAATCCTTTAAAAATGGCCGCACCAGAGCCAATTCCTTTACCTTGCAGACTACAGCATCCTGTTGTCAGCTTGCATAAAGTTCCATGGAATTATGGAGAAGCTGAAGGATCCACGTCTCATACTACTGCTATAGTGTCAAAGGAAAATCCATTGTATCTTCCTCAACGGGTTATCAAGCCTACTCGCGAAGCAAAGGGGAAGTTTCCCATGGAGAAGATTGAAAAATTCCTCCGTACTATGGGCCAAGATGAAGCCAAAGTGGTTTTAAGCTTGCGAGAAGCTCCACACTATATTTCAATTCTGGACCTGGTTTTCTCTTCCGATGAGCATCAAAAGGTCTCGCTAAAGGTTTTGGAAGAATCCTACCTGCCAAAATCAGTGAATATGGAAAAATTTCAACATTTGGTTGATCACATTTTCAACAACAATGTGATATCCTTCACTGATGACGACATACCTCCCGAAGGGACCGGTCATTACAAACCACTACACATCGCGGTGTTGTCTTCTGGGTACGTGCTAGCTGGAGTATTGATAGATGGAGGTTCATCTCTAAATATCTATCCTTAATGCCACCTTGGTGAAGATGAATATCAATCTCAAGCGAATCCAAAGTAGTCATACGATCATCTGAGCTTTTGATGGATCCTGGCAAAATTCTGTTGGAAAGATTGAATTGCCAATTGAGATTGGTCCAAATACATTCAATGTATCCTTCCACATCCTCAAGACCGACTCAGGATACAACCTGTTATTGGGGAGACCATGGATACACATGGCTGGAGCTGTTCCCTCCACCTTACATCAACAACTCAAATACATCATCAACAACAGTCTAGTCACTGTAAATGCTGAGCCGAAATGTCCTAGACCAGGAACTTTACCAATTATCAGCTTCAATTCAGAAGTTGAGCCGGCCAGTTTCCATACTCTGGAAGTGAGTAACACGCAATACCATTCTATTAGAGTGCCACTTCCCGTACCCAAGATTTCTGATGAGGGTATGTTAGCTACTCAAGAAATGATGTTATTGGGTTATCAACCTGGACAAGGGCTTGGTAAAGATCAATAGGGTATTAAGGACCCTAACCAAATGTCCAATAAAATTGGGACAGCCGGACTAGGCTATTCTACTAATTCCACTCATAGGAATCCTCATAAGCATAAGCAGGTTCCTCAAACTTCCGTCGCACGGCGATTTTCTATACCTTTACCACATGAGTTGATGCAGTCTCCAGTTAAAGTACCAGCCCATATAGTGGTTATGTTATTTCCGAAGCCAGTGCCAATCAAAGCTAAAGAGGTGCTAATTCCTGATCTCGAGGCACAAGAAAAGGAACGGAAATGTAAACATGACCTTGCCTTGATGATGGTAGGCATTCGCGTCATTGTTCATGATGAACACACAAACAGATACACCCCAGACGATGATTGCCCCGATGTCATGGTTATCATTCGGGAAAAGGAGGACATTGACGATCCTTCTATCACTGTAGTCCATCAGGACTTTTCCCTCGGCAATTGGAGCAGCACTCCATGCATTGGTCGACGATGGTAAAATGGGCAGAAAATCCCTCTACCCTGTAGATAACTTTAATTGCTTGATTTCCTTTACAGCACTAGTAGTTATTTTATCACGTACATGCTAACACTTTTGTATGATCGAACAGTTGCATATATTAAGTGAAACCATCTTTTGTTTCAGGACTCTGAATTTAGATGTGCTCGTATTTTGTCGATGAGGTGCCTTCTCTCCACAAGGGCTGTAACTTTGATGAAAATTTGGACTCAGACTTGATGGACATCCAAGAGGACATTGAGACACCTCAAGAGATTAAGGAATGGGTCACAGACAAACCCAAACCAAATCTTGATCAAACTACTCCTTTCATTCTCGGAACCTTAGACAACCCTAAGCTTATCCAGATTGGTTCAGACCTTACCACAAATCAGCGGAATGACATGGTTGCACTGTTAACCCAATTCCAGGATATGTTTGAATGGTCTCATGAAGACATGGTGGGATTGTTCACTGACATTGTTCTTCATCACCTTACCATTAAAGAAGGATTCAAGCCAGTTAGGCAAAAGCTCAGGTGATTGAAACCTGGGTGGAGTTTAAAAGTCAAATAAGAAATTGTGAAACAATTTCAAGCTGGCATCATCATGGTGTCTACATATCCAGAATGGATATCCAACATTGTTCTCGTGCCTAAACCAGGAGGAAAGGTGCGAGTTTGCGTGGATTATCGGGATTTGAACAAAGGTTACCTTAAAGATAGCTTTCCCGTGCTATTTATCCACATTCTCATTGACAATACTGCTCAATATGACATATACTCTGCTGATTGCTTTGCGGGGTACCATCAAATTATGGTCTCTAAGGAAGATCGTGAGAAAACTGATTTCATCACGTCTTGGGGAACCTTTTGCTACAGACGGTTGTCATTCAGCCTCATCAACGCCGGGGAAACCTGCCAGTGAGCTATGATGGCTCTTTTCCACGATTTAATGCACAAGGAGATAGAGATCTATATGGATGACATCATTGTCAAATCCCGGAAGGAGGATGACCATTTAGACCATCTCAAAAAGCTGTTCAACAAGTTACGTAAGTACAACTTGAAGTTGAATCCCGCCAAGTGCGCCTTTGGTGTTAAGCAGGCAAATTGCTAGTCTTCCTAGTCAGCCACAAAGGGATTGAACTAGATCCTACCAAAATCCAGGCCATCTAGGAAATGCCCATTCCTCAGACAAAGAAGGAAATATGGGGATTTTTGGGAAGGATCAACTTCATTAGCCGATTCATTTCTCAACTCACGGCAACCTGTGAGCCAATCTTCAAATTGTTAAGGAAGAACTCCTCCATAAAATGGAACGATGAGTGTCAGAAAGCCTTCCTCACAATCAAGGATCAACTGATCAACGCTCCTGTTTTGGTACCTCCCAGGGATGATGTTCCCCTGTTCATGTACCTGTCCATAAATGACAATGCTATGGGTTGTATGCTGGGGCAAAAAGACAATAGAGGCCAAGAACGAGCTATCTATTACCTCAGCAAAAGATTCAGCATCAGTGAACACAAGTACACTCTGATTGGGGAGACTTGTTGTGCTTTAACATGGACTTCCATGAGATTATAACATTATCTCCATGGTCACACAACCCATCTCATATCCCGCATGGATCCTCTTAAGTATGTATTCAGCAAACCCATACTGAATTGTCGACTGTCCAGATGGCAGTTGATCCTACAGCAATTTGACATAGTCTATGTGACGCAAAAGTCTGTCAAAGGTCAAGGAATTACAGATCAACTGGCCGCCGCACCTATAGGGGATTACAAACCCTTAGAAACGTACTTTCCTGATGAAAGGGTAATGACAGTTCAGTTATAACATCAGTACGACACATGTCGTGTATTTTGATGGGGTTGTTAATTTAGAAGGCTCCGGAGCTAGAGCAATCTTACTATCCGGTACGGGGGAGCAGTATCCCGTCGGCGTTAAATTGCAGTTTGTCAACACCAAAAACACAGCTGAGTATGAAGGCTGTATCATGGGACTCAAACTTGCCCGTTCAATGGGTATCAAGCGGTTAACTGTCTTTGGAGATTCCAAATTGGTAATCAAGCAATCCACAAGAATCTATTATACCAAAGAATTACATTTACTGCCTTACAATCCGCAAGTTGTACAGATGGCTTTGGAGTTCGAAGAAATCTCCTTTCTACACATTCCTCGTAATAGGAATGACTTTGCAGATGCATTAGCAGCGTTGGCCTCCTTGGTTTATATACCTGACAAGGAAAACATGCCAAGCATCACGATTGCTATGCAGAAAGCCCCAATCTATGGGAATTATCGGATGAGTTGCCTCCCATCCACAACCCTTGGTATCAACATATCAAGGAGTACCTACGAGATGGATCTACACCTGCTGAGGCGAGCCTAACTAAAAAGAGGCGGATTCATCGGCTTGCTATGAAATTCTACCCGAGCGGAGATGCACTCTACAAAATAGATGCAGGATTAGGTCTCCTCAGATGTGTGGACAAAGACCAAGCTCAGTGACTCATGGATGAGATCCATAGTGGAGTATGCGGCCCTCACATGAGAGGACCCCTACTTGTCAAGAAAATTCTCAAAACGGGACATTATTGGCTTACACTCAAAGTTGACTGTGATGATCACGTCAAGAGGTGCTATAAATGTCAGATCCATAGGAATGCTATCCAAGGGAACTCCACAATATGAGTTCGCCATGGCCCTTTGCAATGTGGGGAATGGATGTGATCGGGCCCATCGAGCCCAAAGCCAGTAATGGACATCGATTCATATTCACCATGATCGACTACTTCACCAAATGGGTTGAAGCAGCTTCCTTCCCCAAAGTTACTAAAGAAGTCATCGTTGCTTTTATCAAAAACAATGTTGTTTGTTGATATGGACAACCAGAGGTCATTGTGTCAGACAATGCTAAAAACCTCAACAACAACATGATGGAGGAATTTGCAAAAAATTCCACATCAAACATCTCAACTCTGTCATCTACCGACCAAAGATGAATGGTGCTATTGAATCGGCTAATAAAAACATCAAGAAGATCATGTAGAAAATGTCCGCCAATCACAAAGGATAGCCTGACTTCTTGTCCCTAACTTTATTAGCCTACAGAACTTCAATGCGTGCTTCCACTGGGGCAACCCCCTACTCGTTAGTCTATGGGATGGAAGTAGTGCTCCCCATAGAAGTGGAAATGGAATCCCTCAGAGTATTGATGGATGCTCAGTTAGATGAAGACCAATGGGTACAAGACAGGTATCACCAATTGTCTCTGATAGATGAAAGGCGAACCGCGGCTATCTTCCATGGTCAGTTATATCAGCAAAGGATCGCATGATCCTACAACAGAAAAGTCTGACTACGGCAATTCAAATAACATAACTTGGTTTTGAAGAAGATCATTGACAACCAAGATCAATCTAAGGGAAAATTCGATCCTAACTGGGAAGGCCCATTTATTGTCAAAGAAGTATTGACAGGAGGTGCTCTCAGATTGCAGGAAATGGATGGCGATGAATTTTTGCAGCTTATCAACTCGGACACCGTGAAATGGTAATATGTCTGAAGTTACCATCAAACAAACATCCTGGTTTTGATCATCCATCACCAGTCATTCCGGTTTTGAACCCTCTCTCCTTTTTACAAACTCTTCTACCCCTCAGGGAAACATACACTTCAAGCCAGCAGCCTGGTTTTACTTCATTCCAAATTTCACAGCTACTTCTTCTGAAGACGAGATTAAACTTTTCACACCTGCTTCTCCTAAAGATGAGATTAAACTTTTCACACATGCTTCTCCTGAAGACGAGATTAAACTTTTCACACCTACTTCTTCTAAAGACGAGATTAAACTTTTCACCCCTGCAGTTTATCCTCAAGATAGGATTAAACTTTTTCCACACTTGCAGTTTATCCCTCATGGGATTAAACTTTTTTTTCTCGCATGATATAGCTCGCACATGAGATTCACGCTTCTCTTCACCACGATTCGTCTCCGAGGGCGTAACCACGTCGAATTGATCTCCTTAATACCCGGGGGTACATAGGCAACCATATTCTATATGGCCCGGTCGTAATAAAGAAAAATAACAAAAACATTTATGCCCTTTTCTTTAAAAAAATAACAAAAAAAACAAAAATACTTCTACACCCATCTGCCTTCCGCATTCAGCGTTGAACCTCCTACACTAGGTTTGAACTACGCAGACTTGATCTCCTCTTCAACAGGAGTACGTAGGCAGCCATTAATGGTGCAGTCTAACCCCTACCAGAATAAACATACTTGTCACACGGTACTAGGATCAACCTTCAAATTTCCCCACTTCATCGGTTTCAGATCAAAGGGATGGAATTATCCAACCTCTTCTCACAAATAGAAGATTCGGTGACCATCTAAGCTGCGATCGTTCCTCAAAGAGCAATACCAACCCATAAGAGATGGAATTAACTAGGCTTCTCACAAATAAAAGTACTGGCGACCATCTATGGTGCGGTCAATCTCAGAAAGGAAGAGACCACCCTCCTCTCCATTTTCTTCCATACAGATACCAGTCCCAAGACACCAAAGATGGTAGGGATTTTTAGTAATCAATGATCCGTTCTGAGAGACCTTGCGACGTCTCAATGTCCATCTATCAAGGATAAGTTCCCTGCCAAATATCAAGCAAGTATCAATGCATAACTAAAAGGGAAGTGAATCAAAATATATTTCCCTGCCATATATAATATTGTTTGATATATACATCTGTGTTGTACATGACAAAATGGCTAAGCTAGTCTGTGCAGGAAAATACAAAGCTATCTACAGATCTGTATGTATGCGAACTATCAGATCTAACATAGCATCCCTCTCTGAAGACGGAGGTAACGCTGCAAGCTCCTGCCCAAGGGTATCTACACGAGCTAGCAGATCAGAGGCTAACTGCATGGTGGCATAATGCTCATCAATGTAAGCACTCATGTCGGCCATACTGACCGTCATCTAGGATCTCACTGAAGTGCTGTCTGCAATGGCCACAACCCTAGCAGATAAGGCGACATCTCGCTCAACTATCAATGCATCCCTGGCAGATCTAGCCTCACCCCTTTTTAACAGAGCGGAATCTCTCTCATCAAGAGCTGTCAACATCGTGGCCCTAGCCTGATCTCTGTCATAGGTCATTAGATGTAAGCTCTGCTCCAAATGCTATGCCGAATACTGAGTAACAATGGCACTCGGGGTGGGAGAATCTATCACAAATGTTGGCAGCCCAGCAGTCAATTCATCGGTGGGAATGACAACATCCTCTATAGGCTCCTCACCGTCAGAATCAATCTCCTGCACTGTGGATACTGCCGCAACCAATGCAGTCTCTGTCTCTATCCTTGCAGAATACTCTGCAGAACAACCTGGATGACTGACAGAAAACTCATCCAACTCTCGCTGATCCCAACAAGCATACAACCTGGATCTGTCCTCCGCTGACAAACGGTGTGATGCAAAGCGCTGACTCACTGCACCCCCATACGGATGGAAGTCCTCAAACTGGTCAAACTGACTCATCACGGCCAGTGGGTGGTAAGTAATCATGCCCCTCAAACCAGCCAGAGGGAGATAATCCATGCCCGGAGCATGAGTAATGAAGCTGTAGGGTGAGCTAAGCCCTGAACATGGCAATATATCAAACGGATCTCCAATCTCTGCCAAGAAAGCGGACCAAGATACAGCATCTGTACACCCCGCAGGCTGAAAGGAGTATGACATGGCTATCTCATGGGTGAAACAAATTCCATGATGTCTAAATGTGCCAATCGGTCTCAAGTGTGACATGAACCACACATACAGCATGACCGAGCTACCTATGAACACTCCTGCCAAATAAGTGTAGTAGTATGTAGCCAACCTCAAGGTCTCTGCGATAATCATCAGTACAATGGTATGACCCTCATGTCTCTCGTCACCATGTGCACGCAAGGTCTGTCCAGCGGCAGCATCGTCAACCGTGCATACTCCTCCAAAGTAGGAGTCAACTCACGGGTCCCAAAGCGGAATACCTGTCTGTTTGGTACCTAGTGCTCTAGCATGTCCTCTACAAATCCTGGAGGAACCTGAAACATCAGTAAGGTCATAGTATGCTACAGCAAATCATCTACGATCACCGTGTCTGATGGTGATATACTATCATACCATGATCGCATACCAACTACCACCGTAAATGGTGGGGTATGATCAATACGGCTAACTGTCGAAGAAGACATCTCTACGGGTCGTGTCATAAGACCATCCAGGGGTCAATGCTGAATATCTCTGGACATACATACATATGCATTATAATAACATGTATGATACAATAGATGGAAATATGATATAGGGAACAGAAAACTATGCATACATTCCTAAGTATATCATCATCTAATACATCTCTGTACAGCTAAAATATAGGGAAATGGGGCGAAGCTACCCAACATCTAACAGAGACCTATCAAAAGATATAGCGAGAATGGGGCGAAGCTACCTAGCAGCTAATAGAGGCCTATCAAAAGAAATACATCAGAAAAAGTCAATGGTGTCGATGTCCACATCATCGATGCTGTCCACCTGATGTAACTCCTCCTGAGTCACTGGATCTCTATCTACAGGGATGTCAGGCCTATACAAAGGAGAATCTGCGCCAAAAAACCATATGGGTCATCCGAGGGACCAAAGCTAGAGCTGGAAGGATCAAAAGTATCTACCTCTGCAGGATCTCTGCCCAAATGTCGAATGAAAAGATGTGGACAGGGTCCAATGCAAGCGTCAATCATTAATTTGTGCCACATGAGTCGGATCTCTGACACAGGCTAGCCAATCCATCATCATCACAGATCCTGGAACCATATCCCCTATAAACTATATGGCGCGGGTCTGAGCTCCAATCGTACGAGGGTTCCACCAATGCTGGAACATCTCCTGAGAATAGGGGCCCTCTGACAATGTAAAGCCGTCAATCCCCATCAATGGGATGTCAATGATGGGTGACTGTGAAACAGGCCAATAATGCCTAGCAAGAGGCAAGATCGGCATACAAATCTCTCCTGTAGTGCTCCTGATAGCACGCTCTCCTAAATAGAGCTCCCATCCTCCATTTGTGAAGAGAGAAATCCTGCGGGTGGAAATGACGTACTCTACTCTAGTCGGGTAACCATCCTCAAATCCTACTCCCAAATGCTCTCCAGAGTAGGGAATCCATGTGATGACATCAGCTGCCAATAGCTCCAGCTGTAGGCGATAATGAGTGAAACCCTCAGCAATAGGGACCTCCGCTAATGTGGAATGATGCCATCTCCATCATTGTGGATAGGTGTCTAAACCTAACACGCTCACAGGACGTAAACAAGGAAGCCTCTCATAGATCCAAAACTGCCAACACAAAGGCAAACATATGCTGTCAGTCAACACTCTTAACCCATACATGGGAAAAGACAAGAGAAACACTCACCAGCAAAAATGGGTAGAATCCTAACCACGCCTCGGTCAAGCCCTGCGATCGCATGCACATTCCCCTGAGGAAGTAGGCAAAGGTGTAGGAACCCAAATCATACTCTCCTATATGGTCCACGAGTCGAGTGGTGCTGATAAAAGTGAAGGACACCATAGAAGAGTTATCTGCTATGAAGCAACCCCTAATGATCATCAGGAACAATTGACGAAGAATGTGATCCCCGACTCTCACATCATCGCATATAGCTCACTCAATGAAATTTTCGCCATAGCATCTACGCCAAAGGACTGCACGAATGGTCCCGCCGCGAAAGCGCCCCCGGAACTCCAACAAGGATCTGATGGCAGTAGGGGTGATATCCGCCGTGCAAGGCACCGACTCTCTTCCAAACTCTATACATGTGATAAACCGCCAATCCATCGACATCATCATCACCTCGCAGTCCAGCAAATGGAGTGACTGAGTCTGGTGGAACCACCGCTCAGACAATGCGCTGAGGTAACCCCAGGGACAGTGACGGGGTAGAATGGAGAAGAACCTCCTGAATCCCCAGCCATGGACGATCGCTCTATAGTCATTATGCAAGTCCTGATACATAGAGTGGATGCTAAACTAGTTCCCTCGAGGCTGTGTGAAGCCGGGAACCTACATCAAATGCAGATCAACATCAAACTCCTTGAATCCTCATTAATAGGAAATAAGGAAGATTAAAGATCTAACTTCATACCTCATTTGCGTGCAGGTATACTGAAGGATGCCTACTCAAGTCACCCAGAAGATCTGGGTTTGCCACTTGAATACCTAGCAATTCCCTATGGGGAACACGTACAGTAGGAACCTCGAATGGTACATCCTCCTCTTCGTCTCCGATATTCGGCACCTCAACCCGAATAGGACGTACCACCGCCTCTGCCAAAAGACTAAGTTGTCTCACAGAACGGTGCTAAGGCTCTTCAAAAGCCCTCCTCCGTACACCAGAAGTGGTCCTGCAGGAACTGCTCGGTTGATCTAGATCCATAATATCTGGACAGCAAGTCTCCAAATCACCTCAGAAAGGGTGTGGTAATTTCATACCTGGAGTCTTTTTCAAAATACATTCTATGATTACATGCATACATGCACTGTTTTAACATACATCTACAGTAGAGTTAAAAATGCATGACTACCCAATACCTACATTTTGGGAAAATTTTGATATAGCCCCTTTGTAAATGGGACTACCCACGTGCACATAGGCATGACTAGGTGGCCATTCAGTAGCACACCTGTACACAGTCATATACATCATGTATGCATTCATCACATCACAGTAAAAATCCATAATTGTAGTCTAATTACCAGGATTATTTTACTATACTACCTTTACTCATTTGTCCTCAGATAAGATAAGAAATGACAGTAAAAGGTGCCAATTTGACTGTTTTAAAAGTCAATTTTTTCACATCATTATGTTCAGCATGGTTTAATACTAACATTTACTATGTTGAATATTTTTTTATCAAGTCATATCAGCATGCATATTCACTACTATGTGTCTAAATGTATTTCATATGATAAGTCATTTTCCAACGGATAGAAATTGGAAAAAATACATGCATGTGTTACCAGGGCAGTGAAGAACGCTTGTACGGTGACAGAATATGCAGAAATTGCCCGAAATCAGCAAATCTGAAGAAGAGCTCTCGAATTTCCTTCGTTGTGCAACTTGAAAATGACTTATGAAAGCGACCAGCCACCTATACATAGGCACGGCTGGCCGCAAGTTAACCTGAGGCTCCTGCAGGTATACCTGCGACACCCCTACATGGGTCCCACACCTCCGGCTCACTCTAGTTAGAGTTGTAAAGGAGATATCACAAGCTGAAAAGGCCAAATCAGGAATAAAAATGCTACGCGATTGAGCGAAACAACCTGAGATCCTGGTTTATTGTCGGTCAGAGTTAAACTCCCATCGTCTCAATGGTATTCACCTAAACGTAGGGTATACTATACAAATGAGCTCAGTTTTCATAAACCATGCTGGACAATACCCCACAAAGGTCTGATGCCGTCAGTTATAGGGTTACAACCCTAAAAAATCCCGACGGGGTTACAACGTGAAACCACGAAATATCAAACCTCCCCGACAGGGGTTACAATGCCGAAGCTATCAAACATCTACGTATCCCCAGTGGGGGTCACAACGCACATCTTTTAAGCATCTACGTATCCCCGACGGGGGTTACAATGCAGTGTAACCATTGATACACACATCAATGAAGGTCAAGCAGCCTTGACATCATGTCAGCCGATGGCAAGTAAACCCATCGAAGCAACCTTCCTCGGAGGGGGCTACAACGCAATACTACCATTGACACATACATCAATGAAGGTCAAGCAGCCTTGACAATGCATCCAGTAGGGATTCATCCGGTGATACACACATCAGCGAAGATCAGGCAACCCTGATAACAACAAACTGTTGGCAGTAACTCTGACAATATGAGGGAACATGTTATACACATCCTCAAAACAGAAAAAGACTTGTCCCCGCAGATCTCTTCCACACAAGAGGTACCTCTATGGAGTATAAGCCAGTGTCTAGGATTCAAGACTTTGGTGGTAGTCCCAACGTAAACATCCTTGGAGACTTGGATCGCATGTCCAAGCCATCACTGATTGTCATCCTAGCAGGATTACATGACAATCATTCATGCATCATACATTTGCATCATGTTGCTGCATATAACATCATGTTTATCTTGCTTGCATTTCAAGTGTCTAGGATTCTTTATCCTATCCATGCCTTGTATTGCATGAATATGATAAAGAGGGGCATCTGTAGACACTCAAAATTTTCTGCACTCCTATTCCTAACATTGCAGGAGTGTAGATTTGTCTTTTGGAGACAACCCTGAAAGACAGCTTACATCTATGCCGGATACTACCAGAAGTTCAGCTCCAACCCGGAACACAAACCGGGAATATCATCTCAACCCGGAACACACACCGGGAGTGTCATTTCGAATATCGGAGATAACCCCGAGATATGCAGATCAAAAGACCGGCAATAACACCGAAGAGGACAGTCCTGTGTCGGCGATAACACCGCAATGTTCAGTTCCAGTTCCAGAGACAACACTGGGAGTAGAAAACCCATCCTTGGTGATAGCCCCAAGGGATGCCATTGTAGTTTCGACGATAACCCCAAAAATCCTTGTTTTAAACATGTGCGATCAGCTTTAATCCAGATGACAGTGAGGCATACAAACAAGCAGTCCAATCTCAGATGTAACCCTGAGCAATGTCTGCTTTTTGCTTAAACCGACGATAACCCCGGTGAGGAGTCACAACGTCATCTGACCACGTTAACAAGATGATATCGCGGCATACCAACAAGTAGTCCAATCTCAGCTGTAACCCTGAGCAACGTCTACTTTTAACTCAAACCGGCGATAACCTCGATGAGGAGTCAAACGTCATCTTGTTCCTTTAACAAATGACACGTCATCTCAAGACATCATACATACATACAACAAATGTCCTACAAGAGCCGAGGATTGATAATCCCGAGTGACTATTACGTGTGGCAGTACTTTGGATAGAATTTGAAGCTTGAAGACCATGGGCATATACCCCTCTTCCTGACTTCGTACAACCTCTAATCCATATCATTACGTAACTCTCGACACAATCGATCCAAAGAAGTACAGATATACTTCGTTTGGATGCTCGGATTGAAGTTCTGCAAGTTTGATCGGACATTACAGTGCACGACTGCACGTACTATGAGAAGACGGGACCCGCGAGGCTCGGATCCTCCATGACCGTACGGTATAGTACAATCATGGCTATCGCAGTGTACCGCTGACCATCCGTCTATATATACAAGGCTTGGGTCAGCCATTTGAGGAGAGAGAGAGAAGGAAAAAGGCGAGGAAGCCCTGTCCATTTTACTCGGCATACACATCTTTTGAGTGTTTCCTCTTCTTTAAACACTACTTAGCTCACATATAGCTACTTTTTATCCGGCGGGAGCTGAGTGTTTATCCATTTAAAGTCTAAGAAGTCTACTTTGGTAGCCCACTATAAACCTTCTTATATTCTATAAAGCCTCTTTTCTATATATCACACTTTCGTTGTATATGTTGATAGTCGTGTGAGTGTGTTTGCCAGGACTTGATTAGTGGTTTTTTTCATTTCAATTCGTATATATATACTAATATATGTATATATTTCATATATATGGACTAACATTATCGAGTTATGCCTCGATTGAGCCTGAACTTGATGCAAGCGTTTACTTTATATATATATATATATATATATATATATATATATATATATATATATTTATATATATATATAAAGCGTGGTCGATCATGCTTCGATGAGCTGGATTTTACATCAAAGCGTTTAATTACTTTTGTATATATATATATATTTATATATAATTGTTGTCAGACATATTAGATGAGCCTGGATTTTATATCCGGTGAGTTTACTCGCTATATATATATATATACACATATATAATTGCTGTCGGACATATCCGATGAGCCTAGATTTACATCTCAGTGCGTTTTTACTTACTTATATATATATATATATATATTTGTATATATATATATATATATATATTTACATTCCTATCAAGCCTGGAGTTTCCTCCGTGGCTTTTTATAGCTTTTGTACATTTAAGTCACGCTTTTGGAGTTCACTTCGTGGCGGTTGATCGCTTTCTGACTTTATTAACATTTTGTCTCCGCTCGGAGTTTTTACTGTGGCGATTGATAGCATTATTGCTTTATTTACATTTCGATCCCCATGGATTTGCTTTGTGGTGGTTGATCATGATATATATATATATATATATATATATATATATATATATATATATATATATATATAATCGTCTTGCATCGCTTATATATAAATTGCGATATCATGTGAGCCTAGGAATCATGTGATCATGAGTTCGATCTCTTGAACCTAGATTCGGTTCCCATGATGGACATTTTTTAGCTGTAAGCAACTTGTACATTATTTTACAGTGTCTGAGTTTCCTTGGATGGCTGTCATGCCCATAAGGAGTTCAACACTGCTGTATATTATTTTCTCGAGGATGCTTCGCATCTTGAAAATAAAAGCAAACAAGCCGAACATTCAATAAAATGGAAGTATGGAAAGGTCTCAATTCCTATTGAGCACAGGGTTTGAAAAACCTCTTTTACAAAACTTCATTGCTATATCTTGGTTAAAACTGAATTTTCCTATAAAATTCAAACCTTGTGTATATAGGTGCGAACGAGGCCTCGCACTACTTTTAAATAATTGCACATTGATCCACACACACACACACACATTCATATAACAATTTCTTTAAAAAGTGGTGGTCACCGTGGTAACACGGATGTCGGGGGGTGCCTAACACCTTCCCTCCGCATAATCAAGCCCTCGAACCCTTAATGAATCTCTGTTTCACAGACCCGTTTAGCAGCGTCAAATCACTGGGTCAATGGGCTAACATTTTCGGTTGCATTGGTGCAACCAGTTAATTACACCAACTGGCGACTCTTAAAGTCAATCGTCGACATTATACATGTCGGACCTTTTTCACTTGTTTTTTCAAACAAATCTCATATTAACATGAGAACACCAAAGAACAAGTAACAAAAAGGGACACTAAAAATCCCGACGTCAACAATAGGCGACGGGGGTAATGGTGACGACTATATTCCAGTCGAGAATGACATCAATGGCGACGGCTAAACCATCGTCCATGAGTCCCGTCGATAATAACATTTCCCGACCTTAAATTTGGTGGGCAATGACCATAGAGTTGATGAATGACGGCCTCCTCCAAGATAGAGGCGATGACCGCCGAGTCGAGTTAATGCGACCTCCTCAATCTGAGGTGATGACCGCCGACTCAATGACATGGAGACATGCGACGGGTTGTAGTTAGTTTAGTTTATGTTATATTCTGAGTTTCATGTATGTATTTGTACAGTTTTTGAGTTGTACCGACGACCATTATATTTTTTATCTATATATTTGATTTGGGTTACTAGTTTATAACAGGTATAGTTGTGATTTGATGGTTGTTATTAGTTTATAACAGGTGTATATTTGTAAATGAATAGGGAAATTTTAAATTTTTTTAAAAAAAATCAAAATATATGTGTAGGGTCATTGCCGATGGCTAATAAGGCATTGCCGACGGCCATGCCGTCGGTAATGAGTTTTTCCCTCAAAGAAAATATGGGGTCTTCGCCGACGGCCATACCATCGGTATTGACATAATGCTGTCGCCAATGACTCCCGTCGGGAATGACATTGATGCCGACTCACGGCAATGACGGGAGAGGCAGGCGACGACACTGTGGGGCGAAGGCGGTCTGAAGACGGTCATTCGTTGTCGCTAATGACCTCAATGCCGCTTAAGTGATGGTCATAGTGATGGTCGTGCTTTCTTCAAGAATGGCCCTTTTTCTTGTAGTGAAAAGGAAACATTGAAAATACAAATAACTCATATAGAGTTTAAAAAGGAGATGAATTGAATAAATTCATCGTAAAACAAAATAAAAGATAACTTATATAAAACTATTATGTGTTGTGTGTATATATTATGTGCTAATCAAGATAGGGTTTAGGAATTAGGTTTCTAAATTTAGAAATTAGGTTTTCGAATTTAGTAATTAGGGTTCTCAATTAATTAGGGTTTCTAATTAATTAGGTTTTCTCAATATAATTAGGGTTTTACCTAATTACTTTAAATTCTGTAATACATGACATGATTCACATAACACAGTTACAACACAGTGTTAAATTTTTCTAATTGAATTTCAAAAATAGGGTTAAACAAATTAATGCTAGGGTTTGGTCATGATACATTAAAATTGTTCCACACAGTAACATTACACACATACCGTACACATCTATAACCCTGACAAATAATAATATAATGTAATAATAAATGTCATTAATCACATAACATAATTACTAGCTAGATTTTAAAGTCTCATTTGACTTCAAAACTAGGGTTTATCATTAATATTAACCTTACACAGAATAACATACACATTTATAACAATCGATAAATAATAATATAATATTATTATTCTCATTCCTTGATCAAAATCCAAAATTAGGATTTGGATTCCATATATCGATTTATCTCATCATACATAACATTATTAATTAAGTTAAATAATTAGCTTAATTAATATGAAATAAATTCATATAAGAAAATAGTTATTATAATAATGTTGTAATCATTTCATATAATTATTTATCATGTAAAATAATTAATAAAAACATTTCTATTGTAAAATTAATTATTATAAGAATATACTTTATAATGATCAATAATTCTAAAAATAAAATTATTCTTAATCATTCATGTAAAAAATATATTTTATATTCATCACATAAATACATATACATTACCTTGCACATATCCTTTCCTTTAAATAATAAATAATTAATAATAAAAAATAAAAAAATTATTCGCAAAATTTCTGATTTATTTATATAGAAAATATCAGGTTATTACAAGAAGACAGTTTTTGCCACATACATAATGAGGGGAGAAGCGAACTATTGGTGGAAAACTAATCAGCAGAGAGCGAGAGAAGGAACGATAACACGGGAGAGGTTTACTATGTTGTTCTTTGAGAACTATTTCCTGAAGAGTATGAAGAGTAGGATGGAAGTGAAGTTCCTAGAGTTAAAACAAGGTGACATGACGGTGGCGCAATATGAAGCCAAGTTCAATGAACTAGTGCAATTTGCGGAGCACCAAGTTATGGATGAGGAAAGAAATGTGAGATGTTTTTAGCAAGGGTTGAAGCCGTGGTTGTATAATAAGGTATCAGTCTTTCAGATTGATTCCTTTACAAAATTGTTGGAAAAGGCAATCATTGAGGAAGGTGGCTAGAGGCCTTAAGTGTATATCATAAGGAGAAGAAGAACAAGAACGCTGGTAGTGAACAGTGTGGAGGAAGCAACATCGTAGGAAGTAACTCCGGAAAGAGGAAATAGGAAAAAAATAACAATAAAAGCAATAATCAAGGTGGGAGTCACCAGGGAAACTTCAAGAAAAGGACTGAAGCTTGTAACCAGGGAAACTTCAAGAAAAGGACTAAAGCAATAATCAAGGTGGGTTTGTCTCTAACTGGTTTTCGTCAATCCCTACTGGTGATTTCCCTTGTGATGCCATTTATCTATAAATAGCAATTAGCTATATCTAAGCATAATAATCAATTAATTTAACAAACAAGGTGTATATATTCAATTACATTCTATATATTCCAAGAAAATTGACTAACTAATGATTTATATAATTTCACTAGTTTTCTCCCAATGAATTCTTATACTAAGAACACCATACTATTACCAACTACAGCTCCTCTACAACTATCTGTTTTCCCAAATGACTTTCTTTACTAGGAACACCATACGATTACAACTATTGTTCCTCCACTGCAATATATTTTCCTCAACCTCTGATGCTCTTCATTTCCTTTCCTCCAAAATAACATTGAATTTATCAATCAACCCTCTTGCGGATATCCATAATTTCCCTAACATCTACTTAAAAATTGTTCCTCCACTGCAATATATTTTCCTCAACCTTTGATGCTCTTCATTTCCTTTCCTCCTAAATAACATTGAATTTATCAATCAACCCTCTTGCGGATATCCATAATTTCCCTAACATCTACTTAAAATTTATACAATTTCTTCTCTTCTTAATGTTACCTTAACTTCTTTTACATGTTCTTCGATTGTCACTCCTTCTGACTCTATATGAGTCTTATAGAAACTTCAATCTCCCTTAACTCTAACTTCTGTACTCTTCATGAGCACTCTCTAAATCCACTATAGATTTGCCTTTCATAACTTCAACTATTTAGTTGTAAACTACTTCTGTTGATACTTCTTCTATCATATCCTTTAAATCATTCCCCATTACTACAACCTATTATGGTTCAAGTACTATCTCAAGTATAACAATCATCTTTTCTCTCAATATATGAATACAGTTAACTCCTTCACTTACCTAAAATATCAATTCAATATCGTTAACTTATATAAACAATCTATTCCTCCAACTTTGGCTGATGAATTTCCTTAATTCATCTCCTACAAACTTATCTTTAGTTTATTTCTTTATTACTGCTCTCTCCCTGATACTAAGTTTGTAAATTCTAAACTTCCTACCATATTCATCTTCCAATATCACCCTTCCAGGTCACTTCCTAGATCCATCACTATCTCCTTTCTTACAACCTTAATTGTCTCCGTATGTTTAAAAAAACATTTATAATATCTTCAACCTTATAACTTCTCTTTGTCTATTCTAGACATTCCTAACATCTCTGAAATGTTTCCCAACAATGAGTATCTAACTCATTCCATATCTCTAAGTTTATCTCCTTATTACCTTCACTGCAATCTCTCAGGTCATATCCTAAGGTATTCCTACCCTAGCTCTATAACTTACTGCTTCGATACCAAATTGTGACGCCCCCAAATTCTCTACATCTACTGTAGCCAATTTGGTGCTCACGTAAATATTCTATAAGATAATAACTCTTATAAATCCAAGATTCACAACTTCTTATTGATAACCCTAATTAGAGTTAGGATTTGTTTATCAGGGTTTAGGTTTCCTAAATTTAAAATTAGGATTTTTCAACATTTGATTAGGGTTTCTAACTGTATGTTAGGGTTTATCAATCATAGATTAGGGCTTTTTATCCCTCATTAGGGTTAACTAAGTTTGTAGCCTATCTGATCAATCATTAATCATTTATTTTATGTCATACAAACATATACTCACAATTACATTTATTATAACTGAATTTTCTATCAAATCCCTATCCGTATCTAGGGTTAGGGTTTCTATTCTCTACTAAGCACAACTCTACTCATATTTCTTAGTCAATACACAAATTGACCACTTCTCTAAACTTGTATCACAGATACTCAACACAATATTGGTAATCAATATCAATATTAAATAATAATAAAAAAATTATTCAAAAAATTCTGAATCCTCACAAGGGGTGCCTAACACCTTCCCCTCGCTTAAGCAAGCCTCCAAATTCTAAGAATCTCAATTTTAGACCAATGCTGCAGAGTCACATATTGGACCATATTGCAAAAACTTTCAAATTCGGATGAGTTGGTACATCCATTTATACCATATCAATTGGCGATTGTCTCATTCGACCCAATCATAAAAATCAAATTTTGGTAAAATAAGTTGACTAAATATCGTTCTTTTCCTTACAAAATCACCTTTTAATAAACCAATCGATACATCGAAGGATAAAAGGTAGAAGCAAGGTAAACAAGAAAAATCAAACAAAAGACTTAAGATAAGAAAATAAGAGAAAGATTTTTCCTTGGCTCGACAAGTGGCGACTCTGTTGGGGATTATAGAGGGCTTAAGCCGCTTTCAAATCTTTTTGATTTCCATTCTGCATGTGCATTCTTGTGTGAATGAGCTTTGTGTGTGATGAATGACCAAAATATTTAAGTTCTTTATATTAGTGCCTCACACAATATATTAGTGTCTCACACAATGTCATCATATTGCATCTGATGAGGACAAATCATGAATGTATGAATGTATGTTTTGTGGTCCCTTTGTTCAGAGGAAAACATGTCGGTTGTTTATTATTGGACTCCTATGGATGTTTTCATTGTGAGGCTTAGAAAAGGCACAACTTAGATCCGCTCCAATTGAAAAATGAATGTTTTCATCAAGTAAATTGCGAAGATCTGGGAACCAATTTCAAAAAGCTCGTGAGAGTAACCTAAGATAGGTCAGCCTCTGATAAACCAAACGCGCAAGATGTTTCTTCATGCCTTGTTAAATTCCTGAATATATAAATGTCATCCATCTTAAAAATGTCATTTGTATATCTTTCTTATCCTGCCATCAAGATGACTAACCCCTTGTTTTGCAGGAAAAGATTAAAAAAAAACCTTAAACTGATGCATATCATATCATGCATCCATATCATCTGCCAATATCAAGACTAAACTAGATACCGATTTTTGTGCAAATTGGGCCTAAAACTCGATCCCAATCCAAGAAGGCAGGATCACTTCAAGTCAAAATGGCAGAAAGTAGTTCATCAAAACATATACCTATATCTCAAATAGAGCTTGAAGAGTTTAAGAATCAGATGGTTGAGATGACCGTATTCTTAAAAGAATAGTGTAGAGTCACTCAGGAGTCCAAACTGAAAACTCCAACTGAACTCTCTATGGAAGGAGAGACGTAAGTACCGAGAAGGAATAGTGATACACAGATGTCTACCCCTAATTTCTCTAATCAATGTCAGGTCCGCCAAAGAGGCCACTAATAAGAATCTAACAAAGGAAGTGATAAACCTCCAAGAAGGCAGAAAAAATGGAGATATGTGGAAGAAATTCAAACAAATGGAGGATTTTATTTGATCTATTAAGGGGACAGGATCCCATAGGAGCCTGAATTTTTATGATCTATGTATTTTCCCAAAGGTGAGATACCCTGATAAATTCCAAGTTCTAGAGTTCGAAAAGTGTAATGGATTAGAAGATCCCTACACCCTTTTGAAGGTCTACATATGTGAGCTAGGATCATATGCCGAGGATGAGAACCTCAAAATAAAGTTGTTCCAAAAGCCTTACTGGTGAATTTCGAACTTGGTACGCCCGGATTAATAACTCCAAGGTCAAGGGTTGGGAGGATTTAGCCCATGTTTTTCTTAATCAGTATAGCTTTCAATCCCAAATGGCCCCTAATTGCTATCAAGTAACCAAAGTTAAGAAACTGAGTAATGAGTCATTCAAGGAATGCGCACAGAGGTGGAGGCGATGGCTGCCCAAATTAGCCTACCAATGGATGACGGTGAGATGGTAATGACCTTTATTAACATCCAGAAAGCCCTATATTAGGAGAGAGTTATAGCAGAAATTGGCAAATCCATTTTTCGAGATGATTAAACACGGGAAAATGGCTGAAATTGGATTAAAATTTGATAAAATCAAGGTTAATTGGTTAATTACTCGAACGCTCCCAAATTAGTACCTAAAAGGAAGGAGGAAGATGTCTCTTTAATCTTGCAAGGTTAATCAACAAGCAAAAGTAGTAATCCACCTATACAGAAGCAAGGTAATTACCCTGTAATTGCAAACACTCGAAATCCTACGGCGTAAAGAGTTGGGGAAAACAAGCGAAGAAGAATATTCACTCCCTTGGGGGACTCATTGAAGAATATATTGGCATTGTTGGTAGCATAGAAGAAGATAACTGAGCTCGCTCCACCTGCTGAACCTAATGGAAGATAATTTGATCCCAACAGGAAATTTGCATATCATTCCGGATCACCGGGGCATGAAACTCAAAATTGTTGGACCTCAAAACATAAGATTCAAAACCTGATTGGTAGCGGGGAGATTGTGGTAAAAGCGCCAGAGCAACCCAATGTCAATAACAATCCCTTACCTCATCATGGTGTGGAGGGAGTCAACATGATTAATACGGAGGTCAGGAAAATCGCAATCATATGAGCAAATTAGGAGAAGCTCTTACGATGACTGATTCTTCAATATAGGGTTACCCATAAGAAAGGTATATGATGGAACTAAGCTTGGCCTCAATCAAGGTAAAAAAAGACCAATTAACAGAGCTAGTTGTGTACCAACATTAGTTAACTTGTCTTTTGATCGATTAAGTCCTACGAGGGCAGATCAACATTCCACCTCCTAAGATTGTCCCCTTTCCAAAGAGAGATCAGATTCGTCTCCAGGACCAGAGCAGATGGAAAGAAAAGATAGCTAGAGAAATTAAATTTCATTCACATTGGGATTTTATAGCTAAACAAAAATTTACCCCACTGGAGCAATCTAGGGAAGAAATCATGCGAATGTTGATCAATGAGGGAAATATCACAGAGTTCTCACCACCCTCAAACCCTTGATCAAAATATTTTGACCCTAGTAGAACATACCTTTATCATTCAAATGCTCCGGGACATGCCACTAAGGAATGCTGGGCTTTGCATCATCTAATTCAAAATCTAATCGAATCAGGAGAGTTGGAAATGATAAGGGAGGCTGAGATTTTCCATTATGAAGAGATAATGTACCCTCAGAAGGTGAAAGATTCAGAAGAAACGGTTGCAGTTATCACTTGTGTAGAAGGAACTTCCACCCTGCCTATAGCCATTAGAGGATTTTCCAATACAGGAGATAAGACTTCATTGGAACTAGCTATGCGAATGCCGATGATGTTGACCCCTCGACCGCAGATCTCTGTTTTTAATCCGAAAAAGGTTCCTTGGTATAAGGTCTGAGACCGATTGTACTGTAATCATGCCAAAGGATAACCCACTGTGTCTCCCAAGGAAAATAATAGAACTAATAGAAAAAAAACCGTGGGAGAGGTGCCGCTAGGGAAGATTGTAGATTTCTTTAACAAAGTGGGACATAACGAAGCGAGAGCAGTGAAGCAACTGAAAGAGGCACCACCCCAAATCTCTATTCTAGACCTTGTGCTAGCTTCCAAAGATCATCGCCAAATTATGATCCAAGTGTTGGAGGAGGCCTACTTGCCCAAAACCATTGATACTGAGAAGTTCCAGCATTTGATTAGTCACGTATTAGAGAGTAATGTGATATCTTTTACTACTGATGATATACCAGTTAAAGGAACTGGACATCGCAGGCAACTGAATATCGCAGTTATATCATCTGGGTATGTGATAGGAAGCATACTTATTGATGGTGGTTTGTTCCTGAATATCTGCCCTCATGATACCTTAGAGAGGATGAATATCAATCTAAATTGGATCCGAGATAGCCATGTGATGATTCAAGCTTTCGATAGAACATGAAGTGATACAGTGGGGGAAATTAAACTTTCCCTAGAGGTCGGTCCATTAACTTTCAACATTTCCTTCCAAAACTTGAATATCACTACTGGATATAACTTGTTGCTAGGGCGACCTTGGATTCATATGGCTAGAGTTGTTCCGTACACTCTTCACCAGCAATTAAAGTATATTATCAACGATAACTTGGTCATCATCAGTGCCGAACCTAAATATCCGATTCATATTCTGGAGGGTAAGCCCATGATTAGTGTGAATGGGGGTATAGAACCCGCCAATTTCCAAGATTTTGAAGTATGTTCTCCTCAATACCATTCTATGGGTTCACCAGCACTAAAACCCAAGATATCCTCCGAAGTGATGGCAGTTGGCCAAGAGATGCTTTCATGAGGATATCAACTAGGTCAAGGGCTAGGCCAAAATGGCCAAGGAATCAGATATCCAATCTATATACCAACCCAGTTGGGTAGGGCTGCACTGGGCTACCTCGGTGGTTCCAAACACCGTAATCCCCATAAGTACATACATGACTACCTTATGGTTCCCCTTAGGGAAAGCCTCAATGAAGCTGGATTCAAGGAACCATTGAAGAAGATCCTTGCTTATATCGCAAACCTCTTGATACCACAGGTCAATCAAAGTATAGATATGGAAGCCCATAAGGGAGAACCTAATAAAGATGAGGTTGAGAATGACAAGAACCAAAAGTTTATGGAAGAGATTCAGTTCCAATTTATGAACAACTTTTCTTAGCCAAAGATGCTACTAAGAACCCCTTGAGGCAGATCCATCAGATGATCAGCCCATCTTTCCAGTTATCAACTAGAAAAGTGTGAATATCCCAAAGAAGGATTCTGGGTCCAGTTTTGAGCCAGTCATGGTCATTCTTAGAGACAGCAGTGACCTCGACAATACCTTTACCTCATCCATCCTTGAAGATCTGACTATTAGTAATTGGACGATTACACCTCAGATCGTTCGAAAAGGGTAAAAATAAAAAATGATCTGTTAACAAGGAGCCTAGCCTTTAAATTTTAGTCTATTTTATCTTATCTGCAACTTGTTATTACCTTTTGTCATATTAGTTGTTGAACCATTTTATAATTGACAACTATTTTACATATATTAAGCAATCAAGTTTTCTTCTCAGGTTTCCAAATTTAAGTATTTCTAGCCCTGTCTCTGACTTGTCAAATTTGAGTAATGACTACGATTTTGATATAGAGTTAGACTTTGACTTAATGGGGGTCAAGCAAGAAGAGGTGAACAATGACGAGGTGCTTGAGTAAATTAAAGGATGGGTTAAAGACAAACCCAAACCCAACCTTGAGCAAACCATCACCATAAACCTTGGAACCTCTAACCTTCTTAAAGAACTACAAATTTGAACCAACCTACCCTCCAACCAAGAAAAAGACTTAATAAACCTCCTAACCTGGTTAAAAAATGTTTTTGCTTGGTCTCATGAAGATATGATTGGTTTATCCACAGATATTGTCATCCATCAGTTACCAGTTAAAGAAGGGTTCAAACCAGTAAAGTAGAAGCTAATACGGTTGAAACCAAAATGGAGCCTGAAGGTTAAAGAAGAAATTATCAAACAATTCAAAGTAGGTATAATTATGGTATCAACTTACCCTGAGTGGTTATCTAATCTGATCCCAGTGCCGAAGACTGGGGGAAAGGTGCGAGTCTGTATAGATTATCGAGATCTCAACAAGACTAGCCTTAAAGATGACTTCCTAGTGCCATTCATCCATGTATTGACAGACAATTCAACACAGTATGAGATGTACTCCTTTGCTAATTTCTTTGTTGGTTACCACCAGACAAAGGTTGCTAAAGAAGATAGGGAAAAGACTGCCTTCATCACCCCATGGGACTCTTTTTGCTATAGGAGATTGGCATTTGGCCTCACCAATGCCTATGCTACATATCAGAGGGTTATGATGAACTTATTCTATGATATGATGAATAAAAAGATAAAAGTGTATGTGGATGATATCATCGTAAAGTCCAAAAAGGCATATGATCATTGCACCCATCTCCGGAAGTTATTGGAGCGGCTCCGCAAATATAACTTGAAATTGAACCCAGCTAAGTGTGCTTTTGGAATGAAATTCGGAAAACTCTTGGGATTCCCTGTAAGCGATCGAGGCATCGAGTTGGATCCAGCAAAGATAAAAGCCATCACTGAGATGCCCGAGCTGAGAACTGAGAAGGAAATCCAAGGTTTTCTAGGGAGGATAAACTTTATCACCAGATTCATCTCTCAACTGACAATCACATGTGAACCTATTTTCCAGTTGTTGAGAAAGAACTCCTTCGGGAAGTGGAACGAAGACTGTCAGAAGGCTTTTCACATCATCTAGAAGAGGTTGATTAAAACACCCATACTAGTACCCCCGAAGGAGGGAGTCATGTTGTTCATGTACATATAAGTCAATTCCAATGCAATGGGCTATTTGCTGGGAAGAAGGATGACATGGGCAAAGAAAGGGCTATATATTACCTCAGTAAACGTTTCTGTAGTGCAGAATAGAAATACACACTGATAGAAAGGACATGTTGCGCATTAGCTTCGGCCGCCATGAGGTTACAACATTACCTACATGGCCATACCACTTATCTCATATCCCATATGGATCCTTTGAAGTATATTTTCAACAAACCGATGTTAAACTACCGATATTTCAAGTGGCAGCTGATCCTTCAATATCTATGTGACCCAAAAGTCCGTTAAGGGATTAGGAATCACAAACCATCTATCGATAACACTGAAAAGAGGTTATGAGCCTCTTGAAACATACTTCCTTGATGAGGAGGTAATGGTGGTTCTGTAAACCAATAAAGAAGATATGGGTCAGGTCTGGAAATTATACTTTGACGGCGCTGCCAATGCAGGAGGAGCGGGTGCAAGGGAAGTTCTTGTATATATCACTGGGGAGCAATACCTTATAGCCACTAAGTTGCAGCTTTGTAATTCCAACATGACAGAATATGAAGGATGCCTATTAGGGTTAAAATTAGCCCAATCTATAGGAGTCAAACGGTTGGAAGTATTTGGAGATTCAGAGCTAGTCATCAGATAATCCACTGGGGCTTACAATACAAAAGAGTTACATCTATTGTCATACCATCACCATGTTATCAAGATGGCGGGAAAGTTTGAAGACATTGCCTTTATGCATATTCTTTGAAATAGGAACGACTTTGCCGATGCATTGGCCACACTGGCCTTGTTGGTGAACCTATCAGTAACAAAAGGTATGCCCAGTATCACCTTTATGGCGCAAAATACACCATCTTATGGAAATAACATTGGGGAAATATTAGATGAGATAGCCTTGGCAGATCAAACTTGGTACCAAAACATCAAAGAATATTTGCGAGACAAGTCCACCCTTGAAGGAGTGAACAAAGATGCAAAGAAGCAAATACAGAAGATGTCCATGAATTTCTATTTAAGTGGGGATGCTCTCAACAAAAGACATCCGGGTATAGGCCCTTTGAGATGTCTAGACAAAGATCGGGCCCAAGGATTTATGAATGAAGTGCATGGTGGAGTGTGCGGAGGAAACATGAGTGGAACTCTACTTGCCAAGAAGATATTAAGGACATGACATTACTAGATATCCCTCAAAGATGATTGTAAGTGTGACACCCCCAAAACAGGTATACATCACCCATTTTGAGTCGCCAGATACATGGTACATAAATTCAAATACAACTTAATTATAACAACAGATAGAATACAATAGACAACAAGTTTTAGATCAACAACTGCAGTGGAAATAAGCAATCCATTAGAAGAGTCAAGTAGAGCATAAAATCTACAATCTTCAATGATTTAAAAAAAAATCATCAACTTTATCATTGAGACTCAACTTAATAAATAAAATCAAATCATCCCTGCACCACGGCCAAGGATATTCATGTAATCATCAATGATCGTGATTATACCGAGTAATCCCTGGTCATAATCATACCAACAACTGTCCATTAATGAAGTACAGGCTAATGATGACTTTTAGCACATCATTCGTCACATTACGGTAATGATTATACCGAATAATCCCTGGTCATAATCATACCAAGTCCATCTATGCACGTAAGCCAAAGATGAATTTCATCACAATATAAGCATGAGGATGATGACAATGACATAATAATTCAATAAAACAAGTTCAAGGATAAATTTTAAAGATTTATAATTTAATTTATCCAGGAATCAATAACGTACAAATTGTCAACATGATACTGCTTTGTAGAGTAAAATTCAAGAATAATATTCATGTACCAAAAATAATTTGGACAGAAAAGAAATATATTTTTCGGATAAATAGTACCCCATGAATAGTACTTCAGGAATCGTACCCCGTGAATAGTACCCCGACATGAAAAGTGTCCCAAATACCCGAGTGAATAATATTCGGGTGGATAGTAATTTGGGTGAAAAGTAGCCCCTGAATAGTAACTCATGAATAGTACTCTGATACAAAAAGTGTCATGAATACCAAAGTGAATAATACTATAGTGAATAGTAATCGGGTAAATAGTAACCCGTGAATAGTAACTCGTAACAGAAAAATACTAAAGAAAATGATATTTCATGACCAGTACAAAAAATATGATATCCCAGATGAGTATAATAGAATATACGAAACTGCAAATGGATTTTCACCCGCCATGCGGTAATCTACGTAGACAGATTATTTCCACAATTTAATAAGGAATGAATACAAAGGATCATTTACAATGCATTCAGTAATCCACATAAATAGGTTATTCTAACAGAATAATAAAGAATGGAATAACATAAGAATTCACCATGCATGCGGTAATCCACATAGACAGGTTATTCCAATAGAATAATAAAGAATAAAACCATGTCATGCGTAATCCGCACAGACAGGATATTCTAATAGAATAATAAAGAATGGAACCAGGTTATGCGTAATCCGCACAAACAGGATATTCCAACATAATAATAAAGAATGGAATAACAACAGAATTCACTAAGCATGCGATAGATCGCACAGACATGTTATTCCAACAAAATAATAAATAATGGAATAATAGAAGAATTTCACCATGTATGTGGTACTTCGCATAGATAGGTTATTCCAACATTATAATAAAGAATGGAATAACAACCCTTACGAGTATTGAAAGAAAATAACTCTTTTCATGAATATGGAAGAATAATACCCCTTACCTCAAAAGAAAAACGGATACCGGAATAGTGAGGTAGAAGACTTCTCTTCTTCTTTCTCTCTATAATTTCTCTCTATAATAATTGCTCTATAGCTTTAGTGAATTGGTGAGAAATGAAGGAAGAATGAGCTTCTATTTATATCAAAATATAGTTTCAATAATTACACATTTTGGGGCTCAAAATATTACAATATAATACCTTCCTCTTTTCCTTCATTTTTAATTTAGTCCCGAAAGTATTATCAAACTTGTACCATCTCCCCTAATAGTAAATAATGTGAATCAATAGTTCAATCATGTGAATCAATAGTTATAATCATGTGAAAATACGAATTACAGTATAGTACCTCTATTTATACCTCCATTTTTAACTTAGTTATGCAAGTATTATCAATCTTGCACCAACTCACCTAATAGTAAATGAATGTGATTCAATAGTACACACATGTGAATAAATAGTTATAATCATGTGAATTAATACCAATTAATTGCTCATTTATCCGATTAATTACACGATTGGTCAATATAACTTCCAGACATCAATTATTATCGAAATAAATGTCGGTTTCCACAAACACTAATAATCCCAACACAATGGAACTATCAATTTCATCTTTAATCAACATGAACTTATTCATCATTAATATTATAACTCACAATATTTAATAACCAGGACTTTCCCAGGAAAGAGGGGGCTTTCCAATAAGGATTTGTCCCTATTGGCGCTCAATTAGGTGACCAAACCTCTCCTTGACAAAACTTCTAGACATTGTCAATATTGCAAATAATAATATGAATAACTTTGTCGTCTCAATTATTGATTTAATAATATATAAAATAATATGCAGATGATATTGTGACAATAACTGAATCAATAATATGAGAGATATGATGCAGCAATTAATGTAGTAATAATTGAGTATAACTGAGTGACTTCTTACGTAAGCATCAATAATCCATATCGTGTGCTACTACGCAACAACGCATATTACTGTACTTTTACTACCGAGTAGTTCAACAGTTTTAACGGTAACACTTTCGCCGTTATTTTTATAAAAAGCTAATTTTGTCGTTTTCTAACTACAACAATACTTCCGTTGTGGGGTCCACCAATGATTGTGCCGTCGTACGAATATTCCCTGTTAAAACGAATATTCCCCGACCAATCGAATATTATATAACAACTTGCATACTTTGCAAAATTTATAAATATAACCCACAACTATAACATTGTATCAAATCCACCCCATAATATTAAAAAAATATTTTGAGAAATTTAAATCTTTATTCATAAAATTTGGGGTCGCACAATCTCCCCTCCTTATGAAATTTCGCCGTCGAAATTTACGTACGTACCTGGTATGCCGAAGAGGTGAGGATACCTTGACTTCATTTCATATTACAACTCTTGAGGTATAACCTTTGAGTGTCGAATATGATCCTTCTTATCCAAGATTTTAACACGTATCTCCTCATACGTTAAATCTTCTACTATCTCGTCTAATTCCAATTCAATAATGTGGTTCGGGTCGTCCACATAATTACATAACATCGATACGTAAAAAAAATGTTATGAACACGTGACATACTTGGCGATAAGGTGAGTCTATAGGCCACAATTCCTACTCGATCAAGGATTTCAAATGGGCCAATAAAATTGAGGGTTGAGATTTCCTCTTTCCATCGATTCATGCTTCTAGAATAACGCCCTCTTGAACCTTCTTCTTCACATTCATCAGCTCTAAGTATGTAGCTTGCACGGCTTTAACTTTATTGATTAAAGTCGATTCTACTCGTATATTTGTTATCTTCACGTGGGTCCCTAGAGTCTTTAACTCTATCTTCATCTTTTGTAAGTTATAAGAAATAGATTTTTGTGTTAACAACATTGCACTCATAAACGCATACGATCTTCTACTCAACGCGTCAGTTACCACGTTGCGCTCTTCTATGATGATATTGAATGATATAGTCGTAATCTTCAACAGCTCGAGCCAATGTCTTTAGCGCATTATACGTTCATTTTGGTTGACGAAATATTTGAGGGTTTTAGAAATGGGTTTTGTACTGGGGTCAATACAAAATTTGATTTCAGGCTCTAGGGGTAAGCTAAGAAGTCTTCAGGAATACGTCAAGAAATTTATTAACAATAGAAATATCATTTAAAAAATGTGACTCTCATCCAAGACTTGGATAGCACATGAAATGAAGGTTTCTCCTAACGGAGTTTCAACCGATAAGTCAAAGTCTAACTTCTCTGGGGTCAAATTTAAACGTTGAGCGCAAGTAAGAGAGATAAAAGAATGGGTAGATCCGGTATCTAATAAGGCATAGACTTCGCAAGAATTTATAATTAACTAACCAGTGCTAACTTCATTCGAGTTACTCGCTTTTTTAGAAGTCACGAAAAATGCTCTTCTTGAAACCACCGACTCTATTTTGTCCGTACCCGCCTTTGGTGTCACCGTCCCAGCTGGACTTGACTTTGGTGCACGACAAAATCGGGCTAGGTGACCTTCTTTTCCACAATTGTAACATGCTTTGGACTGCATCGTCCAGCTTGGATTGATATGTCCCTCCCCTCCGCATTTGAAGCATATAATTTATGGTCGTTCTCCTCCCCTAGAATTTATTACTGGAGTTGGTGCTGCTGCCGATGTCTTCCCATCATCGTTAAATCTTCTCTTCTTGAATTTTCCACTTCTATTATCTTGGCCATGATTACCACCGAAGTGGTTACCATTCTTGGCATGATAATTTCCCCCACGATGGTTATCATTGTTCCGATGGCTGTTTCCACCAGTACAATTATTATCGTGTTGTTGGTCGTTGCCTTTTGGTTGTGCTGACTCATTATCGCGTTCCAATAACAGAGCCCTATTCACAATATCTGAATATAAACAAAGTTTGTGAGAAATGAGGTATTGATGTATATCGGGTTTCAAAGCTCTTAGAAACATTCACGTCATTCGCTCCTCATTATCGACCAAATGGGGTGCAAACCGGGATAACTCAACAAATTTAGCCTCGTATTATGACACGGTCATATTGTTTTGCTCCAACTTGACAAACTCCACCTCCTTCATGTGACGAATACTTTCGGGAAAGTACTTGTTGTTGAACAGGTCTTGGAACTTCTCCCAAGATATCTTTAGTGCGTCAGGCTGGGTACGTTTTACAGATTCCCACCAGTAATCTGCCTCTTCACGCAACATAAATGTGGCAAAGGGAACCTTTTTCTCCTTAGAGCATCCCAATACATCAAATATCTTGGTGATCTTCTTTAACCACGTCTCTGCCATAAGTGGTTCTGCCTTTCCCAAAAACTCAGGTGGTCCCAGCTCCTTGAACTACTTAGCGGTGACTGACCGTGGGTTACCATTATTTCCACCTATATTTTGAACAGGAGTCTCTCTTACCTGATGTTGCATGAATTGCATAAAGTCTCTGAACATCCCATCGTTCATCATTTGATCGGTGTTGTTATTTACCTGAGGATTATTATTTTCCTGTTACACATTATCCTGGGTATTGATCATTGGTGTCTCAACGGTCTCATGTGCTTCATTGCTGATCTCAACATTTTCAGATGCCATTTTCAAACACTGTCACAAAACAAGGGTTAATTGACATATCACATATTATCCCTATACTCTGACCAACCAATTAAATACCAAATTAACTTAGGTAGGTCATACTAGTGAAGGAATTCCCCGTCTCTCCCCTCCTAGTTCTTGTCTCACATCTCAGCCAGGGATCATATCCCTAAGCTTTGATACCAATTGTGACGCCCCCAAAACAGGTATACATCACCCATCTCGAGTCACCAGATACATGGTACATAAATTCAAATACAACTTAATTATACAATAGTCGTGTAAAATACTACAAAACATAGCTGAGAGTTTAAACAAGAATATTGTCATCTAGACAATATCCACACTCAATGGTGTCCTCATTATAATTATTATCACATTATTCCGTAGAATAGTGAGGACTACTAAAGCCATTTATCCTGGACCATCACTCCATTCCCCGACTCGTCCCAGCTACATTCTCATTTCATGAAGAGAACAATGAAAGAAAGGGTGTGCTCAACTAGCCTAGTAAGAAATATTATGACTAAGATAATGCAGAATAAATTATCCTTAGCCTTTAATAGTATAACAACAGATAGAATACAATAGACAACAAGTTTTAGATCAACAACTGCAGCGGAAATAAGCAATCCATTAGAAGAGTCAAGTAGAGCATAAAATCTACAATCTTCTATGATTTTAAAAAAAATATTCATCAACTTTATCACTAAGACTCAGCTTAATAAATAAAATCAAATCATCCCTGCACCACGGCCAAGGATATTCATGTAATCATCAATGGTCATGATTATACCGAATAATCCATGGTCATAATCATACCAACATCTGTCCATCAATGAACTACAGGCCAATGAGGAATTTTACCACATCATTCGTCACATTGCGGTCATGATTATACCGAATAATCCCTGGTCATAAACATACCAAGTCCATCTATGCACGTAAGCCAAAGATGACTTTCATCACAATATAAGCATGAGGATGACAACAATGACATAATAATTCAATAAAACAAGTTCCAGGATAAATTTTAAAGATTTATAATTTAATTTATCCAGGAATCAATAACGTACAAATTGTCAACATGATACTGCTTTGTAGAGTAAAATTTAAGAATAATATTTATGTACCAAAAATAATTTGGACAGAAAAGAAATATATTTTTTGGGTAAATAATACCCCGTGAATAGTACTTCAGGAATAGTACCACGTGAATAGTACCCCGATATGAAAAGTGTCCCGAATACCCGAGTGAATAATATTCGGGTGAATAGTAATTTGGGTGAATAGTAACTCGTGAATAGTACTCCAACACGAAAAGTGCCTCGAATACTCGAGTGAATAATACTAGAGTAAATAGTAACCAGGTAAATAGTAAACCATGAATAGTAACTCGTAACAGAAAAATACCAAAGAAAATAATATTTCATGACGAGTACAAAAGAAATGATATCCCAGATGAGTATAATAGAATATACGAAACTGCAAATGCATTTTCACCCGCCATGCGGTAATCCACATAAACAGGTTATTCCAATAGAATAATAAAGAATGGAATAACAGAAGAATTCACCATGCATGGGGTAATCCACATAGACAGGTTATTACAACAGAATAATAAAGAATGGAACCAGGTTATGCGTAATCCACACAGACAGGATATTCTAACAGAATAATAAAGAATGGAACCAGGTAATGCGTAATCCGCACAGACAGGATATTCCAACAGAATAATAAAGAATGGAATAACAACAGAATTCACCAGGTATGTGATAGACGATGCATAGATGATAGTTATTCCAATGAATAATAAAGAATGGAATAATAGAAGAATTTCACCATGTATGCGGTGCCAGCATGTATTAAAAGTTATTCAACATAATAATAAAGAATGGAATAACAACCCTTACGAGTATTGAAAGAAAATAACTCTCTTCATGAATACGAAAGAATAATACCTCAAAAGAAAACAGGATACCGAAATAGTGAGGTAGAAGACTTCTCTTCTTCTTTCTCTCTATAATTGCTCTATAGCTTTAGTGAATTGGTGAGAAATGAAGGAAGAATGAGCTTCTATTTATATGAAAATATAGTTTCGATAATTACACGTTTTAGGGCTCAAAATATTACAATATAATACCTTCCTCTTTTTCCTCATTTTTAATTTAGTGCGGAAAGTATTATCAAACTTGTACCATCTCCCCTAATAGTAAATCATGTGAATCAATAGCAATTAATTGCTCATTTATCTGATTAATTACCCGATTGGTCAATATAACTTCCAGACATCAATTATTATCGAAATAAATGTCGGTTTCCACTAACACTAATAATCCCAACACAATGGAACTATGAATTTCATTTTTAATCAACACGAACTTATTCATCATTAATATTATAACTCACAATATTTAACAACAAGGTTGTTCCCAGGAAAGAGGGGGCTTTCCAATAAAGATTTCTCCCTATTGGCGCGCAATTAGGTGACCCAACCTCTCCTTGACAGAACTTCTAGACATTGTCAATATTGCAAATAATAATATAAATAACTTTGTCCTCTCAATTATTGATTTAATAATATATAAAATATTATGCAGATGATACTGTGACAATAACTGAATCAATAATATGAGAGATATGATGCAACAATTAATGTAACAATAATTGAGTATAACTGAGTGACTTCTTACGTAAGCATCAATAATCAATACTGTGTGCTACTACGCAATCACGCGTATTACTGTACTTTTACTACCGAGTAGTTCAACAGTTTTAACGGTAACACTTTCGACGTTATTTTTATAAAAAGATAATTCTCTCGTTTTCTAACTACGACAATACTTCCGTTGTGGGGTCCACCAATGATTGTGCCATCGTATGAATATTCCCTGTTAAAACGAATATTCTCCGAATAATCGAATATTATATAACAACTTGCATACTTTGCAAAATTTATAAATATAACCCACAACTACAACATTATATATCAAATCCACACCATAATATTAAAAAAATATTTTGAGAAATTTAAATCTTTATTCATAAAATTTGGGGTCTCATAGTAAGGATCATGTCCAGTGATGTTTTTAATGTCAAATCCATGCCAATATCATTCACGCACATCCGAATCAACTACATTGCATGGCATCACCATGGTCGTTTTCCATGTGGGGAATGGACTTGATCGGGCATGTTGAACCCAAAGCTAATAACAGTCATAGATTCATCTTCACCATGATCGATTACTTTACCAAGTGAGTAAAAGAAGCTTTTTTTCCCCAAGGTTACCAAGTAATTCATTTTTGGTTTCATCAGGAACAACGTCGTTTGTTGATACGGACAACCCGAGGTTATATCATCACACAATGCCAAAAATCTGAATAACGAGATGATGAGGGAACTGTGCAGTAAGTTCAATATCAAACACCTCAACTTAGTTATTTATCATCTGAATATGAATGGCACGATGGAAGCTGCTAATAAGAACATCAAGAAGATAATGATGAAGATGTCAGCAAACCATCGGGAATGGCCTGATTTGTTGCCTTTAACTCTACTCGCCTACCGAACATTGACTCGAACTTCTATTGGAGCTTCACCATATTTATTTGTATATGGCATGGAGGTTGTTCTCCCCATCGAAGTGGAAATTGAATCACTAAGAGTGATACTGGATGCCCAGCTATAGGAGGACCAATGGATACAAGATCGATATGATCAGCTGTCCCTTATAGATGAAAAAAGAGCCACAACTATCATTCATGGTCAGTTATACCAGCAGTGAAATTATTAATCCTATAATAGCAGCGAAATTCCCAATCCTATAACATTCAAAGAGCATGATTTGGTACTGAAGAAGATCATTCCAAACGAAGATGCAACCAGTGGAAAATTTGTTCCGAAATGAGAAGGACCCTTCGTTGTCAAAACGATCTTATCAGGCGGAGCCATAAGGTTGGAAGAGATGGACGGTGAAGAATTCCCTCAATTGCACAATTTTGATTCCGTGAAATGGTATTATGTCTGATACCCTTTTTCATTCAAACTTGACTGGTTGTCTTGGTTAAAAAAAATCAAATCAAGTCAAGTCAAGTCATTTGTTCAGACCAAACCTAAACTACGAAAGACCTTATCTCCCTTCATCCACGAGAGTACGCGGGCAGCTATTTATGGTGCGGTCTAACCCTAAAAAAAAATTAAACCCTTTTAGCTGATATTTATCCTAAACTTTAAACTTAACCAAAAACCAAAAATAGCTAGATAAAACCCTCAAAGTCGATGACCCATGTAGAAATGATCTTTCGGCATCTCAACATCGCTCTATCAAATCTGGCATAAGGATAATAAGAGCCATTCTATGTCAAAGTAATAAATCATGAAGCAAAAATGGCAATCAACATACAGGTCTACACGTACTTAAATAAGGAAAGTTAGTTAAACTTGTTACTTTTTATATATAAAACTTTTAGAATACAAAATCTATTCTAACATGAAATAAAAGATAATAACATAGTCTGTATAGGAAAGTACAACAGGACTACAAATCTGAGGTCAAGCGAGATAGCATCTCCAAATCTCTAGCAGTGTCTGTAGTCGGAGGACCAACCCTAAGCTCCTACTCCAGTGTATCAACACGCCTCAATAGCTCTACTATTAACCAAATGATACCCTCCTGACTCTCAATGACACCTCGAGTATGACCAGTAAGCTCATCTATAAAAGATCGGATGGCATCCCTATCGGCTATAGCCTCATATCGAGTAGTAAGAGTTGCATCCCTCTCAGTCATAGCTACATCCCTACCTACAATAGCGGTCAACATCAAGGCCCGAGTCTTATCCCACCCATAAGTCAAAAGATGCACATGGAAATCCAACTCATCCCTGGAGGATGAAGCAGAACTCGGAGCTGTGCTAATAAGAGCTGTTGTCAAACCTGCAAACAACACTTCCTCAGTAGGAGATACGGGGTCCTCTACCGGCTCCTCATCATCAGTATAGTGACCAACATCCTCTACCTGATCTAGTGCTATCGAAGCCAAATATGAATCTAGCTGGACTAAATACTCTGTTGATCAGCCCGGATGGCCATCACTGAACTCCGTAGTCTGCCAATGGGACCAAAACACGTAGACCCGAGCAAAATCTGCCTCAGTAGTAGCACAGATGGGGAAGCTATAATCCTCAGTCCCCTCAAATGCATAAACATCTTGATGCTAATTGAACTGATCCATCACCGCTAAAGGATGATACGTGGTCACATCCCTCAAACCATCCAGATGAAGAAAATCTAGATCAACCCCATGTGTGATGAAGTTCAGGAAAGAGCAATAGCCAGAGTACATGATAATCTCAAATGGTTCCTCCATAGCATCCAGAAATGTTATCCAAGATGTCCCATCTATGCATGAAGCTAGAAAGAATGAATAAGTCAATGCCATGCCATGACCAAAGTAGAACCCATGACGACGAAGTCGGCCAATCATTCTCAAATGGGTCATGAACCAGATAAACAGGAGAACTGGGCTACCTCTGAACTCCTAATTAGTAGACTGGCAGAAAGATGTCGATATCAAAGTCTCAGCCAATATCAAGGGAAGAATGGTGAAGTTATCTCTAAGAGCTCTGATAGCCATCGACATCCCTACATCTAAATGATCATCGTAGAAGAGCATATACAAATAAGACAGAATGCACATGATCATGGCATCTACCCGTGCTGTCTGCCATCGCTCCTCAGAAATAGCAAAATCTCCTCGATGAATAGTGAAGCTATCTATTAAAGCAAAGTGGTTTATCATAAATTTGGTCAAGATGATATGGTTGCCTCCTTCCTCGTCCAAAACAAATGCCCTCCTTAATTCAGTGTTGGTTATAAAATGACGGCGCATATGCCCAACTGCCATCCTAGCACAAGGCCCCTCTATTGACAGACGAAAAATGTGACCATACTCCTCCAAAGTAGGAGTAAGCTCATCTAAGCCAAACCTAAAAACATGGCGCTCAATTATCCAGTGAGAAAGAATACCATCAATAAATCCATCGGGTGCCTGGAAGGAGATAAAAGATATAGAATGACCCAACATATGATGAGTGGGTTTTATACCTACGAACGGCTTCTGATTTGGACTTAAATTTTTTTGTTCTTGTCTATTTAAGTTCGTTTTAACTTATTTTATGCTTTTTATGTTTAGGAGTGTAATACGAGGCATGCTGGTAGAATGACGGCGTTATGGCGAAAAATGGCATGTAAAAGGCAAAATTAGAACCGTAGAGACATACCCCCCGTCGGGGCGGGTATATTTACAAAGGAAACCCCTACCGGGGCGGGGGTACAAGGCCAACTACAGAATTAACCCCCATCAGGGCGGGCTTATCCAGTTTAAAAACCCCCGCCAGGGCGGGGGTGTCGGGAAGAAAAAGGAGTTTTCAAAATTTGAGTTCAACAAGGATTGGTTCGAGCTGATTGTTCATGGACTTCCCAGGAGGACTAAAAGACTTATGAAGAGGCATATAAAAGGAGGAGAATTGCAAGGATTGAGGAGAAAATTCCATTAGATTAGATTAGAGTATATTAGACTAGGACCAAAACCAAATTTCTTATTAGATTTGGAGATTGAAGCAACTTGGAGACCATTGAAGATTCAAAGTAGGAGCAAGGAGGGAGCATCAAATCTGAAGACAACTGATTTTATCTTTTTCTCTTCTTCTATTTTTGTCTTTTAATGTTTATTCAATTGTGGATTCTTCGTTTTAATTCATTAATCATGAACTAAATCTTTTGTTTAAGATTACAACAGAGTTTATTGCATAGTTTATTTTTAGTATTCTTCTCTATTAATTATTGTGATTTTTCTTGGATTGTCTATTATGATTTGTGATGAATTGCTTAATTACCTAACTAACAATTACAGTTATAATCTATACGAACTTGAGAGATGAATTATATATTTAGATATGATTATAATATCATGTAATTTTGTTTTCGCATGGAATTAGAATACATAATTTATGTATAGGATAGAGATATACCTATACATCACATTTAATTAGATAAAGAACTTGTGCTTAAAATCCTTTTTAATTATAATTCACATAGAGATATAGTGAATTAGTTAATTAGGGTGTTCTTCTTAATTTTATCATCTGTTGATTTAAGTTGATTTGAGTATGATGCATTGAGAGATGGTCATATTTACTTATGTGTTCTTGATTAACAATTCAAAATAGTGAGCATAATTGATAAGAAGTGTATTAATTTAAGTAAAGCAATAAGTGAAGTTGTGATCTTAAATCTCCATAATCTGATTTTTAATTAGTGGTAATTAGAATTAGTGTAATTAAATAATTTAATTCATAATCTTAAATTGATTGTTTAAATAAATTAGATTGATTAAGAGTTAGTATTTGGTAATTTGTGTTAATAATTTCTTTGGGGAATGATACTCTACTTACATTTTATTACTTGTTGACCACGTATACTTGCGTATTGTGCATAATTAGATTTCACCTAACAGCATACGACTAACTACTATATGGTCAGAATCTGATAAACTATCATGTCAGGCTCTTAAGCTAGTGGCTATCCGACTCGGTGGAGAATTATCCAAGAAAATAACGGATGAAGAAGCCATTTGTAAAACTATGTCAAAAAAGTCAATCTTTATCCAAGCATTTTTATATATAAACATGCATCGTAATGAGTAATAATACAATATATGAAATGAATAAATAAAAACAACATCATGCATATATCTAAAATGAAATACATCAATTTTATATATACATCACTGTCATACATATGATACATGTGAAAACTGAAAAACAAAAAAGTACAGGATATTGGGGCACATATGCCCAATGTCTAACAAAAAGCATATGGAAGGACTACAATGTCATGCACAAAGGTGATTGTGTCATCAAACTGATCAACCTGAGCCATATCATCCTTAGTAGGCATATCCTGCATATAGGGGCGTTAAGGCATATCCTGCATATCTAGACGATAGGGCATATCCTGTGTATCCAAGCGATAAGGTATCTCATGCATACCCAGGCGATAGTCAAAGGGACCCTCTCCATTAGTAAAGCCATTAGTGCCTGATAGTCCAATCTCATGGCCATGTGAATCAAAAGTACCAGCCGATGATGGATCCTCGCTTAAATGGTGACAATATATCAACATCCTCTCCAACTAATATGTTAAGTCTTCTATCTAGGACGAATAAGAAGGCTCTCAAAATCTTGTTATCCAGACTGTCATCATGAGAGAGCTTGGAACCACATTCCCTAGAAAATGGGTAACCCGGGTCTGACCTCCAATAGTGCAAGGGCCCCACTATGTAGAGAAGTCAGCCAAGGTGATGGGGCCATCTGATATGTAAAATCCCCCATACCTTGCTATAGGAATCTCTGAAATAGGTAGAGCCAAAGACCAACACCACTAGGGCGGAGGAAGGAAAGGAAGGCGAATCTCCCCAATAATGCATCTAAAAGCACACCTCTCCAAGGTAGAGTTCCCAACCTCCATCAAATAGGAAGGGAATCTAGTGAGTAGACAGATAATACTCTGGTCCTATTAGGAGGCCATCTTCAAAACCCTCAGCGAAGTGCTTGGCAGTATAAGGAACCCACACTACATTAGATGCCGACAGTATCTCCAGCTGAAGGCGGGCATGGCAGTGATATTAGCCTCCAAAGGCATCCAATCATCGACAAACTTTAAACTAGTGATGTAATGCCAATCCATGAGTGTTATTCTAACCTCACAATCTAAGAGATAAAGGGACTGGCTCTAATGAAACCATCTCTCAGACAAAGCTCGAAGATAGCCCTAAGGGCAGCGACAAGGAGCAATGGTGAAAAAGTCATGAAAACCCCATGAATCTACTCATGCCTGGTAGTCGGCATGTAGTGACAAATATAATGAGTACTCACTGAACCAGTTACCCCTAGATTGGGTAAAATTCAGAACCTGCACGACATTAAGATTAAAAATCGATTGTTGGAAAGAATGGAGGATCAAAGAAAATCAATATGAAAACTCTAGTACCTCATTTACATACAAGTGAACGGATGGATGATAGCTCATGTCGGTACCCAATAAGTCTGGAACAGATACCTGGATACCTGGAATGAATCTAGGCACAACAAAGGACCGAGGTGTAACCTCAGGCTCAGAGATATCACCTTCCTTATATAAATGGGACATGTCCACATTAAGAGGACGATGTATCGATTTTGTCAAGCAATGAACCTGTCGAGTAATCTGCAAAATGGGAGTATCTAAAGTAGGCCTACGAAGCCGAACCCAGATGAAGTGCTATGGGAAGAAGAGCTACTAGGTCTGTCTGAGTCCATGTCTAGATAATGAGTCTATGGAATTCAGAATAAGATAAGGTATGACTATATCACATTTTAATATGCATTTATGATAGCCTAGAGAGAATAGACTCCTAGGAATTTAATTTGGGTCATAACATCATGCGTGTACTATATATGTCTTAATAGATGCATAAATCATTTTGGCATAAATAACCTAGTATAGCTAAGCATGCATATAGAATCCTTTCATTTAACTCACGAATAAATTTTGCCAGAGTTTCCTCTATAAAATTGACTATCGACGTGCATACAGGCACGCATTTAATCACCCTATGAGGGTACAGAATCATAACTCAGCAAACATATAGAAATTTAAATAGTTTTTCTAAAGTATTGTCAGAATACATGTATAGACTAACTATTAAATAAAAGCATACTGCATCCATACAGTCCATATATTAATACGTAAGCATGCATTTTATTATAACATGTCTATCAAGCTATCTGTGCATACATGTTAAATATATTGCGTTTAACGAAAAAAATACGATAAACCACCGATGAAAACACGAAAAAAAATTAGATGTATACGTTACCTGTAGTGCATAGAACGAACGTACGGTGGCAGAATATCCTAAATCAAAGCCTTATTTGAGTAGATTTGAGAAGAAGGGTCAGATTCTACAAAGGGAATCGAAGAAAACTCAAATCAAATGAATGAAAATGAGCCTACTTGGGAGTATAAGTCAAACCCCGGCCAGCCTCAAACATACCTGCTCCATCCGCATATATACTTGTGGCTGCCCAGGGTGGGCCCCATAACTCCCCGTTTAGTGAAATGCAATCCAAGACGCATCCTTTCGGCTAAAAAAAAAAGGTGTTCACTTAGAAAGGTACCCTTCTGGGTCATTTTGAACCCTTAAAACCCTGAAAAACCTCCAAACAGGGATTAAGACTAGGGAAAATCAAAAACCCCATCAAAGAACGGTGGAAGACTAGAGGTGTAACCTAAGTCACTTTTATCAATAACCAATTATGCAATCCACTAGTTTAACCCCATTAAAGTCGATGGATTAACCCCGGTGTGATTTAATTTGTTGGCATTGACCACAATATAGATCGACTTGACCCTGATGATGCAATCCACAGGTGTAATCCCTAATAAAGGTGTCAGCTTAACCCCTGATGTGGTGTAATCCATTGGCATTGACCCCAATGAAGATCGGCTTAACCCCAATGATGCTATACACTAGCTTGACCCTAGTGAAGGCATCAGCTTAACGCCAATCGGGTATAATCAATTGGCATTGACCCTTACGTAGATCGGCTTAACCCTAATGATGCAATCCACTGGCTTGACCCCAGTGAAGGTGTCGACTTAGCCCCAATGATGAAATATACTAGCTTGACACCAGTAAAGAAAGGCTTAACCCCAATGTTATAAAATACCTTGGCATTGACAATAATGAAGATTGGCTTAACCCCAATGTTGTAATCCATTGGTAACAACCCAACACAGACCCTGATAGTACCTCGTGGTAGCAATGTGATTGGTGATTTATGTAATAAGACTTGATAAGAGTTTAACTTCCAAAGATTGGCTTGACCTCGATAGTGTAATTCATTGGCGATAACCCAATGAAAGATCAGCTTGACCCCGATAATGTAATCTGTTGGCGACAACCCAATGAAAAATTGGCTTGACCCCGATGTGTAATCCGTTGACAATAACCTTATGAAATACTGGCTTGACACTGATAATGTAATCCATTGGCGACAACCTAATGAAAGATTATCTTTAAACCTGACTACTCCCTGTTTATGGTACGTCGGCTAGTGTGATTGCGATGACATCCATTTTGGATTTGCCACCTCGATAATGCTTTAGCCTTTGACCGTTGACCTTGAATGTGTCCAATGGATTCCTAGTGTAGAGTTCAATGGCGCCATGTGAGAAAACTCTTTTGATGGTAAATGGACCCGACCATCGTGATTTTAGCTTCCTTTGGAACAACCTCAACCTTGAGTTGAATAGTAGTACTGATTGCCCCAGCTCGAACGTTCTTTGCATGATTTTCTGGTTGTGCCATTTCTTGACCTTTTCTTTGTATAACTTTGAGTTCTCGTAAGCTTACAATCTGAATTCATCGAGCTCATTTAGCTGAAGTAGTCTTTTTTCACCCATAGCTACTTGATCGAAGTTAAGTTTCTGAATAGCCCAGTAGGCTTTGTGTTGTAACTCCACAAGCAGGTGACATGCTTTTCTATAGACCAACTGATATGGTGACATACCAATTAGTGTTTTGTACGCAGTTCGGTAGGCCCATAGTGTATCGTCCAACCTGAGAGATCAGTCCTTCCTATTCGGTTTTACCACATTTTCTAAGATTCTTTTCACCTCCCTATTTAAAACTTTAGCTTGCCCACTTGTTTGGGGATGATATGACGTTGCCACCTTATGGTTGATCCCATACTTCGCTAAGAGAGTTGTAAATGATATGTTGCAGAAGTGACTACCTACATCACTTATAATAGCTCTTGGCTTGCTAAATCTTGTAAAGATATTCTTTTGCAAGAATTTGAGAACTAACTTGGCATCGTTAATTGGGAGTGCTACGACTTCAACCCATTTTGATACATAATCAACTACTAGCAATATGTACTAATTGTTGAATGAGGAAGGGAATGGTCACATGAAATCCATGCCCCATACATCGAAAATCTCAACTTCTAAGATTGTTTATAGTGGCATCTCATTCTTTTTCGATATATTGCCCACCCTTTGACATCTATCACAGACTTTTATGAACTGGTGGGCATCTTTAAGTAATGTAGGCCAATAAAACCCAGCTTAAAAGAACTTTCACCGTTGTTCTCTCACTACTGTAATGTTCCCCGTATGCAGACGAATGACATTCATGCAAAATATTATTCACCTCGCTATATGGCACATACCTTCTAATCATTTTGTCGGCGCACTATTTAAATAGGTATGGCTCATCCCACATATACCACTTAACGTCGTGTAGGAATTTCTTTTTCTGCTAACGTGTAAGATCACGGGGAAGTATATTGCTTACTAAATAGTTAGCAAAATTCGCGTACCATGGAATTTCGCATTGACTCCAAATAGTTGCTCAACCGGAAATGAATCATTGATTACACATTTATCCTATTCATCTTTACCCTGATTTTCCAGCATCGATAAATGATCTGCAACTTGATTTTCCTTCCCCTTTCTATCTTTTATTTCATAGTCAAATTCCTATCGAAGGAGAATCCATCTGATAAGGCGTGGCTTAGCATCTTTTTTTGAAATTAAGTATCGAATAGCCGAGTGATCTGTTTAAACTACCACCTTTGTTCCGATCAAATATGCCTAAAATTTATCGAAGGCATATACTACTGCAAGTAATTCCTTTTCCATAGTTGTGTAATTCATTTAGGTCTGTGTAAGGGTCTTACTTGCTTAGTATATGGCATGAAATACCTTCTCTCGGTGCTGACCCAAGACAGCCCCAACCGCATAGTTGTTTGCATCACACATTAACTGAAATGGCATTATCCAATCCGGTGCGACGATAACTGGAGCTGTAGTCAATTTCTTCTTCAATAGCTCAAATGCTAACTTACAACCCTCATCAAACTTAAAAACTGAATCCTTCTTGTGAGATCCCGAATTTTATGAAATAAAAGTATTCAATTTTTATATTTTGGTAAATAGTTAAATTGATAAAAGTTTAAAGTTAAGGGTGATATGTGAAAAATTTTCAAAGTAAGCAAGTTGTCATAAAATAACCGGTAGTAAAAGTACAGTAGTACGTGTGGTTGCATAGTAGCACACGGTATTGATTATTGATGCTTACGTAAGAAGTCACTCAGTTATACTCAATTATTGCTACGATAATTCTTCGCATCATATCTCTCTATATTATTGATTCAATTATTGTCACAAGATCATCTCGCATAATATGTTATATTATTAAATCAATAATTGAGACGGCAAAGTTATTCATATTATTATTTTCAATATTAACAATGTCTAGATGTTCTGTAAAGGAGAGGTTTGGTCACCTAATTGCGCGCCAATAAGGAGAAATCCTTATCGAAAAGCCACCTATTTCCTAGGAATGACCTGGTTGTTAAATATTGTGAGTTATAATATTAATGATGAATGTTATTAAAAATCAAATTTGTGTTTGGAGTTAAATTTGGAGACGTGGACGTGATATTTGAGTCCGGAACGATGAAATTAGTAGAAATAAACTATAAACACAAAATTTGTCGGGGTTGACTTTTTGGTCCAAAAAAGGCAACAGTTGACTTTTTCAGAAAAAGTTAAACTTCAAAATTTCAAAAATGAAATTTTTGAGAAAGATAGTTCCATTGTGTTGGAATTATTAGTGTTAGTGGAAATTGACATTTATTTCGATATTAATTATTGTCCTGAAAGTTATACTGACCAGTCGGGTAATTAATCAGATAAATGAGCAGTTAATTGCTATTAATTCACATGATTATAACTATTTGTTCACATGTGTGTACTATTGATTCACATTCTTGTGCTATTAGGGGATTTGATCCAAGATTGATAATACTTGCATGACTAAGTTAAAAATGGAGGTATAAATAGAGGTACTATACTGTAATTCGTATTTTCACATGATTATAACTATTGATTCACATGATTGAACTATTGATACACATTATTTACTATTAGGGGAGGTGGTGCAAGTTTAATAATACTTGCAGGACTAAATTAAAAATGAAGAAAAAGAGGAAGGTATTATATTATAATATTTTGAGCCCCAAAATGTGCAATTATTGAAACTATATTTCCTATAAATAGAAGCTCATTCCTTCATTATTTTTTACCAATTCACTAAAGCTATAGAGCAATTATTATAGAGGGAAATTATAGAGAGAAAGAAGAAGAGAAGTCTACTACCTCACTATTCCAGTATCCAGTTTTCTTCTAAGGTAAGGGATATTATTATAGTAAGGGGTATTATTTCTTTTGTATTCATGAAGAGAGCTTCTTTTATTCCATTCTTTATTATTATGTTGGAATAACCTGTCTATGCGAAGTACAACACACATGGTGAAATTCTTCTTTTATTCCATTCTTTATTATTATGTTGGAATAACCTGTCTATGCGAAGTACCGCATACATGGTGAAATTCTTCTTTTATTCCATTCTTTATTATTATGTTGGAATAACCTGTCTATGTGAAGTACCGCATACATGGTGAAATTCTTCTTTTATTGCATTCTTTATTATTATGTTGGAATAACATGTCTATGCGAAGTACCGCATACATGGTGAAATTCTTCTGTTATTCCATTCTTTATTATTCTGTTGGAATATCCTGTCTGTGCGGATTACGCATGACCTAGTTCCATTCATTATTATTCTGTTGGGAATAACCTGTCTGTGTGGTCTACCGCATGCATGGTGAATTCTTCTATTATTCCATTCTTTATTATTCTGTTGGAATAACCTGTCTATGTGGACTACCATATGCATGGTGAATGATCCTTCGTATTCATTCCTTATTAAATTGTGGAAATGATCTGTTTACCTGGATTACCGCATGGCGGGTGAAAATCCATTTGCAGTTTCCTAATTTTTTTGACCCTCAAAAATTCTGGAAAAATTTGAAATGATAATTTGATTAGTTTTCTATATTGTGTCCAAAGATGGCGATTTTTGGATGTATAGATTAAGAGTTATGGATTTTGTGGGAAAAGACTATTTTAAAAGTAAACCCTTATAACTCCTTGTGGTTAACTCCAAAATTGGTAAAATTTTTATCGGGAGTGCATGTATATAACAGGAGTATACCTTGTAAATTTATGAAATTTTGGACAAAAGTACAATTTATGATAAATGTCCAAATATTCGGCAGTTATGGCCATATGAAAAATAGTAAATGAATTTTAAAAATTCTGAGAAAAATATATGTTCAATATGGGACTATATTTTGTTAAATCCCAGAAAAGAAATATTTTTGGGACTGATTTGGTATTTTTCATGAAAATGAACTAGTTATGAGTAAATGAATTAAATATGTTATGTGAAGTGAAAAATTGGAAAATAGGATTTTATGGCTTGGGAATCCTATATAGGGTATATGAAGATTTTTGATGAGGGATTTGATCATTGGTGATGAAATCTTATGAGTATGACATTTTTGAATGATTAAATACATTATTTGGTAAAGTGTAAACAATTGAAAAAAATTATTTATAAGTTTAAGAAGGATTAAAATATTGTTATAATATTAATAATATTAGATTATAAGTTTATTAAGTGATTGATAATATTTGGATAAATTCAAAGTCTTTAATATTTATCCTTGTTTTCGTTTGATTAATGCTTATATCATTGTCATCATCCTCATGCTTATATTATGATGAAAGTCATCTTTAGCTTACGTGCAAAGATAGACTGTTAATTATTGGTTTTACAGTTGTATATCTTTGGCTTACGTGCAAAGATGGACTATTGATTATTGGTTTTATAGTTGTATATCTTTGGCTTACATGCAAAGATGAACTATTGATTGCTGAGTATCTTTGGCTTATGTTCATAGATGAACTGTTTATTGGTATGATTATGACCAGGGATCATTCGGTATAATCATGACCCGTAATGTTATAAATGATGTGGTAAAAGTCCTTATTAGCCCGTAGTGCATTGATGGACAGTTATTGATATGATTATAACCAGCGATTATTCGGTATAATTATGACCATTGATGATTACATGAATATCCTTGGCCGTAGTGCAGGGATGATTCGATGATGTGGATTATTTATTAAGCTGAGTCTCAGCGATAAAATATTGATTATACACTTTTAATTCGTAAAAGATAGTAGATATCATGCTCTACTTGACTCTTCTAAAATACAGTTGTATGTCTTTGGCCTGTAGTGCAAAGAATAAATTGTTAATGAATATCTTTGGCCGTAGTGCAAAGATGAATTTATTAGTATGATTATGAGCAGGAATTTTGATTTGGTATAACCATGATTTTTGATGTTTCAGGTGAAGATAGGCAATGAAAATTATTTTCGTCCTGGTGAGAAGAGGAATTTAGAATCACAATTATGATTATGAGTTATTCATATGGTTGTGGACAGGAATTGTTGATTGATGTTACAGGGATAAAACATTATTGGTGGACTTCTAACATGGAGAAGATAATAGACCTGATGGTCTATTTGACTCTTCTAATGGATTGCTCGTTCCACTGCAACTATGGTTGAAAAGTTTTATCATATACTATATGTTCTAAATCTCTGATTTATTATTGACGAAGGCTATTGATAATTTAATTATCTTTAGTCATGATATTCTTAACTGGGCTATTTGTGCTCACCCTTTGCTTCACAATTCCTTTCAGATAATAAGAGTGTAGCTGGGTCGAGCGGGGAAAACAGGGAAATAGTGTGATGTTCCGAGACTGTCGAAGTTTCTCAATACTTTATAAAATGGCATGACATGCAACAGATAATTGTATTGAGGAACTAAGATGTGTGTGTGTCGTATTTTATACGTCACTTAATAATTGATTTTGGAGAACGACAATAGGGTGATGAAAACCCGACTTTGAAAGCGTCAAAAGTGCACCTCATTAGAATGAATATGATAGTAATCTTCTCGTTCTTCTTTGGGGTCTTAAAATATATGTTGCTGTATTTTATATGGCATTGTAACAATTTAAGTTTGGATACTGTCTACGAGACAATATTATATTAAAACTCATAGCTTATCTATTGTCGTACTCTGCACGACAGTTCAACAGTTGTATAAATGAAACTTGTATTTGATTTTTATAGAGTTATATCTGGCGACTCAGAATGGGTCGTGTGGACCTATTTTGGGGGCGTCACACTTCTCTAAAAGACTGCACAATGGTTTTGCAATTTTAGAGAAGTCTTTTATAAATCTCCAATAGAACCCGACATGTCCCAAAAAGTTGTGCATTCCTTTAACTGAAATTGGTGGTGGAAGCTTTTCAATCATTTCCAGCTTTACTTTATCAACCTCTAGTCCTTTTGTTGAAACCTTATGACCCAAAATTATTCTTTCCTCTACCATGAAGTGACAATTTTCCCAGTTAAGTATCGGATTTGTTTCTGTGTATCTCTTTAACACTATCACCAAGTTCTCCAAACATGCATCAAAATTGTCTCCGTAGATAGAAAAGTCGTCCATGAAGACTTCCCCATTTTTCTCCACCATGTCCGAAAAGATGGCCATCATACACCGTTGGAAGGTAGCGGGTGCATTACACAAGCCGAAGGACATTCTCCTGAATGCGAATGTATCGTATTAGCACGTGAAAGTTATCTTCTCTTGATCTTCAAGAGTAATGATCATCTGATTATACCCTGAATACCCATCCAATAAGCAGTAAAATTCGTGGCCCGCCAATCTATCCAACATCTGATCGATAAAAGGCAAAGGGAAATGGTCTTTTCGGGTTGTCTTATTCAATTTCCTGTAATCCATGCAAACCCTCCAACCAGTCACTGTCCTTGTTGGAATTAGCTCGTTGTCATCATTTTGTACCATGGTCATTCCTCATTTTTTTGGCACACACTACACCGGACTGACCCACTTACTGTCAAAAATTGGGTAGATGATGCCGGCGTCCAACCATTTCAGTATTTCTTTCTTCACAACTTCCTTCATAATTAGTTTGATCTGTCTCTGTTGCTCCACCGTTGGCTTTTCATCCTCTTCCATTAGAATTTTGTGCATGCAAAAGGATGGGCTGATTCCCTTGATATCCGTGATTGTCCATCCTATAGCCGATTTATGTTCTCTAAGCACCCTTAGCAACTTACTTTCCTGTAATTCGTTAAGTGCAGCAGAAATAATTACAGGTAAAGTATTAGAATTGCCTAAATACGCATACCTGAGGTGTTTATGTAGTGGTTCTAGCTCAAGAGCAGGTGGCTCCTTTAATGAAGGTTTCATCCTTGTTGTGGCTCTTTTCTCCGTGTGCAATGGTTCAAATGGTGCTTTAAATCTGCTAACTTATGGCAGGGAGTCTAACATCTGCAAGTAATCCACAAACTCCAGATCATCTAAATCTTCATCTCCCAATAACGTCGTTTCCAATGGATCATTAGCCAAACTTTTACCCATGTCTTCGCTGATTATTTGCTTAATGATTTCCATCCTAAAACACTCTTCTTCATCCGTAGGGAATTTCATGGCATTGAAAACATTAAACTTTACTTCTTGATCTTGGACCCCCATAGTTAGTTCACCTTTTTGTACATCAATGAGCGTCCTACCCGTAGCCAAAAGCGGTCTCCCTAGGATAATTGGGATGTTCTTATCTTCCTCAAAATTCAGAATTATGAAATCTGCAGGGAATATAAATCTGTCAACCTTGACCAAAATGTCCTCCACAATGCCTCTCGGGTACGTGACTGACCTATCTGCTAATTGCAATGAGATGTTCATAGGCTTTGGATCGGGTAGACCTAATTCTGTATAAATTAATAATGGCATAAGGTTTACACTTGCTCCAAAATCACAAAAACACTTGTTGAATACCGTGTTCCCAATTGTGCACGAAATGGTAAAACTCCCTAGATCTTTCAACTTTGGTGGCGATTTTCGCTGTAAAATTACACTACACTCCTCTGTTAATGCCACTATTTCAAAATCTTCAAACTTCTTTTTCCTAAACAGAATACCCTTCATAAATTCTGCATAACTTGGCATCTGCTCTAGGGCTTCTGCGAAAGGGATGTTAATATGAAGTTTCTTAAAAACATCCTAAAATTTTGCGAACTGCTTATCTAATTTCTGCTTTTGGACTCTCTGCTGAAATGGCGGTGGAGGATACACAACTGGCTTGTCATCTAACTTTGTTTGCTCAACTTTTTTAACCTCAACCACTTTGTCATCTGGTCTAACTGAATTTTCTGCACTTTTCTCATCTAGATGTTTTCCACTTCTCAAAGTGATTGCCTGACATTATTCGCGATTTCCCTTTGGATTTCTTCCGGTGTCACTCAGTAGAGTCCCTTGTGGTCTTTGTTCAATGCTAAGGCAATTTGTCCCATCTAATTTTCTAGATTCTTGATGGCTACTACTTGTGATTTTATGGCTGCCTCATTGATCATTATATACTTTGACAACAACTCCTCTAAATCTGATTTCCTCTCTTGATGTTGGGCTGGTTGTTGATGTTGATTCTGAAATCCTGGGGGATAAGATGGTCGTGGAGCTTGCTGATTCTGATTATTGCTCCATGAAAAATTTGGATGATTCCTATTCCCCGAATTATATGCATTATAGTACATATTCTATGGAGTCCTATTGTAGCTACCCATAAATTGCACTGACGCTGGGTTGATTACACATTATTCTGTAGGATTTTCACCCACGAAAAATTCACAAATAACTGCAACCTGCTGAGTTTGTACCCCTAACAAAGCATCCACCTTCTTAGAGAGCGCTAAAATCTGTGTTGCTAGTGTCATCACTCCATCTAACTCTAACATTCCAGTTGCCTTTGCCTGTGTCATTCTTGCCGTGGGCCACTGGTAGTTATTAGCTAACATTGTCTCTATCAACTGATATGCCTCCTCATTACTTTTTGCCATAAATGCTCCACCCAAATATGCATCAATACTAGTCCTAAGATTTCCGTTCAACCCATTTTAGAATGTATTCATCTTCAACCACTTAGGCAATCCATGATGCGGGCACTTTCTAAGCAATTCTTTGTATCTTTCCCATGCCTCATACAGTGATTCCCTATGTTGCTATTCAAACATAATTATCTCATTCCTCATCTTTGCAGTTTTCGCAGGTGAAATTTTTGAGCGAGGTCTTCCCATGTAGTTATTGATACCGACGGTAGAGAGTGTAACCAGCTCTTCATCTTGCCCCGTAAGGGTAATGGAAATAAGTGAAGCCTTACCGCATCATCTGACACCCCATTATACCTGAAGGTATCACAAATCTCCAAGAAGTTGACTAGGTGTTCATTCGAATCATCATTTGCCAAACCCCCAAACTGAACCGAATTTTGAATCATCAGAATAGTCCCAGGCTTGATTTTAAATGTGTTCGCAGCTATAAAGGCCTGGTGATACTCGACTGCAGCTCAGTCACCTTGGGTGTAGCAAAGTCCCTTAATGCTTTCTGGTCTTCGGCAACCATTGCTTCTTCTTTCTTAGAATTTTCGAAGTCTTCCCTTGTTTCCTTAGTCCACTTACTTAGCCTTTGAAACCGTCTCTCTATGTCGTCCTCAAAAGGAAGCAAGTCTGGATTTTTGGACCGCGTTTGCATAAACCAACTTCAAAAACCTGAAATAAGAACGAACAAAACAAAAAGAAAAAATGTTAAAGTAAAACTAGACTAATTAAATTGATATCGCAAAATATTAAAATCTATACTAATAATCCACGGCAACGGCGCCAAAAACTTATTGGTTAAAATCTATATACGCACAACACGCATGTATACATGGTCAACAAGTAATATAATAGTAAGTAGAGTATCGTTCCCACATAGAAATTAGAAAGAATTTCAACCTCACAATTACCAGTTTCCTATTAATCCCAATTTTATTAAACTATCCAAATTAATGATTAAAATTATAAAAACTAAAATTATTAAAAATACTAAGATCACACATAACAATCACAAATCTCAAAAACTAAATTTCTAAACAAATATTGAAGAATTAGGCTTACAACTTCACCCTAAGCTTCACTGTGGTTATTATCCTTTATTCCAGTTTAATTTACTATCCCAGTTTATTAATCAAGAAGACAAAAGTAGAATTAGCCACCTCTCGATGCGTTAACACCATATTAACTTAAATCCATAATTTAGATAGAATTAAGTTAAACACCTTAATTAACTAACTCACTATATCTCTATGTGAATTACAATCAAAGAAGGTTTAAGTTCAAGTTCTCTATTCGATTACATGCGATGCTAAGCATATCTCTACCCTAACATTCATCAAGATTCTGTTCATTTATAAAATTCAAGAACACATGTTATATTAACTAAGTCTAGACTCGTACTTCCTCTCTCGAATCCATACAAGTCCACAAAGAACTGTTGATCAGGAAATTCATAAGTTCAAGCAAAAATTAATATAGATAAACCGAGGAATAACTTATTAAACTGAAAATCAAAGTTACATAACCATCGTTTCACTTAAAGATCCGTCATAAGCCTAAAAAGTGAATTAGTTCATCATAACTGAAGTAAACACTGAATAAATTAAAGATATCATCCTTTCAATTACAAATAAACTAAAAGAAAAGAATAAATCCAAAACCACCCTTTTCTTCAGCCAATTCACAATCGATACAAAAATCCTTCAATTATCTTCCTTCAATGCTTGCTCTGAAAATCTATCTATTCACTCTGTTAATTGCCTCGTATATCTCTCCATCTTGTATTTGTTGTTGATTATATACTTAGGCGCGTATTTTGATTATAATTACATGCTAATATGAGTCCCAAACCATTACCATCGCTTAAGCTCCACGTTTGCAGCATTTGAAACCAACCAAACCATTGACTACTCTGGACCCCCGCCTCGGCGAAGGTGTTGCTTTAAAATTAGCCCTCCCCGGCGGGCATACATTCTGTAAACTAACTTAAAGACCCCCCACCCCGGCGGGGGTGTAAGGTATAAAAAGGCCCGCCTCGGCGGGCTAGTTTTTTGCTAAATGGTCATGTATTGCTCCAAACTTGAACAATTTCTTACCACATTGCACCGTAAGTCCGCCCTTTTGATCAAATGCACACCACCAAATCTATATATGAAATAATAATAAACAAGTAAAAACTAACATAAAAGAAAGGAATTAACACCGATTAATCTTATATTAGGAACCGATTTGTGGGTATAAAACCCACTTATCACGTATGTGGATAGTCCTTTTTTCAAGGAGATTCTAGCAAAAAAAATTCACGAGTCTAGGCATTGAATGGACATGCTTTTTAACTCTACTTTAGATGTATGTTAAAGTAATGCATGCATGCATATAGCTATGAACTGTATTTAATGAGAACTAGGTTAAAATTTATCACATCCTTTCTGAGATGATTTGGATACTTTTGTCCAGATATATGGATCTAGACCAGCTGAGTAGCTCCCGTAAGACCTCTTCAGGTGTGAGGAGGAGAGCTTCAGATGTGTCTCGGCCTCACCTAGCCCGGAAACCTCGTCGGTTGACGGAGTTAGTGATTCATCCTATCTGGGTTTAGAGACCAGATGTTAAGGATGAGGAGGAAGATGTACCAATTGTGAATCATGCTTCTTCTTCTTCTATTCCTTGCAGGGAGCATCTAGATATAAACAAGATGATTCCAAAGCTTCTCCATGCGAACGAGGTAAAAACCGTGTTGATCTTCCTTTTCCTATTTGTGGGGGCAAGGCTTTTTGATTTTGATTTGCATTGTGATGCAGGTTCCCGGCATTACACAACCCAAAGGGAACTGGTTCAACATACATTCTCTGTACAAGACTCTTCCTCCAAAGTACCGAGAGATGGTGCATGCTTGGGGCTTTGAGTCATTCTTTTCCATCCTCCGCTGTCGTTGTCCCTGGGGTTATCTCAGGACTTTATCTGAGCGCTGGTTTCACCAGACTCAGTCTCTCTATTTGCTAGATTGTGAAGTGATGATGACACCAATAGATTGACGGTTCATCACTGGGCTGGAGTTTTTTGGGGCGCCAGTGCCTTTGGTGGCTTATATTTCCCCAACTGTCATCAGATCCTTGTTGGGAGTGAAGTAGTATGCACACAAGCCAATCCTATTTGATGATAAAGAATATAATTTGTAACAATCTTATTCATTTATTAATAAAAAAGTACCTATGTGATTCGATAAATGAGAACCTTCCTTGGCCTTAGAAAATGAATTTAGAAAGGAGTTTCTAATTTGCATGATTTAGAGTTGTGCATTTAAGAATCAAAATACATATAATTAAATAAAATATGACTTGATAGTAATTTCATGTCTTATACTTAATTGGGACATTGTATGGTGGAAGGATTGAATTGTACGATAACTATTTACTCAAAGGTTCTTTTATGATTAATGGTGAAATCTATATTATCTAGAAAGTCGATAATCTCCAGGGAGGCTTGTCCATATTGTAGAAAAAATATTATTTATTTAAATAAATTAATAATTTAATTTATTTATTTAAATAAGATTAGCATTATTCTAATTGATTTATTTACAAGGTTTAATATGGAGAACTTAAAAGGTCACACCATAAAAGGAAGAATAATTATTTCGGAAGTTAATGACATAATCGTAATAATATGTTAAGTATATTAAATTTAATCTATGGTGATAAAATAAATTAAATAGCTTAATATTTATTATTTAATATTTTAGAAATATTAAATATAAAATAATAAGAAAAGTCTTATTATTTATTATTATTATTATTATTATTATTATTATTATTATTATTACTATTATTATTATTAAATTCCTAAATGAGTTTGAAAATTAATTAATAAAAGTACTCTCATATATTTTTAATAAGATTAGAAGGTTAAATTAATTAAAAGAGTTTATTTAATTATACCTAAATAGATTAGGGAGCTTAATTAATTAAAAGAATTTAATTAATTAAATAATACCCTATTTTCTAATTAGATTAAAAGGGTTAACTGATATCTTTATAAGAGGAGTTTTATATTAGATATCAAGTAGACGTGATTCCCATTGTTGGAGAATATGCACTTTTTCTACAAAGATAGAAAAATAGGATTTTGTCAAACACCCATCCTCTTGAATCTTTCTTCCTCCTTGGTGGATCACCTCTAGAGGCTAAACACTTGGGTGGCTAACATTGATCAAAGAAAGGAACCAAACCTGGTGGATTCAAGTTGAACGCGAAAAGGATTGGAGGTAAACTTGTACCTGAGGAAGCTCGAATCTTCATGGGTATAATTCTTGTTCTTTATCTGTTTGTTTAATTATAAATGTGCATAAAGGATGATCCAGGTATATAATTTGTAAAATTTTAAAACTCTATTTTATGTGCTTCCGTTTTACTTTGAGAAATTTGATTACATCCATGAATCTTACAAACTTAACAGTGGTCTCATAGCCATACCTTTATGCGATTTATTAATTGTTTAGATTCGATATATATGTTGATATGTGTTTAAAACAATTTTTTGGCATAATTATTTGTATAAATCATGTTTTTGGAGAAAAACTGCACAATTCGCGAACTGAAAAAATAGATTCTGGAGATTGGCGCCGCAGCGCCAGATTGTAGTACAATAATGGCGCCGTAGTGCCTGCTCCATGTTTTTGAAGATGTTGTCGTGGTGCTACATCAATTTGAAGCCAGATTCTTTTGTGGCACTGCGGTAGCAACCTCGTGTTTCTAATCTTCGATGTTGTGGTATTACGGTGCTTTGATGCTAGTTCACTGGCAAGGCCGCAACGCCACTACTCAGTAAAACACACACACACAGATATATATATATATATATATATATATATATATATATAATTTTGATTTTTATTAAGATAAAAGGTTTGTTTTAATTAAAATTAAATAAAATGTTTTTTTCAGTAATTCTAAATTAAAAATAAAGGAGTTTATTTTGATTTGGAATTGGATTAAAATAAAGTTGTTTATTTTAATTGGAATTGAATTCACATTTGTTTGAATAAAAGAGTTTATTCAAAAATTTTATAATAACTTGTAATTGGATTTCACGTTTGTTTGAATAAAAAGTTTATTCAAAAGTTTTATTTTAATTGGAATTAGATTTCACATTTGTTTGAATAAAAGAGTTTATTCAAAAAGGTTTTATATTAACTTAGAGTTAAATTCCACGTTTGTTTGAATAAAAGAGTTTATTCACATATAGGATTGAATTCCATGTTTCTAGGAAAAATGAGTTTATTCACATAAGGAATAGGATTCTATGTTTCCTAAAATTAAAGTTGTTTAATTTTAATAAAAATAAGATTCAACATATTTTATTTTTCCGGCAATTTTAAGTTAAAATAAAGGAGTTTATTTTGTACTTGAAATTGGATTCTTTGTTAATTAAAATAAAAGAGTTTATTTTGATTGGAAATTTGGTTAAAAATAAAGAAGTTTATTTTTATTCAAAATTGGATAAAATAAAATAAAGAAATTTATTATGATTTTGATTAAAAATAAAAGAGTTTATTTTGTTTCAAAATTGGATTTTATGCTAATTAAAATTGCCCATTAAATCGATATCAATGTATATATTGAATGTTTATTATTCATGAGATGAATATTATTTATTGATGCATATGTTGATATGTGTGATAATAAATATAATTGATTATGGACTATTGACTAATGTGATTAGATTTTATTTTATTTGGATGCATGAATCTATGAGTTTTATTAAATGGGCTCTGCTTACCTCGTCTTCTCTAATTTTTCTTAATGTAAATTCTACCTCCCTTATATGTACTTCCTCTTGACTGTTGATCAAGGTTTCTTGTAAGACCCCAACTTTTATGAATAAAGATGATTTTTTTTATAAATATCATTTTTGAATATTAAGGTGTGAAATCGTTATAATGTTATAGTTGTGGGTAATATTTATAAATTTTGCAAAGTAAGCAAGTTGTTATATAATATTCGATTGGTCGGAGAATATTTGTTTTAACAGGGAATATTCGTACCACGACACAATCATTAGTGGGCCCCACAACAGAATTATTGTTAGAATAAGAAAACGACAGAAATATCTTTTTATAAAAACAGCGACGGAAGTTTTATCGTTAAACTTTTGAAATACCCGGTGGTAAAAGTACAGTAATACGCGTGGTTGCATAGTAGTACACGGTATTGACTATTGATGTTTACGTGAGAAGTCACTCAGTTTTATTCAATTATTGTTACAGTAATTCCTGCATAGTATCTCACATTATTTGATTCAATTATTATTACAATATTTTATATTATTAAATCAATAATTGAGATGACAAGTTATTCATATTATTATTTGCATAATTAACAATGTCTAGAAAGTTCTGTCAAGGAAAAGAGTTTGGTCACCTAATTGCGCGCCAATAGGGAGAAATCCTTGTCGGAAAGCCCCATCTTTCCTGGGAACGATCTGGTTGTTAATATTGCGAGTTATAATAATATGAATAAAGTTTGTTAAAAATATTGAGGGATTTTTTATGAAGTATTTGTTGTAAATTTTTCTTATTATATGGACCTCTATTTACCCATTTTTCAAAATAATCGATAGAAAGTTATTCAATATATTTTTATATAATAAAGGTGGGTGCCACATGTGGAGGCCACATATAGGGCCCACGTGTGGAAAATGAAAATGGGGTGGGAACTTATGTTTGTCACGGGTTTGGAAGAAGAAAACGATGGTAGGTTGTATTATTATTATTAATAATATTATTACAAGTTTTATTTTTTTTATGAAAAATAGAATATATTATATTATATTTTATTATGCATAGTGTTTGCATAGTAAAGTTATACAAAATTTTGAAAATGTCCGTGAATCTGAAACTATTTCGTCCGTGAGAATTTCAAACAGTACCCCTTCCATTCTCCTATAAATAGAATGCTTAGTTAGAATTGAAAATCACACCTGAATCAGAGAATTCTTTTTCTATAATATTGAGCGTATTTCTTTCGAGTTTTAGAAAGCTTGGAGCGTAGAAAACAGTTCAGAATATCCCCGCTATACCAGTTGATATTCTCTCCTTTTTAAGGTAAGGGATATTATTTTTGTTCAGTATTCATTTGAAATAATATTTTCTTCTATACTCTGTAGTATGTAAGTAATATTATTTCGTTTCAGATTTCGAATTCTACACTAATTTTGTTAAAGTTTTGGCTTCTATACTCCATGAAATTAGTAGAATATCCTTGATATTTGCGCTTCATCTAGTATCTTTTCATGGAAATATTATTCTGAGCATTCTTGATAAGTTTTAACTTTTTCATGTCGGAGTACTATTCACGGGGTACTATTCTTGAATTATTATTCACGGGATACTATTCACTCGGGTACTATTTACCCAGGGTACTATTTACCAAAAGCCATGAAGATCATGAGCAACACTTGATGACATTCTCATATACTCCACAAGCTATATGCCAAGTTGAAGAAATGCGAGTTCTGGCTTGAGGAAGTTTCATTCCTTGGGCACGTGATATCAAATCACTGAATATCTTTTGACCCAGGAAAGCCTGAAGCAATATAAAGCTAGGAGCAACCTAAGTCAGTGACCGAAGTACGTAGCTTTATTGGCTTAGCTGGTTATTATCGGAGATTCGTAGAAGGGTTTTCTCGAATAGCTACAACATTAACTCAGCTGACTCGAAAAGATACAAAATTCGGTTGGAGCGAGGAATGTGAAAAGAGTTTTTAAGAACTCAAGAGAAGACTCATTTCAGCACCTGTTTTGACAATACCATCTGGCTCGGAGGGATTTGTCATCTACAGTGATGCTTCGGGCAAAGGGTTAGGATGTGTTCTCATGAAATATGGGAAAGTCATAGCCTATGCATCTCGACAACTCAAAGAATATGAGAAGAATTATCCTACTCATGATCTACAGTTGGAAGCTGTTGTCTTCGCACTTAAAATTTAGAGGCATTACCTGTATGGGGAGAAAATGGAGATCTATACAGATAATAAAAGCCTCAAATATTTCTTCACCCAAAAGGAACTCAACATGTGACAACGATGTTGGCTCGAACTATTGAAAGATTATGATTATACAATTCAATACCATCCTAGAAAAGCGAACGTAGTAGCTGACGCATTGAGTAGAAGATCATATGCGGGTACGAGTGCAATATTGTCAACGTAAAGGCCCATTTTATATGACTTGCAAAGGATGGAGATAGAGTTAAAGACTCCAGGGACCCACGTGTTGATGGCAAATATACGAGTAGAACCGACTTTAATTGATAAAGTTAAAGCTGCTCAAGCTACAGACCTGGAGCTGATGCGTATGAGGAGGAAAGTTCAAGAAGGTGTTATTTCGGAAGCAAGAATCAATGAAGAAGGAATACTACGAGTCAACTCTAGACTTTATGTTCCTAACGACCCTGATTTAAAGTATAAAATCATGATGGAGGCGCACAACACACCAGTTGCAATCCATCTTGGGAGTACCCAAATGTATCATGATCTTCGACATACATTCTGTTTGAGAAATATTAAGAGAGAGATCGCAGAGTTTATCTCAAGGTGTCTAACTTATCAACGAGTCAAGGCGGAGCATCAAGTGCTAAAAGGTCCATTGCAACCACTTGAAATTACATAATGGAAGGGGGAGCACATTACCATGTATTTTATTACTGGTCTTCCTAAGGTGTCTCAAGTAATTGATGCAATTTGGGTCATTGTTGATAGATTGACCAAATTTGCTCATTTCTTACCTATACGAAAAACTTATTTACTTGAACGTCTTGCTCGTATGTACATAACCAAGATTGTAAGACTGCATGGTATGCCAGTATCCATAGTTTCTGATCGAGACCCAAGATTTACTTTACTGTTTTGGGTAAGTTTGCAAAAAGATATGTGCATAGATTTACGATTCAGTTTGGCTTATCATCCTCAAATGGACGGTCGGAGAGGACTGTTCAAACTCTTGAGGATCTATTAAGACTCTGTGTCCTTGACTTCAAAGGAAGCTAGGACAAGTTCTTGTCATTAGTGGAATTCTCCTACAACAACAGTTATCAAGCAAGTATCGGCATGGCTCCATTCGAGGCGTTGTATGGACACAAGTGTCGTTCTCCAGTATGCTGGGATGATGTGGGTGAAGCAACGTTGTTGGGACCAAAATTAGTACGTATGACTACGAAGAAGATTCAAATGATCCGACAACATATAAAGACCTCACAAGATCAACAAAAGAGTTATGCTGGTCTTCATCGAAAGACATGGATTTTAATGTTAGAGAGAATGTGTTGTTATGTGTAGCACAATGGAAGGGAGTTACGAGATTTGGAAAGAGAGGAAAGCTCAATCCTCGATTTATTGGCCCATTTGAAATCCTTGACCGAGTAGGAACTGTGGCCTATAGACTCGCTTTACCGCCAAGTATGTCTCCTATTCATTACGTTTTTCACATATCTATGTTACGTAAATATGTGGAAGACCCAAACCACATTATTGAGTTAGAACTAGACAAGATATCAGAAGATTTAACGTATGAAGATGTACTTGTTAAAATCTTTGATAAGAAGGAACATATTCTACACTCTAAGGTTATACCTCAAGTCAAAGTTTTGTGGAGAAACCATGACATTGAGGAAATGACCTAGGAGTTAGAATCTGAAATGAAATCAAGGTATCTTCACCTCTTCGACATACCAGGTATGTACCCTAATTTCGAGGGCAAAATTTCATAAGAAGGGGGGGTTATAAGACCCCAACTTTTATGAATAAAGAAGAATTTTTTTATAAATATCATTTTTGAATATTAAGGTGTGAAATTGTTATATTGTTATAGTTGTGGGTAATATTTATAAATTTTACAAAGTAAGCAAGTTGTTATATAATATTCAATTGGTCGGGGAATATTCATTTTAACATGGAATATTTGTACAACGACAAAATCACTGGTGGGCCCCACAATAGAATTATTATCGAAATGAGAAAACGACAGAAATATCTTTTTATAAAAATAACGGTTGAAGTTTTACCGTTAAACTGTTAAAATACCTGGTGGTAAAAGTACAGTAATACGTGTGGTTGCATAGTAGCCCACAGTATTTATTATTGATGCTTGCGTGAGAAGTCACTCGGTTTTATTTAATTATTGTTACAGTAATTGCTGCATAGTATCTCACGTTATTTGATTAAATTATTCTTACACTATTTTATATTATTAAATCAATAATTGAGATAACAAGTTATTCATATTATTATTTGCATAATTAACAATGTCTAGAAAGTTTTATCAAGGAAAAGGGGTTTGGTCACCTAATTGTGTGCCAATAGGGAGAAATCCTTACCGGAAAGCCCCCTCTTTCCTGAGAACGATCTGGTTGTTAATATTGCGAGTTATAATATTATGAATAAAAGTTGTTAAAAATATTGAGGGATTTTTTATGAACTATTTGTTGTAAATTTTGCTTAATATATGGACCCCTATTTACCCATTTTTAAAAATAATCGGTAGAAAGTTATTCAGTATATTTTTATATAATAAAGGTGGGGGCCACATATGGGGCCCACGTGTGGAAAATGAAAATGGGGTGGGAACTTATGTTTGTCATGGGTTTGGAAAAAGAAAAAGATGGCAGGTTGTATTATTATTATTATTAATAATATTATTATAAGGTGGGAACATGAAAATGGGGTGGGAACTTATATTTTCTTATGCATAGTGTTTGCATAGTATTTCATAGTGTTTGCATAGTAAAGTTATACGAAATTTTGAAAAAGTCCGTGAATCTGAAACTATTTCGTCCATGAGAATTTGAAATAGTACCCCTTCCATTCTCCTAAAAATAGGATGCTTAGTTAGAATTTAAAATAACACCAAAATCAGAGAATTCTTCTTCTATAATATTGAGCGTATTTCTTTCGAGTTTTAGAAAGCTTGGAGCATAGAAAACAGTTCAAGATTTCTTCAAGAATATCCCCGCTATACCAGTCGATATACTCTCCTTTTTAAGGTAAGGGATATTATTTTTGTTCAGTATTCATATGAAATAATATTTTCTTCCATACTCTGTAATATGTAAATAATATTATTTCATTACAGATTTTGAATTCTACACTTATTTTGTTAAAGTTTTGGCCTCTATACTCCATAAAACTAGTAGAATATCCTTGATATTTGCGCTTCATCCAGTATCTTTTCATGGAAATATTATTCTGAGCATTCTTGATAAGTTTTAACTTTTTCATGTCAGAGTACTATTCACGGGGTACTATTCCTGAATTACTATTCATGGTGTACTATTCACTCAAGTACTATTCACCCAGGGTACTATCCATAACAAAAATTAATTTCTTTTCGGTCCAATTAATTTTTGGTACAATATTATTCTTGAATTTTACCCCACAAAGCAGTATAATGTTGATAATTTGGATATTATTGAATTCTAGATAAATTGAATTATAAATCTTTAAAATTTATCCTTTGCTTTCATTTAATTGAATTCTTATATCATTGTCATCATCCTCATGCTTATATTTTTATGAAAGTCATCTTTGGCTTATGTGCATAGATGAAATGTTGATTGGTATGATTATGACCAAGGATCATTCGGTATAATCATAACCTGTAATGTTACAAATGATGTGGTAAAAGTCCTCATTGGCCCATAGTGCATTGAAGGACAGTTGTAAGCATGATCATTACCATTGATGAAAACACGAATATCCTTGGCTTGTAGTGAATGGATAATTCGTGGTCGTGATACTAATGAATATCCTTGACCGTAGTGTAGGGGGATTCGATGATGTGGATTATTTATTAAGCTGAGTCTCAATGATAAAATTGATGATAAACTTTTTAAATCATAGAAGATAGTAGATTTTATGCTATACTTGACTCTTCTAATGGATTGCTTGTTCCGTTGCAGTTAAACTTGATGTTTATTATTATCGACGTCGGGATTTTTATTAGTCCCTTTTCGTTACTTGTTATTTGGTGTTCTCATGTTAATGTGAGATTTGTTTTAAAAAATAAGTGAAAAAGGTCCAACATATGTAATGTTGACGATTTGAATTTAAGAGTCGCCAGTTGGTGTTTTTAATTGGTTGCACCAACGCAACCAAAAAGGTTTGTACATTGACCCAGTGATGTGACACTGCTAAACGTGTCTATAAAACAGAGATTCATTAAGGTTCGGGGGCTTGATTATGCAGAGGGAAGGTGTTAGGCACCCCTCGACATCCGTGTTGCCACGGTGACCGCCACTTCTCAAAGAAACTGTTACATGAATATGTGTGTCTGTGTGGATCAATGTACAATTATTTGAAAGTAGTGCGAGGCCTCGTTCGCACCTATATACACAAGGTTTGAATTTATAGAAAAATTCAATTTTAACCAAGATATAGCAATGAAGTTTTGTAAAAGAGGTTTTTCAAACCCTGTGCTCAATAGGAATTGAGACCTTTTTATACTTCCATTTCATTGTTAAATGTTTGGCTTGTTTGCTTTTATTTCGAGATGCGAGGCATCTTCGAGAAAATAATATATAGCAGTGCCGAACCCCTTATGGGCATAAAAAGCCATCCAAGGAAATTCGTACACAGTAAATAATGTACAAGCTGCTTACAGCTGGAAAAAGGTCCATCACGGGAACCGAATCTAGATTCAATAGACTGAATCTGTGATCACATGATTCCTAGGCTCACATGATACTGCAATTTGTATGGAAAGTAGTAAGTAGTTATGTATATATATAAGCGGTAAATATATATATATATATATATATATATATATGTGTGCGTGTGTGTGTGTGTTCATGATCATCCAACACGAAGCAACTCCATGGGGGATCAGAAATGTAAATAAAGCAGTAAATGCTATCAACCGCCAAGAAGTAAACTCCAGGCGGGACTTGAATGTAAATAAAGCTGTAAGAGCTATCAACTGCCACGAAGTGTAAAGAAAGCTGTAAAAGGCCATAAGTAAACTCGGACTGACAGAAATGTAAAATATATATATATATATATATATATATATATATATATATATATATATATAAGCGATAAATCTGGTGAGATATAAAATCCGGGCTCATCGGATATGTCGGGACAACAATTATATATATAAGTATATATATATAAAAGCAATTAAACGCACCGGATATAAAATCCAGGCTCATCAGACAGAGTCTAAAAACAGTTTATATATATATATATATATATATAAGTAATTAAACGCACCTGACATAAGTCTAGGCTCAATCGAGGCATAACTCGATAATGTTAGTCCATATAAAAATATATACATATATATAAGTATATATATATACAGATACTAATGAAAACCACGGACCAAAGTCCGAGCATATGCACACAACATGACTCTCAATGTGTAGAATAGTGTGTGCAAATATGAAGAGAAAGGCTTTACAGAGTGTAAGAAGGCTTATAGTAGGCTGCTAATACAGACTTCTATGACTCTATATGGACAAACACTAAGCTCCCGCAGGTAAATTTATAACTGTATGTGGGCTAACATGTGTTTAAAAAGAGCAAGCACTCAATATAGGGTGTGTATAAAGCAAATTGGACAGGGCTTCCTCGCCTTTTCTTTTTTTTAAATGGCTAGCCCAAGCTCTATATTTATAGAGCTGCTAGCCATAGTATCTACTGGCATGACCTTGATTACACTCTGCACGTACTTGTCTGTCCGGGGTTCCGCGAGTCCCGTTGTCTCGAAGTACATACACTCGTGCACTATAATGTTCTCTCAAACTTGTAGAACTTCAATCTGAGCATCTGAACGAGCTATATACAACCTTCTTTGGACTACTTGTATCGAGAGTTACGCAACGACATGGAATAGAGGTTGTACGAAGTCAGGAAGAGGGGACCATGCCAATGGTCTTCAAGCTTCAAATTCTATCCGGTGTGCTGCCACGCGTAATAGTCACTCGGGATTGGAACTCCTAGTTCTTGAAGGACATTGTTGTATGTAAGTATGTATGAAGTGTTGAGACGACGTGCAGGTGTTGAGGTAGCAAGACGACGTATGACTCCTCATCGGGGTTATCGTCGATTTGAATTGAAAGCAGACGTTGCTCAGGGTTACATCTGAGATTAGACTGCTGCAAGTGTTGAATGTCGCAATGTCATCTTGTGGATGCCTGTCTGCCCGATGTTAGCTCCGGGTCTGAGGTATGAGTTCCTCGGCAGGAGGTCTGATTGAAGCTGATCGCATGTATTTGAAATAAGCATTTCCGGGGTTATCGCTAGAACTATAACAGCCTTCCTTGGGGTTATCGCTAAGGACAAAACTCGGGGTTATCTTCGAGGTTGGAAATGATGTTCCTAGTGTGTGTTCTAGGGTTGAGACTGATATTCTCGATGTATGGTCCGGGGTTGAATTTTAATTTTTGTAGTATACAAAATGGATGTGAGCTGTCTTCTAGGGTTATCTTCGAAATACGATTCTGCGCTCCTGTAATGTTAGTAACAGTTGTGTAGAAAATTTTGAGTGTTTACAGATGCCCCTCTTTATCATATTCATGCAACGCGAAGCATGGATAGGATAAAGAATCCTAGACACTTGAAATGCAATAGATAAACATGATGCTATGTGCAGCAACATGATGCAAATGTATGAATGAGATGATTATCAATTAATCCTGTTGGGATGAAAATCACTGATGTCTTGGACATGTGATCCAAGTTGTCAAGGATGTTGACATTGGGGCTATCACCAAAGTCGAGAATCCTAGATATAAACTTTTACTCCATAGAAGTTTGATCCTTTGTTTGTTTGAGGATGTGTATAACACATTCCATCATCGGTCCTCTCCGATGAGGATGGTCTTCTTAGGCTTGTACCTACAATTTTATTGGAGTTACTGCCAACAGTATGTATTGTCAGGGCTGCCTGACCTTCGTTAATGTGTGTATCATCGAATAGATCCCTGATAGGTGTATTGTCAAGGCTGCTTGACCTTCATTGATGTGTGCATCAATGGTTGAATTGCATTGTAACCCTTGCTGGAAAGGTTTTCATGGATAGGTTGCTTCAATGGGTTTACCTGCCACCGGATGAAGTAACGTCAAGGTTGCTTGACCTTCATTGATTTGTATATCAATGGTTGCATTGCGTTGTAACCCCCGCCGGGGATATATGGATGTTTGAAAATGTTGCGTTGTGGCCTCCGCCGGGGATATGTCATAGGTTCGTGACTTTGGCATTATAACCCCCACCGGGGATATGTCAGGGCTGCTTGACATTCATTGACGGCATCAGACCTTTGTGAGGTATTGCCGAGCATGATTTGTGAAAGCTGAGGCCACTGGTATCGTATACCTTGTATGCAAGCGAATACCAATGTGGAGCCAAAATTTGGCTCATCAAAACTAGGATTCCAGGCTATTCCTCTCAATTGCGTAGCATTTTTATTCTTGACTTGGCCTTTTAAGCTTGCGGGACCTCCTTTGCAACTCTAACTGAAGTGAGCCGTAGGTGTGGGACCCACAGAAGAGTGTCGCAGGTACACCTGCGGTAGCCGCAGGTGGACCTATGGCCAACCGAGGCTATACAAAGCCCATGGGTTTCTTTCATAAGTTATTTTCAAGCTGTGTGATGAAGGATATCTGAGAGCTCTTCTTCAGTCCTGTTGAGTTCGAGAAACTTTCCTCATATTCTGTCACCGTACAAGTGTTCTTCACTATCCTGGTAACATATGCATGTATTTTTTTTTCTAGTTTCTATCCGTTGGAAAATGACTTATCACATGAAATGCATTTAGACACATAGTAGTGAATATGCATGCTGATATGATATGATAAAAAATATTCAACATAGTAAATGCTAGTATTAAACCATGCTGAACATAATGATGTGAAAATTTTAACTTTTGACATAGTCAAATTGGCACCTTTTACTATAATTTCTTATCCTATTTGAGGACAAATGAGTAAAGGTTGAAAAGTAAAACAACCCTGGTAATTAGATTACACTTATGGATTTTTTACTGTGATGTAATAAATGCTTGTAGGATGTATATGACTGTGGATAGGTTTGCTACTGAATGGCCACCTAGTCATGCCTATGTGCATATGGATAATCCCAATTACAAAGGGGCTATGGCTAAATTTTTCAAAAATGTAGGCATTGGGTCGTCATGCATTTTTAACTCTACGGTAATGTATGTTAAAATAATGCATGCATGCATGTAGTCATAAGATGCATTATGAATAACTCATGGTAAAAATTTACCACACCCTTTCTGAGGTGATTTGGAGACTTGTTGTCCAGATATTATGGATCCGGATCAGCCGAGTAGTTCCCGCAGGACCACTTTTGGTGTACGGAGGAGGGCTTCTGAAGTACCTCAACCCCGTTCTGTTAGACAGCCTCGTCGTTTGGTGGAGGCGGTCATTCGTCCTATCCGGGTTGAAGTGCCGGATGTCGAGGACGAGGAGGAGGATGTACCAATTGAGGTTCCTGCTCCTACTGCACGTGTTCCCTGTAGGGAGTTGCCAGGAATTTAAGTGGTGAACCCAGATCTTCTGGGTGACTTGAGTCGGTATTCTTCCGTATACCTACACACAAACGAGGTATGAAGTCAGATTTTAATCTTCCTTGTTTCCTATTGATGAAGAGTAAAGGGTTCTGATGTTGATTTGCATTTGATGTAGGTTCCCGGCTTTACACAGCCTCGAGGGAACTGGTTCAGCATCCACTCTATGTATCTGGCCCTGCATGATGACTACAGAGAGATTGTCCATTACTGGGGATTCGGGACGTTCTTTTCCATTCTTCCTCGTCGTTGTCCCTGGGGTTACCTCAGGGCATTGTCTGAGCGGTGGTTTCACTAAACTCAGTCACTACTTCTGATGGACTGTGAGGTGATGATGACGCCGATAGATTGGCGATTTATCACAGGTATGGAGTTTGGAGGGGATCCAGTGCCTTGCACGGCGGATATTAACCCTATTGCCGTCAGATCCTTGTTAGGAGTTCCGGCGGAGGCCCTCAAAGGCAGGACTATACGTACAGGTCCTTTGAGCGTAGATGCTATGAGCGGGCTGTTGAGTGAGCCTATACCCGATGATGTGAGAGTCAGGGATCACATTCTTCGGTGATTGTTCCAGATGATCATTTGGGGTTGCTTCATAGCAGATAACTCTTCTATGGTGTCCTTCGCTTTGATCAGCGCCACTCGTCACATGGACCGTATAGGACACTATGATTGGGGTTCCTACACCTTTGCCTACTTCCTCAGGGGAATGCTAATGCGATCGCAGGGCTTGACCGAGGCTTAGTTAGGATTCTACCCGTTTTTGATGGTGAGTATTCCTCTTGTCTTTTCCCATGTACAGGTTAAGAGTGATGACTGACAGCAGATGTTTGCCTTTGCGTTGGTAGTTTTGGGCCTATGAGAGGCTTTTATGTTTTCGTCTTGTGAGCGTGTTAGGTTTAGACACCTATCCACGAGGACGGAGATGGCATCATTCCATACTGGCAGAGGTCCCTGTTGCTGAGGGTTTCACCCAATGTCGCCTGCACCTGGAGTTGTTGACAGCGGATGTCATCACATGGGTTCCCTATTCTGGGGAGCTTTTGAGTGTTGGGTTTGAGGACGGATACTCGAGTATGTTATGTCCACCTGCAGGATTCTTCTCTTCACAGATGGAGGATGGGAGCTCTATTTAGGAGAGCATGCTATCAGGAGCACTACAGGAGAGATTCCCATGCCGATCTTGCCTCCTACCATGCGTTATTGGCCTATTTCGCAGTCACCCGTCACTGATATCCCATTGTTGGGGATTTACGGTTACACATTATCAGAGGGCCCCTACACTCAGGAGATGTTCCAGCATTGGTGGTTCCCTCGTACCATTGGAGCTCAGACCCGCGCCACACAGTTTATGGGGGATATGGATTGGCTAGATTGTGTCAGAGATCCGACTCATATGACACAGATTGACAATTTGACCCAGCAGTTGGACCGGGCACATTTTTTTATCCGGCATTTGGGTAGAGATCCTTCAAAGGCAGATACTTTTGATCCTTCCAGCTTTGGCGCTGGCCCATCAGGTGACCTATATGGCTTTGCCTGTGACACCCCCAAAACAGGTATACATCACCCATCTTGAGTCGCCAGATCCATGGTACATAAAATCAAATAAAACTTAATTATACAACAGTCGTGTAAAATACGATAAAACATAATCTAAGAGTTTTAATAAGAATATTGTCATCTAGACAATATCCACACTCAATGGAGTCCTCATTACATTTATTGTCCCACTATTTAACATAATAGTGAGGACTACTAATGCTATCATCTGGACCGTCACTCCATTCCCCGACTAGTCCCGGCTACATTCTCATTTCCTGAAGAGAACAGTGAAAGAAAAGGTGAGCTCAACTAGCCCAGTAAGAAATATTATGACTAAGATAATGCAGAATTAATTATCCTTAGCCTTCAACAGTATAACAACTGATAGAATACAATAAACAACAAGTTTTAGATCAACAACTGTAGCGGAATAAGAAATCCATTAGAAGAGTCAAGTAAAGCATAAAATCTACTATCTTCTATGATTTAAAAAGTTTTTCATCAACTTTATCGCTGAGACTCAGCTTAATAAATAAAATCGAATCATCCCTACACCACGACCAAGGATATTCATGTAATCATCAATGGAGATGATTATACTGAATAATCCCTGGTCATAATCATACCAACAACTGTCCATCAATGAACTATAGGCCAATGAGGACTTTTACCACATCATTCGTTACATTACGGTTATGATTATACCGAATAATCCCTGGTCATAATCATACAAAGTCCACTTATGCACGTAAGCCACAGATGACTTTTATCACAATATAAGCATGAGGATGATGACAATAATATAAGCATTAATCAAACGAAAACAAGAATAAATATTAAAGACTTTAAATTTATCCAAATATTATCAATCACTTAATAAACTTATAATCTAATATTGTTAATATTATAACAATATTTTAATCACTTCTTAAACTTATAAACAATTTAATTTAATTATTTAGACTTTACCAAATAATGCATTTAATCATTCAAAAATGCCATACTCATAAGATTTCATCACCAATGATCAAATCACTCATCCAAAAATCTGCATATACCTTATATAGGATTTCCAGGCCATAAACTCCTATTTACCAATTTTTTAACTTTACATAACATATTTAATTCATATGTTCGTAACTAAACCATTTTCATGAAAAATACCAAATCAGTCCCAAAAATTATTCTTTTATGGGATTTAGCAGAATATAGTCCCATATTGAACATATATTTTTCTCATAATTTTTAAAATTCATTTACTATTTTTCATATGGCTAAAACTGGCGAATATTTAGACATTTATCATAAATTGTACTTTTGTCCAAAAATTCTAAAATTTACAGGGTATACTCATTTTATATACATGTACTCCGAAAAAAAATTTAACCAATTTTGGAGTTAACCACAAAGTGTTATAAGGGTTTACTTTTAAAATAGTTTTTTCCCATAAAATCTATAAACATTTAATCTATACATCCAAAAATGGCCATTTTTGGACACAATCTAGAAAACTCATCAAATTATCATTTCAAATTTTTCCAGAAATTTTTAGGGTAAAAAAAATTATGAAACTGCCCCTGGCAGAAATCCCTTTTGAATGAAAATACTATTCATATGAATACAAAGGATCATTCACCATGCATGTGGTAATCCACATAGACATGTTAGTCCAACAGAATAATAAAGAATGGAATAACAGAAGAATTCACCATACATGCGAAAAACTGCACAGACAGGTTATTCTGGACAGAATAATAAAGAATGGAACCAGGTCATGCGTAAATCGCACAGACAGGATATTCCAATAGAATAATAAAGAATGGAACCAGGTCATGCGTAAATCATAAATATAGGATATTCCAATAGAATAATAAAGAATGGAACCAGGTCATGCATAAACCGCACAGATAGGTTATTCCAACAGAATAATAAAGAATGGAATAATAATAGAATTCACCATGCATGCGATAGACCGCAAAGACAAGTTATTCTAATAGAATAATAGAGAATGGAACCAGGTCTAGCGTAATTCGCACAGACAGGATATTCCAACAGAATAATAAAGAATGGAATAACAGAAGAATTTCACCATGTATGCGGTACTTCGCATAGACATGTTATTCCAACATAATAATAAAGAATGGAATAACAGAAGAATTTCACCAGGTATATGATACTTCGCATAGACAAGTTATTCCAACATAATAATAAAGAATGGAATAACAGAAGAATTTCACCATGTATGTGGTACTTCTCATAGACAGTTTATTCCAACATAATAATAAAGAATGGAATAATAGAAGCTCTCTTCATGAATACGAAAAAAATAATACCCCTTACTATAATAATAATATCCCTTACCTTAGAAGAAACTGGATACTAGAGTAGAGAGGTAGCAGACTTCTCTTCTTTTCTCTCTCTATAATTTCTCTTTATAATAATTGCTCTAAAGCTTTAGTGAATTGGTGAGAAATGAAGGAAGAATGAGCTTCTATTTATAGGAAAATATAGTTTCAATAATTGCACGTTTTGGGGCTCGAAATATTCTGAAGACAATACCTTTAACTTTTCTTTCATTTTTAATTTAGTCCTGTAAGTATTATCAAACTTGCACCACCTCCCCTAATAGTAAATAATGTGAATCAATAGTTCAATCATGTGAATCAATAGTTATAATCATGTGAAAATACGAATTATAGTATAATACCTCCATTTTTAACTTAGTCATGCAAGTATTATCAATCTTGCACCAACTCCCCTAATAGTACAAGAATATGATTCAATAGTACACACATGTGAACAAATAGTTTCATAAGCATGTGAATTAGTTGCAATTAATTGCTCATTTATCCGATTAATTACCTGATTTATCAATACAACCCCTAGAGATCAATTATCATCGGAATAGATGTCGATTTCCACTAACACTAATAATCCCAACACAATGGAACTATCAAATTCATCTTTAATCAACACGAACTTATTCATCATTAATATTATAACTCACAATATTTAACAACCAGGTCGTTCCCAGGAAAGAGGGGGCTTTCCGATAAGAATTTCTCCTTATTGGCGCGCAATTAAATGACCAAACCTCTCCTTGACAGAACTTCTAGACATTGTAAATATTGCAATTTAATAATATGAATAACTTTGTCATCTCAATAATTGATTTAATAATATATCATATTATGCAAATGATACTGTAAGAATAATTGAATCAATAATATGATGCAGCAATTATCGTAACAATAATTGAGTATAACTGAGTGACTTCTTACGTAAGTATCAATAATCAATACCATGTGCTACTATGCAACCACGTGTATTATTGTACTTTTACTATCGAGTAGTTCAACAGTTTTAACGGTAACACTTTTGCCGTTATTTTTATAAAAATATAATTCTGTCGTTTTCTACCTACGACAATACTTTCGTTGTGGGGTCCACCAATGATTGTGCCGTCGTACGAATATTCCCTGATAAAAAGAATATTCCCCGACCAATCAAATATTATATAACAACTTATTTACTTTGCAACATTTATAAATATTACCCACAACTATAACATTATATCAAATCCACACCATAATATTCAAAAAAATATTTTGAGAAATTTAAATCTTTATTCATAAATTTTGGGATCTCATATTGTCCGTGCAGATCCTCCCTTGTATAAGCCTGACATCCCTATAGATAGAGATCTAGTGACTCAGGAGGAGTTACATCAGGTGGACAGGATTGATGATGTGGACATCGACACCATTGAGTTCTTCTGATGTATATTTATCGTTATCTTTTTTGATAGGCCTCTATTAGCTGCTGGGTAGCTTCGCCCCATTCTAGCTATATCTTTTGATAGGCCTCTATTGAGATGTTGGGTAGCTTCGCTCGCCTCATTTCCCTGTATTTTAGTTGTACAAAGATGTATTAGATGATTATATACTTAGGAATATAAGTACATTTTTCATTCCCTATATCATATTGCCATCTATTGTATCATGCAAGTTATTATGTTATGCATATGTATATATATCCAAAGATATTCAGCATTGACCCCTGGATGGTCTTCTCGACACTACCGTCACAGATGTCTTCTTGACGAGTTAGTCGATTGATCATACCCACCATTTTGGTGGCATCCGTATCGCCACCATGGTGCGATAGTATGTCACCACCGCACGGGGTGACGGTAGATCATTTATTACAAAGACACTATGACCTTGTTGATGTTTGAGTTCCCACTGTGGTTCATAGATGGTATGCTAGAGCACCAGGAAACAGATGCATGGAGTTTTACGGTTTGGGACTCGAGAGTTGACTCTACTACGGAGGAGTATGCACGACGACGACGATGATCTTGCATTGGACGGACCTTGCGTGCACATGGCGATCGGGAACATGAGTAGGCAGTTCATGACCATCATCGGCTAGAGGCGCAGAGTGGTACAGGATGAGATTACATCTGGCCACGTGATATCCTAGCATTTTCTGTTTGACAGATTTGGCTCTGAGGATAGTTATGCACGACATTCCGGGGATTTCATCACACCAGAGGATCATTGGCGTTTGACAAGAGTGGATGTACTACTGCTGTGCGTATTGTCATACGTCTACATGCCACGGAACATGGATGAGTTAGATATTAGTGTTATTATGGCAGTGAGAGCTCTCATTGAGGGTCACACCATCCTACCGATGATTATGGCAGAGACTCTAAGGTCAGCCACATATTGCTGCACTTATCCAGCAGGAGTGTTCATAAAGTGACTCGGTACATCGTCAGACGTGTGGTTTATGTCACACTTGGGACCGATTGGCACATTCAGACGGTATGGATATTGTTTTACCCATGATATAACGATGTCGTACTCCTTCCAGCCTACGGAGTGTACAAATGTTGCATCTTGGTCAGCTTTTCTGGCAGGGATTAGAGATCCATTCACTATATTGCCATGTACAGGGCTTAGCTCACCCTACAGCTTCATTACTCATGCTACGGGCATGGATTATCTACCTCTAGCAGGTTTGAGAGGGATGATCACCACTGGCCGTGATTTGTCAGTTTGACCAGTTTCAGGATTTTCACCTATATGAGGGGGCAATGATTCAGCGTTTCGCTTCTCGCCATTTATCATCAGCGGACAGATCCAGGTTGTATGCCTGTTGGGATCAGCGAGAGCTAGCTAATTTTTCTGTCAGTCATCCAGGTTATTCTGCAGAGTATTCAGCATGGATGGAGACAGAGACTGCATTGGCTGCGGTGGTATCCACAGTGCAGGGTATTGATTCTGACGACGAGGAGCCTATGGAGGAGGCTGACATTCCCATCAATGGGGACTTGACTGCTGGGCTGCCAGCATTTGTGATTGATTCTCCCACCCTGAGTGCCACTGTTACTCAATATGCGACACAACATTTGGAGCAGAGCTTACATCTGATGACCTGTGATAGAGATCAGGCTAGGACCGCGATGTTGACAGCTCTTGATGGGAGAGACGTCGCTCTATTAGAGAGGGATGAGGCTAGATCAGCCAGGGATGCATTGATCATAGAGCGGGATGCCGCTTTACCTACTAAGGATGTGGCCATTGCAGATAGTACTTCAGCCAGATCCCAAATGACTGGCATTTTTGCTGATATGAGTGCATACATTGATGAGCATCAGGCCATCATGCAGTTAGCCTCAGATCTAGTAGCTCGTGTAGATACCATTGCGAAGGAGCTTGCAGCTTTACATCCGTCTTCAGAGAGGGATGTTATGTTAGATCTGATACTCCGTATACACACAGATCCATAGATAGCTTTGTATTTTCCTGCACAGACTAGCTTAGCCATTTTGTCATGTACAACACAGATGTATATATCAAATAGTAGTATATATGGCAGAGAAATATATTTTGATTTACTTCCCTTTCAGTTGTGCCATGATATTTGCTTGATATTTGCCTACTTCTTCAGGGCCTTGTGATCTTGATGCATTCTGAACATATCCTTGACATGTGGACATTGAGCCAGCGGAAGATCTCTCAGAACGGATCATTGATCTGTATGAATCCCTATCATCTTTGGTGTCTTGGGACTGGTATCTGTATGGAAATGTTGAGAGGACTGTGGCTTTACCTCTCTGAGATTGACCGCACCATAGATGGTCTCCAGTACTTTTATTTGTGAGAAGCCTAGTTAATTCCATCCCTTATGGATTGGTATTGCTCTTTGAGGCATATCCACAGCTTAGATTGTCACCGAATCTCATATTTGCGAGGAGAGGTTAGGTAATTCCATCCCCTTGGTCTGAAGCTGATGAAATGTGGTGGATTGAAAATTGATCCCAATACCGTGTGACAAGTATTTTTGTTCTAGTAGGGGTTTAGACTGAACCATAAATGGCTGCCTACGTACTCCTATTGAAGAGGAGATCAAGTCTGTGTAGTTCGAACCTGGTGTAAGAGGTTCAACGCTGAATGTGAAAAGGCAGAGAGGTGTAGAAATATTTTTTTTATTTTTGTTTTTGTAAAGGAAAGGCATAAATGTTTTTGTTGTTTTGTTTTTTATTGCGACCGGTCCATATAGAATATGGTTGCCTATATACTCCCAGGTGTCAGGGAGATCAGGTCGACATAGTTCGCCCCTCAGGATGAATTGCAGCCAAAGAGAAGTGTGAATCCCATGTGCAGGCTATACTGCGGGGAGAAGAAAGTTAAATCCCATAATGGGGACAAACTGCAAATGTGGAAAAAGTTTGATCCCGTCGTCAGGACAAACTGCAAGCGTAGAAAAGTTTAATCCCGTCTTCAGGATAAACTGCAGGTGTGAAAGGTTTAATCCCGTGTGTAGGATAACCGAAATTGTATGGAAGGTTTGAAATGAAGTGAAACCAGGTTGCTGGTTCCAAGTGAGGTGAAACCAGGCTGCTGGTTTGAAATGTATGTTGAAACCAGGCTGCTGGTTTGAAATGTATGTTTCCTTGAGGGGCAGAAGAGTTTGTGAAAAGAGGGTTACAAACCGGAATGACTGGTGATTAGATGATCAATACCAGGATGCATACTTGATGGTAACTTCAGACATAGTACCGTTTCACGGTGTTCGAGTTGATAAGCTGTGGAAATTCATTGCCATCCATTTCCTGTAGTCTGAGAGAACCTCTTGTCAATACCTCATTGACAACAAATGGGCCTTCCTAGTTAGGAGCGAATTTTCCCTTAGATTAATCTTGGTTGTTAATGATCTTCTTCAAAACCAAGTCATGTTGTTTGAATTACCGTAGCCGGGCTTTTGTGTTGTAGGATCTGGTGATCCTTTGTTGATATAACTGACCGTGGAAGATTTTTGCGGTTCGTCTTTCGTCTATCAGAGAAAATTGGTGATACATGTCTTGTACCCATTGGTCCTCGTCCAACTGAGCATCCATCAATACTCTGAGGGATTCAATTTCCACTTCTATGGGGAGCATTGCTTCCATCCCATAGGCTAACGAGTAGGGGGTTGCCCCAGTGGAAGTTCGCATAGAAGTTCTGTAGGCTAATTAAGTCAGAGGCAAGAGGTCCAGCCACCCTTTGTGATTGGCGGATATTTTCTGCATGATCTTCTTGATATTTTTATTAGCCACTTCAACAACACCATTCATCTTTGGACGGTAGATGACAGACTTAAGGTGTTTGGTGTGGAATTTACTGCATAACTCCTCCATCATTTTGTTGTTGAGGTTCTTAGCATTGTCTGCAACAATGACCTCTTGTTGTCCATATCGACAGACTACATTTTTTCTGATGAAAGTAATAATGACTTCTTTGGTAACCCTGGGGAAGGAGGCTGCTTCTACCCACTTGGTGAAGTAGTCAATCATGGTGAATATGAATCGATGTCCATTACTGGTTTTGGGCTCGATGGGCCCGATCACGTCCATCCCCCACATTCAGAAAAGCCAGGGCGAACTCATATTATGGAGTTCCCTTAGAGAGGCGTGGATGGCATTCCCATGAATTTGGCATTGATAGCACCTCTTGACGTGATCATAACAATCAGCTTTGAGTGTTTGCCAATAATGTCCTGTTCTGAGAATTTTCTTGACAAGTAAGGGGCCGCTCATGTGTGGGCCATATACTTCACCATGGATCTCATCCATGAGCCTCTGAGCTTGGTCTTTGTCCAGACATCTGAGGAGACCAAATCCTGCATCTCTCTTGTAGAGTGCATCTCTGCTCAGGTAAAATTTCATACCAAGTCGATGGATCCGTCTCTTCTCTGTTAGGCTCACCTCAGCGGGTGTAGATCCATCTCGCAGATACTCCTTGATATGCTGATACCAAGGGTTGTGGATGGGAGGTAGCTCATCCGATACTTATCCAACATAGTTCACATAAACTGGGGCCTTTTGCCTATTAAATGTGATGCTTTACATGTTTTCCTTATCAGGTATGTGAACCAAGGAGGCCAATGTTGATAATGCATCCGTAAAATCATTCCTATTACGAGAAATGTGTAGAAAGTAGATTTCTTCAAACTCCAAAGCTATCTGTAAAACTTGTCGATGGTAAGGCAACAAATGTAATTCTATGGTTTGATAGATTCCCGTGGATTGTTTAATCACCAATTTGGAATCCCCAAAGATAGTTAACCGCCTGATGCCCATTGAACGAGCAAGTTTTAGCCCCATGATACAGTCTTCATACTCAGCTGTGTTGTTGGTGCTGACAATTTGCAATTTGACGGCGACGAGATATCGCTCTCCGCATCAAAAACTAGAATCGCTCCATTTCACGATTTACGCATTATGACTCTATATCAATACATTTTCCATGTGTGGCATGCATCGTACTGATGGTGTTGCTGAACTATCATTACCCCTTCATCGGGGAAATATGTTTCTAAGGGTTTGTAGTCCCCTGTGGGTGCGGCGGCCAGTTGATCTGCGATTCCTTGACCTTTGACAGACTTTTGCATCACATAAACGATGTCAAATTGCTGTAAGATCAACTGCCATCTGGACATTCGACAATTCAGTATAGGCTTACTGAACACATACTTAAGAGGATCCACGCGGGATATAAGATGGGTTGTGTGACCATGGAGATAATGCTGTAAACTCACGGAAGCCCACGCCAAAACACAACAAGTCTTCTCAATCAGAGTGTACTTGTGTTCACTGGTGTTGAATCTTTTACTGAGGTAATAGATAGCTCGTTCTTGGCCTCTATCATCTTTTTGCCCCAGCATGCAGCCCATGGCATTGTCATTAATGGATAGGTACATAAATAGGGGAGCATCATCCCTGGGAGGTACCAAAATAGGAGCATTAACCAACTGCTCTTTAATTGTAAGGAAGGCTTTCTGACACTCATCATTCCATTTCATGGAGGAGTTCTTCCTTAACAACTTGAAGATGGCCTCACATGTTGCTGTGAGTAGAGAGATAAACCTACTAATGAAGTTGATTCTTCCCAAAAATCCCCGTATTTCCTTCTCTATCTGAGGAATGGGCATTTCCTTGATGGCCTAGATTTTGGTAGGATCCAGTTTAATCCCTTTGTGGTGACTAGGAAACCTAACAACTTGCCTGATTTGACACTAAAGGCGTATTTGGCTGGATTCAACTTCAAGTTGTACTTACACAACCTATTGAATAACTTTCTGAGATGGTCTAAGTGGTCTTCCTCCTTTCGTGATTTGACAATGATGTCATCCACGTACATCTCTATCTCTTTATACATTAAATCGTGGAAAAGAGCCATCATAGCTCGCTAGTAGGTCGCCTTGACATTGATGAGGCCGAATGACAACCGTCTGTAGCAAAAGGTTCCCCAAGGCGTGATGAAAGCAGTTTTCTCACAATCTTCCTCAGCAACCATAATCTGATGGTACCCTGCAAAGCAATCCGCAAAGGAGCACATGCCATATTGCGCAATATTGTCAATGAGAATGTGGATAAAGGGCACAGGAAAGCTATCTTTAAGGCAAGCTTTGTTCAAATCCCGGTAATCCACGCAAACTTGCACCTTTTTTCCAGGTTTAGGCACAGGAACAATGTTGGATATCCACTCCGGATATGTAGACACCATGATAATGCGAGCTTGAAATTATTTCACAATTTCCTCTTTGACTTTTAAACTCCACTCAGGTTTCAATCGCCTGAGTTTCTGCCTAACTGGCTTGAATCCTTCTTTAATGGGAAGGTGATGAAGAACAATGTCAGTCGACAAACCCACCATGTCTTCATGAGACCATGCAAACTCATCCTGGAATTGGGTTAATAGTGAAACTATGCCATTCCGTTGGTTTGGACTGAGGTCTGAACCAATCTGGATTACCTTAGGGTTTTCTAAGGTTCCAAGATTGAAAGAAGTGGTTTGGTCAAGGTTGGGTTTAGGCTTATCTGCGACCCGTTCCTTAATCTCCAAAGGTGTCTCAATGTCCTCTTGTATGTCCATCAAGTCTGAGTCCAACTTTGCATCAAAGTTACAACCCTTATGGAGAGAAGGCATATCACCAGCAAGTACAGACACATATAAATTTATTGTCCTAAAATCAAAAGATGCTTTCACTTAATATATGAAATTGCTTAATCATACAAAGTGTTAGCATGTACTGATAAAATAACTGCTAATACTATATAGAAAAGTAAGCAATTAAAGTTATTTATAGGGTAGAGGGATTTTCTGCCCATTTTACCCTCGTCGACCAATGCATGGAGTGCTGCTCCAATTGTCGAGGGCAAAGTCCTGATGGACTGCACTGATAGAGGGGTTGTCATTGCCCTCCTTCTCCCGAATGATAACCATGATATCTGGGCAATCATCATCTGGGGTATATCGGTTTGTATGTTCATCATGACTAATAACGCATATGCCAGACATCATCAAAGCGATGTCATGTTTGCGTTTCGTTCACTTTCTTCTACTTCGGGATCAGGAATCAGAACCTCTTTTTTTTGAATGGTACTGGTTTAGGAAAAAACATAGTCATAACATGTCTTTGGCACCTTTAGCTCGGAGACCGTATGTATTTCATGAGGTGCAGATGGAAAACATCGCCTGTGGCGGAAGTTTGAGGAACCGACCTGTGTTTCTGAGGATTCCTATGACTGGAACTGGCAGAATAGCCTAGTCCGACTGTCCCAGTTTGACTGGACACTTGAATAGGGTGCTTAATACCCTGCTGATTTTTCCCAAGCCCTTGTCCAAGTTGATGACCCAATGACATCATTTCTTGAGTGGCCGACATAACTTCGGCAGAAATCTTGGGCACGGAAAGTGGTGCTCCAATAGGATGGTATTGAATGTTACTCACTTCCAAGGTATGAAAATTGGCCGGTTCAACTTCAGAGTTGAAACTGATAATTGGTAGATCTCCTTGTTCAGGATATTCCGGCTCAGCATTGACAGTGACTAGGCTATTGTTGACAATGTATTTGAGTTGTTGATGTAATGTCTAGGGAACAGCTCTAGCCATGTGTATCCTGAAAGTAGTATGCACACAAGCCAATCATGTTTGATGATAAAGCATATACTTTGTAACAATCTTATTCATTTATTAATAAAAAGTATTAATTTATTAAAGGCTTTTAATTATCTACATGATGCTATTTTATAATATGTGATAAACCTATAGTTTTAAGCAATGCTTTTAGAATAATGATGATGATCATTCTAATGAGATCTAAATTCTTTGAAAGCTTAAAACTAAAATAGTTCCCAATCGTTGGATTACTAAATTAGGGATTAGTGAATCCAGATAGATTGGTACATATGTTGCTTGCTCATGGGATGAGGATGATTGATCTCATGATCATTTGTGTGGAGACACTAAAGCAAGTATGTAGGTGCTTATTAGAGAATAAGTTCACTGAACATGGCTCGCTAAGGAATACCTAATGGAGTTTTACTTGCCTGTCAATAGGAATTCCTGTAGTGATAGTAGTACAAGTGATCCTTGGACATGAGATCATCATAGTATCTTGTGTATGATGAGTTATACTTTAACTTATTCCTTAAGACCCTTAGGGTATATGAAAGGGTATGCTTGGGTATAATAAGTTGTACATGGAGATAATGTATGATCAATAAAGAATCTACCACTTCTAGTAAAAGAAGAGAAATATTCTATGTGATTCGATAAATGCAACTCGAAGAGTCCTTGTTAAGGCGAATGAAATTAGAAAGGAGTTTCTAATTTGCATTATTTGGAGTTGTGCATTTAAGAGTCGAAATACATATAATTAAATAAAATAAGACTTGACAGAGATTTCATGTCTTATATTTAATTGGGACATTGTATGGTGGAAGGATTGAATTGTACGGTAACTATTTACTCAAAGGTTCTTTTATGATTAATGTTGAAATCTATATTATCTGAAAAGTCGTTGATCGCTAGGGAGGCTTATCCCTATTATAGAATAAATATTATTTATTTAAATAAATTATTAGTTTAATTTATTTATTTAAATAAGATTAGAATTGTTCTAATTGATTTATTCACAACCAGTTTAATATGGAGAACCTAAAGGGTCACACCATAAAAGGAAGAATAATTATTTAAGAAGTTAATGGCATAATCGTAATAATAAGTTAAGTATATTTAATTTAATCTATGGTGATAGAATAAATTAAATAGCTTAATATTTATTATTTAATATTTTGGAAATATTAAGTATAAATTAATAAGAGGAGTCTTATTATTATTATTATTACTATTATTAATATTTAATTCCTAAATAGAATGGGAATTAATTAATAAAAGTACTCTCAAATATCCTAATAGGATTAGGAGGCAAATTAATTAAAAGAGTTTAATTAATTATCTCTAATAAGATTATGGAGCTTAACTAATTAAAAGAATTTAATTAATTAAATAAAACCCAATTCCTTAATTGTTAAGGAGGGTTGCCCACATCTATAAATAAGAGGAGTCTTATTATGGGTGTTAAGTTGTTGTTGACTTTTTTAACAACAGACGTAATTCCAATAGTTGGGAGAGTAGGCCTTTTTTTCTATGAAAGATAGAAAACTAGGGTTTTGCCAAATAACCATCTTCTTGAATTCTTCTTCTTCCTTGGTGGATCACCTCTAAAGGCCAAACACTTGGGTGGCTAACGTTGATCAAAGGAAGGAACCAAACCCGGTGGATTCAAGTTGAACGCGAAAAGGATTGGAGGTGAACTTGTACCTGAGGAAGCTTGGATCTTCAAGGGTATGATTCTTGTTCTTTCTTTTTCGTTTAATTAATAATTGTTCATAAAGGGTGATCCGGGTATATGGTTTGTAAAATTTTAAAACTCTGATTTTTACATGTTTTCGCTTTATTTGTGCAATTTGATTGCGTTCATAAATATTACAAACCAAACAGTGGTATCAGAGCCAAACCTTTATGCGAATTATTAATTGTCTAATTTGATATATATATTGATATGTGTTTAGAACAATTTAATTGGACATAATTTTATTGTATAAAATTTATTAAAAAAAAACAAAAAAAGCAAAAAACACGCTTTAAAAAAAACTGCATCTTTTTTTATCTCGTTAGAATTCGTGATTTAAGGAGAATCACATTTTTTTTAAGTAATCCGCGATTCACGTGTGGGTGATTTTTTTTTAAAAAAAAAGCTACGCTGCTTCTTTTTTTTTAAAAAAAAAAAAAGGATTCTGAGTCCTTTTTATAAAGGCATGAGATTCATGGATTTGGTGATATTTTTTATATATATATATATATATATATAATATTCTTATTTATTTTAATCTTAAAATAAAAGTTTATTTTAATATTAAAATATAAAGTTTATTTTAATTTTAAAATTAAATTTTATGCTAACTAATTAGAGTTGAATTGGATTCCATGATAACTAATTAGAGTTGAAATTGGATTCTATGTTTCTTAAATAAAGGAGTTTATTTAGATATGAAATAAGATTTCATATTATTCAAAATAAAAGTGTTTATTTGTGAATAAGAAAGAGAATCCTAATTTCTTTAAATAAAGAAATTTATTTAGATATGAAATAAGATTTTATATTATTCAAAATAAAGTAGTTTATTTATGAATAGGAAAGTGAATCCATGTTTTCTTAAATAAAGGAGTTTATTTAGATATGAAATAAGATTTCATATTATTCAAAATAAAGGAGTTTATTTGTGAATAGGAAAAAGAATCAGTCTTTCCTTAATAATGAGTTTATTTAGATATGAAATAAGATTTCATATTATTCAAAATAAAGGAGTTTATTTGTGAATAGGAAAGAAAATTCGTGTTTCCTTTAATAAAGGAGTTTTTTTATATATATGGAATTAGATTCCATAATTAATTAAAATAAAGGATTTTATTTTGATTAAAGATTTTGATTAAAATAAAATAGTTTATTTTATTCAAAATTGGATAAATTAAAATAAAATAGTTTTATTTTGATTAAAATAAAGGAGTTTATTTTGATTCAAAATTAGATTTTATACTAACTAAATTTGTCCATTAAATGATATCATATATATATATATATATATATATATATATATATATATATATATATATATATATATATTGAATGTTTATTATTCATGAGATGAATGTTATTTATTGATCCATATGTTGATATGTATGATAATAAATGGGATTGATTATGGACTATTGACTAATGTGATTGGATTTTATTTTAGTTGGATGCATGAATGTATGTGTTTTATTAAATGGGGTCTGCGTACCTCGTCTTCTCTAATTTTTCTTAATGTAAATTCTATCTCCCTTAATGTACTTTCCCTTGACTGCTGATTAAGGTTTCTATTTATTTTAAATAGTTTTTGTAATAGGAATAATTAGAATTAATTTTGAAGAATTGGAGATCAAGGAGCAAGGAGCGCTTGAAGACCCATTTGTAATGGAGCCCGGATTTAAATGTAATAGTTATATTTAAATATTAATTCTTGCACCCCTAGGGTTTGACCTTTTGGTTCACTTGGTGGCTCTAGTGAATCAAACTAGAATAAAATCCATAATTAATCCAGGTAGAATATAGTATTCTATACGTGCATACTTATATTATATATATATATATATATATATATATATATATATATATATATATATATATATATATATATATATATGCATGTGCGTTAAACAAGATGAGACATTTTAATAATAAATCCTCAAATTTTTTTTTATATTAAGTCCTAAGCGTTCAAAGATATTTGGAATATGAGCGTCGCCTTCTAGCATGATAAAATTAATAGAGTATTAAATATTTAATATGAGTTTGTTGTGTCACCACAAGGCAAGTATTAAGTATTTAAGATGTTAATTTATCACATTTGATACTTATAAAGAAAATTGAACAATATTATTTTGTTGTGTCACCACAAGGATGATATTTTTCCTTTTTGAATATATGGAGTGCTAGGTTGGACTTAACTTGGATAATTTTGATTCGGATGTGCCACCACTTGATCAAAATAATCTAAGAGGCAAAATACAAGGAGTTGCATAGTTGATGTAATTGACAAGAGTTGTCTACCTATTTATTTATATATATTTTGTTGTGTCACCACAAGGCTATATACATTTGAAATGAGATCCTTATTCTCACTAGCAGATCTTTAATTAGATTTTGCCGAACTAGATATATTGAGGGTAATATAGTTTGAACAAAATAGTGGGAGATACCGATTTAAAACAAGACCTAATTTATTTTGGTAATTAATAAAAGAATGTATGTTAAAATGTTATTAATTACAAATTCATTTATAGAATTTTACAATGTCTAAATTACTATCACTGCGAAACATATTTGATGTTAATTAACTGGACCGAATTACTCGGATTGGTTAAGGAATTTGAGAATAGCTCTCATGGCTGAAAAGCTATCTTATGTCCTTAATACGCCTATGCCTGCAATGGTTGCAGACAATGCCTCTGAAGAAGAGATTACCACTTTTAGAAAGTGGCAAGATGATGTACAGTTGGCTCAATGCATCATGCTCGCATCCATGAGTAACGAGCTTCAGCGTCAGCTTGAAACTATGGATGCTCTTACCATATTCCTGCACATCAAGTAGTTGATGGTGAGAAAAGTAGGACTGAAAGATATCAGATATCTAAGGAGCTCTTCCGATCCAGAATGACTGATGACACTACAGTACAGACACATGTCCTTAACATTATCAATTTTATTGATCAATTAGGACAACAGGTTTCGTCATAGATGGATAGTTGAGCTAAGATTTGATCTTGCACTCACTCCCGGACTCCTTTCACAATTGTTGTGAATTTTTCATATGAACAAGCTAGATATCAGCCTCACTGATTTGCTTAACATATTGAAAAATGTTGAGAGTCACTTTCCAACCAAGAAAGACCATGTCTTACTGGTAGGGGCCAAAGGATCTTCTGAAAAGAAGAACGATTCTAAGAAGGTAAATAGAAAGGCAAAAATAAAGGATAATAAGAACAAAACCGTCACGGATAAGCAAAGGAGTTTGCTTTCCTTCGTAATAAGCTTTGGACTTTGGAAAGAAAGCGTAAGAAGCATCTTGTAGAGGCTAACCAAAAGAAGCTTAGTGAAGTTTGGTACACAAATACAAATTTGTTCATGATTTAAAATAAATTTTTCTTTAAGTCAAGGTTCTACTTGGGTATTGGATACCGACTTTGGTTTTCATAAATATAGATTTATGAAGGGACCAAGCAGAAGTAGAAAGTTAAAGAAGATAAGTAATCCTATGTGTAGAAAATGAAGCAAAGGTTGCCGCATTAGCCATAGAAACTTATAGTTTAGCACACCCTACGGACAAATCTATTAAGTCAATAAGTTGTTATTGTATTCCAGTTCTCGTTGGAAACATTATTTCCATTTTATTGTTGGACAATGAAATCTTTGGTATTATATTTAAGAACAATTGTTGTTCTATTTATAATAATAATGTTATATATAGAACTAAAATATTACTTAATAGATTTTGTATACTTGACTTACGTGGAAAATTATTTTATAAATTGAACAAACTAATATAAGAAAAGGAGATGATCATTCAAAGAGTTGAATGTATGTATTTGTTAAAATACAAGTGTGAATTATTTGAAAGGTTCAAAGAATTCAGAAGTGAAACAAATTGGCAAAGTATTAAGATTCTTTGATTAGATCAAGGAATAAATACTTGTGCAATAAGTTTTTTAAATCATCTCAAATGGTTTTCTCACAATGGACGCCTCCTGATACGCAATAATTGATTGATGTATCTGAAAGGAAAAATTGTACCTTATTGGACATGGTGCGGTCCATAATTATTTTACCGATATTCCAGTATCCTTCTGGGGTCATGCCCTAGAAATGGCTGCATATCTACGGAAAAGGTAACCTCAAAATCCGGCCCCAAGACTTCATAAAAGTTATGGACAGGGAGGATTCCTAATCTTAAGTATGTTAAGATAAGGGGTTGTCCAACTTATGTGTAAAGGTTTCAAAGGATAAGCTTGGGACAAGATTTGACATGTACAGATTTGTGGGATATCCTAAAGTAAGTTTAGGGTATATGTTCTATAATCCTACTTAGCAAAAGGTGTTTATTGTGAAACACGCTGCCTTCTAAGATAAAGGTGTTTATCATTGAAGGGGCAAGTGGGAGGATAATAGATCTTGAAGAGTTCAAGAACCATAAAATAGTATAAGTCAAATAAGAGGAACATGTAGATAGATCTATTTTACTACAACCGAATCGTAAATCTGGAATAGTACCGAAGATACCTAGGAGGTATGGATTCATCATGGATGATGATGATGAGGTACGCATCCTAGAAGATGATGATCTAGAGTTACATATGATGAGGTAAGAGTTCTAGGGTGTACAAAAGCGTCAGTGGGAGCGTCGTGACATTCCTAGTATTATATGATGATATACTACGGATAAGGAATGACATACTAATGCTACAATCAGTAAAGATAAAGTTGTCTAAACATTCCTCCATGAATGATTTGGGAAGAGTATCTTAATTGGGGATATAAATCTATATAGATAGATTTAAAAGGATGCTCGACTTAACCCAAGGAACGTATATTCATTTGATGCTAAAGTAGTTTAGCATGGAAAATTCCAAGAGATGTCTCATGTTGATGAGACATGGGGTGTATCTCTCTTAATAGTCCCCATAGACTAGTAAAAGAGAGATCGCATGAGTAACTATCATGTATGCAATGAAATGTACGAGACCTGATGTTGATCAGTCATATTCTGGAGAAGTTCACTGTGAGACAGTGAAAAACATCTTAAAGTACTTAACCGGAACTAAGGATGTGATCTTACATGGTGGGTTTGAATTAAAACTAGAGGGCTTAACAGACTCCAATTTTTCAGACAGACCAAGACGACAGAAAATCCACTTTAAGGTAAATCGTTACCTTGAACGGTGGTGAAGTGAATTGGAAAGGTTCTAAACAGCAAAGAGTTGCTGGTTTAGTGATAAAGATAAAATATATAGCTGTAAATGAAGCTGCAAGTTGATTGTTTGGATGAAAAGTTCATTACAGAACTAGGAATAGTTCTTAAGTCTCATCTTGGATCTAAACATGTGTTGTGGCACTTTCATTTGATTATAAGAATCATTGAAAGATGGGAAATCACTATAGAGATAGTGGACTCTCAAGAACAACATTACATATCCATTAACTAAAGCTTATCCAACAGCAGGATAATCGTCACTTAGAAAAGAAGGGTATGAGATACCAAGACGTTGGCTTTAGTGCAAGTGGGAGATTGAAAGTAGTATGCACACAAGCCAATCATGTTTGATGATAAAGAATATACTTTGTAACAATCTTATTCATTTATTAATAAAAAGTATTAATTTATTAAAGGCTTTTAATTATCTACATGATGCTATTTTATAATATGTGATAAACCTATAGTTTTAAGCAATGCTTTTAGAATAATGATGATGATCATTCTAATGAGATCTAAATTCTTTGAAAGCTTAAAAATAAAATAGTTCCCAATCGTTGGATTACTAAATTAGGGATTAGTGAATCCAGATAGATTGGTACATACATTGCTTGCTCATTGGATGAGGATGATTGATCTCATGATCATTTGTGTGGAGACACTAAAGCAAGTATGTAGGTGCTTATTAGAGAATAAGTTCACTGAACGTAGCTCGCTAAGGAATACCTAATGGAGTTTTACTTGCCTATCAATAGGAATTCCTGTAGTGATAGTAGTACAAGTGATCTTTGGACTTGAGATCATCATAGTATCTTGTGTATGATGAGTTATACTTTGACTTATTCCTTAAGACCCTTAGGGTATATCAAAGGGTATGCTTGGGTATAATAAGTTGTACATAGAGATAATGTATGATTAATAAAGAATCTACCACTTCTAGTAAAAGAAGAGAAATGTCCTATGTGATTCGATAAATGCAACTCAGTAGTCCTTGGCAAAGGCAGAATGAAATTAGAAAGGAGTTTCTAATTTGCATTATTTGGAGTTGTGCATTTAAGAGTCGAAATACATATAATTAAATAAAATAAGACTTGACAGAGATTCTATGTCTTATATTTAATTTGGACATTGTATGGTGGAAGGACTGAATTGTACGGTAACTATTTACTCAAAGGTTCTTTTATGATTAATGTTGAAATCTATATTATCTGAAAAGTCGTTAATCGCTAGGGAGGCTCATCCCTATTGTAGAATAAATATTATTTATTTAAATAAATTATTAGTTTAATTTATTTATTTAAATAAGATTAGAATTGTTCTAATTGATTTATTCACAACCAGTTTAATATGGAGAACCTAAAGGGTCACACCATAAAAGGAAGAATAATTATTTAAGAAGTTAATGGCATAATCGTAATAATAAGTTAAGTATATTTAATTTAATCTATGGTAATAGAATAAATTAAATAGCTTAATATTTATTATTTAATATTTTGGAAATATTAAGTATAAATTAATAAGAGAGAGTCTTATTATTATTATTATTACTATTATTATTATTTAATTCCTAAATAGAATGGGAATTAATTAATAAAAGTACTCTCAAATATCCTAATAGGATTACGAGGCAAATTAATTAAAAGAGTTTAATTAATTATCCCTAATAAGATTATGGAGCTTAATTAATTAAAAGAATTTAATTAATTAAAGAAAACCCAATTCCTTAATTGTTAAGGAGGGTTGCCCACATCTATAAATAAGAGGAGTCTTATTATGGGTGTTAAGTTGTTGTTGACTTTTTTAACAACAGACGTAATTCCAATAGTTGGGAGAGTAGGCCTTTTTTTCTATGAGAGATAGAAAACAAGGGTTTTGCCAAATACCCATCTTCTTGAATTCTTCTTCTTCCTTGGTGGATCACCTCTATAGGCCAAACACTTGGGTGGCTAACGTTGATCAAAGGAAGGAACCAAACCCGGTGGATTCAAGTTGAACGCGAAAAGGATTGGAGGTGAACTTGTACCTGAGGAAGCTTGGATCTTCAAGGGTATGATTCTTGTTCTTTCTTTTTTGTTTAATTAATAATTGTGCATAAAGGGTGATCCGGGTATATGGTTTGTAATTTTTAAAACTCTGATTTTTACACATTTTCGCTTTATTTGTGCAATTTGATTGCGTTCATAAATATTACAAACCTAACATATCCATGGTCTCCCCAATAACAGGTTGTATCCTGAATCTATTTTGAGGACATGGAAGGATACATTGAATGTATTTGGACCAATCTCAATTGGAAGCTCAATCTTTCTGACGGAATTTTGCCGGGATCCATCGAAAGCTTTGATCACCGTATGGCTACTTTGGATCCGCTTGAGATTGAAATTCATCCTCGTCAAGGTGGCATAAGGACAAATATTCAGAGATGAACCTCCATCTATCAACACTCCAGCTAACATGTACCCGAAGGATAACACTGCGATGTTTAGTTGCTTGCAATAACCAGTCCCTTCGGGAGGTATATCATCATCAGTGAAGGATATCACATTGTTGTTGAAAATGTGATCAACTATATGTTGAAATTTTTCTACATCCACTGATTTCGGTAAGTAGGCTTCTTCCAAAACCTTGAGTAAAATCTTTCGGTGATCTTCGGAAGAGAAAACCAAGTCCAAAATTGATATCTGATGTGGAGCTTCTCTTAAGCTTAGAACCACCTTGGCTTCATTATGGCCCATAGTGTGGAGAAATTTTTCAATCTTCTCCATGGAAATCTTCGCCTTTGCTTTGAGGGTAAGCTCGATAACCCTTTGAGGAACATACAGTGGATTATCCTTCGACACTGTAGCAGTAGTATGAGACGTGGATCATTCAGCTTTTCCATAATTCCATGGAACATTGTGTAAGCTGACAACAGGATATTGTGGTCTGCAATGTAAAGAAACTGGCTCGGGTGCGTCCACTTTCAAAGGATTGTCAGCTCCTTTGAGTTGAATCGCTTGAATGGGAAATGCTTTGACAGTCTCGTCATCCTCGTCGGATATAACTTCTACTGATCCCTTCCATGTAATCTCACTCTCAAGTTGCATAGTGTTATCGTCTGCTAGCTGCAGGACACCACTATCAATGAGATTTTGAATGAGATGGCAGAGTGCCCAACATTTGTCTGTGTTGTGACCACGAGAATGGGAATGATACTGACACACTCCATTAGGGTTAAACTATCCTACATGGGGATTAATTGGAGGCAGAAGGGATGTAATTCTTCCTTCATTAATCAACATTTGAAATATTTCCTCCACAGGTTGGCCCAGATAGGTGAACTCCCTCTGATTTTAAAAATCCCGACGGGCTTTAGCATTTGCTCGCTTTGCAACCTTATCCTCCATAGCTTCTCTTTCTAAGGGTGGAGCATTCATAACAAACGAGAGGACATAGGCATGCTCATGCCTGATTAATTGGCGTGTGACTTGATGATGATGAGTCACCAGTTCTGCCAATTACTCATTTTTTTGCAAAGAGCTTTCATCTTTCGTTCCATAGTAAACTGGAACTTTGCATAATCCCATCTATCAACACCGTCTTTGATGGCCTGAGATGGCTCGCCATTAAAATTGGAATTTTTCCCAGTGCTCCAACTGATCATGTTGACCTCTTCTTCTTTGTGTTGAGGAAGAGGGTTGTCTTGCAAATGAGGTAGATCTGGTTTGGTGACTACAATCTGACCATTGTCTATCAAGTCTTGGATCTTGTGTTTCAAGGCCCAACAATCTTGAGTATCATGTTAGGTGCTCTGGCATGATAAGCACACTTCCGAGTAGCACTAAAACCCTTCCCATTAGGGTTGGCTGATGGAAGAAGTCGTGTTATTTTCTTCTAAGTGGTCAGAAGAATAAGAATATTCTCGAGCGAGTCCCCTAAGGGTGTGAAAGTTCGAGGTCGCTTTGCTTCTCCATTTTAGGCAATGGAGGGTTTGAAGACTGTGCTTGGAAAGGGGAGTAATTTCTCCTCTGTATAGGCATGTTTTGACTGCCTTTTTGACCTTGTAGTATCAGGGAAACCTCCTCTTTTTTTATGGACCCTTCGGGGGTTGTTTCCATAAGATCTGGATTGGATATGCTCGGCAACAGCTTTAAGAGTAGGTAGGTCTTGAATCTTACCAGACTTCAATCCCATCTCAGCCATCTCTCCGTGTTTGATCATTTCAGAAAATGGTTTGCCAATACCAGCTAGAACTCTTTCATAGAAAGGAGCTTCCTGTACATCTATAAAAGTCATGACCATTTCTGATTCTTTCATGGAAGGAATAACTTGAGCAGCCAGGCGCCTCCACCTTTGAGCATACTCTCTAAATGACTCATTAGACTATTTCTTGACCTTGGTAATTTGGTACTGGTCAGGAGCCATCTGAGATTGAAAACTGTATTGAGTGAGGAAGGTATGAGCTAGTTCTTCCCAGCTATGGATCTTGGAGTTGTCTAATCTGGAATACCATGAATGAGCTTCTCCAGTCAGACTCTTTTGGAACAGCTGCATTCTGAGCTTTTCATTTTCCGCATAAGATCCAAGTTCTCCAATGAACACTTTCAAAAGTGTATAAGGATCCCCTAATCCATCATACTTTTCAAAATCAGGGGTTTTAAATTTCTCTGGATAATGAACACAAGGGAATATGCAAAGGTCAGTATATGAGACACTTCCATGTGTTCCAATCCCTTTGAGAACACAGATAGTTTACTCCATTTGAAGGACCTTCTTCCTGACATCACCGATGTCTGGATTTCCTTTGAGATGGGTGTTTTCAAGGTCTTTGTTGGTCGTATCCAACTGAGGTTCTGGAATTGTTTTTTCCAAACTTTGGGCTCCCCCTTGTGTAGAGGATTCTGTATGTGTAGGTATCTTTGTACCTTGAGTAAACTGATGCAGTTCTTTCAATAGAATAACCAAGTCTGTGATTTGTTTACTCAATCCGTCAAATTCTTCTTGGGAAACAGGATTAAACTGGTCAGAAGAAGACATGATTGGCTGTAGGCACGTGGCCTTTTTAGATTTTAAGCGGGTAACAGGCCCAATTGCTTCCCTACAAAAGACTTATGTAGTTTTATCTTAGGGATAATGTAAATGTTATCATGATGTGTCCATTTTAGGAATATGGTCCTGCAAAAACGGTTGTTAATTGATAACATGTCATGCATGCACATGTATTCTTCATATTTTCCATTACATATAAATGATCATGGAATGAAATTACAAGTATATGCTTTTACAAGTAATTGAAAATGGAAAGCATGAAGAGACTTTCCTCCGCATTTGGTTTATCAGAGGTTGACCTATCTTAGGTTACTCTCGCGGCTTTTTAACATGAAGGTTCCCAGATTATCGCAATCTACTTGACGGGAAGTTAATCCGGTCTTTCAACTGGAGCGAATCTGGGTGGTGCCTTTCCTGAGCCTTGTTGGAATTAGTCTTCCTACGAGTCCAGTAATCAAACACCGATAGGATAGCCTCCTGGTGGAGGAACCACACAACATACATTCACATACAACGTGTCTCACTGTTTATGCAAAATGATGACATGTGCGAAGCACTAATATCACAAATAGATATTTAGCAGTGCAGTAAGTAAGATGCATTAGTACACATTCATCATAAATGTAAATGCAACATTCACACACAAGCATATAACAGTTTTGAAAAGCTTATAATAGCGGTTTAAGCCCTCTTACTAGAGTCCCCAGCAAAGTCGCCACCTGTCGACGTCGGGATTTTTATTTGTCCCTTTTCATTACTTGTTCTTTGGTGTTCTCATGTTAATGTGATATTTGTTTGAAAAAACAAGTGAAAAAGGTCCGACATATGTAATGTCGACGATTTGACTTTAAGAGTCGCCAGTTAGTGTTTTTAATTGGTTGCACTAACGCAACCGAAAAGGTTTGCACATTGACCCAGTGATGTGACACTGCTAAACGGGTCTATGAAACCGAGATTCATTAAGGTTCGGGGGCTTGATTATGCGGATGGAAGGTGTTAGGGACCCCCCGACATCCGTGTTGCCACGGTGACTGCCACTTCTCAAAGAAACTGTTATATGAATGTGTGTGTGTGCGCGTGGATCAATGTGCAATTATTTGAAAGTAGTGCGAGGCCTCGTTCGCACCTATATACACAAGGTTTGAATTTATAGAAAAATTCAGTTTTAACAAGATATAGCAATGAAGTTTTGTAAAAGAGGTTTTTCAAACCCTGTGCTCAATAGGAATTGAGACCTTTTCATACTTTCATTTTATTGTTAAATGTTCGACTTGTTTGCTTTTATTTTCGAGATGTGTGGCATCTTCGAGAAAATAATATACAGTAGTGTCGAACCCCTTATGGGCATAAAAGCCATCCAAGGAAATTCGTACACTATAAATAATATACAAGCTATTTACAGCTGGAAAAAGGTCCATCACGGGAACCGAATCTAGATTCAGTAGAAGTAAGCAACTGAATATGTGATCACATGATTCCTGGGCTCACATGATACTGCAATTTATATGAAAAGAAGTAAGCAGTTATATATATATATATATATATTCGTGTGTGTGTGTGTGTGGGTGTGTGTGTGCATGATCAGCCACCACGAAGCAACTCCATGGGGGATCAGAAATGTAAATAAAGCAGTAAATGCTATCAACCGCCACGAAGTAAACTCAAGGCGGGACTTGAATGTAAATAAAGCTGTAAAAGCTATCAACTGCCATGAAGTGAACTCCAAGCAGGACGAAATGTAAAGAAAGCTGTAAAAGGCCTCGAAGTAAATGACAGAAATGTAAATGTATACACACACACACACATAAATCTATATATATAAGTAGTAAATGCACCAGATATAAAATCCAGGCTCATCGGATATGTCCGACAACAATTATATATATAAGTATATATATAAAAGTAATTAAACGCACCAGATATAAAATCCAGGCTCAACCGAGGCATAACTCGATAATGTTAGTCCATATAAAAATATATACATATATATAAGTATATATATATATATATATAGACAGAAATGAAAATCACGGACCGAAGTCCGGGCATACGCACACAACACGACTCTCAATGTGTAAAATATTGTGTGTAAATATGAAGAGAAAGGCTTTATAGAGTGTAAGAAGGCTTATAGTGGGCTGCCAATGCAGACTTCTATGACTCTATATGGACAAACACTCTGCTCCCGCAGGTAAATTTATAACTGTATGTGGGCTAACAGGTGTTTAAAAAGAGCAAACACTCAATATAGGTCGTTTATAAAGCAAAATGGATAGGGCTTCCTCGTCTTTTCTTTTTTCAAAATGGCTAGCCCAGGCTCTATATTTATAGAGTCGCTAGTCGTAGTAGTGTACCAATGACGTACCCTATTACACTGCGGTGCCGGCTGGGCCGCCGGGATTCTCTTGGTCTTGTCGTCTCAAAGTACGTGCACTCGTGCACTGTAATGTCCACTCGAACTTGCAGAACTTCAATCCGAGCATCCGAATGAGGTATATACGACCTTCTTTGGACTGCTTGTGTCGAGAGTTACGCAATAACATGGAATAGAGGTTGTACGAAGTCAGGAAGAGGGGACCATGCCCATGGTCTTCAAGCTTCAAATTCTATCCGGTGTGTTGCCACGCGTAATAGTCACTCGGGATTGGAACTCCTGGTTCTTGAAGGACATTGTTGTATGTATGTATGTATGTATGAAGTGTTGAGACGACGCGCAGGTGTTTAGGTAGCAAGATGACGTTTGACTCCTCATCAGGGTTATCGCCGATTTGAGTTGAAAGCAGATATTGCTCAGGGTTACATCTGAGATTCGACTGCTGCAAGTGTTGAATGCCGCAATGTCATCTTGCGGATGCCTGTCTGCCAGGTGTTAGCTCCGGGTCTGAGGTATGAGTGCCTAGTTAGGAGGTCTGATTGAAGCTGATCGCATATATTTGAAACAAGCATTTCCGGGGTTATCGCTGAAACTGCAACAACATTCCTTGGGGTTATCGCCAAGGACGAAACTCGGGGTTATCTCTGAGGTTGGAAATGATGTTCCCGGTGTGTGTTCCGGGGTTGAGACTGATATTTCCGATTTATGGTCCGGAGTTGAATTTGAACTTCCGGTAGTATCCAGAATGGATGTGAGCTGTCTTCCAGGGTTATCTCCAAAAGACGATTCTGCCCTCCTGTAATGTTAATAATAGTTGTGCAGAAAATTTTCAGTGTCTACAATTATATTTTATCAGTTTAACACTATTGAAGGCTAACAATACTTTATTCTACATTATCTTAGTCATAATATTTTTTACTGGGCTAGTTGAGCTCACCCTTCAATTTCATTGTTCTCTTCAGGAAATGAGAATACAGCCGGGACTAGTCGGGGAACGGAGTGACGGTCCAGATGTTGGCATTAGTTGTTACGCCCCCAAAATAGGTCCAATCCACCCAACCCATTATGAGTCGCCAAATACATGGTACAAGAAATAACTACAAACTTCATTATATAATTGTCGTGGAAAATACGACAACACATATACTGTGACTTTTAATACCAACTGTGACTCTCATCCCTTTACTTTGATAGCACCTCACATTGATACTTCATATAAAGGTACAGTCAATAACTGTTTTAGAAATTAAAATCTTCAGAAAATGCTCAAGAAAACCTTCGTACATGGGAGGTCACGCATCTAAGTTATAATAGATATCATATGACTCAAGAATGATCGTTGGTTGACCCAATAGACCCCAAAGAAAAATGAGAAGATTGCTATCATGTTCTTTCCAATGGTGAGTCTTCTCTTGCCATATAATTATCTCCATTGTCTCCAATTGAGAATTATATTTCAACCCAACTTCGAGATTATATAGGTAGTGCTCGTAGATATAATCAACAAGTGGATGTACAAAACCCTGTTTTATGATAATATAAAGTCGTAGGTCATTAGACATCTTGTATGATAGTGGCAAAACACCCTTCCAAAGTTGGGTTCACCTCACCCTTTTCGGTTCACCAAAATAAACGGTTAAATGACTTATACAATACGACACATTTATCTAAAATTCTCAATAAATTTATTTCCATACTTTTTAGTGGAAACCTCAACAACTATAGATCACCGTTCTATTCCCCTATTACCCCCGCTTGACCCAGCCACACTCTTATTGCCTAAAAGGAATTGTGAAATAAAATGGTGAGCACAATTAGCCCTATGACACCCCCAAATCCGAGTACTTCCATTTCCACGAGATTTGGTGTTCACTGTACAAATATCATCTATCTATCTACCCATAATAAATGCAAACCATGCAATAGATAGAAATAAGTCTTCCCCTTATGGGGTTACAACATCTGAATAATAACAAATATAATCCTAGGTTAAACTATCCTTAAACATCTGTGCAGAATCATAAACAAATAACAAGTCTTAAACAACATCAAGTCTGAAACATAAATACATAATCACATAAACAACAAGTCTTCATCACTTGTTTATCTTTCCCTTGCCTATACTAGTGGAAGGCTCGTCGGATCTTTTGTTCTTAACTGCAATGTTATTATTACATAAGAGTGAGCACGATTGCTCACAAGTATAACAATATAACAATAAAATAATAATATGCGAATGAATCAAGGACTTCTGAAGTAAAAAAAAACTCAGCTTTTGAATCAAGAATGAATAATAAGAATCAAAAGAACTTCTGAGGGTCATAAGACCTTGAACTATGTCCTAGGTTGTCAAGTGTTTATACTTGAAACCTTTAACAGTCATAAGACTATGGACTCTTCTTCTCGTACTTAGGGGGGTCGACCCTTAGTACCATACTGTGTACAATATCATAACGTTAACGCATAAGTAATCCCCTATACAGGGTTGTTCATCTTAGTTTGACATTAGAGTCCACACAAAAGGAAGTTTGGTTTGGATAATTCAACAAGGGTTCTGAAATTTAGAGTAGTCATCAACTATGGACTAGTCGAATCATTAAGGGTTCGCTAGTCTAACAAGGTTCAACATTAACTAATATTTAAATCGAATAACGATCTCAAGAGATATATAATAGAATAAGTATTGTATAACAGAATCATACTTTGAAAGATTAATAAACTTTAATATAACAAAATGGACTTGATCAATAATAATGAGAATTTGCTCGATGTAAAGAGATAAACTTATAAACTTATATAATGATAACGAGTAGGGTTAGGAAACTTGCCTCGTGCATCACGTTAATTTATACACGTTCCTTGATTTAATCCTTCATACCATTTACATTCACAATACCAGTTAATTATAACGTAATTAGTCATCACAAGTTCATTCATTTTGTCTAACTCGAATTAAGACTATACTTAGTCAAATTACCACACTTATTGTCACATAATTTACACTTCACGAACAATAAGCTAACTATGCATTCAATAATTCAATTCACACATAAATGTGTTATTAATATGTTAAGAATTTATCTTAACGTCTCGTTATACGTCTAACATAATTTTATGTTCCTTAGATTTGGTTACTATCACATTTCTAGACTTCAACAATTAAAAAAATTCATTTCTGGACAATCTGCTAAGTGGCGCTGCGGCGCCACCATCAGGCTTAATCTCAACGTTGTGGCATGGTGGCACTGCGGCTTGATCTTTGGAGCTGCGGCACGGGATGTAAGGCGTAGAACTGGTGCAATTCGCGAAAAATTGCAGAACATGGCCAAAACCTCTAATTAATTTATTTTTACACGAATTTAGACATACCCAAACACTGAAATACACATATAACTACTACTCAACCCTTCTAGCATGGTTTTGACAAGTTAGATCACATAATTTACAGAATCACAACATGTAATTTCATTGTTCTTGATGTTCTTGAATGTTTTGAAAATAAAACATGGAGATTGGCACTACGGGTTTGTTATAACACTAAATCAGTCCATTCGAAGTTTATTTCCTTCGTTTTGACATGTGATAACATAATCTACTGTAAAATTTCAGGTTAAACAACAATTTGTAGCATAAAAATTCCCATAAGGGCCATATATATGAAACTTATACTCAGTAACTTCATAAATCAATTTATAATATGTTTGTATGCAATTAATGTCATGAAAACATACATATATGATAATGAAACATATTATATATCATATATAAACACATAAGTCATTAATTTTTCAATTACAGAGACTTACAGAAACTTTGAAAGCCATTTTCATGAAAACTTTAATAACGTAAATAAAAACCGGGTTGAAGAGTTTACCCAAAGCGTAGTGTGGATTTGGTAGAGATGAAAACTTTCTTAATCAATCACACAACTCACAATTCCTTCAAAAATTCTTAATTCTCTCTGTGATTTCCTTTGCTATACTTAGAAAAATGAAAGAAGAAGAAGACGTATATAATTATAAACTGACGCAGTTGTGGTCAGTTAACCAATCATGGGTTAACTGCCTTCAACCTCCACTAAGGCCTTGTTTGGCTAATCCTAATAAACTCATTCCCATTTAATTCCAATAATCCTTTATACTATAGTTTAATAATGTCACACCCACTTACAAAATAAATCAAATATCTCATTTAATTTAATTTAAATAAAATTTAATAATTTATCATTAATTCACATAGTCATATAATTATTTTTCTCATTTATCAATTATCTCAAAATATTAATTCTTTAATTAATTATTAAATTAATTAAATAACATTATGCTTATTAAATATTTCATTTAATTCAACAAGCTCACATAAATACATAGTTTGAATAATAAAAATTCTCCAAATTAATTTAATAAATATAACACATATAATTAAATTAATCTACCACAACTTCATCAATTAATTATTTAATCTAATAATTAAATCTTTGGAAAATATTTATTTAATTAAATAAATATAAAAATTAATTTACAAAATCTCGTTTGTCACATCTTTCCCCCCTTAAAAGGATTCTGTCCTCAGAATCACGATTCAAACAATTCGTCTCATTACATTATCCCCACTTACAAAGATTATGTCCCCAAAATCGCTTACAATAAATTAACTAAATAAATGAGGGTAATTCTTCATCATATTCTCTTCGATTTCCCACGTAGCTTCTTTAGCGTTGTGGTTCCTCCAAATTACCTTAACAGAAGGTATTACTTTATTTCTTAGAAATTGTTCTTTTCGGTCGAAAATCTAAACAGAAATTTCTTCGTAAGATAAGTCTTTTTCAAAATGTAGGGGTTCATATTCAATCACGTTCTAATAATCGGGTTTGTAGGGTCGTAAAACTGAAACATGGAAAACGTTGTGGACATTTTCGAGAGCTGGAGGTAAGGCTACCTCATACGCAACTTCTCCGATTCTTCGCAGTACCTCAAAGGGTCCAATGAATCTTGGGCTTAATTTCCCTTTCTTTCCGAACCTGATCTTTCCCTTCTAGGGAGAGACCTTTAAGAACACATAACTACCTGATTCAAACTCAACATTTTTACGGTGTGGATCGACATATTTCTTATGTTTATCTTGAGCTGTTATCAATCTTGTTCTGATCACTTAGACTATTTTTGCTGTCTTCTATACCAATTTCGGGCCTAGTAATTGTCTTTTGCCAACTTCATCCCAGTATAGTAGAGTTCTGTACTTTCTGCCGTATAACGCTTCATAAGGAGGCATGCCAATACTAGCGTGGTAACTATTGTTGTAGCCGAACTCTATGAGCGGCAGATGATCATCCCAATTTCCTTTAAAGTCCATTATACAAGATCTTAACATATTTTCTAATGTCTGAATTGTTCTTTCACTCTGTCCATCAGTCTGAGGGTGATATGTCGTGCTCATTCTCAACTGTGTACCAATGCATTCCTGTAGACGTTTCCAGAAGTTCAACGTAAAGCACGGATCTCTATCTGAGATAATTGACACCAGGACTCTGTACCTCGAAACTATCTCTTTCACATATAGTCTTGCCAACTGGTCTAAGTTAAATCTGATTTTGATTGGAAGGAAATGTGCGGATTTTGTCAGTTGGTTAATGATAACCCATACTTCGTCGTAGCCTTTTTGAGTTGTCGGAAGGCCAACCACGAAATCCATCATAATATGTTCCCATTTCCATTCTTAAATCTCTAAAGGTTGTAGTAACCCACTCGGCCTCTGACGTTCTGCTTTCACTTTCTGACATATCAGACACTTAGAAACATATTCTGCAACCTCTCATTTCAAATTCGGCTACCAAAAATGTTGTCGAAGATCTTGGTACATCTTGGTACTATCAGTGTGAATCGAATATTGTGAGTTATGAGCCTCACTCAAAATTTCTTCCTTAATCTCTAGTACTGGCGGTACCCAAATTCTGCTCTCAAATATAAGTATTCCTTCCTTATCCATCTTGAATCTTGATTCAGTTCCTTTGGATATCTTCTTTTTCACCATTTTACTTTCGTCATCCTGAAGTTGAGCCTCCTCAACTTTATCCAATAAAGTTGTACCAGATTGCATCTGAAATAGCTTCTCATCAATCTCTATAGGATACTTCACTTCCAATTCTAGCTTTTCCATTGCTTAAATTAGCCCCTCCTGAGCGGTCAACATCATCAGTTTCTCCCGACCCTTTCTACTTAAGGCGTCGGCAACCACATTTGTCTTACCCTGGATGGTATAAAATCTCACAATCGTAGTCCTTAATTAACTCCAACCACCTTCTTTTGTACAAGTTCAAGTCCTTCTGTGTAAAAATATATTTTAGACTCTTGTGGTCTGTATATATTTCACACTTCTCCCTATAGAGATAGTGCCTCCATATTTTGAAAGCAAAAACCACTGCAACTAACTCCAAGCCGTGGGTCAGATACCCCTTCTCATAATCCTTCAATTATTGTAACGCATACGCAATGACTCTGTCATTGCGTATAAGCACACAACCAAGTCCTTTATGCGATGCATCACTATAAGCCACAAAATTTCATATATCATCTAGAAGAGATAACACGGGTGTTGTAATTAACCTTTTCTTTAATTCTTGAAAGCTTTCCTCACACTTCTCCGTCCAAACAAATTTCACCGATTTCCTAGCCAAATTTGTCAACGGAGTCGCGATCTTGGAAAAGTCCTGAATTAATCTTCTATAATAACTTGTCAATCCAAGAAAACTTCTTACTTTTGACGACGTCTTCGGCTGATCCTAGTTAATCACAACTTCGACTTTGGAGGGATCCACCGAAATTCCATCCTTATCGATCACATGTCCAAGAAATTATACTCTTTCAATCTAGAATTCATATTTCAAAAACTTAGCACATAACTTCTCCCTTCTCAATGTCTCTAACGTCACCCTCAAATGCTCTTTATGTTCTTCCTTGGTTTTTGAATATACCAAAATATCATCTATAAATACCACTACGAATTTGTCCAAAAATGGCTTGAACACTCCATTCATTAAGCCCATAAATGCTACAGGAGCATTTGTTAGACCAAATGACATTACCAAAAACTAATAGTGACTATATCGTGTTCTGAACGCTATCTTCGGTACATCCTCTGGTCTCACCTTTAGTTGATGATAACCACTCCTAAAGTCTATCTTTGAAAAGTATCTCGCTCCCTTTAACTAATCGAACAGGTCGTCGATTCTCGGTAATGGATATCTATTCTTAATTGTGATCTTATTCAGTTCTCTATAGTCGATGCATAGCTGAATTGTCCCATCCTTCTTCTTCATGAATAAAATTGGCGCTCCCCACGGCGATACGCTCGGTTGGATATACTTCTTGTCAAGTAATTCTTGTAGTTGAACCATCAGTTCTTTCATCTCTACCGATGCCATTTGGTACGGTGCCTTCGATATTGGAGCCGTTCCTAGAGCCAAATCGATCACGAATTCAACTTCTCTATCCGGTGAAAGTTCTGGAAAATTGTCCAGAAATACGTCTGCAAAATCCCATACTACTGGTATCTCCTTAATTTTTGGATTCTCTTTACGACTGTCGACTATGTAAGCTAGATATCCTACACAGCCTTATTTTAACAACTTCCTGGCCTGCATCATCGTCAAACAACTCGCTTGTCAAGGCGACTTGCTACCATAAAACATAACCTTTGATGGAGTCATAAGGTTAATACGCTTTTTTTGGCAATCAATTACTGCCCCATAATTGGATAACCAGTCCATACCCAAGATAACATCAAATTCTCCAAGTCGAATAGGGATAAGATCTACGTTCATGATATTACCCTTAATATCCACTCTACAGTTCTTATGTACGTACTTAACAAGGATTATTTCTCTATTCGTAATTTCTATGTTCATGGGGTATTCTAACTCGTCCTTAAGCAATTATAAGTTCATAGCAAAGTCATTGTATATAAATGAACAAGTACCACTCGAATCAAATAATACATAAGCATTAACTTTATTGGTCGGAATGATACCTGACACCACATCACGAGACTACACTGCAAAGACGATCGTCATGTTGAATGTTCTCATTGCATTCGGTTGGTTGCATTGGTTGTTGTGATAGTCGTGAGTGCTTCCTCCCTTTGTTTCCTTTATTCCCTCCTGATCCTGCCCCTCCAGATCCTTTCTTAGGACAATCCCTTGCAAGATGATCCTTTGAGCCACAAGTGAAGCAAGCACTCTTCTTTGGGTTAGGACAGTTAGGTGCTACATGGCCTTCCTAACCACAATTGTAGCATACTTGTTTTCCCTTCATGCAAACTCCCAGATGATCTTTCCCGCAGGTTGGACACGCTTCGATCCTCTTCTTCTGCCCTCCTTGTTGATTTCCAGTTGACGAGTTATCAGACCACTTTCTCTTCTGATTATTACTACCTCCCGTGCTACTTCCACCAGTCTTTTTAATTCCTTCATTTTCACTCTTTTTCTTCTTCTGATCCTGATTATATTTAGTTACCGCAACGCTTCCACCTTCAGCGAGTATGGCCTTCTCTAGCACTCCAGCAAAAGTGTTTAATTGGAACATTGACACCTTGCTATACAACCAGGGCTTCATTCCCTTGACGAAACATCTTGCCTTTCTTTCGTCAGTAAGCACTTGATATGTGGCGAACCTGGCCAACTTGTTAAATCTTGTCGCATAGTCTGCTACGGACATATTTCCCTATTTCAACTCCAGAAACTGAGCCTCCATTTGGTTTTACGAGCTAGTCAAAAAATACATCTCAAAGAACATCTCCTTGAATCTCTCCCAGGTTATCACACCTTCTCCTCCCCGTACTTTGTTTGCCTGCCATCAATAACTGGCTTCGAATTTCAGCATGAATGGCGCATATGCGGTTTTCTGGTCTTCTCTTACTTTGGTGACTTCAAACACCTTCTCTATCTCCATAACCCAGGTTTGAGCTTCGATCGGGTTTATGGAGCCCTTAAACTCTGGCAGTCCCACCGCCTTGAAATCCTTGAACGATGTATTCGGTGGAGCTTGGGGTTGATTTTTAATTGCTCCAGCTAATAGATTCACCAGTTGCTGAACAAGGTTGACATTGGTGTCGTTGTTGTTATCATTCATCGGTTCTTCTTGAGCTTGTTGACGATTTTGTCTTCTTCTAGGCGGCATATTTCTGTTAAGAATATACGCTTATTAAGTCTTATTCAATCCCTTAAACATTTAATGCTCAACTAAAACATTTAAACATAATCATTTAACACATTATATCATTAAACTCTGATATTTATTCAAATCGAAAGTTTTAACATCAAATGATAGCATCACTACTATTTACATCAACTATCCCGAGAAAAAGAATCTACATGATTTAAAACATTAAAATAATCCTTTGTTTATAAACACATCGGAATTTACATCTTTAACTACCAATTAGGTTTTCACATAATTAAACTAATCCTATCACTGCCTGTTAAGGCGCTGCATAGCCTTGCCACGTTCCTCTTCCATGATGCGGGACATCGTCCTGCGATCTAGCATATATGACGGTAGTCCTATAAACTGGATTGGGAATCTTATAACTCAATCCTAGGCCTCATTCATTGCATTTTGAAGTGTAGAGTACGTCTCCCCAACTTAGCCTTCTTCGCACGACAATCCTCCTCTGCAAGATCAGAACGACGTGACTCTCTTACCCAGCCCTCCTCTGCTATGGTCAGCCTTTCTGAGCTCTCTTTCAGTTCCTTCATCAACTTCTCTATTTCTTCGGACTTCTCCTTGGTTTGAACCTTTTCGTGAACCAAATCCCACTCCACATTTCCTAAACGTGTGTGAAGAGTCACAATTTCCCTATCCTTCTGCTCGATGTTAATCTGCTGAATAACAGTCCCCTCCTTCAGCTCTTAAATAGTGTCTCGTAACTCTATGTTACGATCATAAAGCGCATCATACATTTCAGCATCGATGGAGTTCGGTGGGAACTCCTTTTCCTCCTTCTTCCTCAGAATCCTCCTCTGGATCAGTCTCAGGCTCATGCTCCTAACCAACAACAATGATCAACGGAGATGGCTCTCTCTGTACCAACTGCTCCCTGACGACATGAATGTCTTGGGGCTCCTCCTCTGTAGGTACTCGGAGTTTCTCCTCCCCAACTTGACTAGCTCCTCCAACATCCAACATCCTGACAACACAGTTTTAAGTTTTAGATTACTAATCGATACTCGCGAGCACATAAGTTTATCACGTAAGCACATAAAGACTTTTATTATCTTTAATGAATTAAGGAATTAATTTCTTAGAACTCGATAAGAGTTTTCCATCACTATGTTCTCGATCTCCTATAAGGCTACTACCTAAGGTTGTTCCCCCACCTAAGGTTCATAACCTACAACTTTGATACTAACCTGTGACACCCCCAAATTTGGGTACTTCCATTTTCGCGGGATTTTGTGTTCTGTAATGATCCGAAATTTCAAAGTGTAATATTAAATATTTATTGAATAATATGAATATTTAGTTGGCGTGTCTATTGTTGAATCGATGAATCTAAATTTATTAGTGAATTTTCTAAATTAAATTAATTTATAATTTAGAGAGTTGTAATATAACATGGGATGTTGTATTGTTGTTTTGATTTAATAATTTAGATGGTATATTGAATTAAATAAAGTTATAATGAAAATTATAATTTAGTGATATTTGCTAAAAGGGTATATTTAATTAAAATATTGTATGTGATTAATTTAGTTGGTTAATATTGGATATGGAGATCCAAATAAATAATATGTGATTATAATTTATAAACTAAGGTGTTTATTAAAATAAACTAAAAGGGTTTAATTTAGTTTTTGCCAAACAAGGCTCAATATATTAATTCTTTTAAAATTAAAGGGTTTTGATAAACAAACCCTGAAATATATCAATTCTTTAAAAATTATCAAAATTAAAGGGTTTTGATAATTAGTATACGTATTAAGGTATCAGTTTTTTTCTTTTACGCATTATTTGTCTATATTGGCTAAGTCTGAGAGAGAAGAGAAGAGTTGAGAGTTCAGAGAATTGAGAATTGGGAGAGCTTGAGAGGATTTGAGTGAAATTGGTCTGAAATTTTAAGGATTTGCAAGCTATTTGAAGGTATTTTATATAACCTTTGTATTATATATATATTCATATATATATATATATGCACATATGGGTTTTACGACAAAATTTCATGTTCTGTAAATTTCATCTCTTCGAATTATTGCTATATAGTTGGTAACTGTGATTATACATGTTTATACTGCTAGAGGTTATATTCAAATAAGGAAATTGCATGCTAAATTCGTTTGACAGTAGGAAGAATAATGTCAGTATATGTATTATTCATATGGTTCATGAAAAGTATAAATTGTAGTGGCCAATTAGTATGTGAAATTGTAAATTGAAGTTTGTATATGTTACTTTAGTAAGAAACTAACATTATGTAATTTGAATGAAGTTATTTAGCCAAGTATTGAATTCACAATGATGATTTTTGGGATTAATATCAAAATTGGAGTTTTATATGAAAATTATGGAATTTGAGAAATTAACCTAGCTTAAATTATTGTTAAATTGTTTTAATTGGTGGAATATGTTCACAAATATGTTTGTGATAGTTCTATACCATTTTTACATGTTATTATCACTGTTTGGTAGGTGGAATTTGTGTTTATTGGGCTAAAGTCGGCTACTGTTCATTAGTCTTCTCTGTCGTGCTGTGCATAAATACAGCCTAGACTCACGTCGTAAATGTTAAGGTAAAAATGGCGCTGCTACACCGGTCTCAGGCTTGTGTATGGCGCAGCTGCGTCATACCCTGTCCTGAGGCAGAGAGGTCTGCTGCTGCTGCAGATGTTATAACACCACTATAGCTTGGTTTAAGGATGTGTTAAGGAGTCAAACATGTAACAAGGAATTTAATTCAGTAACGTGTCATGTCATTGATGATTTCAACATTGTAAAATGATTAGTAAATCGAGAACGCGTTATGTGATAACTTAGTATACATAATGAACGTTAGACGAGTGTTGCGAAGTAAAACACTTGGAATTTCTGAAAAGTAAATGGTAATGAAAGACTTGTGCTTTAATGATATATTTAGATAGAAGTGTACATGTTTTGGTATGTTAGCATATCTAATAGGTATTGTGGTTCTAAAATTATGTGTAGGTGATCGTGAGTTTAATTTTATAGCTTACACTCAAGGCAAGTTTCTAAACCCTATCTTTTTACATTGAGAAAGTTTTCTAACTCTACACTTTCGTTGAGTTAGTTCTATTATTACATTGTGTAACTTTATTCTTTTGATTGAGCAAGCTTTTTATCTTAACTGTTATTGAATAAGTCAATTATTCCTAAAATTCATTCAAGCAAACTTTAACTCTAATGTTATTTGAAATTCTCATTTGATTGATTCATTCTAACTTGTTTATAGTTAAGAAAGTTTCTTAAGTTCTATTATTGTATAATTAACGTAGTTTTTGAACTCTCGTCTCTATTATTGAACTATTTTAATTCTTTGCATGAGTTAATACCATATTGGGCAAGTTTTAGATTTCAGCTTGCTATCAGTTATCGTACATTTTGTAATTTCATTTCTAATGTTATAAGACTCTAACCTTAGCTTATTTACTGTTCAAGCAAAGGTTAACCATTTTATTCATTTTGTTGAATAATTATGCTCTGTAGTTATTTCAGGCATGAGTTTAATATGTATAATCACTTCACTTATGATTCTCAATCATTCTATGTAATGTTGTTATAAAACAACTATTGTGTTATCAAACAATATTGATTCAACTAGTACTCTAGTTGATGTTCGTTAAACTTCAAATTACCCTTGAAATCTTATCCAAACTAAACTTTCTTTGGTGCGGACTTGTACTCTAAATACTCGGATGAACAACCCTATTATTATTAGGGGATACTTTATGCTTAGCGTTGAAATGTTTGTGCACAATACGTTGTATGAAGGGCTGATCCCCCTAAGTACGAAGAGTCCTTATAGTCTTATGACTGTTAAAGTTGGAGTTGAAAGATTACTCGCAACTATGGACATAGTTCATGGTCTTATGACCCTCAGTTATATATATTCCATATTTTGGATTCTAGTTTCTGATTATCATTGTTAGAGTACAATTCAGTTTTGATGAGCCTATTCGTTGGCAATTATTATTATTATCCTCCTGTTGATTCATTGTTATATCCAGTGAGCAATTGTTTTGCTCACTCTTGCATATTTATACACTCATTGCAGCTAAAGTTGAGAAGGTAGATGAGCCTTCAACTAGCAAAGGAAAGTGAAAAATATACAAGTGATGATGACTTGTAATTATGACTATTGTTATGATATTAGACTTTTAATTTGGTGATAGACTTTTATTTTAATGATGTGATGTAATAACTTATTTCTGCATTTGAATGATGTTTAAAGGTTAGAAAACCTGGGATGTTTTTGAATTTGATGATGTAACCCTATTTAAAGGGAGGATTATGGTTTAAATAATATTTTATTTGGGTAGATAGTATGAATGTATGGATAGAGTGAGCGCCAAATCTTGTGGGAATGAAGTACCTAGATTTGGGGGTGTCACATGTTCACTGTACAAATATCATCTATCTATCTACCCATAATAAATGCAAACCATGCAATAGATAGAAATAAGTCTTCCCTTTATGGGGTTACAACATCTGAATAATAACAAATACAATCCCAGGTTAAACTAAAGTGAATAATTAGGTTTGTGAATTGAATGAAAATATCTGTTCACCGCATATAACACATTAGGAATTGGGATTAAAAAGAGTTTAATTCAATTGTTTTGCATAGGAATATAGCAAGATTAATGTGGATTAAATAGAAGGCAATTGATCACTTGGAAAAGGACTTTTGGCATTAGAGAATTCCTGTTAACAATTTAGTAGGCATAAATATTGGGATAATTGGATAATTGATTTAGAGTTCATAATTGGGGATATTGAAGTCTTAATCCTTATTTATCTGAATTCATTCAAATCTTAGTTTTGTTTATTTGATTTATTTTAGAATAATTTCTTTTAATTGTTAATTTAGTTTTCTTAATTAGAAAAATTACAATTTACAGTTGTTTAAATAAAATTGATTTGGTTAAGAGTTAGTATTTTGTAATTTTTATTAAATAATTCCTCGTGGGAACGATACTTTACTTTCATTTTATTACTTGTTAATCGTTTATACTTGCACGTATTCATTGATTGCGAAATCGATCAAAAAGTTTTTGACGTGGTCAGGGAATTAATTTAATATTTTTTTACCAATATTAATTTCAATCAAATTAGTTTTAATTTAAATATTTCTATTTTTATTTTTCATTCTCTTCCTATATTTTCTCTTTTCAGGTACCATGGATGACTTTGCGTATCAATGGTCATACACGAACATGACTCAAACAAGGGAAACAGGGATTGATGGACTTAATACATTTTTTACGCATTGTCAAGCCTGAGATCGAGACACTTTCGAGGAGTTTAGAAGCTTTTGAAGCTCAACATCGTCAAAGTGTGGCGGTTACTTGTGATTATTGTGCTGGAAATCATATGAGTCATCAATGCGCCATCAGTTTTGAGCCAGTACAGTATAGTGGTGATTACCCCAACAATTATGTCTATCCCAAAAACTATCATCAGGATTGGGGGTATCAAACGAATTTTTCATGGAGTAATAATCAAGCTCAAGCGCTGAGACAACAAAATACATCCGAATTTCAAAATCAAACACAACAACCAGATCAGAAATCAAGTTTTGAAGAAGCCTTGGATAGATTTATTAAAGCTTCTGGAAAAAAAATGAGGAGAATGAAAAAAAATTTAATCAAATAGAGCTGAATATGCAAAGCCAAGGTGCGTCGATCAAGAATCTGGAAAATCAATTGGGGCAGATAGCACATGCATTGAACAACCATCCCCAATACACTTAGCCCTATGACATGGATTCCGAGACTGATGGAGAGCCCAAACCAAATCTATAACTAGATGAGCCACAAGATGTTGAAAGAGAGGAAACAATTGGGAATCCAGAAAAAGGAGATCGACGAAGATTTAACTATATGATTCAACGAAGATGAACCAATTTCATTAGTATCCCATGTCCCTTCTCCACCAAAGTTCAATAATCCGGACAGTTTTGCAAAACCATGCCCAATTGGCAGTCATGTCGTCGGCAAAGCTCTTTGTGACATAAGAGCTAGTACAGTTGTGGAGTCATGGTGGGATGAAAAGGAGAAGATAGAGGAAGATTCCATTATGTTTATTAAGCTTTAATGCCCCAATCTGATCATAGACATAATGGAGAAAACACCTAGTTGTTGGACGTTCTTAATAGGGAACCTATCTCCATAGAGCATGTTAGGTGACTTTAATTCAAGGGTTTTTGCTAATGGGAACCTCCCAAAAGAGACATTGCTACTGATGGATGGAGGATTCCTCAATTTTTGAAGGGGAATTGGATAGAAAATTGAAGAAGTCACTCTGAGACTATAAAACAAGCGCTTATTGGGAGGCAACCCAAGTTTAATTTTTATTTTTAATTTTTATTAGATTTTATATTAGTAGTTTTGAATTTGCATTTATTTAGGATTTAATAAAATTGCTTCTATTATGGTTTTACAGGTTATTCAAGTCAAATTCAAGTGTGGTGCCCAATTTGTTCCACGTGTCTAGTATATTCTCCAAACTTAGCGGACAAGGAGGAAGATTGCTATATTTTCAGGGAAGTCCTCTGCTTTAATTTTTCTATTTTAGTCATTGAGGACAATGTCTAGTTTAAGTTTTGGGGCATTTTAGTGTCGTACTGCATATAATTAGTTATCTGCATGGTAGTTCATATTTTTTTGTGTTAGTATTGTGTTTTTTTAGGTTGCATATAATACATGATAGTTATTTTCATATTCATATATGTGTTGCATTAGTATGTGTTCATGTAGTATAATTGTATTTTTTTATTTTTGCATGAATCTGTGTGATCGGTTGGTGTGGTCTTAGCTCGGCCTATGATAAGATTGTTTTGCATGTTAACTTGAACAGTGTTGATAATTGATGATGAGTTCTAATTTTAATCATGATGATAATCTAAGTTTGTCTTAAACCTATGTAACCGATTAGCACTTAAAGTTTAACTATTTTAATCCACTTGGTTCAAGGGTTTCATAATTTGTGTTTGAGGGAAATTCTTGGTTAAAATTTAAGGAAATTTGTGAACTGGCAGTAAAGGTCCGAATGACGTAAAATCTTGCGTTTGGGGGAATCTATGGGATATATATATATACAAAATGAAAATGAAAAAAAAAGAAAAAAAATGAAGAAACGATGAAAAGAAGAAAAAAAATATAGAAAATCCAAAATAAGAAAAAAAAAGAGAATAAACATCGTGGCATGCTTGTCTAGTTTTGTGGCCTTTGTTACTTGAGTAAGTAAGCCCGAGGGGGTTGTCTTTACACCTAGCGCCCTAAGGTCTTAATGGCTTGGGAATCGTTGGTGAAAGCTCGTTAAGGTAGCCTTTGAAAAGCCTAAGGAATAGGACATTGCATGTACCATGAGAAAAAGAATGAATAAAATACGAGAAAGAGCAAAAATGCCCTCGTGGTTGAATAAAAATATAAATAAATCCTGTATTTACCCTAAGACTTGGTAATTGCTTAGTTTTAACCGGAGTTGTCATGTTCGCAAAAGTAATTGAATTGGAACTGAAATTTTCCTTCTAAGAAGTTTGTTATGTGATTATCTTGAACTGTGGTTGGTTAGAATGGTTAACAAGCAAACACGCACAACATGGGTGATGACAGGTTTGGATTGACTAATTGGTTAGAGTTATGGATTTTGACTTGATTGGATATATTGTTTGAGTATCATTGGTATCTTTGAGGCCTATTTCTATATATCATACTGATTTATTATTGGGTTCGTAGGTATATTAGAAAGTAGATCATGCATATGCATTCATGTAGTTGAGTTAGTTCGTTTATATTTAGTTCTTTCGTGTTTTTGCTTGAGGACAAGCAAAGGTTTAAGTTTGGGGGTATTTGATGAGTGTGTTTTATACACATGAATTGAATGCGTTTGAGCTTAATCTTTTGAATGTTTTTAATTGTTTTTGTATATTCATGCATGTTTTACGTTGTTTTGTAGGATTTGGGATAAAAGTTACTTGGATCGATGTTTGGGGTGGCTAGATTCGCGTTTTCGGCATGCCATTTACATAGCAGTCACTTCAGAGCCAATTTGAGTATTTTTCCAAACCTTATATCGAAAAACCTAAAGAATGAAAGTTGTAGATCTACGTCTCCTCATTCCGGAACATCTTGAATCATCAAAATCTGAGTTCGGACGAAAAAGTTATGGTCATTTTCCCAAACGACGTCAGAGCAGAAAATTTCCAAAAAGTGGCCAGCGTCGGGGCGCCCATTTTAGAATTATGCCCAGCGCCGGGGCACTGGAGAGTAGTCTTGTAGTAGTGCCCAGTATTTGAAAGGCTGGGAAAAGGTCTGGCAAGGCTTGGACACGTTTTGGGGTGAATTTTGACACCTTTTTGACTCCAAATTGGATTGGGTTTGTTTCGAAGCTAAAAATTGGACTTGTAACCTATAAATACATGATGTAAAGCATAAAATAAAGGGAGAATACATAGATTAGACTAGATAAAATACTCTATTAGATTAGAATATAAACCCTAGTTCTTAATTAGCCATTTGAGATTGAAGCAAATTGAAGAACACTAAAGATCAAGAGCAAGAGCAAGAGGGAGCATCGATTTCTTGACAATGATTCTATTCTCTTCTCTTATCATACTTTTATCTTTTAATGTCTATTCAGTTGTTGATTCTTGGTTTTAATTCATTAATTATGAACTAACTCTTTTATTAAGATTTCAATTGAACCATTTATGTCTATAAATTAGTTATTCAATTTATTCCAATTATTTGTGTCAAATTGAATTGTTTATCTTGTCTTGAGCCTATTGATTAATTATCTTATCAGTAATTACCTTGTTACTTTAGAAGGAATTGAAAGATGAATTCTAGGGTTAGAACTGGGCATGATATCATGTGACTTAGTTATTTGCAAAGTGAATAATTAGGTTTGTGAATTGAATGGAAATATCTATTCACCGCATATAACACATAAGGAATTGGGATTGAAAAGAGTTTAATTCAATTATTTTACATAGGAATATAACAAGATTAATCTGGATTAAATAGAAGGCAATTGATCACTTGGAAAATGACTTTTGGCATTAGAGAATTCCTGTTAACAATTTAGTGGGCATAAATATTGGGATAATTGGATAATTGATTTAGAGTTCATAATTGTGGATATTGGAGTCTTAATCCTTATTTATCTGAATTCATTCAAATCTTAGTTTTGTTTATTTGATTTATTTTAGAATAATTTCTTTTAATTGTTAATTTAGTTTTCTTAATTAGAAAAATCCCAATTTACAGTTGTTTAAATAAAATTGATTTGGTTAAGAGTTAGTATTTAGTAATTTTTATTAAATAATTATTCGTGGGAACGATACTCGACTTTCACTTTATTACTTGTTGACCGTGTATACTTGCATGTATTCATTGATTGCGAAATCGATCAACAAACATCAAGTCTGAAACATAAATACATAATCACATAAACAAGTCTTCATCACTTATTAATCTTGCCCTTGCCTTTACTACTAGTGGAAGGTTCATCGAATCTTTCGTTCTTAACTGCAATGTTATTATTACGCAAGAGTGAACACGATTGCCCACAAGTATAACAATATAACAATAAAATAATAACATGCGAATGAATCAAAGACTTCTGAAGTAAGAAAAACTCAGTTTTTGAATCAAGAATGAATAACAAGAATCAAAATAACTTCTGAGGGTCATAAGACCTTGAACTATGTCCTAGGTTGTCAAGTGTTTATACTTGAAACCTTTAACAGTCATAAGACTATGGACTCTTCTTCTCGTACTTAGGGGAATCAGCCCTTAGTACCATACTGTGCACAATATCTTAACGCTAACGCATAAGTAATCCCCTATACAAGGTTGTTCGTCTCAGTTTGACATTAGAGTTTGCACCAAAGGAAGTTTGGTTTGGATAATTCAACAAGGGTTCTGAAATTTAGAACATTCATCAACTATGGACTAGTCAAATCATTAAGGGTTCGCTAGTCTAACAAGGTTCAACAGTAACTAATATTTAAATCGAATAACTTTCTCAAGAGATATACAATAGAATAAGTATTGTATAACAGAATCATACTTTGAAAGATTAATAAACTTTAATATAACAAACTGGACTTGATCAATAATAACGAGAATTTGCTTGATGTAAAGAGATAAACTTATAAACTTATATAATAATAATGAGTAGGGTTAGGAAACTTGCCTCGTTCATAGATTACACGTTAATTTATACACGTTCCTTGATTTAATCCTATATATCATTTACATTCACAATACCAGTTAATTATAACGTAATTAGTCATTTCAAGTTCATTCATTTTGTCTAACTCGAATTATGACTATACTTAGTCAAATTACCACACTTATTGTCACATAATTTACACTTCACGAACAATAAGCTAACTATGCATTCAATAATTCATTTCACACATAAATGTGTTATTAATATGTTAAGAATTTATCTTCACGTCTCGTTATACGTCTAACATAATTTTATGTTCCTTAGATTTGGTCACTATCACATTTCTAGACTTGAACAATTAAAAAAATTTCATTTCTAGACAATCTGCTAAGTGGCGTTGTGGTGCTACCATCAGGTTTAATCTCGTATTTGCATGACGCGTGGCGCTTATGAGCTTGATCTTTTAGAGTCAGAAAGCGATGGCGGCGTTATGACACGGCGAACGAAGACAAGTTTATTCGATTAAAAATTGCGCGAACATGGCCAAAACCTCCAATTAATTTATTTTTACACGAATTTAGACATACCCAAACACTGAAATACATATATAACTACTACTCAACCCTTCTAGCATGATTTTGATAAGTTAAATCACATAATTTACAGAATCACAACATGTAATTTCACTGTTCTTGATGTTCTTGAAAGTTTTGAAAATAAAACAAGGAGATTGCCACTACGGGTTCGTTATAACACTAAATCAGTCCATTCGAAGTTTATTTTCTTCGTTTTGACATGTGATAACATAATCTACCGTTAAATTTCAAGTTAAACAACAATTTGTAGCATACAAATTCCCATAAGGGCCATACATATGAAACTTATACTCAGTAACTTCATAAATCAATTTATAATATGTTTGTATGCAATTAATATCATGAAAACATACATATATTATAATGAAACATATTATATATTATATATAAACACATAAGTCATTAATTTTTCAATTACAGAGACTTACAGAAACTTTGAAAGCCATTTTCATGAAAACTTTAATAACGTAAATAAAAACTGGGTTGAAGAGTTTACCCAAAGCGTAGTGTAGATTTGGTAGAGATGAAAACATTCTCAATCAATCACACAACTCATAATTCCTTCAAAAATTCTCGACTCTCTATAATTTTCTTTGCTAGACTTGGAAAAATGAAAGAAGAAGTAGACATATATAATTATAAATTGACGCAGTTGTGGTCAGTTAACCAATCATGGGTTAACTGCCATCAACCTCCACTAAGGCCTTGTTTGGTTAATCCTAATAAACTCATTCCCATTTAATTCCAATAATCCTTTATACTATAGTTTAATAATGTCACACCCACTTACACAATAAATCAAATATCTCATTTAATTTAATTTAAATAAAATTTAATAATTTATCATTAATTCACATAGTCATATAATTAATTTTCTCATTTATCAATTAACTCGAATTATTATTTCTCTAATTAATTATTAAATTAATTAAATAACATTATGCTTATTATATATTTCAATTAATTCAATAAGCTCATATAAATACATAGTTTGAATAATAAAATTCTCCACATTAATTTAATAAATATAACACATATAATTAAATTAATCTACCACAACTTCATCAATTAATTATTTAATATAATAATTAAATCTTCAAAAAATATTTATTTAATTCAATAAATATAAAAATTAATTTACAAAATCTCGTTTGTCACAATCCCAGTAAAGAATATAATGACTAAAGATAATTAAATTATCAATAGCCTTCATCAGTAATAAATCAGAGATTTAGAACATATGGTAGATGATAAAACTTTTCAACCATAGGCACAGAAAATTTAATTCTCTACAACTTTGTAGCTTTAAGTTTTTCCAAATTCTAAACAGAAATTGACAGAAATCCACATACGGACGATTTTGCAGACTATAAGCAAATTTCAGTAAAAAATGGGGTCCACCAACATGTTTAACAAGTTTTTAGCATTTATTGTAACAAGAATACTCTTCCTCCTCAATTACTCATATATCACACATTCATTGTAAAAATATCACCATTATTATATTATTATATTATCACATTATACACTTAGAATGTAATATAATAATATAGATAAAATTTCAATTTTCAACAATTGTCACTTTTCTAAAAATTCCTCCATTTATATCCACATAAATAAATATTTTCCTTATCATATAAATCAATAATTCATTATTCACAAATAATATTACATAATCATAATAACGACAACCAGGTCGTTCCCAGGAAAGAGGGGACTTTCCAATAAGGATTTCTCCTTACTAGCGCGTAATTAGTTGACCAAACCCCTTTTCTAGACAGAACTTCCCTAGACATTGCCAATAATACTATCTAATAATATTATTCAAATAATATGAATTATTGATCGATAATGAGAAATATTGTGCAGTGACAATTATGGAAACAACAATAATATAAAATATCAACGTAGCAATTATTGAATCAATAAAATAAAATATTGAACAATAATTATTTTAACAATTATTGAGTAGTGCCTTCTTACGTAAGAATCAATAATTGGTGCAATACCGTGTGCTACTGTGCAATAATGCGTATTACTTTACTTTAACCACCGGGTATTTCAACAGTGTTAACGGTAACAACTACGTCGTTATTTTTTAAAAAACTCATTCTTGTCGTTTTCTTCATCCAAAAATATTCCATTACGGGGCCCACAAATGGCTACGCCGTCGTACGAATATTCCCCGACAACAAGAATATTCCACGACCAAACGAATATTCAACGACCAAACGAATATTCTCTGACAACAATGAGTATTTTAAAATCACTTGCTTATTTTTCAAATTATTTACATATATCACCCTTAACTTTAACCTTTTATCAATTTAACCATTTACTGAAATCCGAATTTGAGTCAAATTAATGGTATATATATATATATATATACATATGTGTGTGTGTGTGTGTGTGTACGTATAGCGTGCATGGCATGCTGGCGCATGCCGCTTAAATAAGATGGGACAAATTAATAACAAACATGTCAAAGATTTTATATTAAGTCATAAGCATTCAAAGATATTTGGAATATCAAACGTCGCCTTCTAGAATGATAAAAAAAATAGAGTATCAATTAATTATTATAAGTTTGTTGTGTCACCACAAGACTTATCTTAATTTTTTTGAGATGTTAATTTTATCACATTTGATGTTTATAAAGAAAATTAAACAATATTGTTTTGTTGTGTCACATAAGGACAATGTTTTTCTTTCTTTTTTTTGAATATATGGAAGTGCTGGGTCGGAGTTATCTTAGATAATTTTGATTCGGATGTGCCACCACTTGATCAAAATAATCTAAGAGGTAAAATAAAAGGAGTTACATGATGATGTAATTGACAAGAGTTGTCTACCTATTTATTTATATATAGTTTGTTATGTCACCACAAGGCTATATACATTTGAAATGAGATCTTTATTCTCACTAGCAAATCTTTAATTAGATTTTGCCGAACTCTATAAGTGAGGATAATATAGTTTGATGAACATAGTGGGAGATACCAATTTAAAACAAGACTTAAATTATTTTGGTAATTATAAAAGAATGTATGATATAATGTTGTTAAATTACAAATTCATTTACATAATTTTACAATGTCAAAATTACTATAACTGCGAAATATATTAGATGTTAATTAATCGGATCGAATTAAACAGAGTGGTAAAGGAATTTGAGAATAGTTCTCACAGCTAAAAAGCTATCTTATGTCCTTAATACGCCTATCCATGCAATGGTTGCAGACAATGCCTCTGAGGAAGACATTACTGCTTTTAGAAAGTGGCAAGATGATGCAAAGTTGGCCCAATGCATCATGCTCACATCCATGAGTAACGAGCTTTAGCATTAGCATGAAACTATGGATACTCCTACTATACTCATGCACGTCAAGTAGTTGATGGTGACGAAGGTAGGACTAATACATATTAGATATGAAAGGAACTCTTCCGATCTAGAGTGACCAACGACACTACAGTACAAACACATGTCCTAAACATGATCAATTTGATTGAACAATTAGGACAACAGGTTTTGTCATGGACAAAGAGTTGAGCCAATATTTGATCTTGCACTCACTATCGGACTCCTTTCACAATTGTTGTGAATTTTTCATATGAACAAGCTAGATATCAGCTTCGCTGATTTGCTTAACATGTTGAAAAACTGTTGAGAGTCATTTTCCAACCAAGAAAGACCAAGTCTTACTGGTAGGGGCCAAAGGATCTTCTAAAAAGAAGAACGATTCAAAGAAGGTAAATAGAAAGTCAAAAACAAAGGATAATAAGAACAAAACTGATATAGATAGCAACAGAGTTTGCTTCCACTGTAATAAGCCTGAAAACTGGAAAGAAACTGCAAGAAACATCTTGTAGAGGCGAACTATAAGAAGCTTAGTGAAATTTCGGTTATAAATATAATTTTGTTCATGATTTAAATTAAATTTTTCTTTAAGTCAAGGTTCTACTTGGGTATTGGATACCGACTTAGGTTATCATAAATATAGATTTATAAAGGGACCAAGCAGTAGTAGAAAGCTAAACAAATATACGTAATCCTATGTGTGGAAAATGAAGCAAAGGTTGTTGCATTAGCCATACAAACTTATAGTTTAGCATTGCCTACGGGCAAATCTATTAAGTCAATAAGTTGTTATTGTATTCCAGTTCTCGTTAGAAACATTATTTCCATTTTGTTGTTGGACAATGAAATCTTTGGTATTATATTTAAGAACAATTGTTGTTCTATTTATAATAATAATATTTTGTATAGAACTGAAATATTACTTATTGGATTTTGTATACTTGACTTACGTGAAAATAATTTTGCATATTGAACAAATTAGTATAAGAAAAGGTGATGATTATTCAAAGAGTTGAATGTGTGTATTTGCTAAAATACAAGTGTGAATTATTTGAAAGGTTCAAAAAATTCAGAAGTGAAACAAATTGGCAAAGTATTAGGATTTTTTGATAGGATCAAAGAAGGAATACTTGTGCAATGAGTTTCTAGATCATCTCAAATGGTTTTCTCACAATGGACATCTCCTGATACATAATAATTGATTGATGTATATGAAAGGATAAATTATACTTTGTTGGACATGGTGGGTTCCATGATGATTTTATCGACATTTCAGTATACTTCTAGGGTCATGCCCTAGAAATGACTACATATCTACGAAAAGGTAACATAAAAATCCGACCCCAAGACTCCATAAAATTTATAGACAGGAAGGATTCCTAATCTCAAGCATGTTAAGATAAGAGGTTGTCCAACTTATGTGAAAAAAGGTTTCAAAGGATAAGCTTGGGACAAGATTTGACAAGTGCTGATTTGTTGGACATCCTAAAATAAGTTTATGGTATATGTTCTATAATCCTACTTAGAAAAATGTGTTTGTTGCAAAGCACGCTACCTTCTAAGGTAAAGGTGTTTATCATTGAAGGGGCTAGTGGGAGGATAATAGAATCTTGAAGAGTTCCAGAACCACAAAACACTATAAATGAAATAAGAGGAACTTGTAGACAGACCTATTGTACCACAACTGAATCGTAAATTTGAAATAGATACCTGAGAGGTATGGATTCATCATGGATGATGATGATGAGGTACGCATCATAAAGATGATTATCCAGTTAAATACGATGAGGTAAGAGTTGTAGACACTTAGAGAAATGGATTGAAGTAAGCTTCTCAAAAATGGAACATTTGATTTGATAAGATAATCAAAAGAGTTTGATTTTATCAAAAACAGGAATGAACCTAGTGTGCACAAAAGGGTCAGTGGCAGCGTCGTGACATTCCAAGTATTATATGTTGATATACTACAGATAATGAATGACATACCAATGCTACAATCAGTAAAGATAAAGTTGTCTAAACATTCCTCCATGAATGATTTGGGAAGAGTATCGTTATCGGGATACAAATCTATATAGATAGATTTAAAAGGATACTCGGCTTAACCCAAGAAATATATATTCATTTGATGTTAAAGCCTTTTAGCATGACAAAATCTAAGAGATGTCTCACGTTGATGAGTCATGGAGTGTATCTCCTTTAATAGTCCCCATAGATTCTTGAAAAAGAGATCGCATGAGTAACTATCATGTATGAAATAAAATGTATGAGACCTTATGTTGATCGGTCATATTCTGGAGAAGATTACTATAAGACAGTGAAAAACATCTTAAAGTACTTAACTGGCACTAAGGATGTGATCATATTTATGGTGGGTCTTAATTAAAACTAAAAGGCTTAACTGATTGAAGTTTTTCAGACATACCAAGACGACAGAAAATCCACTTTATGGTAAAGTGTTACCTTGAAATGTGGAGCAGTGAATTGGAAAAGTTTCAAATAGCAAAGAGTTACTGGTTTAGTAATAAAGACAAAACATATAGTTATAAATGAAGCTGCAAGTTGATTATTTGGATGAAAAGTTCATTACAGAACTAGGAATAGTTCCTAAGTCTCATCTTAGATCTAAACATGTGTTATGGCACTTTCATTGGATTATAGGAATCATTGAAACATGGGAAATCAAGAATAAAAATAGTGGACTCTCAAGAACAACGTTACATATCCATTTACTCTCAAGAACATCGTCACTTAGAGAAGAAGGGTATGAGATACCATGACGATTGGCTTTAGTGCAAGTGGGAGATAGAAAGTAGTATGCACACAAGCATAAAATGTTTGATGATAAAGCGTATACTTTGTAACAATCTTATTCATTTATTAATAAAAAGTATTAATTTATTAAAGATTTTTAATTATCTACATGATGCTGCTTTATAATATGTGATAAACACATAGTTTTAAGCAATGGTTTTAGAATAATGATAATATTCATTCTAATGAGATCTAAATTCTTAGAAAGCTTAAAAAATAAATTAGTTCCCAATCATTAGATTACTAAATTGGGGATTAGTGAATGCAGATAGATTAGTACATACGTTGTTTGCTCATTGGATGAGGATGATTGATCTCATGATCATTTGTGTGGAGACACTAAAGCAAGTATGTAGGTGCTTATTGGAGAATAAGAACACCGAACGTGGCTTGCTAATGAATACCTAATGGAGTTTTACTTGCCTGTCAATAGGAATTTCTGTAGTGATAGTAGTACAAGTGATCCTTGGACTTGAGATCATCATAGTATCTTGTGTATGATGAATTATACTTTGACTTATTCCTTAAGACCCTTAATGTGACAACCCGTGAATTTAGAAAATTATTTAAATCTTAAATGATGGATTAAAGGTTAAATATTAGACCTAGACAGAAAATAAGTGAATGGATTTGACATTTCTGGGAACAAATTTTATGCATTTAAAATAAGTGTATATGTTCTGTGTATATGGTTGTATTTGTGTACATTATGTGGTTAAGGGACAAAGGTTGATCATATAAATTATATCAGTGTCAAACCCTAATATTCTATTAGAACGTCAACGTTCAGTTAGAAAACCCTAACATTAAGATAATAAACCCTAATACCGGCTCTAGAAACCCTAATTTCAGTTTCGGGAATCCGAAACCCTAATCGAGAATATTAAAACCCTAATTTGAAATTCAAATTGGAATTTAAGACTTTTAAGTAATTGTGTTATGTGATTAATGATGTGTGTTATTAATTATAACCTAATTAGGGAAAAACCTAATGAATAATTAGAAACCCTAATTATTAGAAACCCTAATTTTCAATTAGAAATCCTAATTGCTAAATTAAGAACCCTAATTGCTAAATTAGGAATCATTAATCCTAATGTTAAAGTATAAGTAATTAGGAAACCCTAATTGTAATTTAGAAAGCTTAATTTTTTATTTTAAAACCTAAATTGGAAATCCTAGAAAAAAAAATTTAAAAAAACCATAGGTTTTAACCCTAAGGGTTAAACTGTAAGGGTCAAACCCTAAGGGCATGCATAAGTTACAAATTTGCCATTAAAATGTTGAACAAATTGACTAAAGTACCCTTTTTGCTTTCTTTAATTGGATGTAGTATAGATCTTGCCTTATTTGAGTTGGTGACCAACCCTAGCTCATGTTATGCGCCTATATCAATTATATCAGCCATCAAATGCCAGCAAAATACGTTGAATCATCATTAGAGGGTTTCCAAGAAAAATCTCTTATTTTACTTAGCAAACCCACCAAGACCTTCTCTCTCTTTAAACTTCGAAATTTAGAGTAAGAGAGAGTGAGAAGAGAAGCCATGATCATCCTTTAGTTTTCCAAGAATAGGATCAATGATCAGATTCAAAGGATCAAAGCTTAAAAAGGTATATTACCCTAAACATGCTAGAGCTTCAAGATTAAGGTTAATGTTATGCTTTGTTGTTTAAAGTTGTGTTAGAGGGTGTCAATTAGTGATCTGGGTTATTAGATCCTAGATCCATTACATTAAGATGCACGAAATTGGATTTTCAAAGCTGATTATGAATCCAAATGTGTTGTCTGACAAGCAAATGTCAGAGGCTTTAGATCCTTCCCTATTGATGATTTGTTGTGTTTTAAGTTATAGACTTGTTCTTTGCCATATGGACAATGATCTGAAACTTGAATCAGGGTCAACTCATTTCTATATTGCAAATTATAAGCAGTCAAAGATGGTTGATCGGCTATGACCAACTGAGTTTCTGGGCAGCCCAGAAACCGAGGAAGCCTCTGACAATGTTTTTCAAGCCTTTGATCTTGCTGTTGTTTGATAGTTTGGTTATGTTGTTGATTGGATGTTGTAGTCTGACATATGGACTACATATCCAAGCCTTTAGATAACCTAGATGCTTAATGGAATCAAAGTTATGCAAGGTCAAACTTGGGTTGACCGTCTGCCTATGAACATTTTTGGGTTTTCCATAAATGTTCAAGAATAGTTTCTTGACACCAATTTGACCAGCCAAAATCTTTAAAACATGATGTTGATATGTTGATCTGATGATGTATTGTTGTTCCTTGACCTCAGTACTACACGATTGAACCCATAAAACACACAAAGTAAGCTTGGAAAGCATAGATTCAAGGCTCCAAAGTAAGACCCAACAACTGTTCTTCATTTCTGGAAAACCCAGAAATGAAGAACAACTCTGACAACCTTTTCTAAAGCTTAGATCTTGCTGTTAGGTAATGTTTTGGCCATTAAATCAGTTTCTAGTTGTAGTATTACATGAATACTACATCATCAACACTTTAGCAGCCCAGAAAACTTAAAGATCATGAATCTAGCATTGGTTAAACTTAGTACCCTGTTAACTGCCTATGCAGTTCTGGGTTTGTTGAAGAACACCTATACTGACTGTTTTGTCACTTTAGGTACCTTTAGCGACAGATAAATTAGAAAATTAATTATTTTATTAAATAAATAGAAAAAATTGTTTTTAATTATTAAAAATACAAAATAAATTCCTAAAAATTATTTTAAAGCCTAAAAATAGTTTTTTAATAATTTTGAATATATTTCATATATATTTAATATTTTTGGAATATTAATGGTATTTAATTTATTTAATTATAATATTAAATAAATTATTTAAAAATTATTTTAATACATAAAAATCATTTTAAAATATATTTTGTTGTTAGAAAATATTTGAAGTTATTTTTAATGACTTTTAATATTTTGTGATGAATTTCATTAATAATTTATTATTAATTGGTAATTAATTTATTAAATAAATAAATTAGATAAATTGTGGATAAATGGAATATATTATAAATATTATGACATGTATTTAATTAATATTTGATAATAAATAAATAATATTGTGGTATTTATATCATATAATTACGATATTAATGATTGAAAAATCATGATAAATGGTAATAATTATCTGAAAATTACTACAAGTCTTTGAAAAATATTTTTGACTGATAATAAATTACGTAAGTTAATTGTTAAGTGGTTAGACCGAGTCTTAGCAATATTAAGCTTGGTATTTGTTCGACTAGGCTGTGGGATGTCAGAATTGTATCGAATTCAACTCCAACTGAAATAGTTTGACTTGATACTAGGTTTTATGTGTTTTATAGACTGATAGGGTTATGTGTTATGTGTTTAGGTTATTCTATGTTTATATATAATAGTATTATATTGTGATGATATTATTATAATGTTTGGAGATCGGTATTAATTATATTAGGTATTCAGACAAAGCTAAATAGGTTGCGTAACGATAATCAACGGAACAGACAAGTTTTTCCTTAACTCAACTGTGATGCCCCCAAAATAGGTATACATCACCCATCTTGAGTCGCCAAATACATGGTACAGAATACAAATACAAACTTAATTATACAACCATCGTGTAATATACGACAAAACATAGCTGAGAGTTTAAACATGAATGTTGCCTTCTAGACAATATCCACTCTCAAATAGAGTCCTCATTACATTTATTGTCGCACTATTTTATAGAATAGTGAGGACTACTAATACACCATCTTGGACCATCACTCCGTTCCCCGACTAGTCCCGGCTACGTTCTCATTTCCTGAAGAGAACAATGAAAGCAAAAGGGTGAGCTCAACTAGCCCAGTAAGAAATATTATGACTAAGATAATGCAGAATAAATTATAATTAGTCTTCAACAATGTTAAACTGATAAAATACACTAGACATCAAGTTTAACTGCAGCGGAATAAGCAATCCATTAGAAGAGTCAAGTAGAGCATGATATCTACTATCTTCTATGATTTAAAATATTTTCATCAATTTTTATCGCTAAGACTCATCTTAATAAATAAACCACTTCATTGAATCATCCCTGCACTAAGGGCCAAAGATATTCAATAAATTATCAATGGTCATGAATATACCGAATAATCCCTGGTCATAATCATACCAAAAACTGTCCATCAATGCACTACAGGCCACTGAGGACTTTTACCACATCATTTATAACATTAAAGGTCATGATTATACCGAATGATCCCTGGTCATAATCATACCGAGTCCATCAATGCACGTAAGCCAAAGATGACTTTCATCACAATATAAGCACGAGGATGATGACAATGACATAATAATTCAATAAAACAAGTTGAAGAATAAATTTTAAAGATTTATAAGTTAATTTATCCTGAAATCAATAACGTCCAAATTGTCAACATGATACTGCTTTGTGGAATAAAATTCAAGAATGCTCATAAGAATATTTCCATGAAAAGATACTGGATGAAGCGCAAATATCTAGGATATTCTACTAATTTCATGGAGTATAGAACTTAAAACTTTAACCAACTGAGTATAATAGAATATAAGAAACTGCAAATGGATTTTCGCCCGCTATGCGATAATCCATGTAGACAGATCATTTCCACAATTTAATAAGGAATGAATATGAAGGATCATTCACCATGCATGTGGTAATCCACATAGACAGGTTATTCCAACAGAATAATAAAGAATGGAATAATAGAAGAATTCACCAGGCATGCGATAGACCGCACAGACAGGTTATTCCCAATAGAATAATAAAGAATGGAACCATGTCATGCGTAATCCGCACAGACAAGATATTCCAACAGAATAATAAAGAATGGAACCAGGTCATGCATAATCCGCACAGACAGGATATTCCAACAAAATAATAAAGAATAGAATAACAACAGAATTCACCAGGCATGCGATAGACCGCACAGACAGGTTATTCCAACAGAATAATAAAGAATGGAATAACAAAAGAATTTCACCATGTATGCGGTACTTCGCATAGACATATTATTCCAACATAATAACAAAGAATGGAATAACAACCTTTTCGTGTATTGAAAGAAAATAACTCTCTTCATGAAAACAAAAGAATAATACCCCTTACCTTAGAAGAAACTGGATATTGGAATAGTGAGGTAGCAGACTTGTCTTCTTCTTTCTCTCTATAATTTCTCTCTATAATAATTGCTCTAAAGCTTTAGTGAATTGGTGAGAAATGAAGGAAGAATGAGCTTTTATTTATAGGAAAATATAGTTTCGATAATTGCACGTTTTGGGGCTCAAAATATTACAGTACAATACCTTCAACTTTTCTTTCATTTTTAATTTAGTCCTGCAAGTATTATCAAACTTGCACCACCTCCCCTAATAGTAAATCATGTGAAAAAATAGTTCATTCATTTGACTCAATAGTATAATCATGTGAAAAAAACTAATTACAGTATAGTACCTTCAACTATACCTCCATTTTTAATTTAGTCATGCAAGTATTATCAATCTTGCACCAACTCCCCTAATAGTACATGAATGTGAATCAATAGTACATACATGTTTACAAATAGTTATATGCATGTGAATTAATAGAAATTAATTGCTCATTTATCCGATTAATTACCCGATAACTTCCATACATCAATTATTATCGAAATAAATGCCGATTTCCACTAACACTAATAATTCCCACACAATGGAACTATCAATTTCATCTTTAATCAACACGAACTTATTCATCATTAATATTATAATTCACAATATTTAACATCCAGGTTGTTCCTAGGAAAGAGGGGGGCTTTCCAATAAGGATTTCTCCCTATCGGCACGCAATTAGGTGACCAAACCTCTCCTTGACAGAACTTCTAGACATTATCAATATTGCAAATAATAATATGAATAACTTTGTCGTCTCAATTATTGATTTAATAATATATCATATTATGCAGATGATATTGTGATAATAACTGAATCAATAATATGAGAGATATGATGTAGCAATTACTATAGAAATAATTGAGTATAACTGAGTGACTTCTCATGTAAGCATCAATAATCAATACTGTGTGCTACTATGCAACCACGCGTATTACTGTACTTTTCTACCAGGTAGTTCAACAGTTTAGCGGTAAAACATCCGCCGTTATTTTTATAAAAAGATAATTATGTCATTTTCTAACTACGACAATACTTCCGTTGTGGGGTCCACCAATGATTGTGTCGTCGTACGAATATTCCTTGTTAAAATGAATATTCCCTGACCAATCGAATATTATATAACCACTTACTTACTTTGGAAAATTTTTAAATATTAACCACGACTATAACATTATATTATATCCACACCATAATATTCAAAAATATATTTTGAGAGAAATTAATCTTTATTCATAAAAGTTGGGATCTTACAACCTCCCCTTCTTATGAAATTTCATCCTCGAAATTAGGGTGTGTACCAGGTATGTCGAAGAGGTGAGCATACCTTGATTTCATTTCAGATTCTAACTCCTAGGTCATTTCCTCAACATCATGGTTTCTCCACAAAACTTTGAGTTGAGGTATAACTTTAGAGCGTAGAATATGATCCTTCTTATCCAAGATTTTAACAGGTACCTCTTCAAACGTTAAATCTTTTGCTATCTCATCCGGTTCTAATTCAATAATGCGGTTTGGGTCTTTCACATATTTACATAACATATATATGTGAAAAATGTTATGAACACGAGACATACTTGCCGGTAAGGCGAGTCTATAGGCCACAGTTCCTACTCGATCGAGGATTAAAAATGGGCCAATGAATCGAGGATTGAGATTTCCTCTCTTTCTAAATCTTATAACTCCTTTCCATGGAGCAACACATAAAAACACATGATCTCCAATATTGAATTCCACGTCTTTTCGATGAAGATCAGCATAACTCTTTTGTCGATCTTGTGAGGTTTTTATACGTTGTCGGATCATTTGAATCTTTTTCGTAGTCATACGTACCAACTCCGGTCCCAACAACTTTGCATCACCCACCTCATCCCAGCATACTAGAGAACGACACTTTCTTCCATACAACACCTCAAATGGAGACATGTCAATACTAGCTTGATAATTGTTGTTGTAGGAAACTCCACCAATGGTAAGAAATTGTCCCAACTTCCCTTGAAGTCAAGGACACAGAGCCTTAATAAATCTTCAAGAGATTGAATAGTCCTTTCCGACTGCCCATCCGTTTGAGGATGATATGTTGAACTAAATCATAAATCTGTGCCTATAGCTTTTTGCAAACTAACCCAAAATCTTGAAGTGAATCTTAGGTCTCGATCAGAAACTATGGATACTGGCATACCATTCAATCTTACAATCTCATTTATATATATACTAGCAAGACGTTCAACTGTATAAGTTTCTCGTATCGGTAACAAATGAGCAGACTTGGTCAATCTATCAACAATGACCCAAATCGCATCTAGGCCTTGAGAAACCTTGGGAATACCAGTAACGAAGTCCATGGTAATGTGCTCCCACTTCCATTCTGGAATTTCAAGTGGTTGCAATGGACCTTTTGGCACTTGATGCTTCGCCTTGACTCGTTGACAAGTTAGACACCTTGAGATAAACCCCGTTATCTCTCTCTTCATATTCCTCCACCAAAATGTATGTCGGAGATCACGATACATTTTGGTACTTCCAAGATAGATTGTAAACGGTGTGTTTTGCTCCTCCATCATGATTTTATACTTCAAGTCGGAATCGTTAGGAACACAAAGTCTGGAGTTGACTCAAAGTATTCCTTCTTCATCGATTCTTGCTTCCGAAATAGCACCTTCTTGCACTTTCTTCTTCACACGAATCAGCTCCAGGTCTGTAGTTTGAGCAGCTTTAACTTTATCGATTAAAGTCGGTTCTACTCGTATATTCTCCACCATCACATAGGTCCCTAGAGTCTTTAACTCTATCTCCATCCTTCGTAAGTCATACAAAATGGGTTTTTGCACTGACAATATTGCCCTTGTACTCACATATGATCTTCTACTCAAAGCATCAGCTACTACATTCGCTTTTCCAAGATGGTATTGGATGGTATGATCATAATCTTTCAACAGCTCAAGCCAACGTCGTTGTCGCATGTTGAGTTCCTTTTGAGTGAAGAAATATTTGAGGCTTTTATGATCCGTAGAGATCTCCACCTTCTCTCCATACAGGTAATGCCTCTAAATCTTAAGCGCAATAACGACGGCGGCCAACTCTAGATCATGAGTAGGATAATTCCTCTCATATTCTTTGAGTTATCGTGAGGCATAGGCTATGACTTTCCCATGTTGCATGAGAACACATCCTAACCCTTTGCTTGAAGCATCATTGTAGATGACAAATACCTCTGAGCTAGATGGTATTGTCAGAACATGTGCTGAAATGAGTCTTCTCTTAAATTTTTGAAAACTCTTCTCACATTCCTCGCTCTAACCAAACTTTGTATCTTTTCGAGTCACCTGCGTTAATGGGGTAGCGATTCGAGAAAAACCTTATACAAATCTCCAATAATAACCAGCTAAGCCGAGAAAGCTACGTACTTCGGTCACTAACTTAGGTTGCTCCCAACTTTGAATTGCTTCAATCTTTGCCGGGTCAACAGATATTCTATGATTTGATATCACGTGCCCAAGGAATGCAACTTCCTCAAGCCAGAACTCATATTTCTTCAACTTGGCATATAACTTATTTTCACGAAGCTTTTGAAGTATCAACCTCAAATGTTGTTCATGGTCTTCACGGATTTTGGAGTATATGAGGATGTCATCAATAAAGACGACCACAAAGTGATCCAAATATTCCTTGAATACTTGGTTCATCATGTCCATGAAGGCAGCAGGAGAATTAGTCAATCCAAAAGACATGATTAAGAATTTATAATGCTCATACCGAGTTCTGAAAGCAGTCTTTAGAATGTCATCAGTTTTAATCTTCAACTGATGATATCCGGAACGAAGATCAATCTTTGAAAAGAATTTGGCTCCTTACAACTGGTCAAATAGGTCATCAATGCGAGGTAACATGTAATTATATTTGATGGTGACATGATTACACTCCCAATAATCAATACAAAGTCGCATACTTCCATCTTTCTTCTTCACGAATAGAACAAGAGCACCCCAAGGAGACGTACTAGGACGAATGAAACCGATGTCTAACAATTCCTGTATATGGGTATTTATCTCCTGAAGTTCAATAGGAGTCATTCGATATGGGGCTTTAGAAATGCATTTTATACCGGATTCAATGTTGATACAAAATTCAATTTCACGCTCTGGGGGTAGGCCAGGAAGTTCTTCAGGGAATACGTCAGGAAATTTATTAACAATAGAAATATCATTCAAATCTGACGTATTTTTATTTAAATATGTGACATGGGCTAAGAAAGCTTGACATCCGTTTTTCAATAAACGAATAACTTTATGGCTTGACATGACAGTGATTGATTTTAGTGGTTTGGTTACTTGAATTCGCACAATAGGTTGGTTAGGAAAATGAAAGCTAACAACCTTACAAAAATAATCAATTTTAGCATGATGAGTAGTTAACCAATCAATCCCTAAAATCACATCAAATGCAAGTATTTTCAAAGAAATAAGATCGACAGGTAATGTGCGGTTACCGATTTGATTCAAACAGGACTTATAAACCGTGGATGTAATGAAGGTTTCTCCCAACAGAGTTTCAATAGATAAGTCAAAGTATAATTTCTCTGGAGTGAAATTTAAACGTTGAGCGCAAGTAGGAGAAATAAAGGAATGGGTAGAACCGGTATCAAATAAAGTATAAACTTTGCTTGAGTTTATGATTAGCTTACACGTGATCACCTTGTTTGGATTCCTCACTTTTTGGGAGGTTACGACAAACTCTCTCCCTTGAACTACCGGTTTTGTCTTGTCTAGAACACCCTTTGATGCCTCCATCCCAACTGGACTTGACTTTGGTGCACGACAAAATCGAACTAGGTGACCTTCTTTTCCACAATTGTAACATGCTTTGGACTGCATCGTGCAGTTTGGACTTATGTGTCCTTCCCCTCCACATTTATAACATACGACCGGTGGTCGTTCTCCTTCCTTAACAACAGTTGCTGGTGCTGACGTCTTTCCATCATTATTGAATCTCCTCTTCTTGAAATGTCCACTCTTATTATCATGGCCATGATTACCATCGAAGTGATTACCATTTTTGGCATGTTGATTCCCTCCACGTTTGTTGTCACCACTTTGATGACTGCTACCACTGGTATTATCGACTTGCCAGCTGCTCTGTCTTGGTTGGGTTGACTCAATATCACGCTCTAATAACTGAGCCCTATTCACAACATCTGAATACAAACATAGTTTATGAGAGATAAGGTATTGATATATCTCGGGTTTCAAACCTTATAGAAACATCCATGTCATTCTCTCCTCATTATCAACCAAGTGGGACGCAAACCGAGACAAATTGATAAACTTAGCTTCGTACTGCGCCACGGTCGTATTGTTTTGCTCAAGCTTGATGAACTTTACCTCCTACATGTGATGAATACTTTCAGGAAAGTACTTGTCGTTGAACAGCTCTTGGAACTTCTCCCAAGAAATTTTGAGTGCGGCTGGTTGAGTACGCTTTACAGATTCCCACCAGTAATCTGCTTCTGCTCGCATATGAAGTTGGCAAAGGGAACCTTTTGCTCCTCGAAGCATCCCAAGACATCAAATATCTTGTTGATCTACTTTATCCATGTCTCTGCCTTAAGTGGTTTTGGCTCTTCAAAAAACTCCGGTGGTCCCAGCTCCTTGAACTGCTTAGCGGTGACCGTTCGAGAGTTATCAATGTTTTCACCTATATTTTGGAAAGGAGCCACACTCGCCTGATATTGCATGAATTTCATAAAACCTCTGAACATCCCATCGTTCATGATTTGATTGTTGTTGTTTACCTGAGGATTATTGTCTTCCTGTTGCACATTATCCTAGGTATTAATCTTTGACGACTCAACAGTCTCATGTGCTTCATTGCTTATCTCAACATTTTCGGACGCCATTTTCAAATACTGCCACGAAACAAGGGTTAATTAACATATCACATATTATCCCTATACTCTGACCGACCAATTAAATACCAAATAAACTTAGGTAGGTTATACTAGCGAAGGAATTCCCCGTCTCTCCCCTCCTAGTTCTTGTCTCACATCTCAGACAGGGATCATATCCCTAAGCTTTGATACCAACTGTGACGCCCCCAAAATAGGTATACATTACCCATCTAGAGTTGCCAAATGCATGGTACAAAATTCAAATACAATTTAATTATACAACAGTCGTGTAAAATACGACCAAACATATGCTGTGGGTTTTAATACAAATATTGTCATCTAGACAATATCCACTCTCAAATAGAGAGTCCTCATTACATTTATTGTCCCACTATTTTATAGAATAGTGAGGACTATTAATACACCATCTCGGACCATCACTCCGTTCCCTGACTAGTCCCGACTACATTCTCATTTCCTAAATAGAACAATGAAAGCAAAAGGGTGAGCTCAACTAGCCTAGTAAGAAATATTATGACAAAGATAATGCAGAATAAATTATCATTAGTCTTCAACAATGTTAAACTGATAAAATACAATAGACATCAAGTTTAAATACAGCAAAATAAGCAATCCATTAGAAGAGTCAAGTAGAGCATGATATATACTATATTCTATGATTTAAAATGTTTTCATCAATTTTTATCGCTGAGACTCAGCTTAATAAATAAACCACATCATCAAATCATCCATGCACTAAGGGCCAAGGATATTCATTAAATCATCAATGGTCATGATTATACTGAATAATCCCTGGTCATAATCATGCCAAAAATTGTAAATCAATGCATTACAGGCCACTGAGGACTTTTACAAAATCATTTATAACATTACAGGTCATAATTATTCTGAATGATCCATGGTCATAATCATACTGAGTCCATCTATGCACGTAAGCCAAAGATGACTTTCATCATAATATAAGCATGAAGATGGTGACAATGACATAATAATTCAATAAAACAAGTTCAAGAATAAATTTGAAAGATTTATAAGTTAATTTATCCTAAAATTAATAACGTCCAAATTGTCAATATGATACTGCTTTGTGGAGTAAAATTCAAGAATGCTCACAAGAATATTTCCATGAAAAGATACTGAATGAAGCGCAAATATCCAGGATATTCTACTAATTTCATAGAGAATAGAAGTCAAAACTTTAACCAACTGAGTATAATAAAATATATGAAACTGCAAATGGATTTTCGCCCGCCATCCGGTAATCCACGTAGACAGATCATTTCCACAATTTAATAAGGAATAAATAGGAAGGATCATTAACCATGCATGTGGTAATCCACATAGACAGGTTATTCCAACAAAATAATAAAGAATGGAATAACAGAAGAATTCACCAGGCACGCGATAGACTGTACAGATAGGTTATTCCCAACAGAATAATAAAGAATGGAACTAGGTCACGCGTAATCCCACGCATGGATATTCCAATGAGAATAATAAAGAGTGAAACGTGTCATGCGTAATTCGCGTGAGGCGAGGATATTCAAATGAATAATAAAGAATGGAATAACAACATAATTCACCAGGCATGCGATAGACCGCATAGACTGGTTATTCCAACAGAATAATAAAGAATGAAATAACAGAAGAATTTCACCATGTATGCGGTACTTCACATAGATAGGTTATTCCAATATAATAATAAAGAATGGAATAACAACCCTTACGAGTATTGAAAGAAAATAACTCTCTTCGTGAATACAAAAGAATAATACACCTTACCATAGAAGAAACTGGATATTAGAATAGTGACGTAGCAGACTTCTCTTCTTCTTTCTCTCTATAATTTTTCTCTATAATAATTGCTCTAAAGCTTTAGTGAATTGGTGAGAAATGAAGGAAGAATGAGCTTCTATTTATAGGAAAATATAGTTTCAATAATTGCACATTTTGGGGCTCAAAATATTATAGTACAATACCTTCAACTTTTCTTCCATTTTTAATTTAGTCCTGCAAGTATTATCAAACTTGCACCACCTCCGCTAATAGTAAATCATGTGAATTAATAGTTCATTCATTTGACTTAATAGTATAATCAGGTGAAAAAAACTAATTACAGTATAGTACCTTCAACTATACCTCCATCTTTAATTTAGTTGTAGACACTCGAAATTTTCTGCACTCCTATTACTAACATTGCAGGAGGGTAGATTTGTCTTTCGGAGATAACCCCAAAAGACAACTTACACCCATGTCGGATACTACCGGAAGTTCAGCTCCAACCCGGAACACAAACTGGGAACATCATCTCAACCCGGAACACACACCGGGAATGTCATTTCCAATCTCGGAGATAACCCTGAGATATGCAGATCAAAAGACCGAAAACAACACCGAAGATGACAGTCATGTCTCGACGATAACACCGCGACGTTCAGTTCTAGTCCCAGAGACAACACTGGGAGTAGCAACCCCATCCTTGGTGATAGCCCTAAGGGATGTCATTGCAGTTCCGACAATAACTCCGGAAATGCTTGTTTCAAACACATGCGATCAGTTTCAGGCTCAGACATCCTATCGAAGCACATACACCTCAGACCCAAAGATAACAATGGGCAGACAGGAACATCCATAGATGACAGTGAGACATACAAACAACAAGCAGTCCAATCTCAGATGTAACCCTGAGCAACGTTTGCTTTTCGCTTAAACCGGTGATAACCCCGGTGAGGAGTCAACACGTCATCTTACTGTCTCAACAAGATGATATCACGGCATACCAGTAAGTGGTCCAATCTCAGCTGTAACCCTGAACAACGTCTACTTTCAACTCAAATCGGCTATAACCCCGAGAAGGAGTCACACATCATCTTGTTCCTTCGACAAATGGCACGTCGGCTCAACACTTCATACATACATACATCCAACAATGTCCCACAAGAGCCGAGGATTGACAATCCCGAGTGACTATTACGGGTGGCAGTACTTTGGATAGAATTTGAAGCTTGAAGACCATGGGCACAGACCCCTCTTTCTGACTTCGTACAACCTCTAATCCATGTCATTACGTAACTCTCGACACAAGCGATTCGAATAAGTACAGATATACTTCGTTCGGATGCTCAGATTGAAGTCCTGCAAGTTCGTGTGGACATTATAGAGCATGACATCATGTACTACGAGACGACGGGACCCGCGAGGCTCGGATCCACCACGACCAGCCATAGGTACAACTGCGGCTGCCGCAGGTGTACCTGCGGCCATCGGTTTATAAATATAAGCTGAGGGGTCAGCCATTTGAGGAGAGAGAGAGAAGGCACTGCATACACATTTTTTGAGTGTTTCCTCTTCTTTAAACACTAGTTAGTTCACATATAGCTACTTTTATCCGACGAGAGCTGAGTGTTTATCCATTTAAAGTCTAAGAAGTCTACTTTGGTAGCCCACTGTAAGCCTTCTTATATTCTATAAAGCCTCTTTCTCACATATCACACACTGTTGTACACGTTGATAGTCGTGTGAGTGTGTTTGCCCGGACTTCGATCCGTGGTTTTCATTTCTGTCTGTATATATATACTAATATATGTATATATTTCATATATATGGACTAACATTATCGAGTTATGCCTCGATTGAGCCTAAACTTCGGTCTGGAGCGTTTATCTGCTTTTATATATATATATATATATATACTTATATATATAAACTATGGTAAGACTCTATCTGATGAGCCTGGATTTTACATCCGGAGCGTTTAATTGCTTTTTTATATATATATATATTTATATATATAATTTTTGTCGAGAATATATCGACGAGCACGGATTTGACATCTGGCGCATTTACTTCGCTTTTTATATATATATATATACATATATATAATAACATCGGACATATCAGATGAGCACGGATTCACATCCAGTCGTTCGCTTTTTTATATATATATAACTATATATATATATATATATATATATATATTTATTTACATTCATCACGCTCGGAGTTTACTTCGTGGCAATTGATCGCTTTTCTGACTTTATTTACATTTTGTCCACTTTGGAGTTTACTTCATGGCGGTTGATCATCATTCATATATATATATATATATATATATATATATATATATTACCGCTTTTATATATTTACATTTCGATCCCCATGGAGTTGCTTCGTGGTGGTTGATCCAGTCTGTATATATATATTTACAGCTTTTATATATATAACTTCTTACTGCTTTCCATATAAATTACAGTATCATGTGTTCCTAGGAATCATGTGATCACAAGTTCAGTCTATTGAACCTAGATTCGGTTCCCATGATGGACATTTTTTTGCTGTAAGTAGCTTGTACATTATTTTACAGTGTCTGAGTTTCCTTGGATTGCTATCATGCCCATAAAGAGTTTGACACTGCTGTATATTATTTTCTCGAGGATGCTTCGCATCTCGAAAATAAAAGCAAACAAGCCGAACATTTAATAAAATGGAAGTATGAAAAGGTCTCAATTCCTATTGAGCACACGGTTTGAAAAACCTCTTTTACAAAACTTCAGTGACATATCTTGGTTAAAATTGGATTTTTCTATAAAATTCAAACCTTGTGTATATAGGTGCGAACGAGGCGTCGCACTACTTTCAAATAATATGTGACCAGTCCAACTGCCACGTCAATTTGTCAATCTGTGTCACATGAGTTGAATCTATAACACAGGCTAGCCAATCCATCATCATCACGGATCCTGGAACCATATCCCCTTTAAACTGTGTGGTGCGGGTCTGAGCTCCAATCGTAAGAGGGATCCACCAATGTTGGAACATCTCCTGAGAACAGGGGCCCTTTGCCAATATAAAACTGTCAATCTCCATCAATGGGACGTCAATGATGGGTGACTGTGAAACAGGCCAATAACGCCTGGTAGGAGGCAAGATCGGCATACGAATCTCTCCTGTAGTGCTCCTAATAGCATGCTCTCCTAAATAGAGCTCCCATCCTCCATCTGTGAAGAGTGGAATCCTGCGGGTGGAAATGACGTACTCTACTCCAGTCGGGTACCCACCCTCAAAGCCAACTCCCAAATGCTCTCCAGAGTAGGAATCCATGTGATGACATCAGTTGTACATATCTCCAGCTGTAGGCTATAATGTGTGAAACCCTCAGCAACAGGGACCTCCGCCAGTGTGGAATGATGCCATCGTCCTCGTGGATAGGTATCTAAACCTAACACGCTCATAGGATGTAAATATAGAAGCCTCTCATAGGCCCAAAACTGCAAACACAAAGGCAAACATCTGCTGTCAGTCAACACTCTTAACCTATACATGTGAAGAGACAAGAGAAACACTCACCAGCAGAAATCGGTAGAATCCTAACCACGCCTCGGTCAAGCCCTGCGATCGGATGCGCATTCCCCTGAGGAAGTAGGCAAAGGTGTAGGAACCCCAATCATACTCTCCTATACGGTCCACGTGTGGAGTGGCACTGATCAAAGCGAAAGACACCGTAGAGGAATTAACTGCTATGAAGGATCCCCTAATGATCATCAGGAACAATTGCCAAAGAATGCGGTCCCTGACTCTCACATCATCGGCTATGGGCTCACTCAATAGCCCGCTCATAGCATCTACGCTCAAAGGACCTGTAAGAATAGTCCTGCCCTTGAGTGCCTCCACCGGAACTCCCAACAAGGATCTGATGGTAGTAGGGGTGATATCTACCGTGCAAGGCACCGACTCCCCTCCAAAATCCATACCTGTGATAAACCGCCAATCCATCAGCGTCATCATCACCGCATGATCCAAGCAAATAGAGTGGTCGAGTCGGGTGGAACCACCAGTTGAGATAATGCCCCAGGCAACCCCAGGGGGACGTGGCGGGGGTAGAATGGAGAGGAACCTCCTGAATCCCCAGCCATGGACGATCGCTCTATAGTCATCATGTAAGGCCTGATACATAGAGTGGATGCTAAACCAGTTCCCTCGAGGCAGTGTGAAGCCGGGAACCTACATCAAATGCAGATCAACATCAGACTCCTTGACTCCTCATCAATAGGAAATAAGGAAGATTAAAGATCTAACTTCATACCTCATTTGCGTGTAGGTATACTGAAGGATGCCTACTCAAGTCACCTAGAAGATCTTGGTTTGCCACTTGAATACCTGGCAATTCCCTATGGGGAACACGTATAGCAGGAGCAGGAACCTCGATCGGTGAATCCTCCTCCTCGTCCTCGACATTCAATACCTCAACCCGAATAGGACGTATCACCGCCTCCGCCAAACGACGAGGCTGTCTAATAGAACGGCGATGAGGCTCTTTAAAAGCCCTCCTCCGTACACCAGAAGTGGTCTTGCAGGAACTGCTCGGCTGATCTGGATCCATAATATCTGGACAGCAAGTCTCCAAATCACCTCAGAAAGGGTGTGGTAATTTTGTACCTGGAGTCTTTTTCAAAATGCATTTTATGATTACATGAATACATGCATTGTTTTAACATACATCTACAGTATAGTTAAAAATGCATAACTACTCAATGCCTACATTTTGGGAAAATTTTGCCATAGCCCCCTTTGTAAATGGGACTATCCACATGCACATAGGCATGACTAGGTGGCCATTCAAGAACACATGTACGAAATATATACATCTCATGACGCATTCATTATATCACAGTAAAAATCCTAAAGTGTAGTCTAATTACCAGGATTATTTTACTATTCTACCTTTACTCATTTGTCCTCAGATAGGATAAGAAATGACAGTAAAAGGTGCCAATTTGACTGCTTCAAAAGTTAAATTTTTTCACATCATTATGTTCAGCATGGTTTAATACTAACATTTACTATGTTGAATATTTTTTATCAAGTCATATCAGCATGCATATTCACTACTATGTGTCTAAATGCATTTCATACGATAAGTCATTTTCCAACAGACAGAAATTGGAAAAAAATACATACATGTGTTACCAGGACAGTGAAGAACACTTGTACGGTGACAGAATATACAGAAAGTTTCCTGAACTCAGCAGATCTGAAGAAGAGCTCTCGAATTTCCTTCACTGCGCAACTTGAAAATGACTTATTAAAGCGACCAGCCACCCATACATAAACTACGGCCGCCGCGGGTTAACTTCTTGACTCCTCAGCAGGGTACACTGCGGCACCCCTACATGGGTCCCACACCTCCGGCTCACTCCAGTTAGAGTTGCAAAGGAGGTCTCACAAGCTGAAAAGGCCAAATCAGGAATAAAAATGCTACACGATGGAGCGGAACAGCCAGAAATCCTGCTTTCTTGTCGGTCAGAGTTAAACTCCCGTTGTCTCAATGGTATTCGCCTAGATGCAGGGTATACTATACCAATGAGCTCAACTTTCATAAACCATGCTCGGCAATACCCCACAAAGGTCCGATGCCGTCATTTGCAGGGTTACAACCCTAAATAATCCCCGGCGGGGGTTACAACGCGAAACCACGAAATATCAAACCTCCCCGGCGGGGGTTACAATGCCAAAGTTATCAAACATCTATGTATCCCCGGCAAGGGTCACAACGCGCATCCTTCAAGCATATACGTATCCCCAGCGGGGGTCACAAAGCAATGCGACCATTGATACACACATCAATGAAGGTCAAGTAACCTTCACGTCATATCAGCCGATGGCAAGTAAACCCATCGAAGCAACCTTACCCAGCAAGGGTTACAATGCAATGCAACCATTGATACACACATCAATGAAGGTCAAGCAACCTTGACAATACACCTAGCAGGGATCTATCCGGTGATACACACATCAACGAAGATCAGACAACCCTGATAATAACAAACTGTTCGCAGTAACTCCGACAGTATGAGGGAACATGTTATACACATCCTCAAACTGATGAAGCTTTATCCCCATAGATCTCTTCCACACAAGAGGTACCTCTATGGAGTATAAACTAGTGTCTAGGATTCAAGACTTTGGTGATAGCCCTAACGTCAACATCCTTGGAAACTTGGATCGTATGTCCAAGCCATCACTGATTGTCATCCCAGCAGGATTACCTGACAATCAATCATGCATCATGCATTTGCATCATGTTGCTGCATATAGCATCATGTTTATCTTGCTTGCATTTCAAGTGTCTAGGATTCTTTATCCTATCCATGCCTTGTATTGCATGAATACGATAAAGAGGGGCATCTGTAGATACTCAAAATTTTCTACACTCCTATTACTAACATTACAGGAGGGTAGATTCATCTTTTGGAGATAACCGTGAAAGAAAACTTACATCCATGCCGGATACTACTGGAAGTTCAGCTCCAACTCGGAACACAAATCGGGAACATCATCTCAACCCGGAACACACATCGTGCATATCATTTCCAATTAGAGAGATAACCCCGAGATATGCAGATCAAAAGACCGACAACAACACCGGAGAGGACAGTCCTATCTCGGTGATAACACCGCGACGTTCAGTTCCAGTCCCAGAGACAACACTGGGAGTACCAACCCCATCCTTGGTCATAGCCCCAAGGGATGCATTGTAGTTCCGGTGATAACTCCAGAAATGCTTGTTTCAAACATATGCGATCAGCTTCAGGCTTAGACATCTTGTCGAGGCACATACACCTTAGACCCGCAGATAACAACGGGCAGACAGGAACATCCACAGATGACAGTGAGACATACAAACAACAAGCAGTCCAATCTCAAATGTAACCCTAAGCAACGTCTGCTTTCCGCTTAAATCGGCGATAACCCCGGTGAGGAGTCAACACGTCATCTTACTGTCTCAACAAGATGATATCACAACATACCAACAAGTGGTCCAATCTCAGCTGTAACCCTGAGCAACGTCTACTTTCAACTCAAACTGGCGATAACCCCGGCAAGGAGTCACACATCATCTTGTTCCTTCGACAAATGGCACGTCGTCTCAACACTTCATACATACATACATCCAACAATGTCCCACAAGAGCCGAGGATTGACAATCCTGAGTGACTATTACGAGTGGCAGTACTTTGGATAGAATTTGAAGCTTGAAGACCATTGGCATAGACCCCTCTTCCTGACTTCGTACAACCTCTAATCAATGTCATTACGTAACTCTTGACACAAGCAATCCGAAGAAGTACAGATATACTTTGTTCGGATGTTCGGATTGAATTTCTGTAAGTTCGAGCGGATATTACAGTGCACGACTGCACGTACTACAAGATGACGGGACCCGCGAGGCTCGGATCCACCACGACCAGCAAGCAGGCTAACTACATTTGCCGCCGCAGTGTACTGCGGCCATCGATCTATAAATATAAGTGAGAATTGACCATTTGAGGATAGAGAGAGAGAGAAGGAAAAAGGCGAGGAAGCCCTATCCATTTTACTCTGCATACACATCTTTTGAGTGTTTTCTCTTCTTTAAACACTAGATAGCTCACATATAGCTACTTTTTATTCGGCGGGACCTGAGTGTTTATCCATTTAAAGTCTAAGAAGTCTACTTTGGCAGCCCACTGTAAGCCTTCTTGCATTTTATAAAGCCTCTTTCTCATATATCACACACTATTGTACACATTGATAGTCGTGTGAGTGTGTTTGCCCGGACTTCGGTCCGTGGTTTTTATTTCTGTCAGTATATATATACTAATATATGTATATATTTCATATATATGGGCTAAAATTATCGAGTTATGCCTCGATTGAGCTGAACTTTTGAGGAGGCGTTTATACCGCTTTTTATATATATACTTATATATATAAACTGTGGTCAGACTCTGTTTGATGAGCCTGGATTTTATATCTGGTGCGTTTAATTGCTTATATATATATATATACTTATATATATAATTGTTGTCGGACATATCCGATGAGCCTGGATTCACATCTGGTGCATTTACTGGTTTTATATATATATACATATATATAATTGCTGTCGGACATATCCGATGAGCCCGGATTCACATACGGTGCGTTTACTACTTTTATATATATATATATATATATATATATATTTACATTCTTTCCTGCCTGGAGTTTACTTCGTGGTAGTTAATCGCTTTTACAGCTTTATTTACATTTCGTCACTTTGGAGTTTATTTCATGGCGGTTGATCATGTTCATATATATATATATATATATATATATATATATATATATATATATATATATTGCTTTTATATATTTACATTTACGATCCCCATGGAGTTGCTTTGTGGTGGTTGATCCGATTTATATATATATTTACAACTTTTATATATATAACTGCTTACTGCTTTTCATATAAATTGCAGTATCATGTGAGCCTAAGAATCATGTGATCACAGGTTTAGTCTACTGAACCTAGATTCAGTTCTCATGATGGACATTTTTAGTATGTAATGTGACTTGTACATTATTTTTACGATTAGGTCTCGAGTTTCCTTGGATGGGTTGTCATGCCCATAATGAGTTCTAAGATCTTTGTATATTATTTTCTCGAGGATGCTTCGCATCTCGAAAATAAAAGCAAACAAGCCGAACATTTAATAAAATGGAAGTATAAAAATGTCTCAATTCCTATTGAGCACACGGTTTGAAAAACCTATTTTACAAAACTTCATTGACATATCTTGGTTAAAACTGGATTTTTCTATAAAATTCAAACCTTATGTATATAGGTGCGAACGAGGCCCCGCAATACTTTCAAATAATTGCACATTGATCCACACACATACACACACACACATTCATATAACAATTTCTTTGAAGAGTGGAGGTCACAGGTAATACGGATGTAGAAGTGCCTAACACCTTCCCTCCATATAATCAAGCCCCGAACCCTTAATGAATCTCTGGTTTCACAGACTCGTTTAGCGATTGTCAAATCCTTTGGTCAATGTGCTAACCTTTTTTTGATTTGCGTTGGTGCAACCAGTTAAATACACCAACTGGCGACTCTTAAAGTCAATCGTCGACATTATACATTCGGACCTTTTTCACTTGTTTTTTCAAACAAATCTCTCATTAACATAAGAACACCAAAGAACAAATTACGAAAAGGGACACTCAAAAATCCCGACGTCGACATTAATCATGCAAGTATTATCAATCTTGCACCAACTTCCCTAATAGTATATGATTTTGAATTGATAGTACACACATGTGAACAAATAGTTATATGCATGTGAATTAATAGCAATTAATTTCTCATTTATCCAATTAATTACCCGATAACTTCCAGAAATTAATTATTATCGAAATAAATGCTGATTTCCACTAACACTAATAATTCTCACACAATGGAACTATCAATTTCATCTTTAATCAATAGAAACTTATTCATCATTAATATTATAATTCACAATATTTAACAACCAGGTCGTTCCCAGGAAAGAGGGGGCTTTCCAATAAAGATTTCTCCCTATTGGCGTGCAATTAAGTGACCAAACCTCTCCTTGACAGAGCTTCTAGACATTGTCAATATTACAAATAATAATATGAAAAACTTTGTCGTCTCAATTATTGATTTAATAATATATCATATTATGCAGATGATACTGTGACAATAACTGAATCAATAATATGAGAGATATGATGCAGCAATTACTGTAGCAATTATTGATTATAACTGAGTAACTTCTCACGTAAATATTAGTAATCAATACCGTGTGCTACTATGCAACCACGCGTATTACTATACTTTTACTACTGGGTAGTTCAACAGTTTAACTGTAAAACTTCCGCTGTTATTTTTATAAAAAGATAATTATGTCGTTTTCTAACTACGACAATACTTCCGTTTGGGGTCCACCAATGATTGTGTCGTCGTACGAATACTCCCTATTAAAATGAATATTCCCCGACCAATCGAATATTATATAACCACTTGCTTACTTTGCAAAATTTGTAAATATTACCCACAACTATAACATTGTATTATATCCACACCATAATATTCAAAAATATATTTCGAGAGAAATTAATCTTTATTCATAAAAGTTGGGGTCTTACATCAACTTTGAGTCTTTTATTCAAATATACTTATGGATAATAATTGCTGATTACCATGTCTATGAATTATTGAATTGTACTATGTGCATATTGCATGTATTCATCAGGTATGAAAGGCTGATCTCCTTCATTACCATTCAGTCCAGATATAATTGATATGTTCATGTTCAATGTTCGTTCAGCTATAAAAGTTTGTTCATGCTAGTTCTCAATTATATTGTAGAATTTTAGCCAGCTTATTATTTAATTCTTTATATCATGATATATCCTTAATTTATTAAACTCAAACTTTTTGGGCAAATTTGTTGCTCACCCTTGCTATATCATGATAAACATTACAGATTAAGACGAATACGTCGGATACAGGAAAAGATAAAGACAAGTCCAGCTTGGGATTAGATATGCAGCTAAATTTTTAATAGTAATGTTTGATAATAATAATATATATGTTAGATAGGATATTGATTCAAGTTTTATGTGAAGGTTCTCGACCTTGGGGTTAGTGTGTAATGTTTATTGTATAAATAATTTATGTTTATATCTTCCGCAATAGTTATAGAAATAGTATACTAGATCTTTGGTGTTTAGAACCGGGATTTGGGGATTCTACACTTGAGGTATATCAAAGGGTATACTTTGGTATAATAAGTTGTACATGGAGATAATGTATAATCAATAAAGAATCTACCGCTTCTACTAAAAGAAGAGAAATGTCCTATGTGATTCGATAAATGATAACTCGGTAGTCCTTGGTCAAGGCATAATGAAATTAGAAAAATGAAATTAGAAAGGAGTTTCTAATTTGCATTATTTGGAATTGTGCATTTAAGAATCGAAATACATATAATTAAATAAAATATGACTTGACAGTAATTCCATGTCTTATATTTAATTGGGACATTGTATGGTGGAATGATTGAATTGTACGGTAACTATTTACTCAAAGGTTCTTATATAATTAATGTTGAAATATATATTATCTGGAAAGTTGTTAATCGCTGGGGGGCTTATCCTTATTGTAGAATAAATATTATTTATTTAAATTAATTAATATTTTAATTTATTTATTTAAATAAGATTACAATTATTCTAACTAATTTATTCACAATCGGTTTAATATGGAGAACCTAAAGGGTCACACCAAAAAAGGAAGAATAATTATTTAAGAAGTTAATGGCATAATTGTAATAATAAGTTAAGTATATTTAATTTAATCTATAATGATATTTATTATTTAAGTTAAGTATATTAAATAAATTAATATTTATTATTTAATATTTTGAAATATTAAATATAAATTAATAAGAGGAGTCTTATTATTATTATTATTACTATTATTATTATTTAATTCTAACGAAGTTTGATAATTAATTAATAAAAGTACTCTCATATATTCCTAATAAGATTAGGAGCTTAAATTAATTAAATGAGTTTAATTAATTATCCCTGATAAGATTAGGGAGCTTAAATAAATAAATTTAATTAATTAAATAATACCTTATTTTCTAATTAGATTAGAAGGGTTAACTGATATCTTTATAAGAGGATTCTTATATTAGATATCACGTAGACGTGATTCCAATTGTTAGAGAGTACGCTCTTTTTCTATAGAGATAGAAAACTAGAGTTTTGTCAAACACCCATCTTCTTGATTCTTTCTTCTTCCTTGGTGGATCACCTCTAGAGGCCAAACACTTGGGTGGCTAGCATTGATCAAATGAGGGAACCAAACCCGGTAGATTCAAGTTGAACGCGAAAAAGATTGGACGTGAACTTGTACCTGAGGAAACTCGAATCTTCATGAGTATAATTCTTATTCTTTATCTTTTGTTTAATTAATAATTGTGCATAAAGGATGATCCGGGTATATGGTTTGTAAAATTTTAAAATTCTATTTTCATGCTTCCGTTTTACTTTTGCAATTTTATTGCATCCATGAATCTTACAAACCTAACAGGGAGTCCCAACTACAACGCTCAAGGTCAGGACAATCCGTTCTGGTCCCTTGAGTGTAGATGCCATGAGTGGGGCTCTGACTGAGCCGTTGCCCGATGATCGGAGGGTTAGAGATCGCATCCTTCGACGATTATTCCTAGTCATCCTCATGGGTTGTTTCCTGGTTGATAACTCTTCGACGGTGTCATTCGCTTTAGTCAGCGCTATTAGGAATAAGAATATGAATGATATTCCTATTTATATAAGATTTGATTATGATTTTAATGAATGAATATGCAAATATGTCTGCATTGAAACAAGTTGTAAAGCCCTTGAATAGATAATAGGAATATATGAACAAGGACTTAGACTAAAATGATCAAATATGTTAGGATTAATTCTACATAAACAAACCAACTTTGTGAAGTCCTTCAAAAGAACATGATGTACAAGGACTATATATATAGAAAGATCAAGCTTGTTAGGTTAATCTTATATTATGTAATAGATAGGCATGTCTTATCGTCGAGCACTGCACCAACCTTCAAAATCTTCCAGGAGAGACCAGGAACTCAGAGACTATTAAGACAAAATTGCAGTCTGGCAAGCCAGCCGAGGGGCTATAGAAGCCAAGGTAGAATTGTAGAGTATTGAGAAAATTGCTAAAGAATCATAGTGTACTCTGGAGGGTCTCAACCATATTCGTAGAGTTGGTTAAAGCGCCTGTCGAGCCAAGTCAAGAATCATAGACCACAATCGAAGTCGTGGAGTCTACTGGTCATATCAGAGGCAGAAATCGTAGTCTGTTCTCGGAGTCGTTGTAACGCCCGAGAAAATTAGATTTTTAGGAGAATTAAATTTTTGTTTAATTATGTGGAATAAATGAATTTAATTGATTATTTATGTGAGTAAGATATTTGAAGATCGTTCTATGACCTATAATGTCCGGATGTGGTTAGGATTCTGGCTATGTGTTAGAGGTGATTGTTTTCAATTTCCAAGACGAAAATAAAAGTTTTTCGAGAAATTTCCATAAAAACACTATTCATCTATTTCTGCTTGGGAATTAAGTTTGAATTTCTAAGAAATGCGTAATGATAGAATTCGAAGACGTAATGGAATATTCAATAATATTTCAGTTATGGCAAACGAAGTTTTCACCTACGGACTTAAAACCTAAGAGTTAGGGAAAGTGATTTCTGAGAAGGAAATAAAATACGTATAATGATTAGGGTTATTATATACGAGTATGATACTAGATATTATACGAGTATAGTACAAAAATTATTACGATGTATAATACGAATATCGTACAAACTATATATGAAGAGAATACGAGAAAGGAACACGTAGAATACGATTAGTCTTAATGGACTTTAAGTTTATGGACTTTATAGAATCCAATTGGATTTGGATTATGCCAAGCCCAATGTTAAGTAGAGTCAAGCCCAAGATAGACCCAATAAGAAATAATCCTAAGGCCTAAACCAAGAAAATAAATCGTGGATCGAACTGACGGGTCACCGGATGGGTAAAACCCATGGGGCAACCCATGGGGGAGACCCATGGATCATGTGGGTCGGCCACTTGGACACCAAGTAAAGTGCATTTACTTGGTGGCTAAGTAAATGAATAGTAAGGAGGTGAATAGTAATGAGGTAGACCTAATGACCAAATTTCCCTCCATTAGATTTTTCCTATATAAAAGAGGCTTGGGTTGGTCTATTAATTGATTCACCAACTCTTAAGGCAATATATTGAGAGAGAAAAAAAAGAGCTAAAAACAAATAATTAAGAGCAATCCAAAGAAAAACATACAAGCCTTAGTCAAGAACGCGAAGAACGTTAAGGTAATATACATAAACCTAAGTCTTCGATCTTTTTCGATTTCTTTTTCATAGAGAAGTATGAATTGGTGGAAGCATGTCTCTTCCGGAGTAATAAGGATGGCTAATAGTGGATTAAAACATTATAAGTCATGTATGGTTAGTGATCGTAAGCGTTTAAGTAAGTTGTAATCAAAGAAAACTGTTAAGCATTTAATTAGTTGTTGATGGACAAATTGAAAACCATCATAGGGTATGTGCATCTTGTTTGGTTAGGATGTAGATGATGAATCGATGGAGTTGTTCTATTTAATTTGGCGTATAGAACACGAGTAACAAAGTTATGGTGAAATTTACGAGATTACGCGTTAAACGTTAAAATCATAGAATTTCCGGATTTTGTAGTCAAAAGTTATCGTGTAACTCAGAAACCATGGTTTTCGATGGCATAATGTATTTGAGAGTCGTGGACTCAATAATTGTCGAAATCCGGCTTAGCACGAAGAAAACGAGCTTTGAACGCTTAAGAACGTATAACGAACGTGTTATTAGAACATTAACAGTGAATTCATTGTTAACGAATTTGAAAACTTGTTTTGTCCAGATGAAATCGTATCATATGTTACGTGTAAGAAAATGTCTTTTGAACGAGCCAATTCTGACTTATAACGATCAAGTTACGAGTCCGAAAAGAATTGAATAGGACAAATTTTAAAATTTCTTAAGGGTTAAGAAATTGCACCGCTTCAAGCACTTAACACCCTCGTCAGCAGCACGGGTCGTGGCGGTTAGTGCTTTGCAAAGTCGTGTCTCAAACACCACTATTGTACTTTAAGTTATGCAGCATGGCATTGAAGTAAGGAAAAATGTTGGACTAATTTAACTGTGAACCCAATTGTTTGCAAAACAAATATGGGGCATGTATGAACTTAATATACTTAGTAAGACCATTACTATATCATGTATATAGTGATGATTCTAGGAATGAAACGATTGTTTAACTAGTAATTGAATGAAGAACGTAAAGTGTAAACAGGTAAACCATATTCAGTTACTATGGTACTTAACCAATGGGTATTAAGTATTGGTGTAGTGACATAAGAACGATAATAAGCCGTAAAAAAAGATAAGTAATTTTAAATGAGTTTTATTAATGAGATAAATTCGGTTAATTTATGGAAGAGAAAGAAGTTGGTAAAAACAATATGATTAGATTATTTGGTAGCTAATTTCAGTGTGCTATATGAATATATCATGTAGAGACTGTAAAGACCAAGAATTGTTGAATATTTATTTAAAGACGCTTGAAGGCAAGTTTTCTTAACACTTGTCTAACCTTTGTGTTTGTCGAGTATCTGTGATTCATGTTATGAGATGTATGAATTGTTTTAAAGAAAGGGTCGATGCCATTTTTAACTCGGCTATACTAATCTTAAAAGATTGATTGATTTATTTACAAGTCTTTTAATATAGAATTGATAACGCTATCCTACGCCAATTGTTTGGTACAGATTCAAGGTAAGCCTGAGTATGAATAAACAAATGTATTTTACATCGATTATTTGATGGGCACGCGAGATTGCCAAAACTTAAACGTAAATATGTTTAATGGATGAATGTTGTTTAATATAGAGTACTATAGGTTGATCACCTAGAAGTACTCGTAAGAAATATCAGACTTACGGTCTTAGTACCTGGTTGTTCTTTTTCATGAATAAAAACTAAAGAGAATGTTCATGGTCTTTTGACCTACTCAGAATTTCTAAGTCACTATATGTACTTCGAAATTGTTTCATGAGATGAGAAGTGCTATTCAATTTTTCATAGTACTTCATACCTATTGTTCAGTTATTGAAGAATAATCATATGATTCTTAAGTGGTACTTATACAATATATTGTTAGACATGCTGAGCTGGTTATGCTCACTTCTAGCTTGAATTATATGATTGCAGCTAAGGTCGAGCGAACCGAGAGTTCTAATAAAGATAAAGGTAAGGCGAAGATGAATAATTAGTTTATCCTGTAATAGACTAGTATGTTGTATGAATCATATTATGATGAAAAAAGAATGTAACAATTTCAGAACTTGGGGATGAATTTATTATTATTATTGTAATAAGAATGTAGTTAATACACTCATTTTGATGTTGTTTCAATGGAATAAATATAAAGTTATGAGTACCTTGTAGCACCATCTGTCCGGTTGGAAGATACCCGGATTTGGGGGCTTCACAGTCGTAGTGTCTCTAGAACCAAAGCTAAATCGTAGTTTGTAGAACAAAGTCTTCAATAAAGTCTATCAGTGCTCACAACGCTAAGGAAGAATCGTTGTGATAACACGATTCTCAACACATGAGCAATTCCAAAGTATCCAAAGAATGTAGCCTCTGGTTAGAACTATAATGATATATATACTTTAAGGAAGCCAGAGAGCAATCAGCAAATGGCTTGTAAGTAAACAGAATATCGAAGTATTAATTCAATCATCATCCTGATTAAGAAGTAAAGCCATTCAAGGAAGTCTACCACAAGCAATAGTAAGAAGACTTCAGATAATATGACTGACAAAAGGAAGTCAACAATGCGGTAGCTGTCAAGATAAACAAAAGATGAAGATCGTGGGAATGACTAGGATCGTAGTTTTTACCAGATGAGGAGCAGGAACTGATGCGGTTTATACAGAGATACTGGCCAACCTATAAAGCATAGACAAAGAAGATTAAGCATGGGTCAGACCATTAATGATATGTGAACGGGAGATCACAAAGAGAAAGAGAGTTGAGCATGAAAAATCAGATGAGTATTGAAATTCAAGAGAGCCAGAGCATTCAAATAAGTTGTCAATGTCCATTGCAAGTTAAAGGCAAGCATAAGTGTTGAAGCATTGCAAGAGTGAAGGAAGAGAGTTTCTACATTGCAAATTCAAAGATCATTCAGAGAATCGTAGTGTTGTCTCAATCAGTCAACGAGCAATATTTAAAAGACTAACTACGATCAGGTTCAAGGTCATCTACATCAGAAACGTAGAGTTTGGTCATTTGAGTATTGAAGCCTTGGAAATATCTCAATACAAAAACTGACATTCGAACATTGTTGATTGAAAGAATCGATGCCGAAAGATAACTCCTGATGTTTTGATCGAGTAGTCAAAAAGAAAAAAAAACGGTGACTACCAGCCTGACATGTTAAAGTGATATCTCTGATGTGGTAGGTGAAATAGTAGACTGAAGTGTCAAAAAAATTGAAGAGGGAATTATCACGTCACATTAGCAATCTGCACCAAATAACTCAATGTGACGCCCCCAAAATAGGTATACATCACCTATTCTGAGTCGCCAAATACATGGTACAGAGTACAAGTACAATCTTAAATATACAATATGAGCTGTGAGTTTTAATACAAATATTGTCTTCTAGACAGTATTCAAACTCAAAATAAGTCCTCAATACATTTATTATCACAATATTTCATAGAATAGTGAGGACTACTAATGCTATCATTTGGACCGTCACTCCGTTCCCCGACTAGTTCCTGCTACGTTCTAATTTCCTGAAGAGAACAATGAAAGTAAAAGGGTGAGCTCAACTAGCCCAATAAGAAATATTATGACTAAGATAATGCAGAATAAATTATCGTTAGCCTTCAATAGTGTTAAACTGATACAATATAACAAACATCAAGTTTAACTGCAGCGGAACAAGCAATCCATTAAAAGAGTCAAGTAGAGAATAAAATCTACTATCTTTTATGATTTAAAAGATTTTTCATCAGTTTTATCATTTGGGACTCGACAATAAATAATCCACATCATCTACAAGACTACTGACCAAGGATATTCATTAGTATCACAACCAAAAATTATCCATGCACTACAGGCCAAGGATATTCGTGTATTCATCAATGGTCATGATCATGCCAACAACTGTCCATCAATGCACTACGGGCCAATGAGAACTTTTACCACATCATTTGTAACATTATGGTCATGATTATACCGATTAATCCCTGGTCATAATCAAACCAAGTCCATCTATGCACTACAAGCCACAGATGACTTTTAACATAATATAAACATGAGGATGATGACAATGATATAAGAATTCAATAAAAACAAGATCGAGAATTAATTTATCCAGGAACTAATAACGTCCAAATTGTCAACATGATACTTCTTTGTAGAGTAAAATTCAAGAATGCTCAGAAGAATATTTTCATGAAAAGATACTGGATGAAGCGCAAATATCAAGGATATTCCACTAATTTCATGGAGTATAGAAGTCAAAACTTTAACCAACTTAGTATAATAAAGAATGGAATAATAAAAGAAATCACCAAGTATGCGATGTAACCGCATGCATAAAAGTTATTGAGCGAATAATAAATAATGGAACTAGGTCATGCGTAAACGCACAGACATGATATTCCAACAGAATAATAAATAATAGAACTAGGTCATGCGTAAACGCACAGACAAGATATTCTAATAGAATAATAAATAATAGAACCAGGTCATGCGTAAACGCATAGACAGGATATTCCAACAGAATAATAAATAATGGAACCAGGTCATGCATAAACGCACAGACAGGATATTCCAACATAATAATAAATAACGGATCCAGATCATGCAGAAACGCAGATGCATGTGATGTTCAATGTAATAATAAAGAATGGAATAATAGAAGAATTTCACCATGTATGCGGCAGATTAGATGCATAAAGTTATTCCAACATAATGATAAAGAATGGAATAACAGAAGAATTTCACCAAGTATAGGGTAGCCTGCGTATACAGGTTATTCTAACAAAATAATAAAGATTTGAATAACAGAAGTTCTCTTCATGAATACGAAAGAAATAATACCCCTTACCTTAGAAGAAACTAGATATAGGAGTAGTGAAGTAGCAGAATACTTTTCTTCTTTCTCACTATAGTTTCTCTCTCTAGAGTTTCAGTGAATTTGTAAGAAATAATGAATGAATGAGCTTCTATTTATAGGAGAATGGACTGAATAGTAACTAATTCATGAACGGTCCAGATTGATTTACTTTTAAACGGACTGTCCATATTGATTTACTATGCAGTATTAATAAAATATTCTAATAAAACAAAATCTTTTAAATAAAATATAATATATTCTATTTATAATCTAATTAAACGAATAACTTTATAAAAGTATTCTATTTTATATAAAAAGATTTTAATATGCAAACACTATGCGTAGACCATTATGAAAACACTATGCATAATAGAATATTATAAAAGTATTATGTTTTATATAAAAAGCCTTTTTATTTTATTACAATAATAGTACTAATAACACAAAATTATATTTATATATATATATAAACTTTTAATTGACTTCATAAAAGACACTTCAATATATTTAACAACATTTATCATCATTATTATAATTCACAATATTAATCGACTGTGTCGTTCCCAGAAAGAGGGGCTTTCAATAAGGATTTCTCCCTATGGCGCAGCAATTAGGTGATCAAACCTCTCATGGCGTAACTTCTAGACATCGTTAATATTGTAAATAATAATATTAATAACTCTGTCATCTCAATTATTGATTTAATAATATATAAAATATCGACAATAATTGAATCGATTAATGTGAGATACTATGCAACAATTCATCAAGCAATAATTGAACAAAACCGAGTGACTTCTCACGTAAGCATCAATAATCAATACCGTAGTGCTACTTATGCAACCACGTGTATTCATGTATTTTTTAACACCGGTGTTTCAACGATTAATTAAGTAAAACTTCCGCCGTTATTTTCATAAAATATTTTGTCATTTTCTCAATCCGATAATAATTCCGTCGTTGGGGTCCAATTAATGATTGTCTTTGTCGCATTTAATATTTCTGTTAAAACAAATATTCCCCGACCAATCGAATATTATATAACAACTTGCGTACTTTACAAAATTTATAAATATTACCCACAACTATAACATTATATCAAATTCATTCCATAATATTTAAAAATGATATTTATAGAAAAATCATCTTTATTAAAAAAATTGGAGTCTTACACTCAAGATCTGCGAATTAATTCAAATAGCTTCCAACAGCTATAGTCCAACAAAAAGCTCATGGAAGGATATTTAACAACTGAAGCTTGAATGCAGAAATGTTGTTGGTTTTGACAAGTTGTTCACTCTACGAGTTCTACAGAGCTAAACAGAATATGTCTTACTGACAGTGAGACTATGAAAGTAGAAGTGAAGCAAAATAAGAGAAGGGCTTTAATAGAAAAAGGCTTCACTCAACAACAATGAAAATGCCATTAAGAATGTCACCTAAGCTGAGAGCCAAGAAGGCCAAGAGGATAGCATTCAGAAGATTGGCATATCATAGAGAAGATTCCAAGAACCACTCTACAAATCACCATGAACCATCAAGAGCTGAAGAAGAACAAATACAAAAAAAAATATGTACACAAGTCAACCAAAGTTCGGGGGATGCTAAATGTCAGACTGAGTCTACCAAAAGTGCAAAGACTTATCAAACCTTAAATGGTGAAGGTGTGCAAGCTGAGATCAGATAAAGATAAAGAACCAACCACAAGATCAGCTGCACCAAATAAGGAGTGACAAATTGTTACTTACTCAAAGAAAATTAGTTTCATGAATAACCTAACAGTTTGTCCAATAGTGATCCAGTCTCGATGCAGAATTAAAAGAGGATCACAATAAGCTGCTAAGTATCAAAGGATGAACAAGCTTAAAGTCATCTTAGCAGCTCAGTACCAACAAAAAAATCAACAAAAAGCTAGGGCCTGAGGGGTCCTTGTCCTAGGGACTAAACAGAGTTCCAAGTCTGCTAGACTTGAACAGTTCTTGGTGAACTAGAGTTCCAAGCTTGCTGGACTTGAAGAGTTCTCAGTGAACTAAAGTTCCAAGGCTGTTGGCCTTGAAGGAATATTAGTGATTCAAAGATGTAAAGACTTCCTTTGTGGAATCCCTACTTGTTGAAGCAAAAAAAATGGATTAGGAGCTTAAGTCTCTGAACCTCTTAAAATTCCTTATGTCTTTTACATACTTCCATTTACAATATGCATCTATAACTGTTATAACCGCTATGAATATGACAACTACCTACATCTAAACTAACTCTAGAAAAATGATTAACATAACATCTATGAAGGGGAACCTTAATTTATTTCGTTGTGTTTGAAATAACTCTTAAGTTTGTCATTTGCTAATTACTTAGCAATGTAAACTAAAATGGAAAAGATTTTTGAAGTCAGAAAGGATCTATTTAACCCCCCCTTCTAGATATATTGTGTGCCCTCTAGGGACTAACAATTTGTATCAGAGCAGGTTCTCATACTATATTCTATAGCTAACACTTTGAGTCTTATCCTAGGCACAAATCATATTCTAAACTTAGTTTAGTAGTAAGTCGCCTGTAATTACTGATGAGCTCACACATTGGAAATTATGCGTACAGGTAAATGTGCATATCCACCTGAAGCTACTCTAATTGGTCCTTGTTCTAAATTAATGCAACAATAAGACCAATCTATGTCCAAAGTAAATCAGCAGTCTGTAGACCAGCGATGGGAAGTTAAAAAGAGCATCAAAAACAAAGAGTTTGTCATCCTCTGTTCTGAAAGATGAAAGGCCTATACATGAAAAGAAATGTCTATCCTGAGAAGAAAGAAAATCTCGCTCAATATGTACTTGGCTAATCAATTGGATCTGATCCTTGAGACTCAAGACTATCAAAGAACTAAAGCTGCCAAGACTTTCCTGTGTTGTCAACTCCAAGATGATGCCTGATTGATCTAAGGTTAAATGGAGTAACAAGCTGTCAGTAATGAATGTAAAGATTTGCACATCAATACCTATTATCATTTTAGCAAGACAAATGACTGTCAAGAAACTGACAGTATAAAGGTGTGGTTCCTCATTAACACGTACATGAACATTATGTTGCACCACCTTATGCACTACAACAATATTCTATTAAAGAGACCATACTCTTCCTGAAAAAGGGAAGAGAGAGTACATTAAGGTTGGATACTTAAATTGTCAACAAACTCTCTCTGCACTCAAAGTTCAGGTTGAAGATAGCATCTTGAAAGAAATATGGAGCATGTCATAAGTTAATCTAAATCCTACGAATCTTAAGTGGATTAACTCTTGCTGAAGGATTGGTATGTATGCAAATACATACAAAACAAATGTTTTGTGTTCTGGATAAAATACAGAGTATGATCAACACTAGAGGAATATCTTAAAGATTTTAAGAAACTGATCATCTCCATGAATCAACCAGATGCAAATAAGTAATAGAGTTGATTCCTACTCTAAGAACATTCAAAATCCGTTAACAAAATCAAACAAAAGGTTAAACAATCAAAGAAAAAGAATGTCCTTTCAAAATTCTTAATCATTCACACACTTATTATCGTGCATCATTAATGTCATATCTAAATCCGATATATACATAAATATGATTATTGTTGCCAATGTGATATAAATTTAAGAATATGAGGGATTGGGATCTTGAGAAAACTGATCTAGCAGGACCCAAACAATCATGTATACCAAAAATAGAAACTTACCTAACCTGCAGGTACTTGATCTATCTGACCACACAAGGAATGCTAAAAGCAGATAGCTACAGTCACAAAGATTCAACCAGCTGTAAGGTCAACTACTTAAGAAGGGAAAACGCAACCGTAAAATAAAGAAGTCTTCACTCATTTCGATCGTAGAGTCACTACCAATCGTAGAGTTTAGACTTGCCAACTCATCAGATGTGGATGCTGCAACAATATCTCAGCCTGAATAAAAAGTCAAAGACTATTCTTGAAGACATGCTGAGTCCCCATTAATTAAGAGTCACATAGTTGATGATCTTTATACGAAAGCAGGCTATTCATACCAAGACAAAAGAGATCTATTAGTCTTATCCATGCAAAGCATATCATTCAAAAGGGAATATCCAGGAAGTTCATATCAAAGGATCATCAAACATTAATGATGAAGAATGCATCACAGAAGCATACCTTCATGAGTGCAAAAGATACTGAAGCCTGAATGAGAAAGACTACGTTCGTAGTCTTGTCAACAATTGTGAAGTGATCAGTTCTGATGATACCTCCCTATGACTCATTTAGGTTTATTCATTCTTGATGATTTCAGCCTGAAAAAGATTCCGCAAAAACTTCTTAACCTGAACAAACTATCAAGGCTGAAGCTAAAAAAGTACTGTTACTGAGGATGTACAACCTGAAGTTGTTGATTAGTTTGAGGAAGTTCTAGATGTAACTGATGAAGATAGTGAAGCTTAGGGAGCAAAATAAAGAAGTGGAATACTTGCAAGAAGATCTGAGATAAACTTGAAGGATAGGTCAACCAGGGTACATGTCTGTTAAGCACTCCACTCCAAAATTATCAAAACCACTCCTGCCAAGATCACAAAGACAAGAACTAACCCAAAACTAAAATATCCCAGTCAAAGAGTCCCAAAACTTTATGATTAATGAACCAAATAAAGATCCAAAGTCAGTAGTAACGTTCCAAAATATGCTACTGATAACCATATCAACCAACCACTTAAATCATGGAGTACATTCGATCAGTCTTAGTGATCGTAGTGTAAGAGCATGGTGACACCACGATTGCAGCCTAAACAAATACCAACACCAAAGACTATCGAGAGTTAGTAAGTAAACCCTCAAGTAGAAAAAACCAATGTGATGTAATTGTAGCCACCATTTTATAAAGCTCTTCATCTGATAAGCGCCTCAGGGACAAACCTGACCCTTAGTCTTGGACTAAGAGGTTGGCCCTTCCTGAGCTTCCTTAACCCAGAAGAAGAACTAAAATAGAATGCATCACAATAACTCATATGGAGTACATGCACATAAAGTCCTTCAAAAGAAATCAAGCATGTTGATGAACCATGCAACTCCAAGATTGAGGATTAATGACTAATCATTCACTGAAGCATAGTCACAGAAGACGATCGTTGAGTTGACAATATAGCTATCTCATCAAGCTACTCTACGTACTGAAGAAGTCAATGGTCAACCTACGTTAGTAATACTCTTTTTCTTAAAATAAAAATCAAAACTGAAAAACTGATCAGTTTATGGGGAGTTATAGTTTCTTATTGAGCATCGTGCAACCAATGGCCTTTTAGCACGTCACAACTTTTGAGGAGTCAAAAGGAACTATCATAAAGACAAATTAAAAAACCTCCAAACAGTTATCAAAGACTTTCAACTTCCTCTCCCTCCTTTTTCAAAACCTAAATCTTCTTCAAAGCCAAAATCCATCAAACCTCGAGCTACGCCCAAATCACCTTCAAATAACTCTTATAACATTCCTGAGATTGAATACCCATATACTTTGAAACCTCAAAAATGGAAGATTGGCGTGTTACAACTATAATCCAACTCGGTACTAAGAAGTTCGATAGATTAGAAATGAAGTTCAAGGATATTCTTGAGCTACTAAAGAATGTTGGGTTATCAGAATGTTTGGAAGCCAACACTTCAGTCTATACTGAATTAGTGAAGGAATTCTATTAAATGATGTGGTAGACTCTGGGCTTCTATCCACAAAGGTCATGGGAATAAGTTTGAAGATAACAGCATCAGACATTAACCAATGCGTAGGGTTTCCTTACCACGGTCTGATAAATCTCGAGGATGTCAACATTAAAGAAGGCAAGAGGTTAATGCGCTACAAAAGAAATGTAAATCTGAAAAACATGAAAAAGAAAGAATTTCCTAAGGAGTTTGAATTCCTAGCTGAGATTGCTGGAAAATGTATCTTATGCAAAGATACTACACACGATATTGTTAGTGATCTGCAACTGAAAATCATTACTGCAATTGTCATGAAACTACAGATGAATTTCGAAGCCCTTCTAATTGATTAGTTGTCCAAATGACTGGAAAAAGCTGAGATGAAGAAGTCTACAGATAAACCCATCACAAAGGTTTTTCATGGAAGACTCTTGAGCATTATACTAAAGATGAAACTGAAGAGTAAGATAAGGGATGATGAGGGAGAACCCCTAAATGTTCATAAAGTGATGTCTCCACAACTGTTTGAAAACTAGAAGAAAAATCCCAAGGAAAATAAAAGACTAATGATATCTGTTAACAATAGAAAGGTCACTGCAATGAAGAGGAAGGCAAGAGTAATGGAAAGTGAGTCATCTCAATCTGATAACTCTGCACCCTTAGTATCCACTCCAACAAAGCCAACCAAGAAGAAAGATAAGGTCGTGAAGAAGGCTACAGAGGTTCCTCCAAGCAGTCTCTCTACTAACAAAAAGAGACGTGAATCAGGAAAGGAAAAAGCATCAACTGTTGCACGCCCAAGAAGGAGAAAGAGTAACATGATACTTCATAGAACCAACCAGAAGCAAGAAGGAGGCTCTGCAAAGTGATTGATCTAAGTGATAGTGATGAAAGTTATAAACTTGAGTCTACAAGAGAATACATTAAAGGCAAAAAGAGGATGATTTCTGACAGCTCTAGCAGTGAAAGTGAAAGGACTGCAAATGCAAATGGACCCAAGTCAGAAGAAGATGATAAAGGTGAAACAAATGTGTTTTTTAAAGCATTAAGAGCATGAAATGATTATTGAGTCAGACAGTTCTAAGAGGGGTACTAAAGAAGGAACAGTGATGAAAATTAGCAAGATGGATCCACTAATGAATCAGATGAAATGATCTAGCATGATTCAAGCTCAAATTCAGAAAATGAAGAGATGGAGACAAACTCCAGTTCTGCAGATCAGGAAATAGCAGACTATTATATTCTCTCTCTAGCAAGAGTTCGCAGAAGATTAGTGGTGGAAGTCTTTGATGAACCTGAAGATGTGCTACCAGGAAGATGGATAAATCATGGAAATGAATGACAAAAAGTAATAACAATGTCTACTGAAGATCTGTTTAACAATTGGAAAGACATGGACTTTGATCGTACTACAATATTGTACAATCCTAACAATCCTCTAATAAAATGCTTCTACCCATGGATTCCCTGGCTAAAGGCATATACTACTAAAGATGAGAGTTACATGAGCTGGTGTTACTCATATTTGTTGAACTTGGAGCTGGTGTCACAAAACTTTTCAAGAGTAACGAAATTTGCAACATAGATGATCAAAGACCAGTCTCAGTTCAAGGTCTATCGACATGCTGGAAATCACTACATTCCCTACGATTGTAGAGTAGGTTCGGATGGCAGAAGAATTATACCCAAGTTCATGATCGTAGAGTCACTTCACTCTACTAGTAATAATGATCAAGCTCACTTTGAGAAGTTCTACTCTGCCCAAGCAGAATTATCTGATATTCCTTCTTCTTCTAACAGTGATTGGCACTCAATGATCTACCAGATTCTCACTACATTTGAAAGTCTATCCAAGAATGAAAATCGTGGAGTCCAATCTGATGATCAGAAGGAGTCTGCTCAACCAAATGACCAAGCTCCTCAAGAGAAAGAGTTACTAAAGAATTTTGACGAGTTGGTTGAGAAGATATCTTATCAGAAGAAGGAGACAATGTGCTTCAAAATAGACTTCAAGCCACAATATCAGATATATCTCTCAAGATCAAGGAGAGAGATCAAATCTATCTGAATTTTATCAATGATCAGAAGGAATAAGCTAGGGAAATTCAGAAGGATAATGCAGATCAAATCTTGTAACTCTTTAACAAGATTGACTTACTAAAGCAATCTCTCTCCCTACAGTTGGAGCTAAGCCAACGAACTCAAGACTGAAGTTAGCAACTTACCTTACCTGATAGAGCAAATTATAACAAATGTCTAACAGCTTTCCCAAGTGGTTAATGATAAAAAGGTGGAGAAAAAGAGGTATTCAAGGAAGAGCAAGGAGAGAATAATGAAGGCATAAGAAAAGAGCAAGAGAAGAAAAGCAAAGAAGGAGAAGAAAAAGGTTAAAATAGTAGCAGCGAGTGTGTCATCATCTGAGGGGAAGGCAAATGATGATGACCCTATGGAGACAAAATCAAAGGGGGGAGCCAGAATGAGAGAAAGATAAACCAGAAGATGAAGCAATAGAGCATGCATCTGAGGGGTAATAAACTGAAGAGGAAAATAAAACTAAGTAGCAAATCAACACACATCCTAGAGACATACATAGAGCAGTAAATGAAACTGAGAAGGTATATTTCTAGTTATTTAGGTATGTTCTTGATCCAGGATGTAAAGTGTTATATTGTGTAAAATTTTATAATATCATTAATGACATTCATAATTAATTGTTTTAGAAATACAACTACTCACTATATATTATAATTTATTCATCCCATAAATATGCACTTATTATTTTTTGTCATAATCAAATAGTGGGACATTATTAGGAATAAGCATGTGAATAATATTTCTATTTATACAAGATATAATTATGATTTTAATGAATGAATATGCAAATATGTCTACATTAAAACAAGCTGTAAAGTCTTTGAATAGATAATAGGAATATATGTACAAGGACTGAGACTAAAATGATCAAATATGTAAGGATTGATTCTACATATACAAAACAGCTTTGTGAAGTCCTTCAAAAGAACATGATGTATAAGGACTATATATAGAAAGATCAAGCTTATTAGGTTGATCTTATATGATGTAATAGATAGACATTTCTTATCGTCAAGCACTGCACCACCCTTCGAAGTCTGCCAGAAGAGACAAGGAACTTGGAGACTATTAAGACAAAATCACAACCTGGCAAGCCAGCCGAGGGACTGCAGAAGTCAAGGAAGAATCGTAGAGTATTAAGAAAATTTCTAAATAATTGTAGTCTGCTTTGGAGTGTCTCACTCAGAATTGTAGAGTTGGTCCAAGCGCCTGCCGAGCCAAGTCAAGAATCATAGACCATAATCAAAGTCATGGAGTCTACTGATCATATTAGAGGCAGAAATTATAGTTTGTTCTCAGAGTAGTAGTGTCTATAGAACCAAAGCTAGATCATAGTCTGTAGAACAAAGTATTCGACAAAGTCTATCAGTGCTCACAATGCCAAGGAAGAATTGTATTGATAACATGATTCATAACATATGAGCACTTCCAAAGCATCCAAGGAATGAAGCCTCTAGTTAGAACTATAAAGATACATCTACTTTAAGGAAGCCAGAGTGCAATCACAAAATGGATTACAAGAAAACATAAGATCAAAGTATCAATTCAATCAGCATCCTGATTGAGAAGTAAAGCCATTCAAGGAAGTCTTCCACAATCAATAGTAAGAACACTTCAGATAATATGACTGACAAAAGGAAGTCAGCAATGCGATAGCAGTCAAGATAAACAAAAGATAACGATCGTGGGAATGACCAGGATCGTAGTGCTTGCCAAATGAGGAACATGAACTGATGTGGTTTATACAAACATATTGACCAACCTATAAAGCATAGATAAAGAAGATTAAGCATGGGTCAGACCATTAATGATATGTAAACGGGAGATCACAATGAGAAAGAGAGTTGAGCATGACAAATTAGATGAGTCTTGAAATTTAGGAAGTCCAGAGCATTCAAATAAGTTATCAATGTATATTGTAAGTTAAAGGTAAGTAGAAGTGTTGAAGAACTGCAAGAGTGAAAGAAGAGAGGTTCTACATTGACAATCTAAAGAACACTCATAAAATGATAATGTTGTCTCAATCAGTCAATGAGTAATATTCAAAAGACTAACTACGATCAGGTTCAAGGTAATCTGCATCAGAATCATAAAGTTTGATCATCTGAGTATTGAAGACTTGGCAACGACTTAATACAAAGACTAACATTTGAAAGTTGTGGATTAAAAGCATCAATGCAGAAGGACAACTCCTGATGTTCTGATTGAGGAGTCAAAAAGAAGAAATAAAGGTGACTACTAGCATAACACATTAAAGTGACTACTAGTATAACACATTAAAGTGACATCTCTGATGTGGTAGGTGAAATAATAGACTGCAGTGTCAGAAAATGTGCAGAGGGGATTGTGACAGCCCCAAATTTGGTTCCCAAATCACCACGGATCTGGTATAATCATTCTATAACTATTGCGAAAGATATATACATAATTTTTTTTATACATTAAACTTTACACACTATTCCCCAAGGTCGAATAACCTTAACTTATACACAATTCATTGTCCTATATGACATACAAAGATATTATCATACATTACTATTACAAATTTAGCTGCACAGAAAAACTAACGCTGTAATTGTCTTTAACCTTTCCTTGTATGCGCCTTATTCGCCTTAATCTGCAATATTTATCATGATATAACAAGGGTGGGCATGAAGGTTGCCCAGCAAGTTTAAATTTATTTAAGGATATATCATGATTGAAAGAGTCTGAATAATAAGTTGTCTATAATTCATCAATATAGTTGTGAATTAGCACGAATAAACTTTTGACTGAACAAGTATTAAACATGAACAAATATATTTGGACCGAACGGTAATGAAGGTGATCAGCCTTTCATACCTAACTTATACATGCAATATGTACAGAGTGCAATTCTACAATGGCAATCAGCAATGATTAACCATAAGCATATCTGAATGAAACAACTCTAAGTAGAGTTAAGAAAAACTTGCATGTTTCGTTGATTATCATTACACAATTTAATAAGCTTTAACTGAAGACCTAATATATAAATAATATCGATATTCAAATTAGAATAATATCATCAAAGTTTAATAATATTATATATATATACATAAAATAACCTAAACACATTATCACATAACCCTATCATTCTATACAACACATAAAACTTGGTATCAAGTCAAACTATTGCAGTCTGAGTTGAACCAGACACAATTCTAACATCTCGATGTTCTAGTCGGACTTTTATCGAGTCTAAGTTCAATTAAACCCTGCCTAAGTACTTAACAATTAACTTAGATAATTTTATTATTAGTCAAAATATTTTTCATAAGCTTGCAATCATTTTCAGATAATTATTACGATTTATCATAAATTTTCAATCATTAATATCGTATTTAAATGAATTAAATACCACATTATTCTCTTATCATTAATATTTATTTAATATTAAATATTAATGAAAATCATATCATAATATTATAATATATTTATAATATCACAAAGTATTTTTAATGCTTTAAAATAATATTTACATAATTTTTAAGCAAATTAAATCCATTATCCGATAATTGATATTAATATTAAAATATTAATATTTTGATGATAAAATATCAAAAGTTATATTTTATAACTTAAAATATTTTATAACACTTAAATCATTTTATATGATTTTTAAATCATTAAATCTAATTTTCCATAATTTATTTAATATATATATTAAACAAATTAATCACCATTAATATTAATTTATTAATGAAATTCATCATAAAACATTAAAATTTATTAAAAATAACTTCAAATATTTTCTCATATCATAACATGATTATTTTAAAATCATTTTAAAATAAATTATTTAATATTATAATTAAATAAATTAAATACCATTTATATTCCAAAAAATATTAAATATTTATGAAATATACTCTAAATAATTAAAACTAATTTTCAGGCTTTAAAATAATTTTTCATAATTTATCATGTATTTTTAATAATTTAAAACTATTTTTCTCTAATTATTAACTAAAATAAATAATTTTTGAAATAAACTGTCACTAAAAGTGGCCTATACTGACAGAACCGTCGCTATAGGTGTTCTTCGTGTTCTTGAGCATTCATAGTCAGTTTACATGTTAACTAGTTTGACCTCCATTTAATCTTTGGTTATTATGTTTCTGGGCTTGCTAATGGTTTATGATTATAGTATAACACTACAATCATGAACAAGTTCCATAGCCATAACATCACATAATTGCAAGATCCAAGCTGGCAAAGTTACTGTCAGAGGCCTGCTGGGTTTTCTGGGTTACCCAGAAACCCAGATTGGTTCGAGTGCTCACTAAGTGGCTCAAATATCTTAGGGTTCTAGTCATTAGTTAAGTGTTTTGAAGGTTTAAACATGTAGTACTGATGTCAGGGTACCAATTTATCATCATATCAGTATAACAACAGCATTAAAGTAAGATTTGAGACGGTCAAAGTAGGCCAGAAAATTGTTCTTAGTAAATTCTGGGTTTTTCCATAAAATTCATCCGGACAGTTGGACAACGCTTGTTTGACCACTGATTACTTTGATTCTAAGCAAGATCCGGGTGATCTAATGGTTTGAGTGTGTAGATTACATGTCAGACTACAATAAAAAACCAACAACATAACCAAATCATTTAACATAAGCAAGATCCATGTCTTGAAAAATGGTTGTCAGACCAAATTGGATTTCTGGGTTTTGCAGAAACAGTTTGGTCATGGTCAGTCAACGGACTTTGACCACTTAAAACATGAAATCTAGATGTGATCTGACCATGTTTCCATTTTCAAATCAAATCCTACATAACAAAGAATAGATCCTTAACATAAAACACCATAAACATCTAACACACACGAATCTAAAGGCACTGACATATGACTGTTAGGCCATTTTCCATCTTTTTCTCAAATTTCTAAAAACTCAAATTTTGATCACTTTGTTGTCATGGATCTGGGATTTAACAACCCAGATCACTAAATGACATCTTATTACACAACTTTAAACAATAAAATACAACATATAACATAAGATCACACGTTGTTTGTGACACCCCCAAAATTAGGTATACATCACCCATCTTGAGTCGCCAGATACATGGTACAAAATACAAATACAAACTTAATTATACAACTGTCGTGTAACATACGACAATACATGAACTGAGAGTTCTAATAGGAATATTGTCATCTAGATAATCTCAAAGGAGTCCTCATTACATTTATTTTCACACTATTTAACAGAATAGTGAGGACTACTAATGCTATCTTCTGGACCGTCACTCCTTTCCCCGACTCGTCCCAGCTATATTCACATTTCCTAAAGAGAATAGTGAAAGAAAGGGTGAGCTCAACTAGCCCAGTAAAAAATATTATGACTAAGATAATGCAGAATAAATTATCAATAATCTTCAACAATGTTAAACTGATAAAATACAATAGACATCAAGTTTAACTGCAGCGGAATAAGCAATAAATTAGAAGAGTCAAGTAGAGAATAAAACCTACTATCTTCTATGATTTAAAAATGTTTTCATCAACTTTTATCATTTGAGACTCGACTTAATAAATAAACCACATCTTCTAATCATCCCACATACTACTACGAGCCAAGGATATTCATTAAATCATCCACGGTCATGACTATACCGAATAATCCCTGGTCATAATCATACCAAAAACTGTCCATCAATGCATTACAGGCCACTAAGGACTTTTACCACATCACTTATAACATCACAGTTCATGATTATACCGAATGATCCCTGGTCATAATCATACTAAGTCCATCTATGCACGTAAGCCAAAGATGACTTTCAACATAATATAAACATGAGGATGATGACAATGTTATAGGAATTCAATAAAACAAGTTCAAGAATTAATTTATCCAGGAACTAATAATATCCAAATTGTCAACATGATACTTCTTTGTAAAGTAAAAGTCAAGAATTCTCAGAAGAATATTTCCATGAAAAGATACTGGATGAAGCGCAAATATCAAGGATATTCCACTAATTTCATGGAGTATCGAAGTCAAAACTTTAACCAATTGAGTATAATAAAGAATATATGAATCTGCAAATGGATTTTCACCCGCCATGCGGTAATCCACGTATACAGATCATTTCCACAATTCAATAAGGAATGAATACAAAGGATCATTCACCATGTATGTGGCAATCCACATAGACAGGTTATTCTAACAGAATAATAAAGAATGGAATAACAGAAGGATTCACCATGCATGCGATAGAGACCCCCAGACCAGTTATTCCCAACCAGAATAATAAATGCGGAATAATAAATATGGAACCAGGTCAGGTGAAATTCACCAAAACAGGGATATTAAAACGAGAATAATAAAGAACGAAATAATAAAAGAATTTCACCAAGTATACGGTACTTCGCATAAATAAGTTATTCCAACATAATAATAAAGAATGGAATAACAGAAGAAGATCACCAAGTATTGGGTAAACCGCATATACAGGTCATTCCACCAAGTATATGGAGTAAATCACGCATCTGAGTTATTCAATGAGAATAATAAAGAATGGAATAACATAAGGATTTCACCAAGTATAGGGTATGCCGCGTATACAGGTTATTCCAACAGAATAAATAAGAATGAAATAACATAAGGATTTCACCAAGTATAGGGTATCTGGCGTATCTGAGTTATGTATAGGGTATACCACTTTTACTGATTTATTCAACATAATAATAAAGAATGGAATAATGAAGTTCTCTTAATGAATAAGAAAGAATAACACTCCTACCAGTAAAAAAAGCTGGATATAGAAGTAGTGAAGTAGCAGAATACTCTTCTTCTTTCTCTCTATAATTTCTCTCTCTAGAGTTTCAGTGAATTCGTAAGAAATAATGAAGGAATGAGCTTCTATTTATAGAAGAATGGATTGAATAGTAACTAATACTTGAACGGTCCAAATTGATTTACTTTTAAATGGACAGTCCAGATTAAAACATAAAGCAACGGTCCATACTGATTCACTATTAATACTTTAAACCAACGATCCATATTGATTTACTAATATAAATTCAACCAACGGTCTGAAAAATTAGTACATCTCCCCATGGGATAATATTGTACCCAAATACCCGAATGCACAATACTATAGTGAATAGTAACTCTTGAATAGTAACTCGTGAATAGTAACTCATGAATAGTAACTCATGAATAGTAACTTGTGAATAGTAACTCGTGAATAGTAACTCATGAATAGTACTCCAATATGAAAAGTGTCCCGAATACCCGATTGAACATTATAACCTCCAAGCATCAATTATCATCAGAATAGATGTCGATTTCTACTAACACAAATAATCCCAACACAATAAAACTATCAAATTTCATCTTTAATCAACACGAGCTTATTCATCGTTAATATTATAACTCACAATATTTAACAACTAGGTTGTTCCCATGAAAGAGGGGGCTTTCCAATAAGTATTTCTCCCTAATGGCGCACAATTAGGTGACCAAACCTCTCATTGACAGAACTTCTAGACATTGTAAATATTGCAATTTAATAATATGAATAACTTTGGCGTTTCAATTATTGATTTAATAATATAACATATTGTGCAGATGACACTGTGATAATAATCGAATCAATAATATGAGAGATATGATGCAACAATTACTGTAGCAATAATTGAGTATAAGCGAGTGACTTCTCACGTAAGCATCAATAATCAATCTTGTGTGCTCTTATGCAACCACAGCGATATTCATTGTACTTTTACTAGGGTAGTTTAACGGTTTTTTGATAACACTTTCATTTGTTATTTTTTATAAAATATTTTTGTCGTTTTCTTAATTCGACAATAATTCCGTTGCGGGGTCCACTAATGATTGTGTCATCGTACGAATATTCCCCGACACAAAGAATATTCTCCGATAAATCGAATATAATATAACAACTTGCATACTTTGTAAAATTTATAAATACTACCCACAACTATAACATTATCTCAAATCCACACCATAATAAAAAAAATCATTCGAGAAATTTAAATCTTTATTCGTAAAAATCTGGGGTCTCACAGTGTTTAAAATTTAGGGTTTATACCACTTTGATGCTTGATATTGAATCTAATCCTTGAAGTTTGTTCTTGGCTTGCTAGAGATCATGTTAGAGACTGAATTACATAATATTTTCGTGGGTCTAGAGAGAAAAAATGTTGGTTGAGTATTTAGTGACCAAATAGCTAATTTTGTGAACTTCTCTCTTTCTCTAATTCTATATGTATATATTGGTACAATGTACTCGGCTAATAAGGTGGCTGAATGCTGTGAATTTATGTCACATGTGGTGGTTAGAGTTGGTGAACAACTCTCAATTTGCCAAGATTTGCAAGCTACCTCATAAATAATGCAATAAGGGTATTTTGGTCTTTTTTATTTTTATTTTAATGGCATACTTGTCAATTGTCCAAACCCTTAAGGTTTGGTTTTAATCCTTAGGGTTTAGGGTTTAACCCTTTATATTTTAAAATAAATTCTAAGATTTCCAAATTAGGTTTTCAAAATAGAAAATTAATATTTCTAAATTATGATTATGATTCTATAATTACATTAAAATTTCCTAATCATAATCCAAGATTGCTAATTAAGATTATTATTTCCTAATTAAATTTGCTAATTTAGCAATTAGGTTCATAACGCATACATTAGAATTTCTAATGGAACAATTTAGGGTTTAAAAATTTAAAATTTGCGTTCGCTAATTAATTAATCTTTACCATAATTAATATTATAATTAATAGCATTTGAGCATTATAATTATCCTTTAAGTTTCCAGATTAGGGTTTCAAATACTCGAAATCTGAAATTAGAGTTTCCAAATCTAGTATTAGGGTTTTCTAATAATCAATTAGGATTTCAAGTAATTCATTAGGATTTTCCCTAATAAATTATAATTAATGTCGTTTAAACCTTATACCAACATTTCCATTCCCAAACTAGGGTTTTAAATATCCGAATTAGGGTTTCAAATTCTCAAAACAAAAATTATGGTTTCAGAACTAGTTTCTAGGGTTTCATATCAGACGTTAGGGTTTTCTATCAGAAAGTCGATATTAGAAAATAATATTAGGGTTTGACACTGATAAAATTTATCTAGTCAACCCTTGACCCTTAACCACATTCTGTACACATACATACCTATATACACAGAACATATACACATATACACTTAATCCTAAATAATTCACCAAAACCCTTCACAGAGTTTTGAAATCCTCAAAATTCCCCCCCAAAAATGTCAAACGCATACACTTATTTTCTGTCTAGGTTCCAATAGTGAACCTTAAATAAATCAATAATGATTTAAAAAAAAATCTATTTTCTCGGGTTGTCACATTCACCCCTTCTTCTAAGAATTTCGTCCCCGAAATTCAGCTTACACCCTGCACCATACAGCTGCTTACACCATACTGCGTACACCATTTATACACATCATCACATGCTACCCAATACACCACTCACAAGAGTAAAAGTTTTCAAAGTGTATTGAGGAGTCATATAGACTATTGTCTGTCATTTTCATAAAGGTTTTATGGAAATTCATCCGTAAATCGTCATAACTTACAGACATAGAGGGTGATTTGCCCGATATGCCCTGTACTGGCCAAGTACTGATTTTTATCTGTTTCTCGTCACCGCCATAGGTACAAAATTTTACCTTAGTCTTATTAGATTCCGCACCAAAACAATTTAGTTCGGGAAATTTCTTTCAATGAACACTTAAAAGTTTTCATAAACATTAGTCTAGCTGAATCGAATAGCATAAACTCATATCAATAATTCAATTCAATCGAATTATTTAGGTGTAGCCAAACCCCGTTGGCAAATTAAAATTTTTGAAAATATTTTTGAGAATGACGTTTTGATGCCGTACTGTATTAACAGTCCGTTTGAGGATGCCGTCATTGTATGATTTCGTCATAACACATCATACAATAGTGGAACAATGATTTTTAGATCAAATTCACACTAAGTATTCCTGCTTTTATAGCTCTATCAACTTTTTATCATCTCTGCACCAGGTTATATGGTACATGAGTGATAAATAAAATATATTTTGATATTTCAAATCATTTGCGTCTAGCCGAAATAAGTAGCATAGACTATACTTTAAACCATTTCAAAAATGATTACAAGTCTACATTTTTTTTAAAAGCACATAGTGCGTATTTAGCTTGATGTCAAAATTTTGAAATCTAACATAGCTAGGAGTTTTAGAAAACTTATGTCTCCACTAATAATCATTTGCTTAACAATCTATCTTTTCCTATAATCCTCAATTCCCCATTTAAACACAACTATACCCAGTTCATCAAACCACACTTATGAGTTCATAAAGTTGCCACAATTATATGAGTTTAAGAACTTACCCTAGTCAGACCTTTGGCGTCCATTCGCTGAGGGGTTCATCAATATTTCATATAACTATGAGTCAAGAATGTCACATAAGTATGAGTTTTAAGAACTTGTACTTAACCTTATATTCTCTAACTATAACCTATCTATCTGTTATACCCATGAGAAAGGAATCACCCTCTTAACATGCATATAGCAAATAGCGCGACACAAACATTTCAATAATTATCAGTGTCAGAAACTAAGTGGTTTTTACACCAAGTACAATTCCCCGCCTAATACTAACTCTAGTCTCAATACGAATTTCATTTAATCCATATTCATAATCTCTTCTTGAATCTGTACCAATTCATAGTACAACTGAAACACAACAATCTTGCTGTAAACTTTCCAATCATCAGATTGATTCTTCTCCCTACTATCACCTTATCAGATCACAGGGTGATCTCATCGTATATATTACGATTCATTTCTATGTCTTGATCGTTTTGTTTTACGATCTCCTATCACTGCACTTTTAGTCCTTTAGTCTCTAACTATTCACCACTACTGTTCACCTTTATTATCAGAGTTAGGGAACTCTGTATCTTTACAACTCGCCGAGATTCGTCTTTGAATTTTACCGACCAACTAACTCTATGTGAGTTAGTACTTATCCTAATCACTGCGGTTATTGGTCTCAGGTATTCCTACCTAAGAATCTTAACCAATAGCTCTGATACCAACTGTGACAACCCCAAATTTGGGTCCCAAATCACCACGGATCTGTAGGGTTTCGACACAGAAGCGCAGCGGAAATAAACCAATTTAAAGCAATTCTGAAACTCAAAACAGGATCCATGCGAAAACAGAAATTAATTCAGTGGATAAGATATTATACCGATTATGAAAGATTTCAAACGGCCGAATCTTTTTTTACGAATCCAATCGAACATACTCTACGGTATCCACACGAATGTCGCACGAACCGTCGAACGATTCTGCAATAAAGGGACTGCGTTACTAGCCACCAAAGGAACAGAATTTTGGAACTGTTTTTCTCTTTAGTCTCTCTGTAAGAGCGACTAGGGTTTTTCAAAAAAAATGATGTAACCTAAGTTGCCACTATATATCATATATATAGTAGTTAAAAGGAATTAATCAAATCAAAACCTAATTTTATAAAATCCAAATTTATATATATATATATATATATATATATATATATCTTAATTAAGTCTTACTTAATTAATATACATATATACAAATTATCTTTTTAATTTAAATTCGTGATTTAAATTCTATTAATCATATTAATATATTTAAATCCTTAAATTTTAAATCTATTCCCTTTTAAATTACGTTCTATGTGTGTGACCCTATAGGTTATTATTACGTTGGCAATAATTTTATAATCATATTATAAAAATTATAAATTGTGAGCGGCATCTAGTAATGCATCGCTGCTACCTAAGTAATAATAAAATCGATGATTCGATGCAACCTTTTCGTGACCAATGTTTTAATGTAATTTAATCCTTTTAACCTTAATATCCTAGATTAAACTCGAGTCATGGAATGTGTCACACTCTTCATAATTTAATCTGAGTTTTCTTGATTAATGAGTAGACTATATGAAACAAATCACTATTTGAGCATGGCTATGCATTTCATAGTCCTACTCAATCAAGAGGCCTATGGATATCACCCCTAATACATAGGAGGGTTAAATTCCATCTAGATCACTCATATTCCTCACACGATTAATGATGTACCCAATAATCATCTTTATAGTCCACCCTATTAAAGGTGACATTTGATGATATCAAAGTACATAAATTCCCGTATAGTAATATAGTGATTTCAGGTCGGAGGAACATTACATCATTATCACTATGAGAATCGCTAATGACACTTTGCATAATGTTCCACATAGAATTCTCATGGTGGTCTGCATCCAAGACATCGTTTCTAACATGTACCTATGCATTGACTTAATATCTCATATATTTATGACCAATGAGATTTGGTCATCAGTCAATCCACGTACTAGTCTCAATGCATCATTGTTGTCCCATCAACAATGATACTCGACTAGGGACATTTAAGAACAATGATACTAACTATAATTATACAATCTCATGTTCAAGTCACATACTTGAAACTATATAATTTGTATCATTATTCTAAGGAATTTTATTATGTTAACATTTATATAACGCAGTAAATAAAACCATAATAAAATCATTCATTCATTTATTCAATCAAATATAATATCAAAATGTTAAGCAATTATATCAAATAATTGGCCTCTAGGGCATAAACTCTAACAGTCTCCCACTTGCACTAGAGCCAATCACTCGTGTATCTAATACCCATGGAACTAGTGTGACCTTCATGCTTCTGCTGTGACAAAGCCTTGGTCAGTGGATCTGCAACATTATCATCTGTTAGCACTCTTCCTATATGTACATCTCCCCTATCAATGATTTCACGGATGAGATGGTACCGCCTAAGTATATGCTTGGATCGTTGGTGAGATCTGGGTTCCTTAGCCTGTTCAATGGCTCCATTATCATCACAGTATAGAGCAATTGGATCAACAATAGTTAGAACAACACCAAGTTTAGTGATGAACATTTTAATCCACACAACCTCCTTGGCTGCACTAGAAGCAGCAATATACTCTGCCTCTGTTGTAGAATCGGCTACTGTCTCTTGCTTCAAACTCTTTTAGCTAACAGCACCACCATTAAGGCAAAACACAAAACCTGACTGAGACTTATAGTCATCATTGTCAGTCTGGAAACTAGCATCTGTGTAACCCTTTACTGCCACTTCGTCTTCACCTCCATATACCAAGAATGAATTCTTAGTCCTCTTTAGGTACTTGAGGATATTCTTGACTGTTGTCCAGTGAACTTCACCTGGATTCGACTGGTATCTGCTAGTCATGCTCAAAGCATACGACACATCTGGACGAGTACATATCATTTTATACATGATAGATCCAATTGCCAAAGCATAAGGGATCTTTCTCAAACGCTCCTCATCATCTTGTGATTTAAGACATTAGGCCTTAAAGATCTTTATACCATGAGTCATGGGTAAGTGTCCTCTTTTTGCCTCTTGCATGCTGAACCGTTTCAGCACTTTATCAATATATGTACTCGACTTAAAGTCGAAAGCATTTTCTCGATCTATCTCGATAGATCTTGATACCTAAAATGTAGGCTGCATCGCCTAAATCTTTCATGGAGAAACATTTTCCTAACCATGTTTTTACAGCCTGTAATGAAGGAATGTCATTCCCAATAATTAATATATCATCAACATATACTACTAGGAATACAATGTGACTCCCACTAACCTTCTTATATACACAAGGTTCATCTTCATTTTTAATAAAGCCAAACTCTTTGACTGCTTCATCAAATCGAAGATTCCAACTCCGAGAGGCTTGCTTCAATTCATAAATGGATCACTGCAGCTTACATACCTTTCCAGCATCCTTTGGATTGACAAATCCCTTAGGTTGTGTCATGTACACATCTTCAAGGAGATTTTCGTTAAGGAAAGCAATTTTGACATTCATCTGCCAGATTTCGTAATCGTAAAAGGCTGCAATAGTAAGTAAGATCCTGATGGATTTAACCATTGCCACTGGAGAGAAGGTTTCATCATAGTCAACACCTTGAACTTGTTTGTAACCTTTTGCTACCAGTCGACCTTTATAGGTTTGTACATTACCATCCATGTCGGTTTTTTTCTTAAAAACCCACTTACACCCAATTGGTTTTACCCCTTCGGGTGGATCAACCAAAGTCTATACTTGGTTGGTATATATGGAGTCCATTTTAGATCTCATGGCATCAAGCCATCTCTCAGAATCTGGTCCATTCATAACTTCTTGGTAGGAAGCAGGCTCATCCTGATCTATGAGCATCACATCGCCGTTTTGAGTCACAAGATATCCATAATATCTATCGGGCTCTTGGCATGTCCTACTAGATCTATGAATTCCTTCTGTAATTTGAGCAGGTTCACTTTCCACAACATCTTGTGGTTCCTGCTCACGTTCTAACTCAAGTTCAATGATATTCCGTGGTTCTCGAATTTCTTCGAGTTCTACTTACCTCCCACTGTTTCCTTTAGAGACAAATTCTCTTTCTAGAAAAATACCAGTTCGAACAACAAACACTTTGTTCTCAGAAGGTTTGTAGAAATAATACCCTTTTGTTTCTTTTGGGTATCCCACAAAATTACATTTGTCAGATTTGGGTCCGAGCTTGTCAGAATCTAGATGTTTTACAAATGCCTCGCAACCACAAATCTTCATGAACGACATACTAGGATGTTTCCCAGTCCACATCTCATATGGTGTCTTCTGAACCATTTTTGTAGGAACACGGTTAAGTGTGAATGCAGCTGTCTCTAGGGCATGACCCCAGAAGCTTATTGGAAGATCTGCATGACTCATCATTTATCGTACCATGTCCAACAAGGTTCGATTCCTCCTCTCAGACACACCATTCCATTGTGGTGTTCCAGGTGGAGTGAGTTGTGATATAATACCACACTCCTTTAGAAGGTCATCAAAGTCTTGGCTTAAGTATTCACCTCCTCAATCGGATCGAAGGGCTTTTATGCTTTTGCCAAATTGGTTTTGAACTTCATTCTTGAATTCCTTGAACTTTTCAAAGGATTTGGATTTGTGTCTCATAAGATACACATATCCATATCTACTGAAGTCGTCAGTAAATGTAATGAAGTAATAAAACCTACCTCTTGCTAACGAACTCATGGGTCCATATACATCACTATGTATAAGTCCCAATATATCGCTAGCCCGTTCACTGTGTCCAGTGAAAGGGGCTTTAGTCATCTTGCCTAATAAATAAGATTCACATTTTTCATATGATTTAAAATCAAATGAATCCAAAAATCCATCTTTATGGAGTTTTGATATGCGTTTCTCATTTATATGGCTCAAACGACAATGTTGAGGAGATATGCTTGATTTGAATCATTTGATTTAAATCGTTTTGTATTTATGTTATAGATAGGCATTTCCAAATCAAAAATATAAAGATCATTAAACAATTGTACAACACCATAGCATATATCATTTAAGTAAAACGAATAACGGTTGTTCTTTATTTTAAATGAAAAACCTTTCTTGTCCAAACAAGAAACAGAAATAATATTTTTGCTTATAGCAGGCACAAAATAACAATCTTCTAATTCTAAAACTAGCCCAGAGGGCAAAGATAAATGATGAGTTCCTACGGCCAGTGCAGCAATTTTTGCTCCATTCCCAACACGTAGGTCAACCACTCCTTTTGCCAAAGTCCTACTCATTCGGAGTTCCTGCACATTAACACAAATGTGAGAACCACATCCAGTATCAAATACCCATGATGTAGAAGTAGACAAATTGACTTCTATAACATATATACCTGAATCAGAAGTCCCACTTCCTTTCCTTTTCTTCACTTCTTCCAAATAAGCCTAAAGGCACCCCGCTTCCAAAAATATATACCTGAATCAGAAGTCCCACTGTCCAGGTTTTCCACAAAAGTGATAATTACCTTCTTTAGCCACCTCGCCTTTAGGCTTTAAAGCCTGTTTGGTTTTGGAATTGGGTTTGGCACCAGATTTAGATCCTATCTTCTTCTTGCCTTTCCAATTTCCCTTAGCATTCCCCTTTTGCACCATCATTATGGTAGCGGGTCCTTCATTTTTCATGTTATTCACGGCAGTTCTTAACACGCTCAACAACTCAGTAAGGGGTTTCTCAATTTCATTCATAAGATAATTCTTAACAAATTGAGAGTAGTTGTTGTTCAAAGATTGTAAAACAAGATAAGTTTGGGCTTTCGGAGTGATTGGAAAACCTAACCTATCAAGGTACTCAATATACCCAATTATTTTTAGCACAAGTGGACCAACTGGATCACGTTCACCCATCTTGCAGTGATACAACGCCTTGCTTGTATCATGCCTCTCCTGTCGAGCATGCCCTTCGAAAAATTTCTTGAGATGCTCGATCATCTCATAAGCATCCATCAACTCATGTTACTTCTGAAGCTCAGCGTTCATGGTTGCTAGCATGAGACAACTCACATCCAGAGCATCATCTTGATGCTTCTTGTAAGCATTATGTTGACAGCCGGTGCTGCAGGAATGGGCCCATCAAGGACATATAGCTTACACTCTTGTTTGAGGACATTCCTCAAGTTCCTGTGCCAGTCAAGGAAATTAATCCCACTCAACTTGTCTTTCTCAAGGACTGATCGTAGTGAAAGACTACTTGTGTTGTTGTTGTTTGCCATTGATATCTACAATTTATAAGTGCCAAAATAATAAGTCAAATTGCACAGTTGATATTATGTAATTGATAATAGTACATTCAAAATATACCTCCCACTATTTTATTCAAATTAATAGCCCTCACTATTAATTCGGAAAGCATTTTCTATTAAATCTTTCTAGTGAGCCAAGATCCATATTTTATTATAACTTAAGTTAGCTTTTGCTAATCTCTTAAGACACAATTATTTAGGTAGACAACCCTTTTGTCAATTATATCATATATAACTCTTGGATAGTTTGGTAAACAACATTTGTTTCTAGTCCATCTAATGGTACCAACCAAACTCTATGCCTCTAAGTCCACAATCCTATTGAGATAACTTAGTTAAGTCTGGCCCAATGATTTTAACAGTTTTGATATCAAAATTATCATATCGCATCTTACCTAGATAAATAGGGTACTTTTCTTTGGCAAACCTGCATCTATTGATCAAGGTCTTGATTAGTGTTATTCATTGGAAGAGATCTGATTTAGACTTAATAATTTAATGATGGATTTTATTTAAAAAAAATTAGATCTCACCAATTTTAATCTTATTAAGCATGCACATTATTTATCATATCATATCACATACAAGCATAAATAAAGTGCAAAATTAAATGTGTCTCAGTTATGGCCCAATCCACTGTCAATCTTTTCAAGCTAATGAAAGATTGAAGGTCAATCTAAGGTGGTAAAAGATCTTAAAATAAATAGCTTCCTTGGATCTTCCTCAAGCATGTGCCCCCTCTCCATCATCATCTTTCCATCATGTTCTCCATCTTGACATCTTCATCGATTAAAGATTATTACATGACATAAAGAAACCTCGAGTTACATTCGAGGGGATTTAGATGAGAAGAGAATATTACATTAGAATTTATAGAAAGGCACGACATGCAAGCCGTATTTCAAAACCAAAAACCACTAACCTATGGGTCGAAAACCACATGATCCCTGTATTTTGATGATGATGTACTTAGGAATGTATGTATATTATTTTCCATTCCCTACATCATATTATCATCTATTGTTTATTATGCATGCATTATGTTATGGACAAGCATTTCCAGAGATGAGTTTAGCATTGACCCATGGATACGGTTCTATAGATGTCTTCATCCAGTATTAGCAGGATTGAGCATACCTCACCAGTGTTGGTGGCATCTTCTTTGAGATTTTGGTATAACAGTTTATCTTCCCTAGATCGGGTGACAGTTGATCAGCTACCGCGACACTCTATGACCCTCTTGACATTTCAGGTTCTATCGGGATTTATAAAGGGCATGCTGGAGCATTGGGTACCAGATAAGCATGTATTAAGATTTGATACCTAGAGTTGACTCCTACTTTAGAAGAGTACGAGCATCTTACAAATTTTCCATTGGATAGGCCTTGTGCTCAGATGGCTATCGGTGACATGAGCCGACAATTTATGACCTTGACAAGCTTGAGGTGCAGAGTTTTCCTGGATGAGATTTCATCGGGGCATGTAGTGTCCACGAGTTTCTTGATTGACAAATTTGGGTATAGACGCAGCTTTTTGTTTAGCTTTCGTGTCAGGGATCAAGGACCCATTTTATATTTTTCCATGTTCAGGGCTCAGCTCTCCCTATAGCTTTATTACTCACTCAGCTAGCATGAACTATCTTCCTTTGGCCGGTATGAGGGTTGTGACCACATATCATCTACTGGCTGTTATGGCACAGTTTGACTAGTTTCAGGATATTCATCCCTTTGACGGGACAGTGGGTCAGTGTTTGTCATCTCGGCTTCTATCAGCAGAGGATTTGTCCAAGATTTATGACTATTGGACCCGTCGAGAGAGGGCTGACTTCTTGACTAGCCATCTAGGTCACTCTCTAGAGTATTCTGCATGGTTGAAGGCAGAGATTGCATCGGTAAGGGTTGTATCCTCTGAGCCGGATATTAATTCTGATAGTGGGGAGCCTATGGAGTACCCTAATTCTCCCATTGAGGATGAGTTATTTACTGGTTTGTCAGTAGCTCCGGTTGATTCCCCTAATATTTTTGCTGCTATGACTCTACATTCTGTAAAGTATTTAGAGTAGAGTTTACATCTGATAACATTTGAGAAGGATCAGACTAGGGCCTTGATGTTGATAGCTCTTTCTGATAGAGATGTCGCTCTGGTTGAGAGAGATGATGTTGTAGCTCACAGTGATACCGTTGTTGTTGAGCAGGATGAGGCTCGATCATTTAGGGATGCAATTGTTGTTGGGCAGGATGAGGCTCTAGCTACCCGAGATGCTGCCACTACAAATAGTACTGCATTGAGATCTCATACTACTGACATTGTTGCAAAGATAAGTGCATTTATTGATGATCACGGTCATACCATACAAATGGCCATAGATCTCCTGGCTCGTGTGGATACCCTAGAGCAGGAGTTCATAGATTTACCTCCATCTACTTAAAGGGATGTTGTGTTAGACTTGATGGCTCGCTTATCCACTGGTTTATAGATTAGCTTTGATTTTTTGCATAGATTAGGTTAGCCATTTTTGTCATGTACAGGATACATTATATATATCAAATAATATTATATGGCAAGGAAATATGTTTTGATCCACTTTCCTTTTAGTTATACCTTATTACTTGCTCGATAGTTGTATGTTCTCCAGGACTTTTGATCCTTATGTATTTTGAACTCATCCTTGATGAATGGACATTGGGTGGTCTTATGATCTTTTAGAATGGATCATCAATCTTTGTATTCCCCTACCCTTTGGTGTCTTGGGACTGGTTTCTAAATGTGGTTATGGATAGGATTTTGGCTTTCCACTCTGAGGTTGACCGCCCCACAGATGGTCGTTGGTACTCCCTTGTATGAAGGAGACCAGGTAGTTCCATCTCTTATGGATTGGTGTTTCTCTTTGAGGATTCAACCGCAGCTTAGATGGTCATCGGTTTTTCTCCCATTTGTGTGGGGAGACTAGGTAGTTCCATCCATGTGGTCTAAGCTGATGAGGTGTGATTTAATCGCCCTATAGATGGTCGTAGATGTATTCCCGTGTATTGGGGAGATCTGGTAGTTCCATCTCTTATGGTTTGGTTTGGAAGTTTGAAGGATGATCCCAGTACCGTTGACAGGGTTTTATATTTTTGCAGGGGTGAGACCGCACCGTGAATGGCTACTTACATACTCCCATTGATGAGGGAGAGATCAGGTCTGCGTTGTTCCAACCTAACGTGAAAAGGTTGAAAGTTTTATGTGGTAAAGAGGGTTTTTTTTTTGTTTTTGTAAAGATTAGACTAGACCATAAATGGATGCCTCCGTACTCCCATGTATTAGGGAGATTAGGTCTGCGTAGTTCGTCCCTGGTGGGACAAACTGATGTTGTGAAGGGTGTAGATTTCTTTGTGTTTTGTAAACGTTAGACTAGACCATAAATGGCTTCCTACGTACTCCCGTGTATTGGGGAGATCAGGTTTGCGTATTTCGTCCCTGGTGGGACAAACTTGAAAGTTGTATGTAGTGAGAGGTTTTGAAAACCTGAATTGAATAATGGATTTAATCTAGAACCAGGATGCTGGTTTGATAGTAACTTCATACATAATACCGTTTGACGGTGTCTGAGTTGATGAGTTGGGGAAATTCCTCGCCATCCATCTTTTATAATCTGAGGGCTCCTCCTGTCAATACCTCATTGACAACAAACATGCCTTCCCAGTTTGGAGCGAATTTTCCTTTAAATTATTCTTGGTTGTCAAGGACCTTCTTCAAGACCAAGTCATTTTCTTTGAACCGCCGTAGCTGAGCTATCTTGTTGTAGGATCGAATGATCCTCTATTGGTATAATTGACCATGGAAGATGGTTGTGGCTCGCCTTTCATCTATTAGAGATAATTGGTGGTACTGATCTTGTAACTATTGGTCTTCATCTATCTGAGAATCTATCAACACTCTCAGGGATTCCATTTCCACCTCTATGGGGAGCACTGCTTCCATGCCATAGGTTAATGAGTAGTGGGTTACCCCAGTAGAAGTGTGCATTAATGTTCTGTAGGCTAATAGAGTCAGAGGGAATAAGTCAGGCCATCCTTTATGATTATCGGACATCTTTTTTCATGATCTTTTTTATATTCTTATTAGTCGCTTCAATAACACCATTAATCTTTGGACGATAGATGATGGAGTTGAGATGCTTGATGTGAAATTTACTGCATAATTCCTCTAACATGTGGTTGTTGAGGTTTTTGCCATTATCTGATACAATCACCTCTGGTTGTTCATATTGACAAATGACATTATTTCCGATGAAACCAATGATCACCTCTTCGGGGATCCTAGAGGTAGATTTTCAGTGCCGTGAGTAGCGCCGGGGCACTGGGGTCGTGCCAGATCAAGTTGGGACATGTTTTCGGGCAAATTTTGATACTTTTTTTACTCTAAATTGGATTGGGTTTCCTCCTAAGCTAAAAATTGGACTTGTAGCCTATAAATACATGATGTGAGGCATATAATAGAGAGGGGATTAGATAGTAGATTAGAGTAGAGACATAATAGAATAGATTTAGGTAAAACCCTAGTTCTTAGTTAGTCATTAGAGATTGAAGCAACTTGAAGAACACTGAAGATTCAAAGCAGGAGTGGAAGAGGAGTCTCAATACTGCTGACAATAGATTTTATTCTCTTCTCTAATCTTACATTTATCTTTTAATGTTTATTCAGTTGTAGATTCTTGATTTTAATTCAATATAAATGAACTAAATTTCTTGTTTAAGATTTGCAATGGATTTTATTGCATAGCTTATTTTAGTTTGCTTCTCTGTATATGATCTATTCTATGGATTGTCTATTATGATTGTGAATAATTATTTAATTGTCTAGCTAACAATTACCATGATAATTTATATGAATTGGGGAGATGAAATATAGATTTAGATCTGATTATAATAGCATGTGATTATGTTTTCTGCATGGTGATGGAATTTATGATTTGTGTTTAGGATAGGAATATACCTTTACACTGTTTACGATAGGTGGTTATAAATACTAATAATTTCCTGATTAACAATCAAGAATAGTGAGCATAATTAATAAGAAGTATTTTAATATAAGTAAAAAAATAAGTGAGTCGTGATCTTAAATCTCCATAACCTGATTTTCAACTAGTGGTAGTAGTAGTAGTTTAATTATATATTTTAATTCACAATAATAAATCGATTGTTTAAATAAAATTTCTTTGGTTAAGAACTAGTACTTGGTGATCTTTATTAAATAATTCCTTGTGGGAAAGATACTCTACTTTCATTTTATTACTTATTGGTCGTGTATACTTGCACGTATGTTTTGATTGTGAAATCGAGCAACAAGTTTTTGGCGCCATTGCCGGGGAATTAATTTAATAATATTTGCCAATATTATTTTTTATCAAATTAGTTTTAATTTAAAAGTTTTTTTTTATTTTCTTTAATTCTCTTTTTATTTTATTATTCTTTATTTTTAGGTTCCATGGAGGAATTTAATTATCAATGGTCGTATAATGACTCAGCCAAGGGGAGCGGAGATTGATGGATTCGCGACACTTTCTACATTATCAACACAGATTGAGACATTTTCGAGGAGGTTGGACGCTTTTGCAGCACAACGTCATCAAAGTGTGACAATTACTTGTGATTATTGTGCTAGAAATCATTTGAGTCATCAATGCGCCATCAGTTTTGAGCCGATACAGTATGGCGGTGATTACCCCAACAATTATGCTTATCCCAACAACTATTATCAGGATTAGGGGTATCACCCAGATTTTTCATGGAGCCATACCTATCAAGATCAATTTTATGTTCCAAATCCAACATACTCACCAGAGTTCTCGTGTCCACTTCCACTACAACATGAAGAAAATTCAAATTTGGAGGAAATTTTGTCAAAGTTCATAGCTTCAAGTGAGGAGATGATGATTAATCAAGAGATATCGAGTCAAATTTTTGCAAACTAGATGGAACAGCTACTTAGTGCCTCAAATAATTGCCCTCAATACACTTGGCCTTATAACATGGATTCTGAGACTGATGGAGAGCCCGAACCAAATCTGTAACTGGATGTGCCAAATGATATAGATGTTGAAAGAGAGGAGACACTTGGGGAACAAGAAAAGGAGATTGGTGAAGATTTAACTTTGAGTACCAATGAAGATGAGCCAATTTTGATAGTGTCCCATGTACCTTCTCCATCAAAGTTCAAGGATCCAGGCAGTTTTCCAAGACCATGTCCAATTGGTAGTCATGCCATATGCAGGGCTATATGTGATACGAGAGCTAGCACAACTTTAGAGCTATGGTGGGATGAGAAAGGGAATATAGAAGAAGAACCTGTTGTGTTTGACAAGCATCCATGTCACAATCTTTTCACAGACATAATGGGGAAAACACCTAGTTGTTTGCCATACTTAATGGGGATCCTATCTAAAAAGAGAATGCTAGGTGACTTAAATTTAATGGCCATTACTAATGGAAATCTCCCAAAAGATACATTGCTACTGATGGATAGAAGATTCCTCAATTTTCGTAAGGGAATCAGATATAGAGTTGTAGAAGTCAGGTTGAGACTATAAACCAATCGCTTATTAGGAGGCAACCCAAGTTTAATTTTTAGTTTTTCTTTTTATTAGATTTTATATTAGTAGCTTTGAATTTGCATTTATTTAGGATTTAATAAAAATTGTTTCTATCGTGGTTTTACAGGTTATTCAACTCAAATTCAAGTGTGGTGCCCAATTTGTTCCATGTGCCTAGCCTATTCTCCAAACTTAGCGGACAAAGTGGAAGATTACTATAATTTTTAGGGAAGTCTTTTGCTTTACTTTTTCCTATTTCAGCCATTGAAGACAATGTCAAGTTTAAGTTTGGGGGCATTTTAGTGTCGTGTTACATATAGTTAGTTATTTATGTAGTAGTTCTTTATTTTTTATGTGTTAGTAGTGTGTGTTTTTTTAGGTTGCATATAATACATGGTAATTAATTGCATATGCATATATGTGGTTCATTAGTATGTGTTCATGTAGTATAATTGCATTTTTTTTGCATGAATCTGTGCGATCGGTTGTTGTGGTCTTAGCTCTGCCTATGATAAGATTGGTTTTGCATGTTAACTTGGACATTGTTGATAATTGATGATGAGTTCTAATTTTAATCATGATAGTAATCTGAGACTGTCTGAAACTTATGTAACCAGTTAGCGCTTAAAGTTTAACTGTTTTAATCCACTTAGTTCAAGGGTTTCATAATTTTTTTTCGGGGGGGAAATCTTGGTTAAAATTTAAGAAAATTAGTGAAATGGCAATAAAGGTTGGAATGACGTAAAAACTTGAGTTTGGGGGAGTTTGATGAGTGGGTTTTATACCTACAAATCGGCCTCTAATTCGAGTTTAAACTGTGTTAATTCTATATTTTTATGTTTTATTTTACTTGTTTAGTGTTGTTTTGTGTTTAGGTGTGGTGGCATGGCATTTGGACTTAAAGAGGTGGATTCATGGAAAGACTTGGCTAGATTAGGAGCTAAACTTGGAAAATAGCAGAAGGTACCACCGTTAGGGCGGCTTATTACATGTACGGGAAAGCCAGACTCCTGTTTCTTTTGAACTATTACAAAGGCATGAAAGGGAGAGGTTGGCTTGGTCTGGAACTCAATTGGGCGTGTAATTTAAGTCAAAATACATGTCTTAGGCATAGAATGAACAACGACAAGGAGATTAATCTTACAATCAATTAACATTGTTTGGAGAAATAATTTGACCAAGAGCATTGGAGGAAGACTTTGAAGGAGAAATCATGATATTTGCATATTGAAGCAGAGGAGAAGGGTGGTTCTAGATTCATTCTTTTCATTAATTCAATAATTGTGATTGGAATGATGTTTACTTTGATTAAATCAGTTTTTATTTCATCTTTGATGAACTAATTTACTTTTAAGGCTTATAACGGATCCTTGAGTTGAACGATGATTATGTAGCTTTGATTTTCAGTTTAATAATCTATGTTTCAAATTATCTATATTAATTTGTGCTTAAATCTATGAATTGTTTGATCACCAATTCTATGTGGACTTGTATGAATTCGAGAGAGGAAATATGAGTTTAGAATTAGTCAGTATAGCATGTTTTCTTGAGTTCTATGATTGAATGGGATCTTGATGAATGTTAGGGTAGAGATATGCCTAGCATATCATGTAATCAGATAGAGAACTTGAACTTAAACCTTCTTTGATTATAATACACATAGAGATATAGTGAATTAGTTAATTAAGGTGTTTAACTTAATTCTATCAAATTTGTGGATTTATGTTAATACGGTATTAGTGCATTGAGAGATGACTAGTTCTACTTGAGTGTTCTTGATTAATAAACTGGGATAGTGCATTAAACTGGAATAAAGGGTAATAATCGGAGTGATATTTAGAGTGAAGTTGTAAGCTTAATTCTCCAATATTTGATTGAAATTACAGTTTTTAATGTTGTTGATTGTTTGGTATTCTTAGTATTTTTAATATTTTAGTTATAACTCTTAAATTGGAAAGTTTAATAAAATTTGGATTGATAGAAAGCTGGTAATTATACGGTTAATTTCATATTTAATCTATATGGGAACGATACTCAAGTTATCATTATATTACTTGTTGACCACGTGCACTTGCGTGTGAGCGTATTTAGAATTTACCCAATAATTTTTTAGCGCGATTGCCGGGGACTAGTATTGATTTTACTGTTTTGTAATATCAATTTAATTAGTCCAGTTTTACTTAAACACTTTTTCTTTTTCTTTTTCAAACTCGGTCCAAAAACCTAAACTTGTTTCTATTTGAGGACAATATTGAGAAACGGTTTTAAAGGCTAAGTAAGTGGATTAGAGACACAAGGGGAAACTTTGAGAATTCTGAAAAAGAAGAAGTAATGGCTGCCAAGGACCAGAAAGTGTTGATGGATTTTGCTACACCTAAGGTGACTGAGCTCCAGTCGAGTATCAGCAGGCCAGCTATAGCTGCAAATACTTTTGAGATTAAGTCCGAGACTATTTAGATGATTTAGAACTCAGTTGAGTTTAGGAGACTTGCAAACGATGATCCGAATGAATATTTGGTAAGCTTTTTGGAGATATGTGACACCTTCAGTTATAATGGGGTGTCGGATGACACTGTAAGACTTCGATTGTTCCCATTCACATTGCGGGATAAGGCGAAGAGTTGGTTACACTCTCTACCCCGGGGATCAATAACTACATGGGAAGACCTCGCTCAAAAATTTCTAGCCAAATTTTTCCCACCAGTAAAACTGTAAAAAATGAGAAATGAGATTACAATGTTTAAACAACAACATGGGGAATCATTGTATGAGGCATTGGAGAGGTGCAAGGAATTGCTTAGGAAGTGCCCACATCACGAATTACCTAAATGGCTGCAGATGAACACATTCTAGAACGGGTTAAATGGGAATCTTAGGACCAGTATAGACGCAGCTTCGGGTGGAGCATTTATGGCCAAAAGTTACGAGGAGACGTATGAACTGATAGAGACAATGGCAACTAACAACTACCAGTGGCCCACGACAAGATTACCACAACCTAAGGTAGCTGGAGTGTTAGAGTTAAATGGAGTGACGGCGTTAGTAACACAGATTTCAGCACTATCGAAGAAGGTGGATGTTTTGTCGGGAGTGCAAACTCAGCAGATTGCAGTTATTTGTGAATTGTGCGCGGGTGAACATCCTACGGAATAATGTGCAATCAACCTAGCATTAGTACTATTTGTGGGTAGCTACAATAGGATTCCACAGAATATGTATCAGAATGCATACAATCTGGGGAATAGGAATCACCCTAATTTTTCGTGGAGTAATAATCAGAATCAACAAGCTCCACGCAATCTTATCCCCCAAGATTTCAGAATCAACATCAACAAACAGCTCAACATTAAGAGAGAAAAACAAAATTAGAAGAGTTGTAATATTAATGATGAATAAGTTTGTGTTGATTAAAGATTAAATTGATATTTCCATTGTGTTGGGATTATTAGTGGTAGTGAAAATCGTCATTTTTTCGATAATAATTGATTTCTGAAGGTTAAATTGACCAATCGGGTAATTAATCGGATAAATGAGCAAATAATTGCTATTAGTTCACATACATATAACTATTTGTTCACGTGAATGGAACTATTGATACACATAATGTACTATTAAGGGAGGTGGTACAAGTTTGATAATACTTGTAGGACTAAATTAAAAATGGAGGAAAAGATGAAGGTACTATACTATAATAATTCTATCCCCAAAACGTGCAATTATCGAAACTATGTTTTCCTATAAATAGAAACTCCTTCTTTCATTCTCACCAATTCACTAAGACTCACAAGGGAAATTATAGAGAGAAAAGCTATAGAGAGAGAAGTTATGGAGAGAAAGAAGAAGAGTAGTCTGTTACTTCACTATTCCAGTATTCAGTCTTCTTCTAAGGTAAGGGATATTATTTTTGTTCAGTATTCGAGAGAAATAATATTTTCTTCCATAATCTATAGTATTTGAGTAATATTATTTCGTTTCATATTCCTAATTATACACTCATTCTGCTAAAATATTACTTTCTATACTCCGTGAAATTAGTAGAATATCCTTGATATTTGCAATTCATCGAGTATCTTTTTATAAAAATATTATTCTGAGCATTCTTAGTTATTATTGATCTTTTTATGCCAGAATACTATTCACAAAGTATTATTCACAAAGTACTATTCTTGAGTACTATTCTTAGGTACTAATCACGAGTACTATTCATGAAGGACTATTCATAGGGTACTATTCACTCAAGTACTATTCACCTGGGTACTATTCATGACAAAAATTGATTTCTTTGTTGTCCAAATCATTTTTGATACAATATTATTCTTGAATTTTATTCCACAAAGAAGTATCATATTGACAATTTGGACATTATTGAATTCAGGATAAATTAAATTATAAATCTTTAAAAATTTATCCTTTGCTTTCTTTTAATTGAATTCTTATATCATTGTTATCATCTTCATGCTTATATTGTGATGAAAGTCATATGTGGCTTACGTGCATAAATGGACTGTTGATTGGTATGATTATGACCAGGTATCATTCGGTATAATCATGACCTATAATATTACAAATGGTAATTCAGTTATGTGGATTATTTATCAAGCTGAGTCTCAGCGATAAAATTGATGATAAACTTTTTAAATCATAGAAGATAGTAGATAGCATGCTCTACATGACTCTTCTAATGGATTGCTTATTCTGCTACAGTTAAACTTGATGTTTATTATATTTTATCAGTTTAACACTATTAAAGGCTAACAATAATTTATTTTGCATTATCTTAGTCATAATATTTCTTATTGGGGCTAGTTGAGCTCACCCTTTTGCTTTTATTATTCTCTTTAGGAAATGAGAACGTAGCCGGGACTAGTCAGGGAATGGAGTGATGGTCTGAGATGGTTGTTTTAGCAGTCCTCACTATTTAGTGTGATAATAAATGTAATGAGGATTGAATTTGAGTTTGGATATTGTCTATGAGACAATATTTGTGTAAAACTCCCAACTCATATTGTATAATTAAGTTTGTATTTATATTCAGTACCATGTATTTGGCGACCCAAGACGGGTGATATATACCTATTTTGAGGGCGTCACAGTTGGTATCAAAACTTAGGGATATGATCCCTAGCTAAGATGTGAGACTAGAACTATGAGGGGAGAGACGTGTAATTCCTTCGCTAGTATGACCTACCTAAGTTTATTTGTTATTTAATTGGTCAGTCAGAATATAGGGATAATATGTGGCATGTTAATTAACCTTTATTTTGTGGCAGTGTTTGAAAATGGCATCTAAAAATGTTGAGATGAGCAATGAAGCACATGAGACCGTTGAGTCACCAACGATCAATACCTAGGATAATGTGCAACCAAAAGATAATAATCCTAAGGTAAACAACAACACCAATAAAATGATGAATGATGGGATGTTCAGAGGCTTTATTCAATTCATGCAACATCAGGCGAGAGCGGCTCCTATTCAAAATGCAGGTGGAAACACTAGCAACTCACAAATGGTCACCGCTAAGCAATTTAAGGAGCTGGGACGATCAGAGTTTTGGGAAAAGCCAGAACCACTTAAGGCGGAGATGTGGATAAAGTAGATCACCAAGATATTCGAGGTCTTGGGATGCTCCGAGGAGCAAAAGGTTTCCTTTGCCACCTTTATGTTGCGAGGATAGGCAGATTACTGGTGGGAATCTGTAAAGTGTACTCAACCTACCGCACTGAAGATATCTTGGGAGAATGTCCATGAACTGTTCAACGACAAGGACTTTCCCGAAAGTATTCATCACATGAAGGAGGTAGAGTTCATCAAGCAGGATCAAAATAATATGACCGTGTCGTAGTACGAAGCTAATTTTTCCGAGTTGTCTCGGTTTGCGTCCCACTTGGTTGATAATAAGGAGAGAGAATGACGCGGATGTTTCTAAGAGGTTTGAAGCCCGAGATATGTCAATACCTCATTTCTCACAAACTTTACTTGTATTCAGATGTTGTAAATATGGATTAGTTATTGGAGCACGAATAATGAGTCAACCCAACCAAGAGAGAGCAGCGGAAAAAATGATAATACCTGTTGTAGCAGTCATCGAAGCGGTGACAACAAATGTGGGGGGAATCAACATGCCAGAAATGGTAACAACTTTGGTGGTAATCATGACCAAGACAATAGGAGCGGAAATTTTAAGAAAAGAAGATTCAACAATGATGGAAAGACGTCAGCACCAGCACACGTTGATAAAGAAGGAGAACGACCACCGATCGTATGCTTCAAATGCGGAAGGGAGGGACCCATCAGTCCAAACTGCACGATGCAGTCCAAAGCGTGTTATAATTGCAAAAAAGGTCACCTAGCTCGATTTTGTCATGCAGTGAAGCCAATTCTAGTTGGGATGGTGACACCAAATGCCGTCCCAGAGAAGTTAAAGCCTGTAGTTCAAGGGAGAGCATTTTTTGTGACCTCCCAAAAAGCAAGGAACCCGAACGAAGTCATCATGGGTAAGCTAATTATAAACTCTAGCGAAGTCTATACCTAATTTGATACCAGTTCTACCAATTATTTTATTTCTCCCACTTGCACTCAACATTTAAATTTAACTCAGGAGAAATTAGACTTTGACTTATCTGTTGAAACTCCGTTGGGAGAAACCTTCATTACATCCAATGTTTATAAGTCTTGTTTGATTTAAATCGGTAACCGCACGTTACCTGTTGATCTCATCTCTTTGAAAATACTTGCATTTGATGTGATTTTAGGGATTAATTGGTTAACTACTCATCATGCTAAAATTGATTATTTTTATAAGGTTGTTAGTTTTCATATTCCTAACCAACCTATTATGCGAATTCAAGCAACCAAATCACTAAAGTCATTCACTGTCATATCAAGCCATAAAGCTATTCGTTTATTGAAAAATGGATGTCAAGATTTCTTAGCCCATGTCACGGACTCAAACAAAAATACGTCAAATGCGAGTTCTGGCTTGAGGAAGTAGCATTCCTTGGGCACATGATATCAAATCAAAGAATATCTGTTGACCTAGCAAAAATTAAAGTAATTCAAAGCTGGGAGCAACCTAAGTCAGTTACCGAAGTACGTAGTTTTTTGGGCTTAGCTGGTTATTATCGGATATTTGTAGAAGGGTTTTCTCGAATTGATACTCCATTAACTCCACTAACTCGAAAAGAAACAAAATTTGGTTGGAGCGAGAAATGTGAAAAGAGTTTTCAAGAACTCAAGAAGAGGCTTATTTCAGCACATGTTCTGATAATACCATCTGGTTCGGAGGGATTTGTCATCTACAGCGATGCTTTAAGCAGAGGGTTAGGATGTGTTCTCTTGCAACATGGGAAATTCATAGCCTATGCCTCACAAAAACTTAAAGAATACGAGAGGAATTATCCTACTCATGATCTAGAGCTGGCAGCAGTCATTTTCGCACTTAAAATCTGGAGGCATTACCTGTATAGGGAGAAAGTGGAGATCTATACGGATCATAAAAGCCTGAAATATTTCTTCACCCAAAAGGAACTCAACACGCGACAATGACGTTGGCTCGAGCTGTTAAAAGATTATGATCATAACATTCAATACCATCTTGGAAAAGCGAACGTGGTAGCTAACGCGTTGAGTAGAAGATCATATGCGGGTACGAGTGAGATATTGTCAAAGCAAAGGCCCATTTTCTATGACTTACAAATGATGGAGATATAGTTAAAGACTCCAGGGACCCATGTGATGATGTCAAATATACGAGCAGAACCAACTTTAATCGATAAAGTTAAAGCTGCTCAAGCTAAAGACCTGGAGCTAATGCGTATGAGGAAGAAAGTACAAAAAGGTGCTATCCTGGAAGCAAGAATCGATGAAAAAGGAATACTTCGAGTCAACTCCAGACTTTTTGTTCCTAACGACTCTGACTTGAAGTATAAAATCATGATGGAGGCGCACAACACACCGTTTGTAATCCATCTTAGGAGTACCAAAATGTATCATGATCTTTGACATACATTTTGGTGGAGCAATATGAAAAAAGAGATCGTGGAGTTTATCTAAAGGTGTCTAACTTGTCAACGAGTCAAGGCGGAGCATCAAGTGCCAAAAGGTCCATTGCAACCTCTTGAAATTCCAGAATAGAAGTGGGAGCACATTACCATGGATTTCTTTACAGGTCTTCCTAAGGTTTCTCAAGGCATAGATACAATTTGGGTCATTGTTGATAGATTGATCAAGTCTACGAGAAACTTATTCACTTGAACGTCTTGCTCGTATATACATAAATGAGATTGTAAGATTGGATGGTATGCCAGTATCCATAGTTTCTGATCGAGGCCCAAGATTCACTTCATGATTTTTGGTTAGTTTGCAAAAAGCTATGGGCACGGATTTACGATTTAGTTCATCATATTATCCTCAAATGGACGGGCAATCGGAGAGGACTATTCAAACTTAGAAGATCTATTAAGACTCTGTGTTCTTGATTTCAAAGGAAGTTGGGACAAGTTCTTGCCATTGGTGGAGCTTTCCTACAACAATTATCAAGCAAGTATTGGCATGGCTCCATTCGAGGCGTTGTATGGGCGCAAGTGTCGTTCTTCAGTATGTTAGGATGAGGTGGGTGAAGTAACGTTGTTGGGACCGAAATTTGTAAGCATGAAAACGGAAAATATTCAAATGATCCGACAACGTATAAAGACCTCACAAGATTGACAAAAGAGTTATGTTAGTCTTCATCGAAAGGACGTATAATTCAATGTTGGAGAGCATGTGTTGTTACGTGTTGCTCCATGGAATTGAGTTACAAGATTTGGAAAGAGGGGAATGCTCAATCCTCGATTCATTGACCCATTTGAAATTCTCTATTAAGTTAGAACTGTAGCCTATAGACTCGCCTTACCACCAAGTATGTCTCGTGTTCATAACATTTTTCACATATCTATGTTACGTAAATATGTGAAAGACCTGAACCACATTATTGAATTAGAATTAGACGAGATAGCGAAAGATTTAAAGTATGAAGAGGTACCTATTAAAATCTTGGATAAGAAGGATCATATTCTACGCTCCAAGGTTATACCTCAAGTCAAAGTTTTGTGGAGAAACCATGATGTTGAGGAAATGACCTGGGAGTTAGAATCTGAATTGAAATCAAGGTATCCTCACCTCTTTGACATACCAGGTACGTACCTTAATTTCGAGGACGAAATTTCATATGAAGGGAGGTTCTAAGACCTTAACTTTTATGAATAAAGATTTTTTTTCTCAAAATATATTTTTGAATATTATGGTGTGGATTTGATATAATGTTATAGTTGTGGGTAATATTTACAAATTTCGCAAAGTAAGCAAGTTGTTATAAAATATTCGATTGGTCGGGGAATATTCGTTTTAGCAGGGAATATTCGTACGATGGAAAAATCATTGGTGGACCCCACAACAGAAGTATTGTCGGAGTTATAAAATAACAGAAATGTCTTTTTATAAAAATAATGACGAAAGTTATACCATTAAACTGTTTAAATACCCGATGATAAAGGTATAGTAATACGCGTGGTTGCATAGTAGTACACGATATTGATTATTGATGCTTACATGAGAAGTCACTCAGTTATACTCAATTATTGCGACAGTAATTGCTGCATAATATCTCTCATATTATTGATTCAATTATTGTCATAGTATCATTTGCATAATATTTTATATTTTTAAATCAATAATTGAGACAATAAATTTATTCATATTATTATTTGCAATATTGAAGATGTCTAGAAAGTTCTGTCGAAGAAAATGGTTTGGTCACCTAATTGCACGCCAATAGGAAGAAATCCTTATCAGAAAGCCCCCTCTTTGCTAGGATTGATCTATTTGTTAAATATTGTGAGTTATAATATTAATGATGAATAAGTTCGAGTTGATTAAAGATGAAATGGATATTTATATTATGTTGAGATTATTAGTGTTAGTGGAAATCGTCATTTGTTTCGATAATAATTGATTTCTAGAGGTTAAATTGACCAATCGGGTAATTAATCGGATAAATGAGCAATTAATTGCTATTAGTTCACATGCATATATAACTATTTATTCACATGAATGGAACTATTGATTCACATGATGTACTATTAGGGGAGGTGGTGCAAGTTTGATAATACTTGTAGGACTAAATTAAAAAAGGAGGAAAAGATGAAGGTACTATACTATAATAATTCGAGCCCCAAAACATGCAATTATCGAAACTATGTATTCATATAAATAGAAGCTCATTCTTCTTTCATTCTCACCAATTCACTAAGATTCACAAGAGCAATTATAGAGAGAGAAGTTATAGAGAGAAAGAAGAAGAGTAGTCTGCTACTTCACTATTCTAGTATCCAGTCTTCTTCTAAGGTAATGGATATTATTTTTGTTCAGTATTCGTGAAAAATAATATTTTCTTCCATACTCTGTAGTATGTTAGTAATATTATTTCGTTTCATATTCATAATTCTTCACTCATTCTGTTAAAATATTGCTTCTATACTCCGTGAAATTAGTAGAATATGCTTGATATTTACGCTTCATCCAGTATCTTTTCATGGAAATATTATTCTAAGCATTTTTGATAATTATTGATCTTTTCATGTCGAAATACTATTCGCGGGGTACTATTCACAAAGTACTATTCACAAAGTACTATTTTCGAGTACTATTCATGAGTACTATTCACGAAGTACTATTCACTCGGCTACTATTCACCCGGGGTACTATTCATGACAAAAATTGATTTCTTTGCTGTCCAAATTATTTTTGATACAATATTATTCTTGAATTTTACTCCACAAAGCAGTATCATATTGACAATTTGGACATTATTGAATTTTGGATAAATTAAATTATAAATCTTTAAAAACTTATCCTTTACTTTCTTTTAATTGAATTCTTATATTATTGTCATCATCCTTATGCTTATATTGTGATGGAAGTCATCTGTAGCTTACGTGCATAGATGGACTGTTGATTGGTGTGATTATGACCAGTAATCATTCGGTATAATCATGACCTGTAATGTTACAAATGATAAAAGTCATCACTGACTCGTAGTACATTGATGGACAGTTGTTGGTATGATCATGATCATTGGTGAAAACACGAATATCCTTGGCCCGTAGTGCATGGATAATTCAGTGATGTGGATTATTTATCAAGCTGAGTCTCAGCGATAAAATTGATGATAAACTATTTAAATCATAGAAGATAGTAGATATAATGCTCTACATGGCTCTTCTAATGGATTACTTGTTCCGCTGCAGTTAAACTTGATGTTTATTGTATTTTATCAGTTTAACACTGTTGAAGGCTAACAATAATTTATTCTACATTATCTTAGTCATAATATTTCTTACTGGGCTAGTTGAGCTCACTCTTTTGCTGTCATTGTTCTATTTAAGAAATGAGAACGTAGCCGGGACTTATCGGGGAACGGAGTGATGATCCGAGATGGTTGTTTTAATAGTCCTCACTATTTAGTGTGATAATAAATGTAATGAGGATTGAATTTGAGTTTGGATATTGTCTATGAGACAATATTCATGTAAAATCTCTCAACTCATGTTGTATAATTAAGTTTGTATTTGTATCCAATACCATGTATTTGGCGACCCAAGATGGGTGGAAATATGTGTCAAGTAATGTGTATGTATATTGGTGATAAATGAAAATATATTTATTACGAATAATTATAAATAATTTTTTTAGAATTGTTAATCATTATAAATTATATTCTTATAGTAATTAATTTTGTTGTAGAAATGTTTTTATTATTTATTTTCCATGAAAATATGATTATATATTATTTAAATAATATATGAGATGATTATAAATTTATTATAATAATTATTTTATTATATAAATTTATTTGAGACTAATTAAGTGATTAATATAACTTAATTAATAATGTTATATCGCAAGATAATTCAGAGATATGAAATCCAAACCCTAATTCTAGATTTGGAATAAGGAAAGAGAATAATAATATAATACTATTATTTTTATTTCAGTGCTATAAATATGTATGTTATGTGTGTAAGGTTAATCTGGGGACCAATTTTATTATAACCTGATAAAATCCTAGTATTACTGATAAACCCTAGTTTCGAAGTCAAATAAGACTTTAAAATCTGTTAAGTCACTGTGGTATGTGGTATATGATATGTATTATTGGTTTTAACGCTAATGATGGAAAACCCTAATTAGTAATTTTTAGAAACTAAATTTCATTTTAAACCCTAAATTAAAATCCTACAAAAATCAAATATTTGGGAACCTTAGGGTCAAACCCTAAGGGTTGGGACAATTGACAAGTTTGCCATTAAAATTTCAAGGCTAATGACCACAATGCCCTTTTTGTCCCATTTGTTGAAATAATTGCTAGCAAATCTTACCATATATTGGCAAGTCATCAACCCTAGTCTAGCTAGGAGCTAATAAACTCCATCTCTCAGCCATGTAATCATCCAAATATATTGCATACAAGTTATAGATAAGATCTAAGAGAGAGAAAAGTCATTATTTGCCTCATTAGTTCATCACACTCAACCTAAAACTCTCTCAACTCCAAACCTCCGAAATATATTGCTATATCAGTCTCAGAAACAAGCCCCACCATCTCCTCTAATAGATCATAAGCATAAAATCAAGAATTTGTTCATAGAAAGGTAAAAACCTAATTTGAAATCTGATCTTGAAGGCCATGTTAAATGTTATGATTTTGTGTTAAAACATGTTGTATGTAGTATATATTGATGATCTGGGTTACTAGATGTTAAATCTATAACATCTAGATGCTCGGATTTGAAGTTTTGAAAAAATCTGGAAAATTTTATTTTTATTATCTGACAATGAATGTCAGACCTCATATCTCAGTGACTTTTAATTATTTTTGTGTTTTGAAAGTTTGTAGTTGTTGTATGCTATGAGATCTTTGATATGAAACTGGAATCTAGCCCAGATCATGAACAAGTTAAAATTTATGGCTGGTCAAACCTAGTTTACCGAGCATGACTTTCCAAATCTGGAGAACTCAGATCGTGCCCAGAAGGCTCTGACAAGATCTTCATGGGCTCGGATCTGATAGTGGTTTGATGATATGTTATTGTTGTTGCATCTAAGTTGTAGTATGTTGATTAGACTACATGTGTATGCCTTAAAATCTCCTAAACATCAAATAGATTTATTGTAGTGGATGGTCAAAGTAGGCCATCCGGTCATATTTTCTATTTCTAGAATTTCTAGAAATCGATGGAACATTCGTTCTGACATGGTTTGACCATAGAATATCTAGAGATTGTATCGTTGTTATGTTCGTTTAATGTAATAGATTTGTTCAGTTACATGTTGGCTACAACCTGGAACCCTTAGATCACAAAAATAATACAAGTACAACAATTAGTGGAAGCCCAAATATAGCCAGTCGAACTGTTCTTCATTTCTGGGTAACCCAGAAAATGAAGAACAGCTCTGACAGCTTGTTCAAGGCCTTAGATCTTGTTCCTTGATGATGTTTAGACTTGACTAGTGCTCGAGTCATGTCCTATGTTAGTTTGTCTACACAGCTCGACGTCTAGACCACCCATATCATCAATAGATTTGTTTATGTAAGGCCATCAATAGCTTTGACTAGCCATGACCGTATAATTCTGGGCAGCCCAAAAAACCAATAACACATCTGACAGCTAGTTCAAAGCTTTATTACTCTCATTTGTGATGTTATATGACATTGTTAGTTGTATGATGTTCTATGATGTTGTATGAAGTTATAAAATATAACATTCAATATTTAAAGTTAAATTTCATTAATTATTTACTATTAATAATATTAGAGTTATTTAATAATTATATTACATAAATTAGTTTAAAAATGATTTTTAATATTATAAAAATCATTTTAAATGAAACTAAGGTGTTTAAAAATATTTTAAGTTATAAAATATAACTTTTAATACTAAAGGCAAATTTAATTATTACTTTAATATTAAATGATATTTTACTTATTTAATAATTATTTTAAATAAATAGTTTAAAAATGGTTTTATTATAAATATTTTAAGTTATAATAAAGCGACTTTTAATATTTTGATGAATAATACATTAATATTAATGGTAATTATTTAAAATGATTTTAAATGTTTTAAAAATCATTTAGGGTAATATTAATGTTTTAAAAGTATTTAAAGTTATTATAAATAACTTTAAGATTTTGGCAATGGTTTCATTAATAGTTTAATATTAATTATATATTAATAATAATGGAATTATTTAATATTTAAATCATTTACTAATGATACCAGTGTTTCAAAAATTATGATAAATTATAATAATTATTTAAAAATTATTATAAGTCATTTAAAAATAATATGACTTATATTTACAGTCATTGAAAATAATATGACTTATATTTAGACTCGATAATTACCCGATAAAGCAGTCGGTACACCGACATGTTTTAGAAATTGATCTGGACTTAGATAGTTTGACAGTATTAGTAATTGTTTGTGATCCAATGACTGTTAAACTTATGTGACAATGTAATTAGGTTATGTGTTGACTGCATATAGTAGTACTATGTGTTATGATATATTATTCTAATCGAACGAATGATCTTGTTAATGATAAATTTTGGTATAAAAGATAAAACTAAGTTGCGTCATTGTAAGCAGCAACTCAGGCAAGTATCCTACCTTTAAAATTAATTTATGCAATGGACATGAGTAAGAATATTTTAGAATTTTATTATTATTTTGCCATATATTTATTCTGTTCGTTATTTTTTAAATATGGTTATGCAAGTATGCTCACTTGGATAATCATTGTATTTAATCACATGTTGATACATACTTATTTATTTCCAGTATGTATACGATGACTTAAAAGTTGTCTAAGCTATTTGATTCAGCTAGACATAAACAAAATAATATTGTTGTATAAGATAGAACTTATTGTATCCAACCAGATTGTTTTTGTTTGGATTCCCGACTAAGTATGAACATCCCGAATATGGGAAAACTTTTGTGCACCTAAGGTGGATAAGATGAACGATGATATCATTCTTGCATGTAGTATTGATCAATACAGGGCATAACGGGTTGATCACCCTCTGTGCCTGTAAGTTATGATGGTTTACAAATGAAGTTCTATTTAACCTTTTCAAAAATAGAAAAAAAAAATTGAGTCTGTCGACTGATCTCCAGTTATAGTCAGTACATAGTTTCAAAAATTTGATATAGAATAGATATGTTGTTATTATTGGTGTAACTTACTTCACAACTATTGATTTATTGTAGAAGTGTCATTTAAAGAAAACATTTAATCCTTTTAGCTAATATTTATTGTTGTTATTACTTGCTGGGCACACAAATGTTCATTCTTGCTTTAAATTTAAATGTATTCAGCTAAGTATGATCAACCCGAAGGTTCAGTTAAGAACAAGGGGAAAGGAAAGCTGTTCCAATGAGTTTTATAATATCTTGTGTAATAGTTAAAGTTTATTAAGACAATGATGTTTATTATCTATAATGTAATGATTGTTTAAAGGTCGCGTACCTGGGATTTATACTCTGATTTATGTAAATTAAGTTTGATATTTATGTTATTGTTATTATTATTAGTATTATTCCGCTCATAGAAATGGTATAGTGAAGCACCGAGTTCGGGTTTCAAGTACCTGAATTTGGGGGAGTCACAGGTTGGTATCAGAGCTTAGGGTTAGAAACCTTAGGTGGGATAGACCTTAGGCAATAACCTTAGAACAGAGGGAAACATTTAAAATACAAATAACTCATATAGAGTTTAAAAGGAGATTAATTGAATAAATTCATCGTTAAATAAAATAAAAGATAACTTTTATAAAACTATTATTTGTTGTGTGTATATACTATTTGCTAATTAGGATAATTTATGTGTAGATGTTAGGTGGAAAAGAATTAGGATACGCTCAAATCGTAAAGAAGGAGCCAATATCAAAGCCAATAACTGAATTAAAGGCTCACAATACAAGCAACCTTGACGAGGTGGTGGTATTGGAAAACATAGTACCAGATCGAGACACAATAAAACTGACAGATAGTGATTCAGACACTAAAGTTGGAGCTGATCTAGCATCGATGGAGGTGCAGAATCTGAAGAACAAGGTTTTTTCTCTAGAAAAGATGTGGGAAATAGAAAAGCTACTAAATAACCAATTACGAAAGGCGTTAATAGAAACTATGGAAGAACAAGATAAGCTTAAAATCCAAATTGACCAAATGGGAGCTAGAAGCAACAAATCGTGCGCAGCTCCGAGTAAGAAAGGGAAAAGAAAGATGAAAAACCGTGACTTAGGAAATCCTGATAACAACCAAGGGAATCTTAACTAAATAGAAAAGTGTACAAACTGCGATAAGAAACATGAAGGCTTGTGTCGGAAAGGAGAGAAGGTTTGCTACAATTGCGGATATGAGGGACATATCTCTCCTCATTATCCCAATCCAAAGCAAGGTGTCTGTTTTATTTATGGGATATAAGGTCATCAAGCGAAAGGTTGTCCAAGATCTAGAAAAAGGCGTAGTGAAACAATAGTATAAATATTGTTAGATTATGCATATTCCATAATAAGTTTATGTGTGTAGTGTAATATTCTCAAACTTTTGTAGTACAAGTTGAAGTAGTGAATCCCGACTTTTGTGGTCACAAAGGGATAGTAGTATGTGTTATGTTGTGTAAAGTGTTATGACTTAGTTGAATGAATATGAATCTATGTTTAACTAATGGAATAAGTTTTGTATAAAACTTTGTGTTACATGTTAAACTTATACAATAAGGTTTAGAATGTAAGTTAAATTTATGATTTTATGTAATCAGATAATGCCACCAAGACGTCGAACATGAAATCAAAGGATGTAAGAATCATCAACAATCTTTTGGGGACAACAAAGAAGACCCGATGTAAAACTTTATTTAACATGGTAGCTCAAAGCTATGCAAACAGAAATGTCGGTTGAGAGAACCAACAGGATAATCGCCTGGTGAACTTCAAAGACTTTAAGGTTGTAGGACCACCCGAATTTAAAGGGACAACTGACCTTGTAGAGGCGCAAACCTGGATTAAGGAAATAGAAAATGCATTTATGATAGCTTGGGTAGTTGAGGGGCAAAAGACCGCTTTTGCCACTTACATGATGAAAGGGGAGGCAAACTTTTGGTGGGGGGCAAATCAAGCGAGGGCTGGAGAAGGTGTAGTTACATGGGCTAGGTTTAAAACTCTATTTTTTTGATAACTATTTCTCGTCTAGTATGCAGGCTAGGATGGAGATGAAATTTCTAGAATTAAAGTATGAGAACATGACTGTTGCGTAGTATGCCCCAAAGTTTAATGAGTTGGCTAGGATCGCTCCACATCAAGTTGATACGGAGGCTAGGAAGGCAAGGAGGTTTTAGCTGGGATTAAAACCCTGGCTCTACAACAAGGTGGCAGTGTTGTAGATCAATACTTTTGCAGCACTCATGGAAAAGGCTATCATAGCTGAGGAGGGGAGTGAGGCCATGAGACTCTACTGTAAGACCCCGAATTTTATGAAATGAAAGTATTCAATTTTCTTATAATTATTATTTTATTTCGTAAATGGTTAAATTGATAAAAGGCTAAAGTTAAGGTTGATATGCGAAAATTTTGCAAAGTAAGCAAGTTGATATAAAATATTCATTGTGTCGGGAAATATTCGTTTTAACAGGGAATATTCGTATGACGGAATAATCATTGGTGGACCCCACAACGAAAGTATTGTCGTAGTTAAAAAATGACAAAAATATCTTTTTATAAAAATAACGGCAAAAGTTTTACCTTTAAACTGTTGAAATACTAAATTCGTAAAAGTACGATGAATACGCTGGTTGCGTAGTAGTAACACATAGATTAATTATTGATGCTTACGTGAGAAATACCTCAGTTATACTCAATTATTGCTACAGTAATTGTTGCATCATATCTCTCATATTATTGCTTCAATTATTATCACAGTATCATCTGTATAATATTTTATATTATTAAATCAATAATTGAGACGACAAAGTTATTTATATTATTATTTGCAATATTGACAATGTCTAGAAGTTCTGTCAAGGAGAGGTTTGGTCACCTAATTGCACGCCAATAGGGAGAAATCCTTATCGGAAAGCCCCCTCTTTCCTGAGAACGACCTGGTTGTTAAATATTGTGAGTTATAATATTAATGATGAATAAGTTCGTGTTGATTAAAGATGAAATTGATAGTTCCATTGTGTTGGGATTATTAGTATTAGTGGAAATCGTCATTTATATCGATAATAATTGATGTCTAGAAGTTATATTGACTAATTTGGTAATTAATCGGATAAATGATAATTTAATTGCTATTAATTCACATGCTTATAACTTTGTGTTCACGAGTGTGTACTATTGATTTACATATATGTACTATTAGGGGAGGTGGTGCAAGATTGATAATACTTGCATGACTAAATTAAAAATGGAGGTATTGATGAAAGTACTATATTGTAATTATTTTTTCACATGTATAGAACTATTGAGTCACATGATTGTACTATTGATTCACATGATATACTATTAGGGGAGGTGGCGTAAGTTAGATAATACTTGCAGGACTAAATTAAAAATGAAGGTATTATACCATAATATTTTGAGCCCCAAAATGTGTAATTATCGAAACTATATTTTCCTATAAATAGAAGCTCATTCTTCCTTCATTCTCACCAATTCACTAAGTCTCACAAGAGCAATTATAGAGAGATAAGCTATAGAGAGAGAAGCTATAGAGAGAAAGAAGAAGAGAAATCTGCTACTTCACTATTCTAGTATCCAGTCTTCTTCTAAGGTAAGGGGTATTATTTATTTCATATTCTGAAGAGATATTATTTTTACATATTCGTATGAATATTATTTTCATTTAATATTCATAAAGAATATTATCTTCGTTCAATATTCGTAGGAATATTATCTTCGTTAAATATTCGTTGGAATATTATTTTCGTTCAACAGTTGTAAGGGATGTTATTTTTGTTCAATATTCATTTGAAATAATATTTTCTTCCATACTCTATAGTATGTAAGTAATATTATTTCGTTTCAGATTTTGAATTCTATACTCATTTTGTTGGAGTTTTGCCTTCCATACTCCATGAAATTAGTAGAATATCATTGATATTTGCGCTTTATCCAGTATCTTTTCATGGAAATATTATTCTGAGCTTTCATGATAATTATTGATCTTTTCATGATGAAGTACTATTCACGAGTTACTTTCACCCAATTACTATTCACCCGAATATTATTCACTCGGGTATTTGGGGTACTTTTCATGTCGGGGTACTATTCACGAAATACTATTCCTAAAGTACTATTTATATGGTACTATTCACGGGGTACTATTTTTCCAAAAAATACATTTCTTTTCTGTCCAAATTATTTTTGGTACATGAATATTACTCTTGAATTTAACTCCACAAAGCAGTATCATGTTGACAATTTGAATATTTTTAAACTCTGGATAAATTTAAAGTCTTTAATATTTATCCTTGATTTCGTTTGATTTGATTTCGTTTGATTATTACTTATATAATTGTCATCATCCCATGCTTATATTATGATGAAAGTCATCTTTGGCTTACGTGTATAGATGGACTTGGTATGATTATGACCATGGATCATTCGGTATAATCATGACCTGTAATGTTATAAATGATGTGGTAAAAGTCGACAGTGGCCTGTAGTGCATTGATGGACAGTTTTTGGTATGATTATGACTACGGATTAATCGGTATAGTCATGACCATTGATGATTTAATGAATATCATTGGCCCATAGTGCAGGGATGATTCGATGATGTGGTTTATTTATTAAAAGTCAATCTCAAATGATAAAGTTGATGAAAAACTTTTTAAATCATAGAAGATAGTAGATTTTATGCTCTACTTGACTCTTCTAATGGATTGCTTATTCCGCTACAGTTAAACTTGATGTCTATTGTATTCTATCAGTTGTTATACTGTTGAAGGCTAAGGATAATTTATTCTGCATTATCTTAGGCATAATATTTCTTACTGCGCTAGTTGAGCTCACCCTTTCTTTCATTGTTCTCTTCAGGAAATGAGAATATAGCTGGGACGATTCGGGAAATGGAGTGATGGTCCAGGATAAGTTGCTTTAGTAGTCCTCACTATTTTGTGAAATAGTGTGATAATGATTGTAATGAGGACTCCATTGAGAGTGGATATTGTCTAGAAGGCAATATTCTTGTTTAAACTCTCAGCTATGTTTTGTCGTATATTACCCGACAGTTGTATAATTAAGTTTGTATTTTATTTATGTACCATGTATTTGGCAACTCAAGATGGGTGATGTATACATGTTTTGGGGGCGTCACATCTACAACAAGGAGAAAAGGAATAAGGGCAAGGTCAAAGGAGCTGTGAAGGTGGAAACTAATAGTGGAAATAGGGGTGAGAAGATAAAAGGGAATTATTTTCGAAATGTCTAGGTGAAACAGGAAGGTGTGAAGAAGCAGGTAGTTTAGTGTGGGAACTATGGGAAGAATCACTTTAGTGAGTGTCTGAAGGGTAAGTTTGTATGTTACAAGTACGGGAAGGAGGGCCATATTTCTCCCAACTGTCCCAACCCAAGGATGAACAGTGGGTGTTTTATGTGTGGGTCGATGGAACATAAGGTGAAGGATTGTCCAAATAGGAGAATGGAGGCGGGGAGTGTAACCATGGGAAAAGGCAGCGGGACTCTGGCGATCACAGGACCGACTTCAACCAACAAACCAACAAAAGCAATCGCGAGAGGTTTCAACATGACGGTCCAGGATACTGTGACAACTGGGAATGGAACTCTAGGTATTATTCGAATAATTTTTATTTTCGTATATATATGATTTTCCTATATATATAGCAAATTATTTTATAAAGAAATTTTGAAGGAGGAATTTGAGCTCTTTTAGAAATTAAAATTTCGTATAATCAGATAGACAAGCTTTATACTGAATAGTTAAATTTTAGTTCGATCCAAGAATGATCACGATCTACATGCAATGATTGTGTATGTTATGTACCCTTGTACGTATAAGTTTTAAAACGGTGATTCCGGGGACGGAATATTTTTAAGGGAGGGTGAATGTAATAACCCGATATTTTCTATATAAATAAATGAGAAATTTTGCATAATTTTTTTTAAAGGTGGGAATATGTGCCAAGTAATGTGTATGTATATTGGTGATAAATGAAAATATATTTATTACCTGAATAATTATAAATAATTTTTTTTAGAATTGTTAATCATTAAAAATTATATTCTTATAGTAATTAATTTTGTAGTAGAAATGTTTTTATTATCTATTTTCCATGAAAATATGATTATATATTATTTAAATAATATATGAGATGATTATAAATTTATTATAATAATTATTTTATTATATGAATTTATTTAGGACTAATTAAGTAATTAATGTAACGACCCCAAAATTCAAACAATTTAATTATCAACTTCGATTCGTTAATAATACGTCTAACTTTCGATTTTTACATCCTTATTCAATGTTAAACTTAATAAAATTTGGAATAATTAATTTTTTTTATCTTCTTACTTTAATTCCACGAATCAAAACCTTTATCATCTACATGTCTTTGAATCATATATAATCCATGATTCACTTTATCATATAGTTATATATATATATATATATATATATACTTACATATCAAATCAATATCCTTTATACATCAGATGGCTCAAACTTTAACTTTACAACTCAAAATAAAATATACATACATAAAACATTAAGTACATCTCATGAACCTTAATCATGGTTTAAAGAAATAACAACTTTAGCTAAAATAATAGTCTTCGTGTATTACATTTGATTCATGTCTTTCAAGTACTACATAGTGTTACCTTCAATCCTTAACCTGCAAAAATGGTTATTTACATGGTTGAGCTCGACAGCCCAGAACATCTAACAGTTCTTATGCATCACATAACACATAATAACATGCTTATCATACATCTCATAAACATTAGACTAACATAACAAACATGTTGCAGTTCATATAACAAGTATAAAGATTGAGTTCCTTACTCAATCAGCATTCATTACTCAATCAACGTAGTCATAAATTGACTTTAATGTTTCATACTTTCAACATATATATAACACATCATGCTCTTTTCAATAAAGACTTAAAACTATTAATCATCAAGTTCACATAGCAAATAGGAACTGAAAGACTTGCCTTGATCGTTGTTTACCAATAATAGTTTAACAGCTTACAGCTATCTGCACTTCACGTGCCCTACATAATTATATAATCATGCACATCAACTATTAGTCACATAGTAATGCATAGTAGTTGTAATGTAAACTTTACTCTATATCTCATAACCCTTCCTATTATCAATACACAATGTTCAATTTGATTGTGTTAACTTTCAACTTATAGCTCACTATATTTCATATTTGAAGTTCATTCAAGTGTTTAAGTATTTCTAGGAATAATTATTGGTTTTATATTAACACTATTAGATATCTTATAATATTCATTTCAATTGATTTAAAACACTTTTTACGTTCATTATCACTTATCACGACGTTTCAACGTTTATTCGTCACACGCCCAATTTGTCTCTCTTGTGTGTGCTTAGTACGCGTATACAACTTATCCAATATATTATTTATTAATGTTAAGTATCATTATAATTCATAATATTCATGTTCTATAACTTAGAACAACATCTATTATCGTCGACATCACTATACTTGTGTATGTGCATGTCTGACGCCCTTCGATTGCCTCCGAATACACATCAGTCACAAAGATGACCATTTTGACTACTGTTACCAACTTCAAATAGAAAATCTTAATGAATAAAAGTTGTAGGTCTATTCGTTCTCGTTTTGAATAATCTTGAATCACCTCAATCGGAGTTAGTATGAAAACGTTATGCCTATTTTACTAAAACATGTCAAAATAGACACACCTAACATACTTTGGGCAAAATTGCTTAATTAAGACTTGGGCACAATGATGTTTTGCACCTACAAAGACATACCAGTTGTGCCCCAAATAACTTAGGCACAAGTAACCGCACTGCTAGCTGATTAGCGTAAACAGGACACCAAGCTACTCTTTATTCTTCGCGATTTTTGACCTTTTTTCTCCTACTAATCTTCATAACTTGAGTTATACACATCCAAATTAGTCCATTTTCGATTCTATGGATTCATAATTCATAGAACTACAACATAATAGAATTCTAACAATTTATAAAAACATTAACCAACCTAAAATTTGACCCAAAACACATGTTCATACAATACTTTCATGTTTTTAACATATCTAGCGAATTCGATCCCCACGACTTCATTACTTAACCAATTAACACGATTTAAACTACGTTATTTTCATTTCTTCACATACTAACATAATCCAACATCAATTTACAGATTATAGCAAGTATTAATCATGAAATTTCATACTTTCTAAGCCATATCCTATAAACATAAACAATGTTTTTACAATTCCTTCCTACAATCCCAATTCTCATGACTTTGACAAACAAGTATCAATCCTATATGATGGTTAATAGATTATACATACCCAATAATCTTTCTAAATAAATTCTTTACTCAAATCATGCACCATAACCAATTAAAGATAAGAAGTTTTGATAAAACACAACTAAGAACTAGGGCTATAATATTACCTTTTTAATTTCTCCATAAGCATAATTAGAGGATGAGAATGGCTTGATTATCCTTCCTTTCCCTTCTTTGATTCTCACAATCACCTTTTTTTCAATTTAACAAAGGATTTCTTCTCTTTCTCTCTCAATTTCTCTCATATTCTTTGTTTTTTCCATTCTTAGGCTTTATGAACAAAACACGTATATCAATATAACTAATATAAACATAATGCATATGCATTATAGGTTCTTCAGTTACAATAACAAAGGGTCACTAAGCCATATTTGGCTAGCACCCAAAATCACATTTTTTTCAATTTATTTTAATACTCCTCAATTATATGGTACATTTGTCACACATAACCAAACCTAATCTTATAATTTTATATTAAGTTACATTGTGTTTATTAATAATTTAATTTATCAAATCACTCCTTATCATCATAATAAATTTATTTAATAAATTATTCATCCTCTAATTTAATTATTTAATTAAATTAGAGCCTTATCATTCCATTAGCGTAATAAAATACGCTAGATTATAAAATTGTTTATCATCAATTTACTTAATATTATCATAGATGAATAAATTATTCCATAATAATTCCCATCAAATATTTACTTTATAAAATAAATATCTCAACTAAAATATTTATTTTACTTGATAATTATCTTAACTATTTATAAAATTCACAATTAAATTACATTAACATATTACATTTATTGTAACACATTACCCTCTCGTTTTATTAAAATAAATATATTTACATTAATTCACTATTTTAATTAAGTGAATTACACTCAATATTTACATATTACATTTTTGTTAGTTTTACTTCATAACTTTCACTTGAACTCAATTATATTTTGAGTATTATATATTCTTTAACCCATTTATTTCCTTTTCTAAGGATCGTTATCATAAACACTCGGGATATTACATTCACCCTTTCTTCTAAGAATTTCATCCTCGAAATTTTGACTTAATAGTATTCGTTCATTCCATTTATCAAAATAGATTTTATGTTAATATCTATTTATTCATTAAGTTCTACAACCAAATTCTTTCTCTAAGGATCTTTCTAAGATCATCATATTCCTCACCTCTTTCTCTTCTAAGAGTTTCACATTTCTCTTCTTTCTGGAATTTCAATTCTTTCTTGAAATTATTATGTTTTGCTTAATTTTCTCATCCTTTCCACTTTCACCTTTCAGAATAATAAGAATCTTCCACAATTTCTCAATAATTGGGAAGCGATATGAATAACAGGAATTTAAAAGATTCAGAATCATACTGAGGGTCATAAGACCTTTAAATACGTCCACGGTTATAAGTACTCTTTCTACTTAAATCTTAACAATCATTAGACTATAGGGACTACCGTACTTAGGGTGTTAAGCCCTTCGTACGATGTATTGTGCACTCTACCCATGGTTATAAGTACTCTTTCAACTTAAACCTTAACAGTCATTAGACTATAGAGACTCCCGTACTTAGGGTGATCAACCCTTCGTATCATGTATTGTGCATAAACATCTAAACGCTTTCGCGTAATCCCCTATAAAAAGGTTGTTCATCTTAGCTTTTCAACATCTAAATCCGCACCAAAACAATTTGGTTTGGCATAACTTCTCAAGAAACACTTGAATTTTATGATCATCTTTCAATATTCGTCTAGCTGAATCAAATAGCATAGACTTTTACAACAATTCGGGCATCAATCGAAATATACATATATATATATATATATATATATATATTCTCATATCTTAAAGAAATCTCAAAACTCTTTTTATGACGTAATGATACCACACTATATTTATAGTCCGTTTGAGGATTCCGTCATTTGGTGATTTTATCATACTACATCATACCATAGTGGGTCGACGATCCTTAGATCACATCCAACACTAAGTAATACTGTATTGATGACTCCATCATTTTTTTATCATCTCTGCACCAGGTTCCATGATACATTGATGATACAAAAATACATTTTGATATATTTCAAATCATTTTTGTCTATCCGAAGCAATTAGCATAGACATACGAATAACGGTATTGTTTTTAAAACTCATTGGTTTCATCATTTGATCCAATGTTTTTCAAGAAAATAGAAATGCAAACATCAGCACGAATTCAATAAATTTTGAAAGTCTAGCATAGCTAGTAGATTTAGAATATTTAATTTTCTCCATCAACTTCAATCTTCCTATACCCCCAGTATAGTTCATCAAACTTACTACACATTGGAAGTTCAGTAACTTGCCACAATAATATGAGTTTAAGAACTTATTCTAGTCAGACCATAGGCGTCCATTCGCTGAGAGTTTCTAAACATACAATATTATTATGAGTTGCGAACATACCATATGCATTAGTTTTAAAAACATCACCTAATCCTAATAATACTAACTATCAAACATACATAAGAGAAAAGAATCACCTTTTCGCCACATAAACATTGATAGCGCGACACCAACATTCCAATGATTATTAATGTGATAAACTAAGTGCAAGCATAAACCCTCGCCCATACAAAGATTTGTACAACTCAACCATCACATGAGTCCTCAATTGAAATCCCACCTAACATTATCTTACTCTTAAATTGCTCTTTGCTCGATACGAATTCCTCGTATCACATTATCTATAACTCCTCATGAGTTTATCTCGTACTATTTCATAGTACATCATCTTCATAGCATCAAGCTATAATTATTCAAACATTACAGACCATCTTTCTTTTATAACTTAAACTGATCATGTCGTGATCTTATTCTATAATCATCTCCCTTAAAATTCTTTCCTTAATTTGTGATTGTTTTGTTTTATGTTCCTCTTTCTTTTCTTTTTTCATCATTTACGATTTCATTTATGCTTTTAATCTTCCAAATTTTGTGTATTCATCATTATTTGTTATCTTAGCTATTGGAGTTAGGTAGCTCCCATTTCTTATCTTTATATCTCTTCAAGATTCTTCTTTGAATTTCCTTGTTTATAAAACAATTCTTCCTTTAAGAATTTCTAACTTCATTTAAATTGCTCAACATTTCATTTAAGTTCCACATTTTAATCATACATATCCATTTTCTATACTTGGTACACATCGAGTCTCTAATAGTTTCAATATGGTACGCTGAGTAGTTTCCCATAAACAACCAACAAACTAGGTTCCGAGTTGCTAGTTCGTATATACCTCCGCTCTATGAAGGAATCGTTTAGCCCAGATACCATACATCAACTATTAAAGAGTACGATTGTACCATACTTAGATATAACTTTTTATTCTTAACTTCTTTATAATTTTCTTTTTATAGACATTGTCTATTTACTATCACATTACATCCTTATTGTTGGAGTTGGGTAACCCCGCATTCATATTCTGAAAGTAATATGCACACAAGCCAATCATGTTTGATGATAAAGCATATACTTTGTAACAATCTTATTCATTTATTAATAAAAAGTATTAATTTATTAAAGGCTTTTAATTATCTACATGATGCTGTTTTATAATATGTGATAAACCCATAGTTTTAAGTAATGCTTTTAGAATAATGATGATGATCATTCTAATGAGATCTAAATTCTTAGAAAGCTTAAAACTAAAATAGTTCCCAATCATTGGATTTCTAAATTGGGGATTAGAGAATCCGGATAGATTGGTACATACGTTGCTTGCTCATTGGATGAGGATGATTGATCTCATGATCATTTGTGTGGAGACACTAAAGTAAGTATGTAGGTGCTTATTAGAGAATAAGTTCACTGAACGTGGCTCGCTAAGGAATACCTAATGGAGTTTTACTTGCCTGTCAATAGGAATTCCTGTAGTGATAGTAGTGCAAGTGATCCTTATACTTGAGATCATCATAGTATCTTGTGGATGACGAGTTATAGAAACTTATAGTTTAGCACTGCCTACGGGCAAATCTATTAAGTCAATAAGTTGTTATTGTATTCCAATTCTTGTTAGAAACATTATTTCCATTTTATTGTTGGATAATAAAATTTTTGGTATTATAATTAAGAACAATTTTTGTTCTATTTATAATAATAATGTTTCAGTATAGAGGCTGAAAAGATTACTTAATGGATTTTGTATACTTGACTTACGTGAAAAATTATTTTGTAAATTGAACAAACTAGTATAAGAAAAGGAGATGATCATTCAAAGAGTTGAATATATGTATTTGTTGAAATACAAGTGTGAATTATTTGAAAGGTTCAAAGAATTGAATGAAACAAATTGGCAAAGTATTAAGATTCTTTGATTAGATCAAGGAATAAATACTTGTGCAATAAGTTTCTAGATCATCTCAAATGGTTTTCTCATAATGGACACCTCATGATACGTAATAATTGATTGATGTATCTGAAAGGAAAAATCATACCTTGTTGAACATGGTACGGTCCAAAATGATTTTACCGACATTCCAAAGATCCTTCAGGATCATGTCCTAGAAATGGTTGCATATCTATGAAAAGGTAACCTCAAAATCCAGCCCCAAGACTCCATAAAAGTTATGGATGGGGAGGATTCCTAATCTTAAGTATGTTAAGATAAGGGTTGTCCAACTTATGTGAAAAGGTTTGAAGGATAAGCTTGGGACAAGATTTGACATGTATGATTTGTGGGACATCCTAAAGTAAGTTTAGGGTATATGTTCTATAATTCTACTTAGCAAAAGGTGTTTGTTACGAAACACGCTGCCTTCTAAGATAAAGGTGTTTATCATTAAAAGGGGCTAATGGGAGGATAATAGATCTTGAAGAGTTCAAGAACCACAAAACACAATAAGTCAAATAAGAGGAACTCAGTAGATAGACTTTATTGTACCACAACCGAATCGTAAATCTGGAATAGTACCAAAGATACCTAGGAGGTATGGATTCATTATGGATGATGATGATGAGGTACACATCATAGAAGATGATGATCTAGAGTTACATTCGATGAGGTAAGACTTCTAGTGTGTACAAAAGGGTCAGTGGGAGCGTCGTGAAATTTCTAGTATTATATGTTGATATACTACGGATGAGGAATTACATACCAATGCTACAATCAGTAAAGATAAAGTTGTCTAAAAATTCCTCCACGAATGATTTGGGAAGAGTATCTTATTGGGGATAAAATCAATATAGATAGATTCAAGAGAATGCTCGACTTAACCCAAGGAATGTATATTCATTTGATGCTAAAGTCGTTTAGCATGGCAAGCTCCAAGAGATGTTTCATGTTGATGAGCCATGGAGTGTATCTCTCTTAATAGTCCCCACAAACTATTAAAAGAAGAGAGATCGAATGAGTGACAATCATGTATGCAATGAAATATACGAGACCTGATGTTGATCAGTCATATTATGGAGAAGTTCACTATGAGTCGTTGAAAACATCTTAAAGTGCTTAACCAAGCACTAAGGATGTGATCATATTCATGGTAGGTCTAAATTAAAACTAGAGGGTTTAATGAGACTCAAGTTTTTGAGACAGACTAAGATGATGAGAAAAAATCCACTTTAAGGTAAAGCGTTATCTTGAAGGTAAGTGCGTTGAATGGAAAGGTTCCAAACAAAGAAAGAGTTCTTTGGTTTAGTGATAAAGACAAAGTATATATCTATAATGAAGTTGCAAGTTGATTGTTTGGATAAAAAGTTCATTACAGAACTAGGAATAGTTCCTAAGTCTCATCTTGGATCTAAACATGTGTTGTGGCACTTTCATTTGATTATAAGAATTATTGAAAGATGGGAAATCACTATAGAGATGGTGGACTCTCAAGAACAACATTACATATCCATTAACTAAAGCTTATCCAACAACAGGATAATCGTCACTTAGAGAAGAATAGTATAAGATACAATGGCGATTGACTTTAGTGCAAGTTGGAGATTGAAAGTAATATGCACACAAGCCCATCATGTTTGATGATAAATCATATACTTTGTAATAATCTTATTCATTTATTAATAAAAAGTATTAATTTATTAAAGGCTTTTAATTATCTACATGATGCTATTTTATAATATGTGATAAACCCATAGTTTTAAGCAATGCTTTTAGAATAACGATGATGATCATTCTAATGAGATCTAAATTCTTAGAAAGCTTAAAACTAAAATAGTTCCCAATCATTGGATTACTAAATTGGGGATTAGTGAATCCGGATAGATTGGTACATACGGTGCTTGCTCATTGGATGAGGATGATTGATCTCATGATCATTTGTGTGGAGACACTAAAGCAAGTATGTAGGTGCTTATTAGAGAATAAGTTCACTGAACATGGCTCGCTAAGGAATACCTAATGGAGTTTTACTTGCCTGTCAATAGGAATTCCTGTAGTGATTGTAGTGCAAGTGATCCTTGAACTTGAGATCATCATAGTATCTTGTGTATGACGAGTTATACTTTGACTTATTCCTTAAGACCCTTAAGGTATATCAAAGGGTTTGCTTGGGTATAATAAGTTGTACATGGAGATAATGTATGATCAATAAAGAATCTACCACTTCTATTAAAAGAAGAGAAATATCCTATGTGATTCGATAAATGACAACCCAAAGAGTCCTTGGTTAAGATGAATGAAATTAGAAAGGAGTTTCTAATTTGCATTAATCGAGTTGTGCATTTAAGGATCGAAATACATATAATTAAATAAAATAAGACTTGACAATAATTCCATGTCTTATATTTAATTGGGACATTGTATGGTGGAAGGATTGAATTATGCGGTAACTATTTACTCAAAGGTTCTTTTATGATTAATGTTGAAATCTATATTATCCGGAAAGTCGTTGATCGCTAGGGAGGCTTATCCCTATTGTAGAATAAATATTATTTATTTAAATAAATAAATTATTTAATTTATTTATTTAAATAAGATTAGAATTGTTCTAATTGATTTATTCACAATAGGTTTAATATGGAGAACCTAAAGGGTACGCACCATAAAAGGAAGAATAATTATTTAAGAAGTTAATGGCATAATCGTAATAATATGTTATGTATATTTAATTTAATCTATGGTGATAGAATACATTAAATAGCTTAATATTTATTATTTAATATTTTAGAAATATTAAATATAAATTAATAAGAGGAGTCTTATTAATATTATTATAATTATTATTATTTTAATTTCTAAAAGAGTTTAGGAATTAATTTAATATAAGTACTCTCATTTATTCCTAATAGGATTAGGAGGAAAATTAATTAAAGGAGTTTAATTAAATATCCCTAATAAGATTAGGGAGCCCATTTAATTAAAAGAGTTTAATTAAATAATACCTTATTTTAATAGGGTTACTTGATATCTTTATAAGAGGTGTCTTATATCAGATATCAAGTATACGTGATAATTCCAATGGTTGGAGAGTACGCTTCTTTTCTATAGAGATAGAAAAACTAGGGTTTAGCCAACCACCCATCATCTTGAATCCTTCTTCTTCCTTGGTGGATCACCTCTAGAGGCCAAACACTTGGGTGGCTAACGTTGATCAAAGGAAGGAACCAAACCCGGTGAATTCAAGTTGAACGCGAAAGGATTTGGAGGTGAACTTGTACCTGAGGAAGCTTGATCTTCAAGGGTATGATTTTATTCTTTATCTTTTCGTTTAATTAATAATTGTGCATAAAGGGTGATCCGGATTTATGGTTTGTAAAATTTTAAAACTCTGATTTTACACGTTTCCGCTTACTTTGAGCAATTTAATTGCGTTCTTGAATATTACAAACCCAACAGTTGCATCAGAGCCAATCCTTTATGCGAATTATTAATTGTTTTAATTTGATACATATATTGATATGTGTTTAGAACAATTTAATTGGGCATAATTTATTGTATAAAATTTATTAAAAAAAATATATAATAAAATCGTGAATTTTATTTTTTCTTTTTTTTTTTCTGTATCCGTTTTCAAAAGGTTAAGGGATTTACCTAGCAGGTTCTGGAAAATGAAAACTTTTTTTTTGTATAGTAATCATATATGATTATTTTATTTTCTAGGAGTTGCCAGGAGTCTTGCTTATTAAGTTAATTTGCAAGTTAGTCAGATTGCGTGGCCACGTGCTTAAATAAGGAGATACATGTATTGATTTCTTCTTAAAAACGTGTTGTTGGCTTTTATTCTGGATCCTGTACATTTAAAAAAAAAATAGGATCAACCTCTTTTAACTAACGTGATTCACGGATTAGGATAAATATTATATATATATATATATATATATATATATATATATATATATATATATATTATTATATATATATATATATATATAATAATCTTATTATTTTATAATTAAAATAAAATGTTTATTTTAATCATAACATAAAAGTTTATTTTAATATTAAAATAAAAGAGTTTATTTTAATTTTAAAATTAAATTTCATGTTAACTAATTAGAGTTAGAATTTGATTCCATGATAACTAATTGGAGTTGAAATTGTATTCCATCTTTCCTTAAATAAAGGAGATTATTTAGATATGAAATTAGATTTCATATTATTCAAAATAAAAGAGTTTATTTGTGAATTGGAAAGAGAATCCTATTTTCCTTAAATAAAGGAGTTTATTTAGATATGAAATAAGATTTCATATTATTCAAAATAAAAAGTTTATTTGTGAATAGGAAAGAGAATTCGTATTTCCTTTAATAAAGGAGTTATTTTTTTTTACATGGAATTGGATTCCATAATTAATTAAAATAAAGGAGTTTATTTTGATTAAAGATTTTGATTAAAATAAAATAGTTTATTTTATTCAAAATTGGATAAATTAAAATAAAATAGTTTTATTTTGATTTAAATTTGGATTAAAATAAAAGAGTTTATTTTGATTCAAAATTAGATTTTATAGTAACTAAATTTGCCCATTAAATGATATCAATATATATATTGAATGTTTATTATTCATCGGATGAATGTTATGTATTGATGCGTATGGTGATGTGTATAATAATAAATGGGATTGATTATGGACTATTGACCCGATGTGATTGGATTTTATTTTAGTTGGATGCATGAATGTATGGGTTTTATTAAATGGGGTCTGCGTACCTCGTCTTCTCTAATTTTTCTTAATGTAAATTCTATCTCCCTCCTATGTACTTCCCCTCGATCACGATCAAGGTTTCTATTTATTTTAAATAATTTTGTAATAGGATTAGTTAGAATTAATTTTGAAGAATTGGAAATCAAGGGACAAGGGCGTGTGAAGACCCGTTTGTAATGGAACCCGGGTTTAAATGTAATAGTTATATTTAAATATTAATTTTTGCACCCCTAGGGTTTGACCTTTTGGTTCACTTGGTGGCTCTAGTGAACCAAACTAGAATAAATGTCCATAATCAATCCAAGTAGAATATAGTATTCTATATGTGCATGCTTATACTATATATATTATATATTATGCAAACATGATTCACATGTTAATTAATATGACGCGTATTTTATATATATATTTGCATGCGCGCTAAACAAGATGAGACATTTAATTATAAATCCCTCAATTTTTTTTATATTAAGTCCTAAGCGTTCAAAGATATTTGGAATATCGAACGTCGCCTTCTAGCATGATAAAATTAATAGAGTATTAAATATTTAATATGAGTTTTTGTTGTGTCACCACAAGGCAAGTATTAAGTATTTAAGATGTTAATTTATCACATTTGATGCTTATAAAGAAAATTGAACAATATTGTTTTGTTGTGTCACCACAAGGATGATATTTTTCTTTTTGAATATATGGAGTGCTAGGTCGGACTTAACTTGGATAATTTTGATTCGGATGTGCCACAACTTGATCAAAATAATCTAAGAGGCAAAAGAAAAGGAGTTGCATAGTTGATGTAATTGATAAAAAGTTGTCTACCTATTTATTTATATATAGTTTGTTGTGTCACCACAAGGCTATATACATTTGAAATGGGATCCTTATTCTCACTAGCAAATTTTTAATTAGATTTTACCGAACTATATAAGTGAGGTAATATAGTTTGAAGAAAATAAGTGGGAGATACCAATTTAAAACAATACCTAATTTATTTTGGTAATTAATAAAAGAATGTATGTTAAAATGTTGTTAATTACAAATTCATTTCTGAGTAATTTTACAATGTCTAAAATTACTATCCACTGCGAAGCATATTAAATGCTAAATTAACCAGACCTAATTAAGCGGATTGGTTAAGGAATTTGAGAATAGTTCTCATGGTGAAAAGCTATCTTATGTCCTTAATATCTTTATCCTCAGCAATGGTTGCGAGCATAATGCCTCGAGGAAGAGATTGCTACTTTTAGAAAGTGGCAAGATGATGCTGATTGGCTCAATGCATCATGCTCAAGCATCCACGAGAACAAACTTCAGCCACACGATGAAACTATGGATGCTCTTTACTATATTCCGCACATCAAGTAGTTGATGGTGAGGAAAGTAGGACCGAAAGATATCGAGATATCTAAGGAGCTCTTCCGATCTAGGATGGCCAATGGCACAATAGTATGCATAAAAAGTTCTTAACATAATCAATTTGATTGATCAATTAGGACAACTGGTTTTGTCATGGATGGAGAGTTGAGCCAAGATTTGATCTTGTACTCACTCCCGGACTCTTTTCACAATTGTTGTGAATTTTTCATATAAACAAGCTAGATATCAGCCTCGCTGATTTGCTTAACATATTGAAAATGTTGAGAGTGACTTTCCAACCAAGAAAAATAAAGTCTTACTGGTAGGGGCCAAAGGATCTTCTGAAATGAAGAATGATTCGAAGAAGGTATATAGAAAGGCATAAACAAAGGATAATAAGAACAAAATCGTCACGGATAGCAAAAGAGTTTGCTTCCAATCGCTATAAGCCTCGACACTTTGGAAAGAAAGCGCAAGAAGCACCTTGCGTTGGCTAACCAAAGAAGCTTAATGAAGTTTAGGTTACAAATACAATTTTGTTCAAGATTTAAAATAAATTTTCTTTAAGTTAAGGTTCTACTTGGATATTGGATATCGACTTTGGTTATCATAAATATAGATTTATGAAGGGACCAAGAAGAAGTAGAAAGCTAAACAAAGATAAATAATCTTATGTGTGGGAAATGAAGCAAAGGTTGTCAGATTAGCTATAGAAACTTATAGTTTAAAGATCGCTTACGGCAAATCTATTAAGTCAATAAGTTGTTATTGTATTCCAATTCTTGTTAGAAACATTATTTCCATTTTATTGTTGGATAATAAAATTTTTGGTATTATAATTAAGAACAATTTTTGTTCTATTTATAATAATAATGTTTAGATATAAATGAAAAAGATTACTTAATGGATTTTGTATACTTGACTTACGTGAAAAATTATTTTGTAAATTGAACAAACTAGTATAAGAAAAGGAGATGATCATTCAAAGAGTTGAATATATGTATTTGTTGAAATACAAGTGTGAATTATTTGAAAGGTTCAAAGAATTCAGAAGTGAAACAAATTGGCAAAGTATTAAGATTCTTTGATTAGATCAAGGAATAAATACTTGTGCAATAAGTTTCTAGATCATCTCAAATGGTTTTCTCATAATGGACACATCATGATACGTAATAATTGATTGATGTATCTGAAAGGAAAAATCATACCTTGTTGAACATGGTACGGTCCAAAATGATTTTACCGACATTCCAAAGATCCTTCAGGATCATGTCCTAGAAATGGTTGCATATTTACTGAAAAGGTAACCTCAAAATCCAGCCCCAAGACTCCATAAAAGTTATATGGGATGGGAGGATTCCTAATCTTAAGTATGTTAAGATAAAGGGTTGTCCAACTTATGTGAAAAGGTTTCAAGGATAAGCTTGGGACAAGATTTGACATGTATGATTTGTGGGACATCCTAAAGTAAGTTTAGGGTATATGTTCTATAATTCTACTTAGCAAAAGGTGTTTGTTCTGAAACACACGCCTTCTAAGATAAAGGTGTTTATCATTAAAAGGGGCTAGTGGGAGGATAATAGATCTTGAAGAGTTCAAGAACCACAAAACACTATAAGTCAAATAAGAGGAGCTCAGAGATAGACTCTATTGTACCACAATCAGAATCGTAAATCTGGAATAGTACCAAAGATACCTAGGAGGTATGGATTCATTATGGATGATGATGATGAGGTACACATCATAGAAGATGATGATCCGAGTTACATTCGATGAGGTAAGACTTTAATGTGTACAAAAGGGTCGATGGGGAGCGTCGTGAAATTTCTAGTATTATATGTTGATATACTACGGATGAGGAATTACATACCAATGCTACAATCAGTAAAGATAAAGTTGTCCAAAAATTCCTCCACGAATGATTTGGGAAGAGTATCTTAATTGGGGATAAAATCTATATAGATAGATTCAAGAGGATGCTCGACTTAACCCAAGGAATGTATATTCATTTGATGCTAAAGTCGTTTAGCATGGCAAGCTCCAAGAGATGTTTCATGTTGATGAGCCATGGAGTGTATCTCTTAATAGTCCCCACAAACTATTAAAAGAAGAGAGATCGCATGAGTGACAATCATGTATGCAATGAAATATACGAGAGACGATGTTGATCGAGTATATTATGGAGAAGTTCACTATGAGTCGAGTGAAAATATATTACAATTGCTTAATCGGCACTAAGGATGTGATCATATTCATGGTGGGTCTAAATTAAAACTAGAGGGCTTAACAGACTCAAGTTTTTCGAGACGAGACCAAGATGATGAAAAATCCACTTTAAGGTAAAGCGTTATCTTGAGCAGGTGGTGCGGTGAATTGGAAAGGTTCCAAACAAAGAAAGAGTTCTTTGGTTTAGTGATAAAGATAAAGTATATAGCTATAAATGAAGTTGCAAGTTGATTGTTTGGATAAAAGTTCATTCTGAGAACTAGGAATAGTTCCTAAGTCTCATCTTGGATCTAAACATGTGTTGTGGCACTTTCATTTGATTATAAGAATCATTGAAAGATGGGAAATCACTATAGAGATGGTGGACTCTCAAGAACAACATTACATATCCATTAACTAAAGCTTATCCAACAACAGGATAATCGTCACTTAGAGAAGAATAGTATAAGATACAATGGCGATTGGCTTTTAGTGCAAGTGGGAGATTGAAAGTAATATGCACAAGCCAATCATGTGTTTGATGATAAAGCATATACTTTGTAACAATCTTATTCATTTATTAATAAAAGTATTAATTTATTAAAGGCTTTTAATTATCTACATGATCTTCGTTTTATAATATGTGATAAACCCATAGTTTTAAGCAATGCTTTTAGAATAATGATGATGATCATTCTAATGAGATCTAAATTTTTAGAAAGCTTAAAACTAAAATAGTTCCCAATCATTGGATTACTAAATTGGGGATTAGTGAATCCGGATAGATTGGTACATACATTGTTTGCTCATTGGATGAGGATGATTGATCTCATGATCATTTGTGTGGAGACACTAAAGCAAGTATGTAGGTGCTTATTAGAGAATAAGTTCACTGAACGTGGCTCGCTAAGGAATACCTAATGGAGTTTTACTTGCCTGTCAATAGGAATTCCTGTAGTGATAGTAATGCAAGTGATCCTTGGACTTGAGATCATCATAGTATCTTGTGTATGATGAGTTATACTTTGACTTATTCCTTAAGACCCTTAGGGTATATCAAAGGGTATGCTTGGGTATAATAAGTTGTACATTGAGATAATGTATGATCGATAAAGAATCTACCACTTCTATTAAAAGAAGAAATGTCTATGTGATTAGATATAAATGACAACCCAAAGAGTCCTTGGTTAAGGAAGAATGAAATTAGAAAGGAGTTTCTAATTTGCATTAATCGGAGTTGTGCATTTAAGGATCGAAATACATATAATTAAATAAAATAAGACTTGACAAAGAATTCCATATCTTATATTTAATTGGGACATTGTATGGTGGAAGGATTGAATTGTCACGGTAACTATTTACTCAAAGGTTCTTTTATGATTAATGTTGAAATCTATATTATCCGGAAAGTCGTTGATCATTGGGGAGGCTTATCCCTATTGTAGAATAAATATTATTTATTTAAATAAATTAATTGTTTAATTTATTTATTTAAATAAGATTAGAATTGTTCTAATTGATTTATTCACAACTAGGTTTAATATGGAGAACCTAAAGGGTCACACCATAAAAGGAAGAATAATTATTTAAGAAGTTAATGGCATAATCGTAATAAATATGTTATGTATATTTAATTTTATCTATGGTGATAGAATAAATTAAATAGCTTAATATTTATTATTTAATATTTTAGAAATATTAAATATAAATTAATAAGAGGAGTCTTAATAATATTATTACAATTATTATTATTTTAATTTCTAAAAGAGTTTAGGAATTAATTTAATATAAGTACACTCATTTATTCCTAATAGGATTAGGAGGGAAAATTAATTAAAGGAGGTTAATTAATTATCCCTAATAAGATTAGGGAGCCCATTTAATTAAAAGAGTTTAATTAAATAATACCTTATTTTAATAGGGTTACTTGATATCTTTATAAGAGGAGTCTTATATCAGATATCAAGTATACGTGATAATTCCAATGGTTGGAGAGTACGCTTCTTTTCTATAGAGATAGAAAAACTAGGGTTTAGCCAACCACCCATCTTCTTGAATCATTCTTCTTCCTTGGTGGATCACCTCTAGAGGCCAAACACTTGGGTGGCTAACGTTGATCAAAGGAAGGAACCAAACCCGGTGAATTCAAGTTGAACGCGAAAGGATTTGGAGGTGAACTTGTACCTGAGGAAACTCGATCTTCAAGGGTATGATTTTATTCTTTATCTTTTCGTTTAATTAATAATTGTGCATAAAGGGTGATCCGGGTTTATGGTTTGTAAAATTTTAAAACTCTGATTTTACACGTTTCCGCTTACTTTGAGCAATTTGATTGCGTTCTTGAATATTACAAACCCAACATATTCTTCATAACTCTGCGAGATTCTTCTTTGAATCCTCTAACGCATGTTTTAATCCCTTCTTTATAAATTTCTCAAATTACTTCTTATTATACAAACTCTATCTGAGCTTATTCTTTCATTATCTTCATCTTCCTTCTCTAAGGTTATAGCCTACGGTACTCCTACCTAAGGTTTATAACCTATCAGCTTTGATACCAACTATAATGACCCCAAAATTCAAACAATTTAATTATCAACTTTGATCGTTAATAATACGTCTAACTTCTGATTTTACATCCTTATTCGATGTTAAAATTAATAAAATGCGGAATAATTAATTTTTTTTATCTTCTTACTTTAATTCCCTGAATCAAAACCTTTATCATCTACATGTCTTTGAATCATATATAATCCATGATTCACTTTATCATAGTTAATATATATACTTACATATCAGATCAATATCCTTTATACACCGGATGTCTCAAACTTTAACTTTATAACTCAACATAAAATATACATACATAAAACATTGAGTACATCTCATGAACCATAATCGTGGTTTAAAGAAATAACAACTTTAGCTAAAATAATAGTCTTCGTATATTACATTTGATTCATGTCTTTCAAGTACCACATAGAGTTACCTTCAATCCTTAACCTGTAAAAATGGTTATTTGCAAGGTTGAGCTCGACAGCCTAGCAAATCTAACAGTTCTCATGCATCACATAGCACATAATAACATTCTTATCATACATCTCATAAACATTAGACTAAAATAACAAACATGCTGCAGTTCATATAACAAGTATAAAGATTGAGTTCCTTACTCAATCAGCATTCATTACTCAATCAACGTAGTCATAAATTGACTTTAATATTTTATACTTTCAACATATATATAACACATCATGCTCTTTGCAATAAAGACTTAAAAATATTAATCATCAAGTTCACATAGCAAATAGGAACTGAAAGACTTGCCTTGATCGTTGTTTACCAATAATAGTTTAATAGCTTACAACTATCTGCACTTCACGTGCCCTACGCAATTATATAATCATGCACATCAACTATTTGTCACATAGTAATTCATAGTAGTTGTAATGTAAACTTTACTCTATATCTCATAACGCTTCCTATTATCAATACACAATGTTCAATTTGATTGTGTTAACTTTCGACTTATAGCTCACTATATTTCATATTCGAAGTTCATTCAAGTGTTTAAGTCTTGGTAGGACTACTTATTAGTTTTATATTAACACTATTAGTTATCTTATAATATTCATTTCATTTGATTTAAAACAATTTTTACGTTCATTATCACTTATCACGACGTTTTGACTTTTATTCGTCACACGCCCAATTTGTCTCTCTTGTGTGTGCATAGTACACGTATACAACTTATCCAATATATCATTTATTAATGTTAAGCATCATTATACTTTATAATATTCATTTCTATAACTTAGAACAACATCTATTATCGTCGACATCACTATACTTGTGTATGTGCATGTCCGACGCCCTCTGATTGCCTCCGAATACGTATCAGTCACAAAGATGACCATTTTTACTACTGTTCCCGACCTCAAATTGAAAATATTATGGAATAAGAGTTGTAGGTCTATTCGTCCTCGTTCCGTATCATCTTGTATCACCTTAATCAGAGTTCGTATGAAAACGTTATACCTATTTTACTAAAACAGGTCAAAACAGTCACACCTGACATACTTTGGGCGCAGTTGCACCCAAGTAAGCCTTAGGCACAACGCAAGCAATTACGCCTACTGAGATAAATTGCGCCCCAAATAACTTAGGGGCGGTAGCAATTGCAGCCCTCTGTAAAAAGGAACACGAAGCTCTTTGTTCTTCGCGATTTTTGACCCTTTTTCTCCTACTAATCTTCATAACTTGAGTTATACACATCCAAATTAGTTCATTTTCAATTCTATGGATTCATAATTCATAGAACTACAACATACTAGAATTCTAACAATTTATAAAAACATTAACCAACTTACAATTCCTTCCTACAATCCCAATTCTCACGAATTTGACAAACAAGTATCAATCAAATATGATGGTTAACAGATTATATATACCCAATAATCTTTATAAACCAATTCTTTACTCAAATCATGCACCATAACCAATTAAAGAGAAGAAGTTTTGATAAAACACAACTAAGAACTAGGGCTATAATATTACCTTTTTAATTTCTCCATAAGCTTAATTAGAGGATGAGAATGGCTTGATTATCCTTCCTCTCCCTTCTTTGATTCTCACAATCACCCTTTTTTTCAATTTAACAAAGGATTTCTTCTCTTTCTCTCTCAATTTCTCTCTTATTCTTTGTTTTCTCTATTCTTAGGGTTTAGGAACAAAATACGTATATCAATATAACTGATATAAACATAATGCGTATGCATTATGGGTTCTTCAGTTACAATAACAAAAGGTCACTAAGCCGTTTTTGGCTAGCACCCAAAATCTCCTTTTTCAATTTTTTTTAATACTCCTCTATTATATGGTACATTTGTCACACGTAACCAAACCTAATCTTATAATTTCATATTATGTTACATTGTGTTTATTAATAACTTAATTTATCAAATCACTCCTTATCATCATAATAAATTTATTTAATAAAATATTCATCCTCTAATTTAATTATTTAATTAAATTAGAGCCTTATCATTCCATTAGCGTAATAAAATACGCACCTATTATAAAATTGTTTATCATCAATTTACTTAATATTATCATACATGAATAAATTATTCCATAATAATTCCCTTCAAATATTTACTTTATAAAATAAATATCTCAACTAAAATATTCATTTTACTTGATAATTATCTTAACTATTTATAAAATTCACAATTAAATTACATTAACATATTACATTTATATGTAACACATTACCCTCTCATTTTATTAAAATAAATATATTTACATTAATTCACTATTTTAATTAAGTGAATTACTCTCAATATTTATGAAATTTAATTCATAACAATTCCATTGCCTAATAAGGCATAATAATCAAATTATAGTATTTCATACTCAAACTCAAAACATCTCATAATAAAATTTTAATTATTAAATTCCTTTTTAATATAACTTAATCAAATTATAGTATTGGGGTTGTCACAATTAATATAACTTAATTAATAATGCTATGTGTGTAAGATAATTCAAATATGGAATCCAACCCCTAATTATGGATTTCGAATAAGGAAATAGAATAATAATATAATATTATTATTTTTATTTCAGTGCTATAAATATGTATGTTATGTGTGTAAGGTTAATCTAGGGAGCAGTTTTATTATAACCTGATAAAACCCTAGTATTACTGCTAAACCCTAGTTTCGAAGTCAAATGAGACTTTAAAATCTGTTAAGTCACTGTGTTATGTGGTATATGATATGTATTATTAGTTTTAACGCTAAAGATGAAAAACCCTAATTAGTAATTTTTAGAAACTAAATTTCATTTTAAACCCTAAATTGAAATCCTACAAAAATCAAATTTTTGGGAACCTAAGGTTTGGGACAATTGACAAGCTTGCCATTAAAATTTCAAGGTTAATGACCACAATGCCCTTTTTGTCCCATTCTTGAAATAATTGCTAGCAAATCTTGATATATCATGGCAAGTCATCAACCCTAGTCTAGCTAGGAGCTAATAAACTCCAGCTCTCAGCCATGTAATCATCGAAATACATTGCATACAAGTTATAGATAAGATCTAAAAGAGAGAAAAGTCTTTATTTGCCTCATTGGTTCATCACACTCAACCTAAAACTCTCTCCACTCCAAACCTCCAAAATATATTGCTATATCAGTCTCAGAAACAAACCCCACTGTGATGGCCCCAAATCCAGGTCCATTTAAACTTCAGATTCGGTCCGCCGTGATACTACTATCGTCAATCTATTTATATCTTTTATTCATAACTTAATGAATATAACTTTACTTATTACAATTTAGAATATAAATTCTTTCCATTTCCAGGATTTGTACAATGACCCCAAACTTTTATAAGTTTCTAATCTTGGTCATTTACTAATCTTGTTTTACATCACATTCGATGTTATAAAAATATGTGGAATAATTTAAACTTTTTCAATCTCCTTTGAAAATAAAACTTTATTAATTTCTTAACTTGAATCACTTACAAATCCTTGAATCAAATTATGTTATGACTCATTCTATTCGAATTACTTTATAAATATTTTCATCTCGATTCGAATTCCTCTATGTATTACATAAAACAACTTAACATGTAGTACACATCGTAAACTACTATCATGTACATCTCCCAGAACCTAAACATGGTTCAAGGGCATATATTTAAATAAATAAATAAATCTCCTTCGATGCTATTGAAGCTTATCTATCAAGTAGCACGTAATCTTTATCGTGAGTCCTTCACCTGCAAAAGTGGTTATTTGCAAGGGTGAGCTCGACAGCCCAGCAATTCTAAAAGTTTTCATGCAGCACATAGCATATAATAGCATATTCAGTTCATGTATTCATAATCAATTAATATTTACTATGCATGTTACTTCACACATAACAGGCATAAAGATTTACCAACATAAGCATATCATCAAAGATCAACTTTCACATTTCATACATATCTCATATGAATTTCATATATATATATATATATATATATCAACCTTTGCATAGCATAATACAGCTCGACTAACAGTTATCGAATTCATATAACAAATAGGAACTAAAAAACTTGCCTGATTCGTAGTTTATCAACTACGACTTAACTGCTTAAAGCTTATCTGCACTGCGTGTATTCCTACACAGTTATAGAATCGTGGATTCATATCCATTAGTCATACATTTCATATGATCTTAATATAATAATAAATATCGCATCGTTTCCTAACTAGGTTTGTAAAACCTTCATTTCCCTTTCTCAACATACTCTTAGAATAGCTAGATATGTATAGGTATACTTAACCATCCGTACTTGACATCAAATTCATATACATTTATCACACACTTGACTCGTTATGTGTTCGACACATATTTAAAGTTAATAGATACGTGATCTATGTCGTTCATATTCAAACTACTTAGTTCTATAATGATTTATTTCAATCAATAAATCTGAACAACTTACTTTAACAAGATTAGATGTTATAATCTTTTAAACCATATATTGGTACTAATAAGCCTCTACTAGCATGCTCACATGTATCTATCTCATTTACATAGAATAGTTCATAATTTTAAAATATGCTTAAATAACTTATGTCATGCTTAACTAGTTGAGTGCACATATCATTCATGTTCAAAGGCATAGAAACCTATGTTATGCTTGCTTATAAGGTCATAATGCAAGTAATACACTGCTCATCAAAGTTAGTTTCTAAAACTTTTAAATTTCTCTTTAAAACATATACTAAACCGAGCTTGACAACCTTTTATGTGCAATATATCTTGAAATTACATTCCTTGTCCATCCGTGCACATAACTAAGCCACAATCACATCTTCCCAAAGTCGAAACTTAAAAGACACAAAGTTCGTCAAGTTTCATTTTCAAAACCTCAAGTTTTTCTTTCAAAACACTTTAAACCAAGCTATATCAATCTAGTATATGCAAGGTAACTTTAAAACTACATTTCATGTCCGTTGATGTGTACGTAGGGTCCAAGGTCAGAACTCAAAGGACACCAAATTCATCAACTTCCGTTTCTCAAAAACTTTAAGTTTTATTTTAGAAAATCATGTTAACACATTTCATTATGAGTAAAGAAATCTTAGCTATATGACATGTCTATTATCATACATATTTATGTTTTATCACTTAGACTAACGTATTCCATCGTCGGGAGCACTATACCTGCGTATGTGCTCGTTCGACGCCCTCCGAATACATAACAGTAACACAAATGACTATTTTTACCCTTCCAAAAAACCTCAAATTGAAAAACTTAAAGAACAAAAGTTGTAGGTCTATTCGTCCACGTTCTGGATCATCTTAAATCACCTCAATCGGAGTTCATATGAAAACGTTATGGCCGTTTTACCAAAATAGATAAAATCAGTCATTGCAGGACCCCCCCCCCCCCCCGTTGGGGCTAGGGTTTTACCCAAAAAATTTCCCGTTGGGGCGGGCCTAGCTGCTGCAAACTCGAATTTTATTCCCTGCTATAAACCATCATGCCAAAATTTCTTTCTCACCTTCATAATTTGAGTTATACATGTCCAAATTAGTTCATTTTCGATTCTGTGTTTGTAACTCATAAAAATACAACATACCAAATACCCATCAACTAACATAAACATTAACTAACCCAAATATAAATTTACAACTCATGTTCATACTAATTGTTCATGTTTTGATAATTTAGCGAATTCGTTCACTACGAATTCGTTTCTTAACCAAATTGGTTCGTTTAACTTTCGTTGTTTTCGTATTGAACTATATTAACAACATCTAACAACAATTCATGGATTACATCAAAACTTAGCCATAAATTTTGTGACTCAAAAGCTACTTTTTCATGACATTTCTAGTGATTGAAAACTTAGGAAATCAAAAGCAGTTGGGATAGTGCTATTACCTCTTTGAAGCTTAATTGAATTCCCTCAACACACTGATTATGCTCCCTCAATTCTCAGTAACAAACTCTCTGTTATTGTTGGTCAAGCCTAGTTGACCGAGCATTACTTTCCAAATATGGAAAACTCAGATCGTGCCCAGAAGGCTATGACAAGATCTTCATGGGCTCGGATCTAACAGTGGTTTGATGATCTTTTATTGTTGTTGCATCTAAGTTATAGTATGTTGGTTAGACTACATTTTCATGCCTTAAAATCTACTAAACATCAAATAGATTTATTGTAGTGAATGGTCAAAGTAGGCCATCCGGTCATATTTTCTGTTTTTGGAATTTCCAGAAACTGGTGGAACATTCGTTCTGACATGGTTTGACCGGGGAATATCTAGAGATTATATTGTTGTTATGTTAGTTTAATGTAATAGATTTGTTCAGTTACATGTTGGCTACAACTTGGAACCCTTAGATCACAAAAACAATGCAAGTACAACAAGTAGTGGAAGCCCGAATATAGCCAGTTGAAATGTTCTTCATTTCTGGGTAACCGAGAAAATGAAGAACATCTCTGACAGCTTGTTCAAGGCCTTAGATCTTGTTCTTTGATGAAGTTTAGACTTGATCGACTAGTGCTCGAGTCATGTTCTATGTTAGTTTGTCTACACAGCCTGACTTCTAGACCACCCATATCATCAGCAGATTTGTTTATGTAAGGCCATCAATAGCGTTGACTGGCCATGACCGTATAATTCTGGGCAGCCCAGAAAACCAAGAACACGTCTGACAACTAGTTCAAAGCTTTATAACTCTCATTTGTGATGTTGTATGACCTTGTTAGTTGTTGTTTCATGTAGTGTTACATTAATACTACAAGATCTGACCATTAGTGAGCCCAGAAACACAGTAGACATACACTAAATTAAACTTTGTCAAAGTAGGCCACACGAAACTTACTTTGAATGTTCTGGGTTTCTCAAGAACACAATAAGCGGTAATTTATGTCGCTAAAGGCTATAGCGACAGACTTTGTAGTTTTATTTAATTTATTTTTTCCAAAAATTATTTAAAAATAAAAATTAATTTCTAAAAATTACAAAAATAATTTTAAAATTTATTTTAAGTTATGAAAATTAACTTTTAATAATTTGACATATTTTTCATAAAATATTAGTATTTATTTGAATATTATTAATATTTAATTTATTTAATAAATGCATTAAATAAATTAATAAAAAATGATTTTATTATTTAATAAATGCACTACGGGCCAATGAGGACTTTTACCACATCATTTGTAACATTACGGTCATGATTATACTGATTAATCTCTGGTCATAATCATACCAAGTCCATCTATGCACTACAGGTCACAAATGACTTTCAACATAATATAAACATGAGGATGATAACAATGATATAAGAATTCAATAAAATAAGTTCAAGAATTAATTTATCCAGGAACTAATAACGTCCAAATTGTCAACATGATACTGCTTTGTAGGGTAAAACTCAAGAATGCTTAGAAAAATATTTCCATGAAAAGATACTGGATGAAGCGAAAATATCAAGGATATTCCACTAATTTTATAGAGTATAAAAGCCAAAACTTTAACCAACTGAGTATAATAAAGAATGGAATAACAAAAGAAATCACCAGGCATGCGATAGACCGCACAGACAGGTTATTCCAATAGAATAATAAATAACGAAACTGGTCAAGGTAAATTAAGACCGACGGATATTCCAAATGAATAATAAAGAATGGAATAACAACGAAATCACCATGCATGCGATAGGCCGCATGCATAAAAGTTATTCCAATGACTAATAATTAATTGAACCGGTCGAGCGTGTCGCGATGATGAGGATATTCCAATAGAATAATAAATAACGGAACCAGGTCATGTGTAAACTCACAGACAGGATGTTCCAACAGAATAATAAAGAATTGAATAACAGAAGAATTTCACCATGTGTGCGGTACTTCGCATAGACAGGTTATTCCACAATAATGATAAAGAATGGAATAACAGAAGACTTTCATCAAGTATACGGTAGCCCGTGTATACATGTCATTCCAACAGAATAATAAAGAATAGAATAATAGAAGTTCTCTTCATGAATACGAAAGAAATCATACCCTTACCTTAGAACAACTGGATATAGGAGTAATGAAATAACGGAATACTTTTCTTTTTTCTCTCTATAGTTTCTCTCTCTAGAGTTTCAGTGAATTCGTAAGAAATAATGAAGGAATGAGCTTCTATTTATAGGAGAATGGACTAAATAATAACTAATTCCTGAATGGTCCAGATTGATTTACTTTTAAACGGACGGTCCAGATTGGTTTACTATAAAATATTCTAATAAAACAAAATGTTTTAAATAAAATATAATATATTCTATTTATAATTTAATAAAATGAATAACTTTATAAAAGTATTTTTTTTATAAAAAGATTTTACTATGTAAAAAAATACTATGCGAGCATTATGCAAACACTATGCATAATAAAATATAATATATTCTATTTATAGTCTAATAAAGCGAATAACTTTATAAAAGTATTCATTTTTTATATAAAAGATTTTACTATACAAAATATTATGCATAATTGAATATAATATTTAAAGTCTAATAAAACGAATAACTTTATAAAAGTATTACATTTTATATAAAAAGCTTTTCTATTTTATTACATTAATAATACTAATAAAAAAACTTCATCATCATTATTATAATTCACACTATTAATCGATCAAAGTCGTTCCCGGAAAGAGGGGCTTTCAATAAGGATTTCTCCCTATCAAGCGCGCAATTAGGTGACCAAACTTCTCCTTGGTAAAACTTATAGACATCGTTAATATTGTAAATAATAATATTAATAACATTGTCATCTCAATTATTGATTTAATAATATATAAAATATTGAAAATAATTGAATCAATTAGCGTGAGATACTATGCAACAATTACTGAAGCAATAATTGAACAAAACTGAGTGACTTCTCACGTAAGCATCAATAATTAATACAGTGTGCTACTATGCAACCATGCGTATTCTTGTACTTTTAACATCGGGTGTTTCAACAGTTAACGATAAAACTTCCGCCATTATTTTCATAAAATATTTTTGTCGTTTTCTCAATCCGACATTAATTTCATTGTGGGGTCCACCAATGATTGTGCCATCGTACCAATATTCCCTATTTAAATGAATATTCCCCGACCAATCGACTATTATATAACAACTTGCGTACTTTGCAAAATTTATAACTATTACTCATAACTATAACATTATATCAAATTCATTCCATAATATTCAAAAATTATAATTATAGAAAATTCATCTTTATTCATAAAAGTTGGGGTCTTAAAATTTATAACTATCTCCTCGAAATTAGGGTACGTACCTAGTATATCGAAGAGGTAAGGATACCTTGATTTCATTTCAGATTCTAACTCCCAGGTCATTTCCTCAACATCGTGGTTCTTCCATAAAACTTTGACTTGAGGTATAACCTTGGAGCGTAGAATATGTTCCTTCTTATCCAAGATTTGAACAGGAACCTCTTCATACGTTAAATCTTTTGCTATTTCATCCAGTTCTAACTCAATAATGTGGTTCGGGTCTTTCACATATTTACGTAACATGGATATATGAAAAATGTTATGAACATGAGACATACTTGGCAGTAAAGCGAGTCTATAGGCTACAGTCCCTACTCGATCGAGGATTAAAAATGGCCAATAAATCGAGGATTGAGCTTTCCTCTCTTTTCAAATCTCGTAACTCCTTTCCATGGAGCAACACGTAACAACACATGATCTCCAATATCGAATTCCGCGTCCTTTCGATGAAGATCAGCATAACTCTATTGTTGGTCTTGTGAGGTTTTTATACGTTGTTAGATTGTTTGAATCTTTTCCATAGTCATACGTACCATATCCGGTCCCAACAACGTGCTTCACCCACCACATTCCAGCATATTGGAGAATGACGCTTTATTCCATACAACGCCTCGAATTGAGCCATGCCAATACTTGTTTGATAACTGTTATTGTAAGAAAAATCCACCAATGGTAAGAACTTGTCCCAACTTCCCTTGAAGTCAAGGACACATAGTCTTAATAAATCTTCAAGAGTTTGAATAGTCCTCTCTGATTGTCCATCCGTTTGAGGATGATATGCTGAACTAAATTATAAATTCGTGCCCATAGCTTTTTATAAACTAACCCAAAATCATGAAGTGAATCTTGGGTCTCGATCAGAAACTATGGATACTGGCATACCATGCAGTCTTACAATCTCGTTTATGTACATACGAGCAAGACGTTCAAGTGTATAAGATTCTCGTATTGGTAAGAAATGAGTAGACTTGGTCAATCTATCAACAATGACCCAAATTGCATCTATGCCTTGAGAAACCTTGGGAAGACCAGTAACGAAATCCATGATAATGTGCTCCCACTTCCATTCTAGAATTTCAAGTGGTTGCAATAGACATTTTGGTACTTGATGCTCTACCTTGACTCGTTGACAAGTTAAACACCTTGAGATAAATAGTGCTATCTCTCTCTTCCTATTGCCCCACCAAAATATATGTCGAAGATCATGATACATTTTGGTACTCCTATGATGGATTACAAATGGTGTGTTGTGCGCCTCCATCATGATTTTATACTTTAACTCAGGATCGTTACGAACACAAAGTCTGGAGTTGACTCGAAGTATTCCTTCTTCATTGATTCTTGCTTCTGGCATAGCACCTTCTTGTACTTTCTTCCTTATATGCATCAGCTCCAGGTCTGTAGCTTGAGCAGCTTTAACTTTATCGATTAAAGTCGGTTCTACACATATATTTGCCATCATCATGTGGGTCCCTGGAGCCTTTATCTCTATCTTCATCCTTTGCAAGTCATACAAAATGGGCCTTTGCATTAACAATATCACACTTGTACCCGCATATGATCTTCTACTCAATGTGTCAGCTACCACGTTTTCTTTTCCAGGATGGTATTGTATGGTATGATCATAATCTTTCAATAGTTCAAGCCAACGTCGATCTCGCATGTTGAGTTCCTTTTGAGTGAAGAAATATTTGGGGCTTTTATGATCCGTATAGATCTCCACTTTCTCCCTATACAAGTAATGCCTCCAAATCTTTAGTGCAAAAACAACAGCTGCCAACTCTAGATCATGAGTAGGATAATTCCTCTCATATTCTTTGAGTTGTCGAGAGGCATAGGCTATGACTTTCCCATGTTGCATGAGAACACATCCTAACCCTTTGCTGAAGCATCTTGTAGATGACAAATCCCTCAAGGCAGATGGTATTGTGAGCAGTCTTTGAAATGAGTCTCCTCTTGAGTTCTTGAAAACTATTCTCACATTCCTCGTTCCAATTGAATTTTGTATCTTTCCAAGTCAGCTTAGTTAACGGAGTAGCGATTCGAGAAAACCCTTCTACGAATCTCCAATAATAACCAGCTAAGCCAAGAAAGCTACGTACTTGATCCATCGATTTAGGTTGCTCCCGACTTTGAATAGCTTCGATCTTTCTTTGGGTCAAAAGATATTCCATGACTTGATACCACGTGCCCAAGGAATGCTACTTCCTCAAGCCAGAACTCGCATTTCTTCAACTTGGCATAAAGCTTATATTCACGAAGCTTTTGAAGTATCAGCCTCAAATGTTGCTCATGATCTTCATGACTTTTGGAACAAATAAGGATGTCATCAATAAAGACGACAACAAAGTGATCCAAATATTCCTTGAATACTCGGTTCATCATATCCATGAAGGCGGCGGGGCATTAGTCAATCAAAAGACATGACTAAGAATTCATAATGCCGTCTCAGGAGTTCTAAAAAGCCGTCTTTGGAATGTCATCGGATTCTAATCTTCAATTGGTGATATCCAAAGCGAAGATCGATCTTTAAAAAGAATTTGGCACCTTGCATTTGGTCAAACAGGTCATCAATACGTGGCAATGGGTACCTATTTTGATGGTGACATGATTAAACTCCGATAATCAATACAAAGTCGCATACTCCCATCTTTCTTCTTCACGAATAGAACAGGAGCACCCCAAGGAAAAGTACTAGGACGAATGAAACTGATGTCTAATAATTCCTGCAGTTGGGTCTTTAACTCCTGAAGTTCAATAGGAGCCATTCGATATGGGGCTTTGGAAATAGGTTTTGTACCAGGTTCAAGGTCGATACAAAATTCAATTTCATGCTCTGGGGGTAGGCCAGGAAGTTCTTCAAGGAATATGTAAGGAAATTCATTAACAATAGAAATATCATTCAAAACTGACTTATTTTTATTTAGATTTGTGACATGAGCTAAGAAAGCTTGACATCCTTTTTTCAATAAATGAATAGCTTTATGGCTTGAGATGACAGTGATTGATTTTAATGGTTTGGTTGCTTGAATTCGTATAATAGGTTGGTTAGGAATATGAAATCTAACAACCTTACGAAAACAATCAATTTTTGCATGATAAGTAGTTAACCAATCAATCCCTAGAATTACGTCAAATGCAAGTATTTTTAATGAAATGAGATCGACAAGTAATGTGAGGGTACCGATTTGAATCAAACATGACTTATAAACAATGGATGTAATAAAGGTTTCTCCTAATGGAGTTTCAACAGATAAGTCAAAGTCTAATTTCTTTGTAGTCAAATTTAAACGTTGAGCGGAAGTAGGAGAATTAAAAGAATGGGTAGAATCGGTATCAAATAAGGTATAAACTTCGCTAGAGTTTATGATAAGCTTACCCGTGATTACCTCGTTCTGGTTCCTTGCTTTCTGGGAGGTCACGACAAACTCTCTCCCTTGTACTACTAGTTTTGACTTTTCTAGGATGTCCTTTGGTGCCTCCATCCTAGCTGAACTTTTCTTCGGTGAACGAAAAAATCAGGCTAGGTGACCTTCTCTTCCACAATTATAACATGCTTTGGATGGCATCGCGCAGTTTGGAGTGATGTGTCCCTCCCCTCCGCATTTGAAGCATATGATAGATGGTCGTTCTCCTTCCTTAACAACGGGTACTGGTGCTGACGTCTTTCCATCATTGTTAAATCTCCTCTTCTTGAAATGTCCATTCTTATTATTTTGGCCATGATTACCACCGAAGTGGTTACCATTTCTGGCATGTTGATTCCCTCCACGCTTATTGTCACCGCTTCGATGACTATTATCACTAGTATTATCATTTTTCATTACTCTCTCTTTGGTTGGGTTGACTCATTATCGCGCTCAATAAGCGAGCCCTATTAACGACATCACGAATACAAAACACGGTTTATAAGAGATAAGATATTGACATATCTCAGGTTTCAAACCTCTTAGAAACATTCGCATCCTTCTCTCCTCATTATCAACCAAATGGGACGCAAATCGGGACAACTCGGCAAACTTGGCTTCATACTGCGACATGGTCATGTTGTTTTGCTCCAGCTTGATGAACTCTACCTCTTTCATGTGACGAATACTTTTGGGAAAGTACTTGTCTTTGAACAATTCTTGGAACTTCTCCTAAGTAATCTTCAGTGTGGCAAGTTGAGTCGTTTCTGATTCCACCTGATAATGCGCCTCAGACGCCAACATGAAGGTGGCAAAGGGAACCTTTTTCTCCTCGGAGCATCCCAGGACATCAAATATCTTGCAGATCTGCTTTATCTACGTCTCCACCTTAAGTGGTTTTGGATCTCCAAAAAACTCCGGTGGTCCCAGTTCCATGAACTGCTTAGCGGTGACCGTCCGAGAGTTGTCAATGTTTCCACCTACATTTTGTATAGGAGCCGCTCTTGCCTGATGTTGCATGAATTGCATAAAGCCTCTGAACAGTCCATCGTTCTTCATCTAGTCAGTGTTATTATTTGCCTGAGGATTGTCGCCTTCCTGATGCACATTATCCTGATTATTGATCTGTGGAGACTCAACGGTCTCCTGTGCTCCATTGCTAATCTCAACATTCTCGGATGCCATTTTCAAATATTTCCACAAAACAAAGGTTAATTGACATGCAATATATTATCTCTATACTCTGACCGACCAATTAAATGCAAAATAAACTTAGGTAGGTCATACTATGGAAGGAATTCCCCGTCTCTCCCCTCCTAGTTCTTGTCTCACATCTCAGCCAAGGATTATATCCCTAAGCTTTGATACCAACTGTGACGCCCCAAAAATAGGTATACATCACCCATCTTGAGTTGCCAAGTACATGGTACAAAATTCAAATACAACTTAATTATACAACAGTCGTGTAAAATACGACCAAACATATGCTGTGAGTTTTAATACAAATATTGTCATCTAGGCAATATCCACACTCAATTGAGTCCTCATTACATTTATTATCACACTATTTAACAGAATAATGAGGACTACTAATGCTATTATTTGGACCGTCACTCCGTTCCCCGACTAGTCCCTGCTACGTTCTCATTTCCTGAAGAGAACAGTGAAAGTAAAATGGTGAGCTCAACTATCCTAGTAAGAAATATTATGACTAAGATAATAAAAAATAAATTATCGTTAGCCTTCAACAGTGTTAAACTGATACAATATAACAAACATCAAGTTTAACTACAGCGGAACAAGCAATCCATTAAAAGAGTCAAGTAGAGAATAAAATCTACTATCTTTTATGATTTAAAAGGTTTTTCATCACTTTTATCGCTGAGACTCAACTTAATAAATAATCCACATCATCCCACAGACTCTGACCGAGGATATTCATTAGTATCACAACCACAAATTATCCATGCACTACGGCCAAGGATATTCGTGTATTCATCAATGGTCATGATCATGCCAACAACTGTCTATCAATGCACTACGGGCTAATGAGGATTTTTACCACATCATTTGTAACATTACGGTCATGATTATACTGATTAACACCTGATCATAATCATACCAAGTCCATCTATGCACTACAGGCCACAAATTACTTTCAACATAATATAAACATGAGGATGATGATAATGATATAAGAATTCAATAAAATAAGTTCAAGAATTAATTTATCCAGGAACTAATAACGTCCAAATTGTCAACATGATACTGCTTTGTGGGGTAAAACTCAAGAATGCTCAGAAGAATATTTCCATGAAAAGATACTGGATGAAGCGCAAATATCAAGGACATTCCACTAATTTCATGGAGTATAAAAGCCAAAATTTTAACCAACTAAGTATAATAAAGAATGGAATAACAAAAGAAATCACCAGTCATGCGATAGACCGCAAAGAAAGGTTATTCCAACAAAATAATAAATAACGTAAGAACCGGTCGGTAAATTTACTTGACCAAGCGGGATATTTCAATAGAATAATAAAAATGGAATAACAATGAAATCACCATGCATGCGATAGGCCTTGCGACGCATACTGAGTTATTCTAATAGAATAATAATTAATGGAACCCGGTCCGTATGTACTTGACCGATAGGATATTCCAACGAGAATAATAAATAATTGAACGGTCGTGCGTAGGCATGCATACATGATGTTCCAATGAGAATAATAAAGAATGGAATAATAGAAGAATTTCACCATGTATGTGGTACTTCGCATAGAACGGTTAATCCAACGTAATGATAAAGAATGAAATAATAGAAGAATTTCACCAAGTATAGGATAGCCCACGTATACAGGTTATTCCAACAGAATAATAAAGAATGGAATAATAGAAGTTCTCTTCATGAATATGAAAGAAATAATACCCCTTACCTTAGAACAACTGGATATAGGAGTAGTGAAGTAGCAGAATACTTTTCTTCTTTCTCTCTATAGTTTCTCTCTAGAGAGTTCAGTGAATTAAGTAAGAAATAATGAAGGAATGAGCTTCTATTTATAGGAGAATGGACTGAATAGTAACTAATTCCTGAATGGTCTAGATTGATTTACTTTTAAATGGACGATCTAGATTGGTTTTACTATAAAATATTCTAATAAAACAAAATCTTTTAAATAAAATATAATATATTTTATTTATAATCTAATAAAACGAATAACTTTATAAAAGTATTCTATTTTATATAAAAGATTTTACTATGCAAAACCTTTATCTGAGTACTTATGCAAACACTTGTCACTGAGCACTATCATAATAAAATATAATATATTCTATTTATAGTCTAATAAAACGAATAACTTTATAAAAGTATTTTGTTTTATATAAAAAGATTTTATTATACAAAATACTATGTATAATAGAATATAATATATTCTATTTATAGTCAAATAAAACGAATAACTTTATAAAAGTATTCTATTTTATATAAATAGCTTTTCTGTTTTATTACATTAATAATACTAATAAAACAAAACTTCATCATCATTATTATAATTCACACTATTAATCGACCAGGTCGTTCCCAGGAAAGAGGGGACTTTCCAATAAGGATTTCTCCTTATTGGCGCGCAATTAGGTGACCAAACCTCTCCTTGGCAGAACTTCTAGACATCGTTAATATTGCAAATAATAATATTAATTACTTCGTTGTAAGACCCCAACTTTTATGAATAAAGATGAATTTTCTATAATTATCATTTTTAAATATTATGGAATGAATTTGATATAATGTTATAGTTGTGGGTAATATTTAGAAATTTTGCAAAGTACAAAAGTTGTCTATAATATTCGATTGGTCATGGAATATTTGTTTTAACAGGGAATATTTGTACGACGGCACAATCATTGGTGGACCCCACAACAGAATTATTGTCAGATTGAGAAAACGACAAAAAAAATATTTTATAAAAATAACGGCGGAAGTTTTACTGTTAACTATTGAAACACCCAGTGTTAAAAGTACAGGAATACGCGTGGTTGTATAGTAGCACACGGTATTGATTATTGATGTTTATGTGAGAAGTCACTCAGTTTTGTTCAATTATTGCTTCAGTAATTGCTGCATAGTATCTCACGTTATTTGATTTAATTATTGTCAATATTTTATATATTATTAAATCAATAATGGAGATAACAAAGTTGTTAATATTATTATTTGCATTATTAACGATGTCTAGAAGTTACGCAAGGAGAGGTTTGGTCACCTAATCAGGTGCATGATAGGGAGAAATCCTTATTGGAAAGCCCCTCTTTCCGAGAAAGACACAGTCGATTAATATTGTGAATTATAATAATGATGATAAGTGTTGTTAATAATATTGAGGAGATTTTTATGAAGTATTTGTTGTAAGTTTGGCGTGTATTTAAACCCCCACTTACCCATTTTTCAAAACTGTGAGTGGAAAGTTATCTTAGTTTTGTTTTTTATATATATATATATATATATATATATATATATATATATATATAAGTATATATATATATATATGTGTGTGTGTGTGTGTGTGTGTATGTTAGTCAAATTGGGTGGGGTGGGGTGGGGGAATTTGGTATTCACGTGGAGGAGTACAATTATTATTATTTTATATATATATTTATATGATAATGGATTTTGGTGGAGGAAATCATTATATATATATATATATATATATATATATATATATATATATGATAGTGGATCTTGGTGGAGCAGGATGGAGTACTATAGGTATTAATTATATATATGTGTATGCAATTGGCATGGATGGTACAATTATTATTATTATTATTATTATTATTATTATTATTATTATTATTATTATTATTATTATTATTATTATATATATACATGTTTTAATTTGAAAGGAATTCGCGGGAATTGGCAGGTTGTATCACGGGGGTAATGACCCGTGAGTTTATAAATATATAATATATAATAAAAATAGAATATATTATATTTTCTTTAAAAGATTTTGTTTTAAATCTGGACCATCCGTTTAAAAGTAAATCAATCTGGACCATTCATGAATTAGTTACTATGCAGTCCATTCTTCTATAAGTAGAAGCTCATTCCTTCATTATTTCTTACGAATTCACTGAAAATCTAGAGAGAGAAACTACAGAGAGAAAGAAAAAAAGTGTTCTGCTACTTCACTACTTCTATATTCAGTACTCTTCTTTCTAAGGTAAGGGGTATTATTTCTTTGGTATTCATGAAAAGAACTTCTGTTATTCCATTCTTTATTATTACATTGGAATAACTTTGATCTGCTGAGCTACTACTATACTTGGTGAAATTCTTCTTTTATTTCATTCTTTATTATTCTGTTGAAATAACCTGTCTATGCAAAGTACCGCATACATGGTGAAATTCTTTTGTTAATCCATTCTTTATTATTCATTGGAACATCACCTGGATGTAATTAATTTGACTTTGGTTCGTTCCGTTATTTATTATTCTATTAGGATATCACGTCTGCAATGCGTTTTACGCATGACTCGTTCCGTTGTTTATTATTCTATTGGAATAACTCCGCATGCATGCGGTCTATCGCATGCACCGGTGATTTCTTTTGTTATTCCATTCTTTATTATACTCGGTTGGTTAAAGTTTTGACTTCTATACTCCATGAAATTAGTGGAATATCCTTGATATTTGCACTTCATCCAGTATCTTTTCATCGAAATATTCTTACGAGCATTCTTGAATTTTACTCTACAAAGAAGTATCATGTTGACAATTTGGACGTTATTAGTTCCTGGATAAATTAATTCTTGAACTTGTTTTATTGAATTCTTATATCAATGTCATCATCCTCATGTTTATATTATGTTGAAAGTCATATGTGGCCTGTAATGCATAGATGGACTTGGTATGATTATTACTAGGGATTATTCGGTAAAATCATTATCGTATTGTTACAAATGATGTGGTAAAAGTCCTCATTGGCCCGTAGTGCATTGATGGACAATTGTTGGCATGATCATGACCATTAATGAATACACGAATATCCTTGGCCGTAGTGCATGGATAATTTGTGGTTGTGATACTAATGAATATCCTTGGCCGTAGTGCAGGGATGATGTGGATTATTTATTGTCGAGTCCCAATGATAAAAGTGATAAAAACCTTTTAAATCATAAAAGATAGTAGATTTTATTCTCTACTTGACTCTTTTAATGAATTGCTTGTTCCGCTGTAGTTAAACTTGATGTTTGTTATATTGTATCAGTTTAACACTGTTGAAGGCTAACGATAATTTATTTTGTATTATCTTAGTCATAATATTTCTTACTAGGATAGTTGAGCTCACCCTTTTACTTTCATTGTTCTCTCAGTGAAATGAGAGGCGTAGCGAGGACTAGTCTGGGAACCAGAATAACGGTCCAGATAATAGCATTAGTAGTCCTCACTATTCTGTTAAATAGTGTGATAATAAATGTAATGAGGACTCAATTTTGTGTAGATATTGACTAGATGACAATATTTGTATTAAAACTCACAGCTCTTGTTGTATATTTTAGATTGTATTTGTATTATGTACCATGTATTTGGTGACTCAGAATAGGTGATGTATACTTATTTTGGGGGTGTCACAGTTGGTATCAAAGCTTAGGGATATGATCCCTGGCTAAGGTGTGAGACAAGAACTAGGAGGGGAGAGACGGGGAATTCTTTCGCTAGTATGACCTACCTAAGTTTATTTTCTATTTAATTGGTTGGTCAGAGTATAGGGATAATATGTGAAATGTTAATTAACCCTTGTTTTGTGGCAGTTTTTGAAAATGGCATCCGAGAATGTTGAGAATAGCAATGGAGCACAGGAGACCGTTGAGTCTCCACAGATCAATAATCAGGATAATGTGCATCAGGAAGGCGACAATCCTAATGCAAACAACAACATTGACCAAATGATGAACGATGGAATGTTCCGAGGCTTCATGCAATTCATGCAACATCAGGCGAGAGCGGCTCCTATCCAAAATGCAGGTGGAAACACTGGCAACTCTCGGACGGTCACCGCCAAACAGTTCAAGGAGCTGGGACCACCAGAGTTTTTTGGAGAGCCAAAACCACTTACGGAGGAGACATGGATAAAGCAGATCAACAAGATATTTAATGTCTTGGGATGCTCCGAGGAGCAAAAGGTTCCCTTTGCCACCTTCATGTTGCGGGCAGAGGCAAATTACAGGTGGGAATATGTAAAGCATACTCAACCTGCCGCACTAAAGATGTCTTGGGAGAAGTTCCAATAACTGTTCAATGACAAGTAGTTTCCCGAAAGAATTCATCACATAAAATAGGTAGAGTACATTAAACTGGAACAAAACAACATGACCGTGTCGTAGTACGAAGCCAAGTTTGCCGAGTTGTCCCAGTTTGCGTCCCATTTGGTTGATAATGAGGAGAGAATGATGCGAATGTTTCTAAGAGGTTTGAAACTCGAGATACGTCAATATATTATCTCTCATAAACTGTGTTTGTATTCAGATGTTGTTAATAGGGCTCAGTTATTGGAGCGCGATAATGAGTCAACGCAACTAAAAGAGAGCAGCCGGTAAAATGATAATACTAGTGAGAGCAGTCATCAAAGCGATGACAACAAGCGTGGAGGGAATCAACAGGCTAGAAATGGTAACCACTTCGGTGGTAATCAGGGCCAAAACAATAAAAATGGACATTTCAAGGAGAGGAGATTCAACAATGATGGAAAGACATCAGCACCAGCACCCGTTGTTAAGGAAGGAGAACGACCACCTATCATATGCTTAAAATGCGGAGGGGAGGGACACATTAGTCCAAACTGTGCGATGTCGTCCAAAGCGTGTTATAATTGTGGAAGAGAAGGTCACCTAGCCTGATTTTGTCGTTCACCGAAGACAAGTTCAACTAGGATGGAGGCACCAAAGGCCGTCCCAAAAAAGTCAAAGTCGGTAGTGCAAGGGAGAGCATTTGTTGTGACCTCCCAGAAAGCAAGGAATCCAAACGAGGTCATCACGGGTAAGCTTATCATAAACTCTAGCGAAGTATATACCTTATTTGATACAGTTCTACCCATTCTTTTATTTCTCCTACTTGCGCTCAACGTTTAAATTTGACTCCAAAGATATTAGACTTTTACTTAACTGTTGAACCTCCGTTGGGAGAAACCTTCATTACATTCATTGTTTATAAGTCTTGTTTGGTTCAAATCGGTACCCTCACATTACCTGTCGATCTTATTTCATTGAAAATACTTGCATTTGACGTAATTCTAGGGATTGATTGGTTAATTACTCATTATGCAAAAATTAATTGTTTTCGTAAGGTTGTTAGCTTTCATATTCCTAACCAACCTATTATGCGAATTCAAGCAACCAAACCATTAAAATCAATAACTGTCATCTCAAGCCATAAAGCTATTCGTTTATTGAAAAATGGATGTCAAGCTTTCTTAGCTCATGTCATGGATCTAAACAAAAATACGCCGCTTTTGAATGATATTTCTATTGTTAATGAATTTTCGACGTATTCCCTGAAGAACTTCTTGGCCTACCCCCAGAGCGTGAAATTGAATTTTGTATCGACCTTGAACCTGGTACAAAACCTATTTCCAAAGCCCCATATCGAATGGCTCCTTTTGAACTTCAGGAGTTAAAGACCCAACTGCAGGAATTGTTAGACATCGGTTTCATTTGTTCTAGTACTTCTTCTTGGGGTGCTCCTGTTCTATTCGTGAAGATGAAAGATGGGATTATGCGACTTTGTATTGATTATCGGGAGTTGAATCATGTCACCATCAAAAATAGGTACCCATTGCCACGTATTGATGACCTGTTTGACCAGTTGCAAGGTGCCAAATTCTTTTCAAAGATTGATCTTCATTTCGGATATCACCAGTTAAAGATTAGAACCGATGACATTCCAAAGACGGCTTTCAAAACTCGGTACGGGCATTATGAATTCCTAGTCATGTCTTTTGGATTGACTAATGCTCCTGCTGCCTTCATGGATATGATGAACCGAATATTCAAGGAATATTTGGATCACTTTGTGGTCGTCTTTATTGATGAGATCCTTATTTATTCCAAAAGCCATGAAGATCATGAGAAACACTTGAGGCTGATACTTCAAAAGCTTCGTGAATATAAGCTTTATGCCAAGTTGAAGAAATGCGAGTTCTAGCTTGAGAAAGTGTAATTCCTTGGGCACGTGGTATCAAGTCATGGAATATCTGTTGACCCAGCAAAGATTGAAGCTATTCAAAGCTGGGAGCAACCTAAATCAGTGACCGAAGTGCGTAGCTTTCTCGGCTTAGCTGGTTATTATCGGAGATTCGTAGAAGGGTTTTCTCGAATCGCTACTCCCTTAACTCAACTGACTCGGAAAGATACAAAATTCAGTTGGAACGAGGAATGTGAGAAGAGTTTTCAAGAACTCATGAGAAGACTCATTTTAGCACCTATTTTGACAATACCATCTAGCTCGGAGGGATTTGTCATCTACAGTGATGCTCACTATAAGAAACTGGGTCATAGGCGATGGGGGTAATGGCGACGGCTATATTCCCGTCGAGAATGACATCAACATCGACGTCTAAACCGTCATCCATGAGTCCTATTGATAATAACCTTTCCCGGCCTTAAATTTGGTGGGCTTTTTTTCGACGGCAATGACCGTCAAGTTGATGATGAGCAGCCTCCTCCAGTACAAGGTGATGACCGCCGACTCGATGACATGGAGACAGGCGACGGGTTGTAGTTAGTTTAGTTTATGTTATATTCTGAGTTTCATATATGTATTTGTACAGTTTTTGAGTTGTAACGACGGCCATTATATTTTTTATCTATATATTTGATTTGGGTTACTAGTTTATAACAGATATAGTTGTGATTTGATGGTTGTTATTAGTTTATAACAGGTGTATATTTGTAAATGAACAGGGAAATTTTAAAATTTAAAAAAAAAATCAAAATATATATGTAGGTCATCATGGCTAATTAATAAGGCATTGATAAATTACCATGCCATCAGTAATGAGTTTTCCTCAAAAAAATATGGGGTCTTTTTGAAACGGGCCTACTACCGCTTCAGATAGCCGTAAGTATTGACATAATGTCGTCGCTTGATGACTCAAAATCGACAATGACAAAGTGATGCCAATGGTAAGGCGATGTGAGATAGGGCGACGACACGTGAAAGCGACGGCGGTCTTAAGCCATCATTGTCGTCACCAATGACCTCAATGCCGATGGTAGTATGGTCATAGGCGACGGCTATGCCCGTCGACAATGACCCTTTTTCTTGTAGTGGCTTCAGGCAAAGGGTTAGGATGTGTTCTCATGCAACATGGGAAAGTCATAGCCTATGCCTCTCGACAACTCAAAGAATATGAGAGGAATTATCCTACTCATGATCTAGAGTTGGCAGCTGTTGTCTTTGCACTTAAAATTTGGAGGCATTACTTGTATGGGGAGAAAGTGGAGATCTGTATGGATCATAAAAGCCTCAAATATTTCTTCACTCAAAAGGAACTCAACATGCGATAACAACGTTGGCTTGAACTATTGAAAGATTATGATCATACCATCCAATACCATCCAAGAAAAGCAAACGTGGTAGCTAACGCATTGAGTGGAAGATCATATGCGGGTACGAGTGTGATATTGTCAACGTAAAGGCCCATTTTATATGACTTGCAAAGGATGGAGATAGAGATAAAGACTCCAGGGACCCACGTGATGATGGCGAATATACGAGTAGAACCGACTTTAATCGATAAAGTTAAAGCTGCTCAAGCTACAGACCTGGAGCTGATGCATATGAGGAAGAAAGTATAAGAAGGTGCTATGCCGGAAGCAAGAATCGATGAAGAAGGAATACTTCGAGTCAACTCCAGACTTTGTGTTCCTAATGACCCTGATTTAAAGTATAAAATCATGATGGAGGTGCACAACACACCATTTGCAATCCATCTGGGAGTACCAAATGTATCATGATCTTGACATACATTTTGGTGAAATGATATGAGAGAGAGATAGCGCTTATTTATCTCAAGGTGTCTAACTTGTCAACGAGTCAAGGCGGAACATCAAGTACCAAAAGGTCCATTGCAACCACTTGAAATTCCAGAATGGAAGTGGGAGCACATTACCATGGATTTCATTTCTGGTCTTCCCAAGGTTTCTCAAGGCATAGATGCAATTTGGGTCATTGTTGATAGATTGACCAAGTCTGCACATTTCTTACCAATACGAGAAACTTATACACTTGAACGTCTTGCTCGTATGTACATAAATGAGATTGTAAGACTGCATGGTATACCAGTATCCATAGTTTCTGATCGAGACCCAAGATTCACTTCACGATTTTAGGTTAGTTTGCAAAAAGCTATGGGCACAGATTTAAGATTTTGTTTGGCATATCATCCTCAAACGGACGGACAATCAGAGAGGACTATTCAAACTCTTAAAGATTTATTAAGACTCTGTGTCCTTGACTTCAAGGGAAGTTGGGACAAGTTCTTACCATTGGTGGAGTTTTCCTACAACAACAACTATCAAGCAAGTATTGGCATGGCTCCATTCGAAGCGTTGTATAGACGAAAGTGTCATTCTCCAGTATGTTGGGATGAGGTGGGTGAAGCAACACTGTTGGGACCGGAGTTGGTACGTATGACTACAGAAAAGATTCAAACGATCTGACAACATATAAAAACCTCATAAGACCGACAAGAGAGTTATGTTGATCTTCATCGAAAGGACGTGGAATTCGATATTGGAGATCATATGTTGTTACGTGTTGCTCCATGGAAAGGAGTTACGAGATTTGGAAAGAGAGGAAAGCTCAATCCTCGATTCATTGGCCCATTTTTAATCCTCGATTGAGTAGGGACTGTAGCCTATAGACTCACTTTACCGCTAAGTATATCTCGTGTTCTTAACATTTTTCATATATCCTTGTTACGTAATAATGTGAAAGATCTGAACCACATTATTGAGTTAGAACCGGACGAAATAACGGAAGATTTAACGTATAAAGAGGTTCCTGTTCAAATCTTGGATAAGAAGGAACATATTCTACTCTCCAAAGTTATACCTCAAGTTAATAATGTTTTATGGAGGAACCACGATGTTGAGGAAATGACCTGGGAGTTAGAATCTGAAATGAAATCAAGGTATCCTTACCTCTTTGACATACCAGGTATGTACCCTAATTTCGAGGGCAAATTTTCATAAGAAAGGGAGATTGTAAGACCCCAACTTTTATGAATAAAGATGAATTTTATATAATTAACATTTTTAAATATTATGGAATGAATTTGATATAATGTTATAGTTGTGGCTAATATTTAGAAATTTTGTAAAGGACGAAAGTTGTTTATAATATTCGATTGGTCGGGAAATATTCGTTTTAACAGGAAAATTCGTACGACGGCACAATCATTGGTGGACCACATAATAGAATTATTGTCAGATTGAGAAAACGACAAAAAAAATTAAATTATGAAAATAACGGCGGAAGTTTTACCGTTAACTGTTGAAACACCCAGTGTTAAAAGTACAGGAATACGCGTGGTTGCTGTACATGGTATTGATTATTGATGCTTACGTGAGAAGTCACCCAGTTTTGTTCAATTATTGCATCAGTAATTGCTGCATAGTATCTCACGTTATTTGATTCAGTTATTGTCAATATTTTATACATTATTAAATCAATAATTGAGATAACAAAGTTGTTAATATTATTATTTGCATTATTAACGATGTCTAGAAGTTCTGCCAAAGAGAGTTTTGGTCACCTAATTGCGTGCCAATAGGGAGAAATCCTTATTTGAAAGCTCCCTCTTTCCTGGGAACGAGCTAGTCGATTAATATTGTGAATTATAATAATGACGATAAGTGTTGTTAAGAATATTGAGGAGATTTTTATGAAGTATTTGTTGTAAGTTTGGCGTGTTATTTAAACCCCAACTTACCCATTTTTCAGAACTGTTGGTGAAAAGTTATCTCACTTTTGTTTTATATATATATATATATATATATATATATATATATATATATATATATGTGTGTGTGTGTGTGTGTGTGTGTGTGTGTCAAATTGGGTGGGGGAATTTGGTATTCACGTGGAGGAGTACAATTATTATTATTTTAAATATATATTTATATGATAGTGGATTTTGGTGGAGGAAAGCATTATATATATATGTGTGTGTGTGTGTGTGTGATAGTGGATCTTGGTGGAGGCAAGATGGAGTACTATAGGTATTAATTATATATATGTGTATGCAATTGGCAGGGAGGGTACAATTATTATTATTATTATTATTATTATTATTATTATTATTATTATTATTATTATTATTATTATTATTATTATTATTATTATTATTATTATATACATGTGTTAATTTGAAAGGAATTCGCGGGAATTGACAGGTTGTATCACGGGGGTAATGACCCATGAGTTTATAAATATATAATATATAATATAAATAGAATATATTATATTTTATTTAAAAGATTTTGTTTTAAATCTGGACCGTCCGTTTAAAAGTAAATCAATCTAGACCGTTCAAGAATTAGTTAGTATGCAGTCCATTCTTCTATAAATTGAAGCTCATTCCTTCATTATTTCTTAAGAATTCACTAAAACTCTAGAGAGAGAAACTATAGAGAGAAAGAAGAAAAGTGTTCTACTACTTCACTACTTCTATATTCAGTACTCTTCTTTCTAAGGTAAGGGGTATTATTTCTTTCATATTCATGAAGAGAATTTATGTTATTCCATTCTTTATTATTCTGTTGGAATAACCTGTATACGCGGGCTACCCTATACTTGGTGAAATTCTTCTGTTATTCCATTCTTTATTATTCTGTTGAAATAACCTGTCTATGCGAAGTACCGCATACATTGTGAAATTCTTCTGTTATTCCATTCTTTATTATTCTCTTGGAATATCCTGTTGGTGCGAATTTCTCCTGACTTGGTTCCATTATTTAATATTTTGTTGGAATATCCTGTCTGTGCGTTTACGCATGACCTGGATACGTTGTTTATTATTATGTTGGAATAACCTGTCTATGCGGACTATCGCATGCCTGGTGATTTCTTTTATTATTCCATTCTTTATTATACTCAGTTGGTTAAAGTTTTGACTTCTATACTCCATGAAATTAGTGGAATATCCTTGATATTTGCGTTTCATCCAGTATCTTTTCATCAAAATATTCTTCTGAGCATTTTTGAATTTTACTCTACAAAGAAGTATCATGTTGACAATTTGGACGTTATTAGTTCCTGGATAAATTAATTATTGAACTTGTTTTATTAAATTCTTATATCATTGTCATCATCCTAATGTTTATATTATGTTGAAAGTCATCTGTGGCCTGTAATGCATAGATGGACTTGGTATGATTATTACCAGAGATTATTCGGTATAATCATAACCGTAATGTTACAAATGATGTGTTAAAAGTCCTCATTGGCCCGTAGTGCAGTGATGGATAGTTGTTGGCATTATCATGACCATTGATGAATACACGAATATCCTTGGCCCGTAGTGCATGGATAATTTGTGGTCGTGATACTAATGAATATCCTTGGCCCTAGTGCAGGGATGATGTAGATTATCTATTAAGCTAAGTCTCGGCGATAAAAGTGATGAAAAACCTTTTAAATCATAAAAGATAGTAGATTTTATTCTCTACTTAACTCTTTTAATGGATTGCTTGTTCCGTGTAGTTAAACTTGATGTCTATTATATTTTATCAGTTTAACATTATTGAAGACTAATGATAATTTATTTCTGCATTATCTTAGTCATAATATTTCTTACTGGGCTAGTTGAGCTCACTCTTTCTTTCACTGTTCTCTTCAGGAGATGAGAACGTAGCTGGGACTATTCAGAGAACGGAGTGACGGTCCGAGATGGTGTCTTAGTAGTCCTAACTATTCTATAAAATAGTCTGATAATAAATGTAATAAAGACTTATTCTGACAGTGCATATTGTTTAGAAGACAATATTTGTATTAAAACTCACAACTCTTGTTGTATATTTAAGATTGTGTTTATATTCTGTACCATGTATTTGCCGACTCAGAATAGGTGATGTATACCTATTTTGGGGGCGTCACATTCGTCGTCTCAATTATTGATTTAATAATATATAAAATATCGACAATAATTGAATCAATTAATGTGAGATACTATGTAACAATTACTAAAGCAATAATTGAACAAAACTGAGTGACTTCTCACGTAAGCATCAATAATCAATACCGTGTGCTACTATGGAACCACACGTATTCCTGTACTTTTAACACCGGGTGTTTCAACAGTTAACGATAAAACTTCCGCCGTTATTTTCATAAAATATTTTTGTCATTTTCTCAATCTGACAATAATTCTGTTGTGGGGTCCACCAATGATTGTGCCATCGTACGAATATTCCCTGTTAAAATGAATATTCACCGACCAATCGAATATTATATAACAACTTATGTACTTTGCAAAATTTATAATTATTACCCACAACTATAACATTATATCAAATTCATTCTATAATATTCAAAAATAATAATTATAGAAAATTCATCTTTATTCATAAAAGTTGGGGTCTTACAACATCCATTCCGGATACTACCGAAAGTTCAGTCTCTACCCCGGGATACACACCGGGAGTATCATTTCCAACCCCAGGACACACACTAGAAACATCATTTCCAACCTTGAAGATAACCTCGAGTTTCGTCCTTGGCAATAACCCCAAGGAATGTTGTTACAGTTCTGGCGATAACCCCGAAAATGATTGTTTCAAATGCGATCAGCTTCAATCTCAAACCTCTTGCCGAGGCAATCATACCTCGGACCCGGAGCTAACACCGGGCAGACAGGCACACTCACAGATGACATTGCGGTATTCAAACACTTGCACCAGTCCAATCTCAGATGTAACCCCGAGCAACGTCTGCTTTCAACTCAAACCGGTGATAACCCCGTTGAGGACTCAAACGTCATCTTGCTACCTCAACATCTGTGCATCATCTCAACATTTCATACATACATACATACAAACAACAATGTCTTACCAGAACCAACGAGTTCCAATCCCGAGTGACTATTACGTGTGGCAGCACACCGGATAGAATTTGAAGCTTGAAGACTATGGGCATAGTCCCCTCTTCCTAACTTCGTACAACCTCTAATCCATGTCATTGCGTAACTTTCGACTCAAGCGGTCCGAAGAAGGTCTTATATACCTAATTCGGATGCTCAGATTAAAGTTCTGCAAGTTTGAGCAGACATTATAGTGCACGAGTTGACGTACTTCGAGACAACAGAACCCGCAGATCCCGGGGCACCCCAGGTAACCGCAGGTGCATCTGCGGCTACCATAGGTACACATGCGGCTCCCCCCCTCTATAAATAGAGGGCATGGGGTAGCCATTTTGAAAAAAAGAAAAGGCGAGGAAGCCCTGTCTAATTTGCTCTGTACACACCTCATATAGAGTGCTTGCTCTTTTCAAACACCTGTTAGCTCACATATAGCTATAAATTTACCAGCGGGAGCTGAGTGTTTATCCATTTAGAGTCATAGAAACCTGCATTGGCAGCCCACTGTAAACCTTCTCACACTCTATAAAGCCTTTCTCTTCATCTTTGTATACACTATTCTAAACATTGAGAGTCGTGTTGTGTGTGTATGCCCGGACTTCGGTCTGTGGTTTTCATTTTTGTTTGTATATATATACTTATATATGTATATATTTATATATGGACTATCATTATCGAGTTATGCCTTGATTGAGCCTAGACTTATGTCTGGAGCGTTTATTTGCTTATATATATATATATATATATATATATATATACATCTCTATCAGGCCTGGAGTTTACTTCGTGGCCTTTTACTGCTTTATTTATATTTAGTCCCGCATGGAGTTTACTTCGTGGCGGTTTATCGCATTTACTGCTTTATTTACATTTTCGATCCCCCATGGAGTTGCTTCGTGGTGTTTGATCATGTCCATATATCTATATACATATATATATATATATATATATATATATATATATATATATATATATATATATATATCGCTTCTGTATATTTACATTTTTGATCCCCATGGAGTTGTTTCGTAGTGGTTGATCATGTCTGTATATATATATTTATAGCTTTTATATATATAAGTGCTTACTGCTTTTGATATAAACTGCGGTATCATGTGAGCCTAGGAATCATGTGATCACAGATTCAGTCCATTGAATCTAGATTCGGTTCCCATGATGGATCTTTTTCATTGTAAATGACTTGTACATTATTTCTGATGTATTTAATTTCCTTAGATGGCTATCATTCCCATGAGGAGTTCTAAGATCTCTGATATTATTTTCTCAAGATGCCTCGATCTCAAAAAAAAATAAAAGCAAACAAGTTTCTAACATTTTAACAATAAAATGGAAGTATGAAAAAGTCTCAATTCCTATTGAGCGCAGGGTTTGAAAAACCGCTTTTTACAAAACTTCATTGCTATATCTGTTTAAAACTGAATTTTGCTATAAATTCAAACCCTGTGTATATAGGTACGAACGAGTCCTCACACTACTTTCAAATAATTGCACATTGATCTACACACACACACACATTCATATAACAGTTTCTTTGAAAAGTGGCGGTCACCGTGGTAACATGATGATCTGGGGTACCTAACACCTTCCTCAAAGATAATCAAGCCCCGGACCCAAAATGAATCTCGGTTTCATTGCATCTGCTTAGCAAAGTTGTCACATCACTGGGTCAATGTGCAAATCATTTCGGTTGCGTTGGTGCAACTAGTTAAAAACACCAACTGGCGACTCTTAACAGTCCATCGTCGACATTACACATGTCAAAACTTTTTCACTTGTTTTTTCAAACAAATCTCACATAACAATGAGAACACTAAAGAACAAGTAACGAAAAGGGACAACTAAAAATCCCGACGTCGACAGGTGGCGACTCTGCTGGGGACTCCAGTAAGAGGGCTTAAGCCGCTATTACAAGCTTTTCAAAACTGTTATATGCTTGTGTGTGAATGTTGCATTTACATTTATGATCAATGTGTACGAATGCATTTTACTTACTGTACTGCTAAATATCTATCTATGATATTAGTGCTTCGCACATGTCATCATTTTCATAAACGGTGAGACACGTTGTATGTGAATGTATGTTGTGTGGTTCCTCCACCAGTAGGCTATCCTGTTGGTGTTTGATTACTGGACTCGTAGGGAGACTAATTCCAACGAGGCTCAGGAAAGGCACCACCCAGATTGACTCCATTTGAAAGACTGGATTAACATCTCGTCAAGTAGATTGCGATGATCTGGGAACCTTCATGCCAAAAAGCCGCGAGAGTAACCCTGAGATAGGTCAGCCTCTGATAATCCAAACACGGAGAAAAGTCTCTTCATGCTTTCCATTTTCAATTACTTGTAAAAACATTTACTTGTAATTTTATTCCATGCTCATCTTTATGTAATGGAAAATATAAAGAATATTTGTGCATGACATGTTATCAATTAACACCCAATTTTGTAGGACAATATTCCTAAAACGGACACATTATGATAACATTTACATTAATCCCTAAGACTAAACTACATATGTCTTTTGTAGGGAAGTAATTGGGCCTGTTACCCGCTCAAAATCCAAAAAGGCCACGAGCCTATAACGAATTATGTCTTTTTCTGACCAGTCTAATCCTGTTTCTTGAGAAGAATTTGACTTATTAAGTAAACAAATTACAGATTTGGTTGTTCTACTTAAAGAACTGCATTAATCTACTCAGGGTACGAATATACATACACATACAGAATCCTCTGCACAAGGAGGATCTCTAGGTTTGTAAAAAATAATTCCAGAACCTCAGTTGTATACGACCAACAAAGACCCTGAAAACACCCATCTCAAAGGAGGAAATTATTCGTGATTCTCAAAGGGATTGGAACATATTAAAGTGTTTCATATACTGACCTTTGTATATTCCCTGGTGTTCACTATCCAGAGAAATTCAAAACCCCTAATTTTGAAAAATACGATGTATTAGGGGATCCTTATACACATTTGAAAGTGTTCATTGGAGAACTTGGATCTTATGTAGAAAATGAGAAGCTCAGAATGTAGCTGTTCTAAAAGAGTCTGACTGGAGAGGCCCGTTCATTGTATACCAGATTAGACAACTCAAAGATCTATAGCTGGGAAGAGCTTGCTCACGCCTTCCTTACTCAATATAATTTTCAATCTCAGATGGCTCCTGATCGGTACCAGATTACCAAGGTCAAGAAACAGTCTAATGAGTCTTTAAGAGAGTATGCTAAAAGGTGGAGGCGCCTGGCTGCTCAAGTTATTCCTTCCATGACAGAATCAGAAATGGTCATGACTTTCATAGATATACAAGAAGCTCCTTTGTAAGAGAGAGTTTTAGCTGGTATTTGAAAACCATTCTTCGAAATGATCAAACACAGAGAGATGGATGAGATAGGATTGAAGTCAGGTAAAATTCAAGACCTAGCCGCTCTTAAAGCAGTTGTTGAGCACATCTAGTCCGGATCTCATGGAAACAACCCCCAGAGGGTCAATAAAAAGAAAGAGGAGGATGTTTCCTTGATACTACAAGGTCAAAAAGGCAGTCAGAACATGCCTATACAGAGAAAAAACTACTCCCCTTTCTAAGCACAATCTTCAAACCCTCCATTACCTAAGAGTGGAGAAGTAAAGCACCCTCGAACCTTCACACCCTTAGGGGACTCGCTCGAGAATATTCTTGTTCTTCTAACTACTCAGAAGAAAATCACACATCTTCTTCACCAGCCAACCCTAATGGGAAGGGTTTTAATGCTACTAGGAAGTGTGCTTATCATGCCGGAGCACCTGGACGTGATACTCAAGATTGTTGGGCCTTGAAACACAAGATCTAAGATTTAATAGACAACGGGGAGATCGTGGTCACCAAACCAGATCAACCTCATGCGCAAGAAAACCCTCTTCCTCAACACAAAGAAGAAGAGGTCAACATGATCAGTTGGTGCACTGGACAGAATTCCAGTTTTAACGGTGAATCATCCCAGACCATCAAAGATGGTGTTGATAGATGGGATTATGCAAAGTTCCAGTTTACTATGGAACGAAAGATGAAAGCTCTTTGCAAGCAAATTGAGCAATTGGCAGAACTGGTGACCCATCAGCATCAAGTCACACGCTAATTAGTCATCCAGGAGCATGTTTATCTCCTGCCTTTTGTTATGAATGCTCCACCCTCACCTTCAGAAAGCGAAACTAAGGAGGATAAGGTTGCAAAAAGAGAAAATGCCAAAGCCCTTCGGGATTTTTCCAATCAGAGGGAATTCACATACCTTGGCCAATCTATGGAGGAGATATTTTAAATGCTGATCAATGAAGGAAGAATTACCTCCCTTCTACCTCCAATCAATCCCCATCCAAGACGGTTCAACTCCGATGGAGTATGTCAATATCATTCACATTCTCGCGATCACAGCACAGAAGAATGTTGGGCACTCCGCTATCTCATTCAGAATCTCATTGATAGTGGTGTCCTGGAGCTGGCAGACAATGCCACTGTGCAACTTGAGAGTGGGAATAAATGTCCTACCAAATGGAAGGGATCAGTAGTAGTTATATCCGATGAGGATGATGAGACTATCAAATCATTTTTTGTACAAGCAATTCAACTCAAAATAGCTGACAATCCTTTGAAAGTGGCAGCATCAAAGTCAATTTCTTTATCTTTCAGACCACAATATCCTGTTCTCAGCTTACACAATGTTCCATGGAATTATGGAGAAGCTGAAGGATCCACGTCTCATACTACTGCTACAGTGTCGAATGAAAATCCATTGTATCTTCCTCAGAGGGTGATGAAGCCCGCCATCAAAGTAAAGGAGAAGATTGGCATGGAGAAGATTGAAAAAATCCTCCGCACTATGGGCCATAATGAAGCCAAAGTGGTTTTAAGCTTAACAGAAGCTCAACATCAGATATCAATACTTGGCTTGGTTTTCTCTTTCTAGGATCATCGGAAGATCTTACTCAAGGTTTTGGAAGAAGCCTACTTACCAAAATCAGTGGATGTGGAAAAATTTTAACATATGGTTGATCACATTTTCAACAATAATGTGATATCTTTCACTGATGACGACATACCTCCCGAAGGGACCGGTCATTGCAAGCTATTGCACATTGCAGTTTTGTCCTCCGGGTATATGTTATCTGGAGTTTTGATAGATGGAGGTTCATCTCTGAATATCTGTCCTTATGCCACCTTAGTGAAGATGAATGTCAATCTCAAACGAATCCGAAGCAGCCATACGGTTATCAAAGCTTTTGATGGATCCCGACGAAATTTCGTCGAAAAGATTGAGTTGCCAATTGAGATTGGTCCAAATACATTCAATGTATCCTTCCACGTCCCCAAGATAGATTCAGGATACAACCTACTATTGGGGAGACCATGGATACACATGGCTGGAGTCGTTCCCTCCATATTACATCAACAACTCAAATACATTGTCAACAACAGTGTAGTCACTGTCAACACTGAGCCGAAATGTCCTGAACAAGGAGATCTACCAATCATTAGCTTCAATTCAGAAGTTGAGCCGACCATTTTTCATACTTTGGAAGTGAGAAACACGCAATACCATCTTATTGGAGCACCACTTCCCGTACCCAAGATTTCTACCGAGGTTATGTCGACTACACAAGAAATGATGTCATTGGGTCATCGGGCTGGACAAGGGCTTGGTAAAAATCTGCAGGGTATTAAGCACCCTATCCAAGTGTCCAGTCAAATTGGGACAGCCGGACTTGGCTATTCTGCCAGTTCCAGTCATAGGAATCCTCATAAGAACAAGTAGGTTCCTCAAGCTTCTGCCACACGACGATTTTTTCCATCTGCACCGCATCAGATGATACAATCTCCAGTAAAGGTTCCAGCCAATGTTATGGCTATGTTGTTTCCCAAACCAGTACTATTCAAAGCAAAAGAGGTGTTGATTCTTAATCCTGAAGTGGAAGAAAGGGAGCAAAAATGCAAACAGATATACCCTAGATGATGATTGCCCAGATGTCATGGTTATCATTTAGGAGAAGGAGAACCATGACAACCCCTCCATCACTACAGTACATCAGGACTTTTCCCTCGATAATTGGAGCAGCACTCCATGCATTGGTCGACGAGGGTAAAACGGGTAGAAAATCCCTCTGCCCTTTAGATAACTTTAATTGCTTACTTTTCTATACAGTATTAGCAATTATTTTATCATTACATGCTATCACTTTTGTATGATTAAACAATTTCATATATTAAGTGAAAGCATCTTTTGATTTCAGGACTCTAAATTTAGATGTGTCTATACTTGCTGATGACGTGCCTTCTCTCCACAAGGGTTGTAACTTTGATGCAAAGTTGGACTCAGACTTGATGGAAAAATAAGAGGACATTGAGACACCTCAGGAGATTAAGGAATGGGTCGCAGACAAACCTAAACCCAACCTTGACCAAACCACTTCTTTCAATCTTGGAACCTTAGAAAGCCCTAAGCTAATCCAGATTGGTTCAGACCTCACCCCAAACCAACGGAATGACACAGTTGTGCTATTAGCCCAAGTCCAAGATGTGTGTTGCTTGGTCTCATGAAGACATGGTGGGTTTGTCCACTGACATTGTTCTTCATCGCCTTCCCATTAAGGAAGGATTCAAGCCAGTTAGGCAGATACTCAGGCGATTGAAACCTGAGTGGAGTTTAAAAGTCAAAGAAGAAATTGTGAAACAATTTCAAGCTGGCATTATCATTGTGTCTACATATCTGAAGTAGATATCCAATATTGTTCCCATGCCTAAACCAGGAGAAAAGGTACGAGTTTGCGTGGATTATCGGGATTTAAACAAAGCTTGCCTTAAAGATAGCTTTCACGTACCCTTTATCCACATTCTCATTGACAATACTGCTCAATACGTGTACTCCTTTGCGGATTGCTTCACGGGGTACCATCAGATTATGGTTGCTAAGGAAGATTGTGAGAAAACTGCTTTCATCACCCCTTGGGTAACATTTTGCTACAGACGGTTTTCATTCGGCCTCATCAATGTCGAGGCAACCTATCGGCGAGCTATGATGGCTCTTTTCCATGATTTAATGAATAAAGAGATAGAGATCTACGTGGATGACATCATCGTCAAATCCTGAAGGGAGGAAGACCAGTTAGACCATCTCAAAAAGTTATTCAACAGGTTGCGTAATTATAACTTGAAGTTGAATACAGCCAAGTGCACCTTTGGTGTCAATCAGGTAAGTTGCTAGGTTTCCTAGTCAGCCACAAAGGGATTGAACTGGATCCTTTCAAAATCCAGGTCATCAAGGAAATGCCCATTCCTCAAACAGAGAAGGAAATATGGGGATTTTTAGGAAGAATCAACTTCATTAGCAGGTTTATCTCTCAACTCACAGCAACTTGTCAGCCCATCTTCAAGCTATTAAGGGAAAACTCTTCCATGAAATGGAATGATGAGTACCAGAAAGCCTTCATTACCATTAAAGAGTAGTTGGTTAACGCTCCTATTTTGGTACCTCCCAAGGATGATGTTCCCCTGTTCATGTACTTGTCCATTAATGACAATGCAATGGGCTGCATGCTAGGGCAAAAGGACGATAGAGGCCAAGAACGAGCTATCTATTAACTCAGTAAAATATTCAGCATCAGTGAACACAAGTACACCTTGATTGAGAAGACTTGTTGTGCTTTATCATGGGCTTCCATGAGGTTACATCATTACCTCCATGGTCACATAACCCATCTCATATCCCGCGTAGATCCTTTCAAGTTTGTGTTCAGTAAGCCCATACTGAATTATCGACTGTTCAGATGGCAATTGATCCTACATCAATTTGACATCGTCTACGTGACACAAAAGTCTGTTAAAGGTCAAGGAATTGCGGATTAACTGGCCGTCGCACCTGCAGGGGATTACAAACCCTTAGAAACATACTTCCCCGATGAAGGGGTAATGGCAGTTCAGCAATAGCATCAGTACGATGCATGCCACACATGGAAAATGTATTTTGATGGAGCTTTTAACACAGAAGGCTCTGAGCCGGAGCGATTTTAGTGTTGATGACGGGAGCGGTATCCGTCATTTGTCAAATTATAGTTTGCCTGCACCAACAACACAGCTGAGTATGAAGGCTATATCATGGGGTTAAAACTTGTCCGTTCAATGAGCATCAGGTGGTTAACTGTCTTTGGGGATTCCGAATTGGTAATCAAACATTCCACAGGAATCTATCTTACCAAAGAATTACATTTGCTGCCTTACCATCGATAAGTTTTACAGATGGCTTTGGAATTTGAAGAAATCTCCTTTCTATACATTCCTTGTAATATGAATGATTTTATAGATGCACTAGCAACGCTGGCCTCCTTGATTCAAATACCTGACAAGGAAAACATGCCAAGCATCACATTTTCCCTACAAAAGGCCTCAGTTTATGGGAACTACGTTGGAGAATTATTAGATGAGCTACCTCCCGTCCACAACCCTTGGTATCAGCATATCAAGGAGTATCTACGAGATTGATCTACACTCGCTGAGGCGAGCCTAACTGAGAAGAGGCGGATCCATCGACTTACAATGAAATTCTACCTAAGCAAAGATGCACTCTATAAAAGAGATGCAGGATTAGGTCTCTTCAGATGTCTAGACAAAGACCAAGCACAGAGGCTCATGGATGAGATCTATGGTGGAGTATATGGCCCACACATGAGCGGCCCCTTACTTGTCAAGAAAATCCTCAGAACAGGGCATTATTGGCTCACACTCATAGCTGACTGTGATGATAACGTCAAGAGGTGCTATCAATGCCAAATTCATGGGAATTCTATCCACGCCCCTCCAAGGGAAATCCATAATATGAGTTCGCCATGGCCCTTCTCAATGTGGGGAATAGACGTGATCGGGCCCATCGAGCCCAAAGCCAGTAATGGACATCGATTCATATTCACCATGATCAACTACTTCACCAAATCGGTAGAAGTAGCCTCCTTCCCCAGGGTTACCAAAGAATTCATTATTGCTTTCATCAAAAATAATATCGTCTGTCGATATGGACAACCAGAGGTCATTATGTCAGACAATGCTAAGAACCTCAACAACAAAATGATGGAGAATTTATGCAGTAAATTCCACATCAAACACCTTAACTCCGTCATCTACCGTCCAAAGATGAATGGTGCTATTGAAGTGGCTAATAAAAATATCAAAAAGATCATGCAGAAAATGTCCACCAATCACAAAGGATGGCCTGACCTCTTGCCTCTGACTTTATTAGCCTACAGAACTTCAATGCGTACTTCCACTGGGGCAACCCCCTACTCATTAGCCTATGGGATGGAAGTAGTGCTCCCCATAGAGGTGGAAATGAAATCCCTCAGAGTGTTGATGGATGCTCAGTTGGATGAAGACCCATATGGGAATAATACTGGTATCACCAATTGTCTTTGATAGACGAAAGGCGAACCACGACAATCTTCCATGGTCAGTTATATCAGTAAAGGATCGCACGATCCTACAATGTAAAAGAAAAAGTCTACTAAGTAGCGATTCAAATAACATGACTTGGTTTTGAAGAAGATCATTGACAACCAAGATCAATCTAAGGGAAAATTCGCTCCTAACTGGGAAGGCCCGTTTTTGTCTAGGAGGTATTGACATGAAGCGCTCTCAGACTACAGGAAATGGATGGCGATGAATTTCCACAACTTATCAACTCAGACACCGTGAAACAGTACTATGTCTGAAGATATCATCAAGCAAGCATCCTGGTATGGATCATCCAATCACCAGTCATTCCGATTTTTAACCCTCCTTTTTTACAAATTCTTTTGCCCCTCAGGGAAATATACATTTCAAACCAGTAGCCCGATTTTGTAACGACCCAGAAATTCGGATCGTCCAGAATTTAAGTTTAAAGAATTAGTTATTAATAAAAGGAATTTTTATTAATAATATTATGTGTTATGTGTTTGTTAATCATTCTAGAACCTAGGATGATTATAAGTCGGGAGGATTCTGGCTACGAGCTAGACTAAACGAGTAATAATTTTCAACTCAAAAATAAAAAATTCCGGGAACAAAAATATTTTTGGGGAAAAGGACGAAATATGCACTATTCACCCGACGATACCCTAAGGGTTAGGGTTTAAATAACCTAAGCCTTTCTGAGAGTTCGGTATGTCAAAATGACATTCCGTCGAAACATTGGGCGATAATATGTCGTGAAATGTTAAATAAGCCGATGAAAGTTTTTCTCGAAAAACGCGCAGAAATCAGACGAAATAAAAATGACGAAAAGTATTGTTATATACTTTCCATTCGTTTAGCTACGCTAGGGGAAAACATGAAGGAAAACGCTTAACGCCAAAAAGTGTTTTTCAGTTTTTCAGAAATCCAAAGAATACGTAAAAGTTAATCGGTAAAGGAAAGACGAAATATCCAAAAATATTTGGATTTCGAGAATCGCAGTTTTTAAAACTGTCGAACGAAACCCGAAAGACGGAACCACGAAACTTCCAAAGGAAGTCTCGTGAATAGTAAGGAGGTGTATTGAGGAGGTAGGAATAGTATGGAGGTGTTAATAGTAAGGAGGTTAAGGGGGTGAAATGAATAAAATACCCTTGGCTTGGATTTTCTATAAATAGAAGCTAACTTTCATTTAAATGGGATTTTTGAAAATCCTATATCTTGAGAGAGAGAGAGAGGGTTTGAATGAAGAGGGAGAAGGAAGGGCATGAACATGAATGATCAGATCAAAAGTGTTCGTGAAATAGAAAAGCTTGTGAATCGCCGGTTTTGTCTAGCGAAAGAAAAATAAGGAAGGAAGGTATTAAAATCTAACTTCTAGGTTAGATTTTATTTATGTTTTATATGTTGAAAATATAGCTTAATGAGAATAAGAAGTAAATGATGTTAGGAATGATTTCATATGGTTGAAATCGTGAGAAATAAAGAAAATAAGAATTTAAAGTTTAGTAAATAAATTTCTTAAGGAAGTATAAGATTCGTAATGAATTAGAATGATCCGAGTGGATTATATAAATAAGTAGGTGAAATAAGTAATGGATGAGGTTCTATAACATCAAATTCCAATAAAAAAAGAAATCGTAATCCAAAATATAGATTAAAATAAAGAACGAATGAAGAACACGAAGAACGTTGTTGATGGACAAATTTAAAACATCGTAGAATATTTGTTGTTGATGGACAAGTTTAAAACCATCATGTATAAGTTAGATGCATATTTCTTGGTTAGAAACGGTAGAAACGTTCATGAAGAACGGATTAAAACTTAGCTATAACGAAGTTATGGAAAAAATTTTGAAAAAGACAAATGAGAATTAGAGAGTTAGTAAATGAACCCGAACATGTAGGGTTTCATAAGAATATAAGAGAATTTAGAAAACGTGAGTTGTGGACTCAAGAACGAATGAATTTCTATCCGAGGGACAAATTTGAATGAAGGGTGAAGATCAAGCCAATTGAATGGCATGTTAACGGATTCAGAATGAAGTTCTATCCGAGGGTATTGAAGTACGTAAGACAAGGAAGAGAATGGCTTTGGAACAACCTCGTTCTGAGTTATTGCAAATAAGTTATGAAAGCGAGAAGTAAGCGTCTCAAATTGGATTTAACACTTAGAGAAATTTTCTAGGGTTAGGGCTTGGCGGCATGAGCCGCCCATGCCTTGTGGCGCCTAACCAAACGCTGAGACTCAGAAGCCGATCATCGCAAACTCGCATCATGTATTACACGAGAGATAAAGAAGAGAGTAAGTAAATGGCCAATGTAGGGAAAAAGCCAGAGAAGAGCTTTTAACTGCTCAACTCTTGGGAGAAACGTAAGGGAAGATAAAGAACATATGGTTCATCAAATGTAACACTTAATCTAGTAAATTAAACCTTTAATGAAGGTTGAATAGAAAGATTAAACAAGATTAAAAGACAGAGAATTTAAGAGGTAGATTACGAAACTGATATCTGGGGACCGTAGTTACGATAAACGAACGTGGAGGATTGCTATGGTTATGATTCCTTAGACGTTGAGCGACGAGGGTAATGAATAACATTTTGATGTTATGTCATGATAATGAGAGATAAGTGTGAAGCATATAGACGTTGTGTACGTAATGTTCTTGCGATAAACGAGCGGTCTTAGCATAAAACGAACGGTATGGCTTCGACATTAAGAATGACTAATGAACATGGATAATGGATAACGAAAGTATTAAGTAAGATACGAATGGTATTAAGAAAGCAGTAATGAATAGTAATAAGATTAATGAAAGCAGAAGGTGAGTCGTATAAGAATGAATCCTGAGGTATGGCATTTAGTTGCCAGAAAGTCGTAAGGAATAAGAAATTAACTTAACGAATGTTATATTTAATGGTTAAGATAAGTTACGATAAGTTTAGGTTGTGGTACAATAGTAACCTTTGATGGTTGACATACGAGAGTTGGGCTAAACGATTCCTTCAAAGAGCGAAGGTATATACAAAACTGGCAACCGATCTAACTCATTGTGATGGCAGTGTAGATGAGACAGGAACTTGTTTGTTGGTTGTTTGCGGGAAACCACACAGGGTACCATATGGACTACTAGAAGAGAAGCAATGTGTGCTGAGTCCTAGAGAAGTTATAAGAAGAAGATAAAAATGTAAAACATCAAAGATGATGAACGTATAAGTAAGACATCTTCGTTTGTCATGAAGCCATAGAACGGTAATAAAAGTGTTTGCGTAAACTTAGGTTGCAAGAACGCGAAACCTAAGAAGTAAAGTTAAGCAAACTAATGCATAAGTCAAATATACATGACTAATTAGTGTATGTGTTATTTTTCTTATGTGATACATAGGAACTAGAATGAGCAATTCAGCGTAAGCTGTAGATGTACGTAAGGCAAGTTTCCTAACTTCATTCATATGCTAAATGAATGCTAGTTTCTTAGACTTCTCAGATGTTGAACTTGAGAAGTTCCGTCTATGTGCTAATGTGCAATATTTCTGCAAGGTGGTAGAACATAGGACGTAACGCCCCCAAAATAGGTATACATCACCTATTCTGAGTCGCCAAATACATGGTAGAGAATACAAATACAATCTTTAATATACAACAAGAAAGCTGTGAGTTTTAATACAAACATTGTCTTCTAGACAATATCCACTCTCAGAATAAGTCCTCATTACATATATTGTCATACTATTTAACAGAATAGTGAGGACTACTAATACTATCATCTGGACCGTCACTCCATTCCCCGACTAGTCCCGGCTATGTTCTCATTTCCTGAAGAGAACAATGAAGGAAAGAGTGAGCTCAACTAGCCCAGTAAGAAATATTATGACTAAGATAATGCAGAATAAACTATCATTAGTCTTCAACAATGTTAAACTGATAAAATACAATAGACATTAAGTTTAACTACAGCGGAACATGCAATTCATTAAAAGAGTCAAGTTTAACTCAGCTTAATAAATAATCCACCTCATCCCTGCACTACGGCCAAGGATATTCATTAGTATCACAACCACAAATTATTCATGCACTACGGGCCAAGGATATTCGTGTATTCATCAATGGTCATGATCATGCCAACAATTGTCCATCAATGCACTACGGGCCAATGGGGACTTTTACCACATCATTTGTGACATTACGGTCATGATTATACCGATTAATCCCTGGTCATAATCATACCAAGTCCATCTATGCACTACAGGCCACAGATGACTTTTAACATAAAATAAACATGAGGATGGTGACAATGATATAAGAATTCAATGAAACAAGTTCAAGAATTAATTTATCCAGGAACTAATAACGTCCAAATTGTCAACATGATACTTCTTTGTAGAGTAAAATTCAAGAATGCTCAGAAGAATATTTTCACGAAAAGATACTGGATGAAGCGCAAATATCAAGGATATTCCACTAATTTCATGGAGTATGGAAGTCAAAACTTTAACCAACTGAGTATAATAAAGAATGGAATAACAAAAAAAATCACCATGCATGTGGTTCTTCACATAGACAGGTTATTCCAATAGAATAATAAATAACGGAACCAGGTCAGGCGTAACACGCACCGACAGGATATTCTAACAAAATAATAAAGAATGGGATAACAACAGAAATAACCATGCATGCGGTACTTCGCAGAGACTGGTTATTCCAACAGAATAATAAATAACGGAATCAAGTCCGGCGTAAAACGCACAGATAGGATATTCCAATAGAATAATAAAGACGGAAACGAGTTAGTAAAATGCATGTGCATGTGATATTCAACAGAATAATAATAAAAGGCGGAACCAGTCCCATGAGTATCTGATGTAGATAAGATGTTCCAAAGAATAATAACGAATGGAATAACAACCTGAAATCACCAAGTATAGGGTAGAAGCAGATATCTGAGTTATTCCAAATGAATAATAAAGAATGGAATAACAGAAGTTCTCTTCATGAAAATGAAAAAAATAATACCCCTTACCTTATAAAGAAGAGTACTCCAACGGTAGGGCGGGGATATACTTGAAGAAACTTGCACTACGCTCAAGCTTTCTTAAACGCTAAAGGAATACGCTCAAGATAGAAGAATAATTCTCTCTATAGTTTCTCTCTCTAGAGTTTCAGTGAATTCATAAGAAATAATAAAGGAATGAGCTTCTATTTATAGAAGAATGGACTGAATAGTAACCAATCCATGAATGGTCCAGATCGATTTACTTTAAACGGACGGTCCAAATTGGTTTACAATAAAATATAATATATTCTATTTATAATCTAATAAAACGAATAACTTTTAAAAAGATTTTACTATCTGAAACACTACGCAGCACTTTATGCAAACACTATCATAATAAAATATAATATATTCTAATTATTATCTAATAAAACGAATAACTTTATAAAAGTATTCTATTTTATATAAAAAGTTTTTTTGTTTTATTACATTAATAATACTAATAAAACAAAACTTCATCATCATTATTATTATTCACACTATTAATCGACCAGGTCCTTCCCAGGAAAGAGGGGCCTTTCCAATAGGGTTTTCTCCCTATTGGAGCGCAATTAGGTGACCAAACCTCTCCTTGGCAGAACTTCTAGACATCGTTAATAATGCAAATAATAATATTAATAACTCTGTCATCTCAATTATTGATTTAATAATATATAAAATATCGACAATAATTGAATAAAACTGAATGACTTCTCACGTAAGCATCAATAATCAATATCGTGTGCTACTATGCAACCACGGGTATTCCTGTACTTTTAACACCGGATGTTTCAACAATTAACGGTAAAACTTCCGCCGTTATTTTCATAAAAATATTTTTGTCGTTTTCTCAATCCGACTATAATTCCGTTGTGGGGTCCAATTAATGATTGTCTTGCCGCATTTAATATTCCCTATTAAAACGAATATTCCCCGACCAATCGAATACAATATAACAACTTGCGTACTTTGCAAAATTTATAAATATTACCCACAACTATAACATTATATCAAATTCATTCAAAAATGATAATTATAGAAAATTCATCTTTATTCATAAAAGTTGGGGTCTTACATAGGAGGCCTTGTGCCACAATGTGAACACTTCGGTGTTTCTATGAGATGAATTGTTCTATGATTTAACTGTTCGATAAGAGAATGCTCTGTTCATACATGATCCGTTGTTGTTAAGCCTGTGCTAATGATTCTAGTCAGACAGAATGTGTATGAAAAAGGTAGAAGAATGAAAGTATTTTAAAGAGAAAGTGATTATTGTTTTAAATCGATAGGAGTCAAGATTATTCCTATTATCCAAGCGGCTTCATAACCTTTGTTCGGTTATTGAAGTCTTAAAAGAATGTTTGAATTCTTGAAGATGTTTGTTCAACTGTTATGACTTGCTGGGAAATTGAATGCTCACACTTGCTTTAAATGAAAAACATTTTCAGTGAACGATGTTAGATGAACTTAAAGATCCCGTAAAGATCAAGCTAACGGTATCCAGATGGAATGTCATTCAGAATGAGAATGAGTGAGAAGATCAAGTGAAGACTTGTAATACAAAATAAGTTAAATGAACTTTAGATTAGTTTAATGAACTGTTATGTATCCTTAGTGGCGGATGAAAGTCACTCGTGTAAGATGTAAATGATAATGTATTTATCTTTATTTGTAATGAAAGGAATTATAAGGTTTTAAAACTTGGGAATTTAGAATATATGTTGTTATATTTCAGTATATAATGATATATGTTTGGAAGAAGATGGAATCGTAACGTACGGAATCCGGGTGTGAAGATAGACCAGATTTTGGGGCGTTACAAATTGGTATCAGAGCTGATAGGTTATAAATCTTAGGTAAGAGTTTTTAAGACTATAATCGTAGAGAGAGGGATAAGAAGATCACCACGTGATCATAGTGAATCATAGTAACAGATGAGCTATTAAACGATGAATGATTTATAGTACTACGAAGTAGTACAGGAAGAAGAACTCATATTGAGTTGTGAAGGATAGTATATGAATTAAAGAAAATTTGAATTTAGTAAAGAGAGATTTAGAAGTTGTAAAAAAATTCAATTGAGGACTCATGTGATAGTTGAGTTGTATGAACCTTTGTTATGGGCAGAGGTTTGTGCTTGGTGTAACAACTGCTTATCTTATTACAGTGATGTATGTGACGAGAAGGTGAATCTTTTCTTATGTATGTACTTGATAGGTAGAGAACAATAAGGTAGGTGCGAGTTCTTGAAACTCATACTTATGGTACATTCGTGACTCATAATGATATGGTAGGTTTTTAAACTTCTCAGCGAATGGACGCTTATGGTCTGTCTAGGATAGTTCTTAAACTCATATTATTCTGGAAAGTTCCTGAACTCATAATGTGTGGTAAGTTGATGGACTGTACTAAGGTATAAGGATGTTTAGACTGAAAACAAGTTATTTTCAGTAGTCTTAGTATTGAAGGTGCTAGAGAAGATTAAGTAGTGTCGCAGTAAGACAACGAAGAAAGATGAAGAATAAGATATTCTAAATCATCTAGCTATGCTAGATTTTAAAGTTTATTGAACTCGTGCTGATATGTACATTTTGAAAAATGAAAGAATTGGTTCAACTTTTGGAACCAGTAGATTTTTAAAAGAACTATTCTTGGTAAGTCTATGCTAATTGTTTCGGCTAGACAAAAATTGATTTGAAATATCAAAATGAATTTTATATTATCAGTGCATTTGATGCAAGGATGGAGTTATTAATGCAATTGAACCTGTTGTTGGATGTGATCTTAGGATCAATAACCCGCTATGGTATGATGTATAATGATGAAGTCACAAACTGATGAAGTCCTCAACGTACTGTGAAATGTACGGTATCATGACGTCGTAAAACGTTTTGATATATTGAAAAAGAATTTAAAGAAGTAGTCGATGTTAATTGAGTTGACTAGATGAATGTTTCACGTTGATATCAATTTTATTGGTATAGTCTAAGCTATTTAATTCGGCGGGACAAATGGTATGTCATGTTTAAAAGAAAATCAAGCTTTCTTTGAAGAAGTCATACCAAACTAAATTATTTTGGTGCGGAATCTAATGATTAAGTCTGAGGTGAACATATCCCGAAATGGGGTATACAATGGGTAAGAGGTAGTTTGCTTTCTTTATGATTGTAAACTGACATTGGAAGAAAGGTTACGGCGTCATGCTGTTAAACCTAGTAAGAGTTCATGGTCGATTTGACCCCTCAGTAAAAGTATGAAACGTTTTAAAAGGAAATTTTATATTCCACATTATTCTTCTACTTTATGATTTTTGATAGGTTATGGAGGTTAGGAATGATGGAAAGATAAGAACTCTATTGAAGGGAAGCAAGAAGAAGGGTAAGCTAAAATTTCGAGGACGAAATTCTGTGAAGAAGGGGTGAATGTGATGACCTGGGTAAGGGTGACGAAATTCAGTGAATGTGATGAAATTCTGTGAAGAGGGGAAGAGTGTAACGACCCGGAAATTCGGATCGTCCAGAATTTAAGTTTAAAGAATTAGTTATTAATAAAGTGAATTTTTATTAATAATATTATGTGCTATGTGTTTATTAATCGTTCTTGAACCTAGGGTGAATATAAGTCTAGAGGATTCTGGCTATGAGCTAGACTAAACGAGTAATAATTTTCAAGACAAAAATAAAAATTTTCCGAGGACAACAATATTTCTGGGGAAAAGGACGAAATAGGCATTATTCACCCGACGATACCCTAAGGGTTAGGGTTTGAATAACCTAAGCCTTTTTGAGAGTTCGGTTTGTCAAAATGACATTCCGTCGAAAGATTTGTTGATAAAATAACATGAAAAGTTAAATAAGACGATAAAAGTTTTTCCCAAAAAACGTGCAGAAATCAGACGAAATAAAAATGACGAAACGTATTGTTATGTACTTTTCATTCGTTTAGCTACGTTAGGGGAAAACGTGAAGGAAAATGCTTAACACCAAAAAGTGTTTTTCAGGTTTTTAGAAATCCGAAGAATACGTAAAAGATAGTCAGTAAAGGAAAGATGAAATATCCAAAAATATTTGGATTCCGAGAATCGCAGTTTTTAAAACTGTCGGACGAAACCCGGAAGACGAAACCACGAAACTTCTAAGGGAAGTCTCATGAATAGTAAGGAGGTGTATTGAGGAGGTGGGAATAGTATGGAGGTGTGAATAGTAAGGCAGTTAAGGGGGTGAAATGACTAAAATACCCTTAGCTTGGATTTTCTATAAATAGGAAGCTAACTTTCATTTAAATGGGATTTTTGAAAATCCTATATCTTGAGAGAGAGAGAGAGAGGGTTTGGATGAAGAGGTAGAAGGAAAAGCATGAGCATGAATGATCGGATCGAATGTGTTTGTGAAATAGAAAAGCTTACGAATCGTCGGTATTGTCTAGCGGAAGAAAAATAAGGAAGGAAGGTATTAAAATCTAACTTCTAGGTTAGATTTTATTTTAGTTTTATATGTTGAAAACATAGCTTAATGAGAATAAGAAGTAAATGATGTTAGGAATGATTTCATATGGTTGAAATTGTTAGAAATAAAGAAAATAAGAATTTAAAGTTTAGTAAATAATTTTCTTAAGGAAGTATAAGATTCGTAATGAATTAGAACGATCCGAGTGGATTATATAAATAAGTAGGTGAAATAAGTAAGGAATGACGTTTTATAACATCAAATTCCAATAAAAAATGAAATAGTAATCCAAAATATGAATTAAAATGAAGAACGAACGAAGAACACGAAGAACATACGAAGAAAACGAAGAACGTTGTTGATGGACAAATTTAAAACCATTGTAGAATATTTGTTGTTGATGGACAAGTTTAAAACCATCACGTATAAGTTAGATGCATATTGCTTGGTTAGGAACGGTAGAAATATTCATTAAGAATGGATTAAAACTTAGCTATAACGAAGTTATGACAAAAAATTTGTAAAAGACAAACGAGAATTAGAAAGTTAGTAAATGAACCCGAACATGTAGTGTTTCATATGAATATAAGAGAATGTAGAAAACGTGAGTTGTGGACTCAAGAATGAATTAATTTCGAGTTCAGATGACCGAATTACGGATAAAAAAACAAAGAGCGTTAAAAACGTAAAACGAATGAAGGGTGAAGATCAAGCCAATTGAATGGCACGTTAACAGATTCAGAACGAAGTACGTAAGATAAGGATGAGAATGGATTTGGAACGACCTCGTTCCAAATTATAACGAATAAGTTATGAAAGCGGGAAGTAAGCATCTCAAATTGGATTTAACAGTTAGAGAAATTTTCTAGGGTTAGGGCTTGCCGCATGTGGCTAAGCCATGCCTTTAGAAGGTACATGCATCTTTGCATCAGAGGCCGGTATCGCAAACTCACGCCGCAAAGACGAGAGATAAAGAGAGAGGGCACTTCTGGCGCCAATGTAGGGAAAAAGCAGAGAAGAGCTTTTAACTGCTCAACTCTTGGGAGAAACGTAAGGGAAGATAAAGAACATAAGGTTCATCAAATGTAACACTTAATCTAGTAAATTAAACCTTTAATGAAGGTTGAACAGAAAGATTAAACAAGATTAAAAGACAGATAATTTAAGAGGTAGATTACGGAATCGATATCCGGGGACTGTTGTTACGATAAACGAACGTGGAGGATTGCTATATTGTGATTCCTTAGACGTTGAGCGATGAGGGTAATGAATAACATTTTGATGTTATGTCATGATAATGAGAGATAAGTGTGAAGCGTATAGACGCTACGTACGCAATGTTGTTGCGATAAACGAGCGGTCTTAGCATACAACGAACAGTATGGCTTCGACATTAAAAATGACTAATGAATATGGGGTTCAAGTAATGTACAATGAAAGTATTAAGTAAGATACGAATGGTATTAAGAAAGCTGTAATAAACGGTAATAATATTAATGAAAGCTGAAGGTGAGTCGTATAAGAATGAATCTTGAGGTATGGCATTTAGTTGTCAGAAAGCCGTAAGGATTAAGAAATTAACTTAACGAACGTTATAGTTAATGGTTAAGATAAGTTACGATAAGTTTAGGTTGTGTTACAATCGTAACCTTTGATGGTTTACATATGGGAGCTGGGCTAAATAATTCCTTCAGAGAGCGAATGTATATACAAAACTGGCAACCGATCTAACTCACTGTGATGGCAGTGTAGATGAGATGGGAACTTGTTTGTTGGTTGTTTGTGGAAAACCACACAGAGTACCATATGGACTACTAGCAGAGAAGCGATGTGTGCTGAGTCCTAGAGAAGTTATAAGAAAAAGATAAAAATGTAAAACATCAAAGATGATGAACGTATAAGTAAGACATCTATGTATGTCATGAAGCCGTAGAACGGTAATAAAAGTGGTCGCGTAAACTTAGGTTGCAAGAACGCGAACCCTAAGAAGTAAAGTTAAGCAAACTAATTCATAAGTCAAATATATATGACTAATTAGTGTATGTGTTGTTTTTCTTATGTGCTACATAGGAACTGGAATGAGCAATTCAGTGTAAGCTGTAGATGTGCGTAAGGCAAGTTTCCTAACTTCATTCATTTTCTAAATGAATGCTAGTTTCTTAAACTTCTTAGATGTTGAACTTGAGAAGTTCCATCTATGTGCTAATGTGTAATATTTGTGCAAGGTGGTAGAACATAGAAGGACTTGTGCCACAATGTGAACACTTAGGTGTTTCTATGAGATGAACTGTTCTATGATTTAATTGTTCGATAAAAGAATGCTCTGTTCATACATGATCCGTTATTGTTAAGTCTGTGCTAATGATTCTAGCCAGACATAATGTATATGAAAAAGGTAGAAGAATGAAAGTATTTTAAAGAGAAAGCGAATATTGTTTTAAAATGATAAGAGTCGAGATTATTCCTTTTATTCAAGCTGCTTCATAACCTCTGTTCGGTTATTGAAGTCTTAAAAGAATGTTTGAATTCTTGAAGATGTTTGTTCAACTGTTATGAATTGCTGGGCAATTGAATGCTTACACTTGCTTTCAATGAAAAATATTTTTAGCGAATGATGTTAGAAGAAGTTAAGGATCCCGTAAAGATCAAGCTGACGATATCCAAATGGAATGTCATTCAGAATGAGAATGAGTGGGAAGATCAAGTGAAGACTTGTAATATAAAATAAGTTAAATGAACTTTAGATTAGTTTAATAAACTGTTATATATCCTTAGTGGCGGATGAAAGTCACTCGTGTAAGATATAAAGGATAATGTATTTATCGTTATTTGTAATGAAAGGAGTTATAAGGTTTTAGAACATGAGAATTTAGAATATATGTTGTTGTATTTCAGTATATAATGATGTATGTTTGGAAGAAGATGGGATCGTGACGTACAGAATTTGGGTGTGAAGATAGACCAGATTTGGGGGCGTTAGAGGTTTCACCTCATTTCAAACTTTTTATACAATTTCGGTTATCCTGGAGACAGGATTGAACCTTTCTACACCTGCAGTTTATCCTGAATATGGGATTAAAATTTTCTACGCTTGCAGTTTGTCCTGAAGACGGGATCAAACTTTTTCCACACCTGCAGTTTGTCCCCATTATGGGATCAAACTTTCTTCTCCTCGCATTATAGCATGCGCATGGGATTCACACTTCTCTTTGTCTGCGATTCGTCATGAGCGGCGAACTACGTCGACCTGATCTCCTTGATACGTCAGAGTACGTAGGAAACCATATTTTATATGGCCCGGTCGAAATAAACAAAAAACAACAAAAACATTTCTGCCCTTTCTCTACTAAAACAAAAACCACAAAAACATTTCTACACCCTTCTTCAGCAATAAAGCTTCTACACCCATCTGCCTTTCATATTCAGCGTTGAACCTCTTACACCAGGTTTGAACTATGCAGACTTGATCTCCACTTCAATAGGAGTACGTAAGAAGCCATTTATGGTTCAGTCTAACCCCTACCAGAAGAAAAATACTTGTCACACAGTACTGGGATCAACACTCAATCCATTTCAGTTCATCGGCTTCAGACCAAGGAGATGGAATTACCCAACCTCTCTTTACAAATAGGAGTTTCAGTGACTATCTAAGTTGCGATTGTGCCTCAAAGAGCAATACCAATCCATAAAATATTGAATTAACTAGGCTTCTCACAAATAGAAGTACTGGCGACCATCTGTGGTACGGTCAATCTCAGAGAGGAAAAGCCACACTCCTCTCCATATTTCCATACAGAAACTAGCCCCAAGACACCAAATATGGTAGGGATACATACAGATCAATGATCCGTTCTGAGAGATCCTGCGATGGCTCAATGTCCACATATCAAGGATAAGTTTAGAATGCATCAAGATCACAAGCCCTAAAGAAACAGGCAAATATGAAACAAGTATCAAGGCATAACTAAAAAGGAAGTAAATCAAAATATATTTATCTGCTATATATAATAAAAATTTATCTACGGATCTATATGTATGCGGACTATAAGATCTAGCATAGCATCCCTCTCCGAAGAAAGAGAAAAAGCTACAAGTTCCTACCCAAGGGTATCTACACGACCTAGCAGATCCGAGGCTAACTGCATGATGGCATGATGTTCATCGATGTATGCACTCATATCGATAAGGATGCCAGTCATCTGGGATCTCACAAAAGTACTGTCTGCAATGGCCACATCCCTAGCAGATAGGACAGCATCCCTCTCCACAATCAATGCATCTCTGGCTGATCTAGCCTCATCCCTCTCTAATAGAGCGGAGTCTCTCCCATCAAGAGCTGTCAACATCGAGGCCCTAGCCTAATCTCTCTCATAGGTCATCAGATGTAGGCTCTACTCCAAATGCTGTGCTGAATACTGAATAACAGTGGCACTCGAGGTGGGAGAATCCATCACATATTATGGCAACCCAGCAGTCTAGTCCCCATCGATGGGAATGTCAGCCTCCTCCATAGGTTTCTCATCATCGGAATCAATGTCTTGCACTGTGGATACTACTATAGTCGATGCAGTCTCTGTCTCCATCCATGCGGAATACTCTGCAGAATAACCCGGATGACTGACAGAAAACTCAGGTAGCTCTCGCTGATCCCAACATGCATACAACCTAGATATGTCCTCTGCTGATAAATGGCGTGAAGTGAAGCGCTAACTCACTGCCCCCTCAAATGGATGGAAATCCTAAAATTGGTCAAACTACCACATCATGGTCAGTGGGTGGTAGGTGATCATCCCTCTCAAACCAGCCAGAGGAAGATAATCCATGCTCGGAGCATGAGTAATGAAGCTGTAGGGTGAGCTAAGCCATGTACTGCAGTAATATAGCGAATGGATCTCAAATCCCTACAAGTAAAGCTGACCAAGATGTAGCATCTATACACTCCGCAGGCTGGAAGAAGCATGACATGGCTATATCATGGGTGAAACAATACCCATGTCGTCTGATTGTGCCAATCGGTCCCAAGTGTGACATAAAACACACGTATAACATGACCGAGCTGCCTATGAACACTCCTGCTGGATAAGTGCAGCAGTATGTAGCTGACCTCAGAGTCTCTGCGATAATCATCGGTATGATGGTATTACCCTTCCTGAGAGCTCTCATTGCCATAATGACCCTGATGTCCAGCTAATCCATGTATCGAGGCATGTAGACGTACGACAGTACGTACAGTAACAGTACATCCACTCTGGCTAAATGCCAATGATCCTCCGGTGTGGTGAAATCCCTAGAATATCATGCATAACTATCCTCAGAGCCAAATCATCAATCAGAAAACGCTGGGATATCACGTGGCCAGATGTGATCTCATCATGTACCACTCTACGCCTTAATCCGGTGAGGGTCATGAACTGTCTACTCATGTCTTCGATCGCCATGTGCACGGAAGGTCTGTCCAATGGCAACATCGTCAACCGTGCATACTCCTTCAGAGTAAGAGTCAACTCCTGGGTCACGAATTGGAAAACCTGCCTCTCCGGTACCCAATGCTCTAGCATACCCTATATGAACCCTGTGGGAACCTGAAACATCAACAAGGTCATAGTATGCTGCAGCAAATGATCTACAGTCACTCTGTCTGATGGTGACATACTATCTTACCATGAGTGCATACCAGATGCCACCAAAAATGGTGGGGTATGATCAATTCGGCTAATTGTAGAAGAAGATATCTGTACGGGCCATGTCATAAGAGCATCTTGGGGTCAATGCTTAATATCTTTGGACATACATACATATGCATAACATAATAACATGCATGATACAATAGATGGCAATATGATATAGGGAATGGAAAACTATACATACATTCCTAAGTATATCATCATCCAATACATCTTTGTACATCTAAAATACAGGGAAATGGGGCGAAGGTACCCAACATGTAACAGATGCCTATCAAAAGATATAGTGAGAATGGGGCGAAGCTACCCAGTAGCTAACAGAGGCCTATCAAAAGAAATAACGAGAATATACATCAGAAGAAGTTTACGGTATCGAGTCCAAATCGTCAATCCTGTCCATCTGATGTAACTCCTCCTGAGTCACTTGATCTTTATCTACAGGGATGTCAGGCCTATACAAGGGAGGATCTGCATCGGCAAAGCCATATAGGTCACCTGAGGGGCCAGCGCCAGAGCTGGAAGGATCAAAAGTATTTATTTCTGAAGGATCTCTACCCAAGTGCCGGATAAAAAAATGTGTCCGGTCCAACTGCCGGGTCAAACTGTCAATCAATGTTACATGAGTCAGATCTCTGATATAGGCTAGCCAATCCGTCATCATCACGGATCCTGGAACCATATCCCCCATAAACTATGTGGCGTGGGTTTGAGCACCAATAGTACGAGGGAACCACCAATGTTGGAACATCTCCTGAGTGCAGGGACCCTCTGATAATGTGTAACCGTCAATCCCCAACAATGGGATATCGATTGTGGACGGTGATCGCGAAAAAATGTGCCAATAACGCTTAAAGATGAGGCAAGATCGGCATGCGAATCTCTCCTGTAGTGCTCCTGATAGCACGCTCTCCTAAATAGAGCTCCCATCCTCCATCTATGAAGAGAGGAATCCTACGGGTGGAAATAACGTACTCAACTCTAGTCGGGTACCCATCCTCAGATCCAATGCTCAAGTGCTCCCCAGAATAGGGAACCCATGTGATGACATCCACTGTCAACAACTCCAGCTGTAGGTGGCAATGGGTGAAACCCTCAACAATAGGGACCTCCACCAGTATGGAATGATGCCATCTTCGTCCTCGTGGATAGGTGTCTAAACCTAACACACTCACAGGACATAAACATGGAAACCTCTCATAGGCCAAAAACTGCTAACACAAAGGCAAACATCTGCTATCGGTCAACGCTCTTAACCTGTACATGGGAAAAGACAAGAGAAATACTCAGCAGCAGAAATGGGTAGAATCCTAACCAAGCCTCGGTCAAGCCCTACGATTGCATACTCATTCCCTTGAGGAAGTAGGCAAAGGTGTATGAACTCCAATCATAGTCTCCTATACGGTCCACGTGTCGAGTGGCACTGATCAAAGCGAAGGACACCGTAGAAGAGTTATCTGCTATGAAGAAGCCCCTAATAATCATCAGGAATAATCGCGGAAGAATGCGATCCCTGACTCTCACGTCATCGGGTATAGGCTCACTCATAGCATCTACGCTCAAAGGACCTGTACGAATAGTCCAGCCCTTGAGCGCCTCCGCCAGAACTCCTAACAAGGATCTGATGGCAGTAGGGGTGATATCCACCGTGCAAGGCACTGGATCCCCTCCAAACTCTATACCTGTGATAAACCGCCAATCCATCGGCGTCATCATCACCTCATAGTCCAACAAGTGAAGTGACTGAGTCTGGTGAAACCACCGCTCAGGCAATGCCCTAAGGTAACCCCTGGGACAACGATAAGGAAGAATGGAAAAGAACATCACGAATCCCCAGCCATGTATAATCGCTCTATAGTCTTCATGCAAAGCCTGATACATAGAGTGGATGCTGAACCAATTCTCTCGAGGTTGTGTAAAGCCGGGAACCTACATCAAATGCAGATCAACATCAGAACCCTTTGTTCCTCATTAATAGGAAAGAAGGGAGATTAAGATCTAACTTCATACCTCATTTGCGTGCAGGTAGACTGAAGGATGACGACTCAAGTCACCCAGAAGATCTGGGTTCGCCACTTGAATACCTGTCAAATCCCTACGAGGAACACGTGCAGCAGCAGCAGGAACCTCAACTGGTACATCCTCCTCCTCGTCCTCGACATCCGGCACTTCAACCCGGATAGGATGAATCACCGCCTCCACCAAACGACGAGGTTGTCTAATAGAATGGGGTCGAGGTACTTCAGAAGCCCTAATCCGTACACCAGAAGTGGTCCTGCGGGAACTACTCGGCTGATCTGGATCCATAATATCTGGATAACAAGTCTCCAAATCACCTTAGAAAGGGTGTGGTAAATTCTTACTTGGAGCTTTTCAAAATGCATATTATGACTACATGCATGCATGCATTGTTTTAACATACATCTACAGTAGAGTTAAAAAATGCATGACTATCCAATGCCTACGTTTTGGAAATTTTTTGCCATAGCCCCCTTTGTAAATGGGACTATCCACATGCACATAGGTATGAATAGGTGGCCATTCAGTAGCTCACCTACCCACAGTCATATACATCCTACATGCGTTTAATACATCATAGTAAAAAATCAGTAAGTGTAATCTAATTACCAGGGTTATTTTACTTTGCTACCTTTACTCATTTGTCCTCAAATAGGATAAGAAATGACAGTAAAAGGTGCCAATTTGACTGTTTCAAAAGTCAAATTTTTTCACAGCATTATGTTCAGCATGGTTTAGTACTAACATTTACTATGTTGAATATTTTTTCTAAAGTCATATCAGCATGCATATTCACTACTATGTGTCTAAATGCATTTCATGTGATAAGTCATTTTCCAACGGATAGAAACTGGAAAAGAATATATGCATATGTTACCAGGACAGTGAAGAACACTTGTACGATGGCAAAATATAAAGAAAGTTTCTCGAACTCAACAGGTTTGAAGAAGAGCTCTCAGATTTCCTTCGTCGTGTAGCTTAAAAATGACTTATGAAAGCAACCCGCAGGGAATACATACCCACAGTTGGCCGCAGGACCACCTACGGCTGCTGCAGGTTTACCTGTGGCACCCCTATGTGGGTCTCACACCTCTGGCTCGCTACAGTTAGAGTTGCAAAGGAGGTCTCACAAGCTGAAAAAACTAAATCAGGAATAAAAACGCTACGCGATTGAGCGGAATAGCCTGAAATCCTAGTTTTCATGGGTCAAACTCTGGTACCACATTTCTCATTAGTATTCGCCTGTATATAGGTTATATTATACCAGTGGCCTCAACTTTCACAAATCATGCTCGGAAATACCTCAAAAAGGTCTGATGCTGTCAGTACAGGGTCACAACCCTAAACCATCCCCGGCGGGGGTTACAATGCTGAAGTTATGAAATAATGATATATCCCCAGCGGGGGTTACAACGCCGAAGTCACAAATCGACAATATATCCCCGACAGGTGTTACAACGCCGAAGTCACGAATTAACGACGTATCCCCGGCGGGGGTTACAACGCCAAAGTTGCTAGTCATAAACCTTCCCTGGCGGGGGTTACAACACAATTCAACCATTGATACACAAATCAATAAAGGTCAAGCAACCTTGACGTTATTTCAGCTGGTGGCAAGTAAACCCATTGGAGCAACATACTCATGTCTATGTATCCCCGGCGGGGGTCACAACGCAATGCAACTGTTGATATACGCGTCAACGAAGGTCAAGCAGCCTTGACACACTCCCCAACAAGGGTCATGAAGTAATACAACCATTGATACACACATCAATGAAGGTCAAGCAGCCTTGACAATGCACGCAGCAGGGATTTATTAGGTGATACATAAATCAGCGAAGGTCAGGCAACCCTGATAAATACATACTGTTGGCAGTAACTCCAACATGATGATGGGATATGTTATACACATTCTCAAACAGACAAAGCTTTCTCCCCACAGATCTCTTTCACACAAGAGGCACCTCTATGGAGTAGAAGTCTGTGTCTAGGATTCAGGACATTGGTGATAGCCCCAACATCAACATCCTTGAAGACTTGGATCGCATGTCCAAGTTATCACTGATTGTCATTCCAACAGGATTAACAAGGAACCGACAATCATCTCATTCATACATTTGCATCATGTTGCTGCACATAACATCATGTTTATCTTGTTGCATTTGAAGTGTATAGGATTCTTTATCCTATCCATGCCTTGCATTGCATGAATATGATAAAGAGGGGCATCTGTAGACACTCAAAATTTTCTGCACACCTGTTACTAACATTGCAGGAGGGCAAAATCGTCTTTCAAAGATAACCTTGGAAGACAGTTCACATCCATTTCGCATACTATCGGAAGTTTAGTCTCTACCCCGGAACACACAACGGGAGTATCATTTCCAACCCCGAAACACACACCGGAAACATCATTTCCAACCTCGGAGATAACCCTGAGTTTCGTCCTTAGCAATAACCCCAAGGAATGTTGTTGCAGTTCCGACGATAACCCCAGAAATGCTTGTTTCAAATGCTATCAGCTTCAATCTAAGACCTCCTACCGAGGCACTCATACCTCAGACCCGGAGCTAACACCGGGCAGACAAGCATACTCACAGATGACATTGCGGCATTCAAACACTTGCAGCAGTCCAATCTCAGATGTAGCCCTAAGCAACGTCTGCTTTCAACTCAAATTGGTGATAACCCCGCTGAGGAGTCAAACGTCATCTTGCTACCTCAACATCTGCGCGTCGTCTCAACATTTCATACATACATACATACAACAATGTCCTACAAGAACCATGGAGTTCCAATCCCGAGTGAAATGATGTAACAAATTTATGAAAAAGGATGTAATAGTTTCACAAAAGAGCCCGAGCCAGCAATTGTGAATGTGGTAAAAGAATTCTACGCCAACGCAGAGGATAAGGCCTCATTCGCAACATTTGTGTGGGGAAAGCAGGTTCCTCTCAGTGCCGATGCCACCAATGCGTACTACCAATCACGAGTTCCTAGAGAGTTCCAGTATGCTTACTTGCGTGACCATGATCCCGAATATGAGGCCATTTTGACAGAAATTACAAAGTCGGGCACCACATGGGTAAAAGGCCGAAAAGGGGGCATTATCTTCCATAGTAAGGATCTCAGCCGGTATGGAAAGATATGTACGCATTCATGTGTGCCAAGCTATTCCATCCACATATTTGATAGAGGTGACCAAGGAGAAGATATTCCTCTTATATGCCATCGTCCAAGATTTTCTCATCGACGTGGGTGCTATCATCAATTTTTCTATCCGTAGATGCCTGCGAGGCCCATTCTCTGGCGGCTTTTCACACACATCTCTTATTTATGGGTTGTGTAGGCAGGTGGGAGTTAGATGGTCCGATGATGAGACCACACAGATGCCACTTCAGACTTTAGACACGAGGATGATTACACGCTATTCGGTGTGGCCCGGGGGCAAGTCGCACCCTAGAGGATTCAGATTCATATTTCTACCAGCCTTCGAGGATGAGGCTGATGCTAAGCACACCTCTGCCCTGATGCCAAGATTCCCACCCTCTGATTTAGATGAAGAGAAACAACCACCACCACCCCAAGCTTAGGCGATTACAGGGAAGTCCTCATTTATTTACTACTTTATCTTTACAATGAGGACATTTTAATTTTCAAGTTTGGGGGAGTTAGTTTAATATTTATGTTTGCATGTTTTTAATTTTATTAGTTAGATTTGCATATGTTAGTTTCATGTTTAGTTTAAGGATTATTAGACATTTGCATTCATGTAGTGATTTAGTTGCATAATAGAATATGATTGTAAATAGTTTTTATTAGTTTTTAATCATGTTGTGTTATGTTTACCACACATATAAAAAAAAATTAAGTATTGTGTTATATTGCATATGTCCAGTGGTTTGATATAGTTCAGTTTATTTTGGCCAATGATGAGATTGCAATTAAGTAGACAAGTACGATACCAACTATTAGAACTTTAATGTAATTGGAAACTGGTATAATAAGGTTAGCATGTTAATAACACCTATGTTGATTGATTTAGTTCAAATTGATACATAAGGAACCTCTAAAGGATAATGCTAGTTTAAATGAAAGAATGACAAGGATAGGCAGTGAAGGCAAAGAAGTAGGCAAGAACCTAAGTTCGGGGGAAGAAGTGGGGTATATAAGCTTACTTATTATATATATATAAAAATATATATATATATAATAAACATCGTGGTATGCTTGTCTAGTTTGTGGCTTTGTTACTTGAGTATGTAAGCCCAAGGGGATTATCTTTACACCTAGCGCCCTAAGGTCTTAATAGCCTGGGAGTCGTTAGTCAAAAGCTTGTTAAGGTAGCACTGAAAAGCCTAAGGGAATAAGACATCACATAGCCATGTGTATCTAAAAAAAAGAATAAACGGGAAATGAGAAACAAAAAGCCCTCGTGATTGAAAAACAAAGCATAAGTACTCTACTTGGACCCTTAATATTGGTATTTGTTTGATTTTAGTTGGATCTCGTCTATTTTTGAAATTCATGAATTTACACTGTATGATGCCTTCAAAGAGACTTGTTATGTGTTAAATTTAAATTTACATCAGTTAGCATAGATGTTGAGCACACACATACTATACCAGTAATAACATTTTAAGATTTGATGAATGATAGGAATTATTGATTGGTTTTGATATAAAGTATTGTTGTGTTTGCTTGGTTTCTCTGAGGCCGGTTGAACAGACTTGATTCTATAATTACTGTTGGATTCGTAGGCATATAGATCAGTTACATTACATCTCATTGTATTGTATTGTATATCATTTTTATTATGTTTCGTGCTCGAGGACTAGCACGGGTTTAAGTTTAGGACAGTTTGATGAGTGGGTTTTATACCTACAAATCGGACTCTAATTCGAGTTTAAACTGTGTTAATTCTTTATTTTTACGTTTTGTTGTACTTGTTTAGTGGTGTTTTGTGTTTAGGTGTGGTGGCATGGCAGTTGGACTTAAAAAGGTGGATTCATGGCAAGACTTGGCAAGATCAGGAGCTAAACTTGGACAATAGCAGAAGGTACCCCCACTAGGGCGGACTTATTACATGTAAATCCCCCGTCGGGGCGGAGGGGGTGCTGAGAAACTAACAGAAGGGTAGCCCATTGAGGCAGACATTTAGAGAGCAAAATCCCCGCTGAGGCGGGGGTTACGAAAAAGCCAAATTCCTATTTCTTTTGAACTATTACAGAGGCATGAAAGGGAGAGGTTGGCTTGGACTGGAACTCAATTGGGCGAGGAATTAAAGTCAGGATACGTGTCTTAGGCATAGAATGAACAACAACGATAAGGGAGATTAATCTTACAATAAATTAACATTCTTTGGAGCAATAGATTGAGCAAGAGCATTGGAGGAAGACTTTGAAGGAGAAATCACGATATTTGCATATTGAAGCAGAGGAGAAGGGTGGTTCTAAATTCATTCTTTTCTTTAATTCAATAATTGTGATTGGGATGATGTTTACTTTGATTAAATCAATTTTTATTTCATCTATGATGCACTAATTTACTTTTTAGGCTTATAACGGATCTTTGAGTTGAACAATGATTATGTAGCTTTGATTTTCTGTTTAATAATCTATCTTTCAGTTTATCTATATTGATTTGTACTTGAATCTATGAATTACTTGATCACCAATTCTATGTGGACTTGTATGAATTTGAGAGAGGAAATATGAGTTTAGACTTAGTCAATATAGCATGTGTTCTTGAATTCTATGATTGAATGGGATCTTGATGAATGCTAGGGTAGAGATATGCCTAGCATTTCATGTAATCAAATAGAGAACTTGAACTTAAACCTTCTTTGATTGTAATTCACATAGAGATATAGTGAATTAGTTAATTAAGGTGTTTAGCTTAATTCTATCTAATTTGTGGATTTAAGTTAATACGGCATTAGTACATCGAGAGATGGCTAGTTCTACTTGAGTGTTCCTGATTAATAAACTGGGATAGTGCATTAAACTGGAATAAAGGGTAATAATCAGAGTGATATTTAGAGTGAAGTTGTAAGCCTAATTCTCTTATATTTGTTTGAAATTATAGTTTTTAAGTTTGTTGATTATTTGATATTCTTAGAATTTTTAATATTTTAGTTATAACTCTTAAATTGAATAGTTTAATAAAATTTGGATTGATAGAAAGCTAGTAATTGTAGGGTTAATTTCATATTTAATCTCTATGGGAATGATACTCAACTTATCATTATATTACTTGTTGACCACGTGCACTTGCGTGTGAGAGTATTTAGAATTTACCCAACAGAATCTATGGGGTTAAAATATTTAATAAATAGAAAAAAAAATAGAAAATCAAGAAAAAGAAAAAAAATAAATATATATATAAATAATACATTGACTAGTTTGGTTCTGTGGCCTTTGTTACATAAGTAATTAAGCCCTAAGGGATGTCTCTACACCTAGCGCCCTAAGATCATCTGGTTTGGGAGTCGTTTGTCAAAAGCTAACTAATGGCTAACATTGAAAAGCCTAAGAGAACTAGATATTGCATAGTCAATTGTAAACGCGAGAAAGAGTAAAAATGCCCTCGTGGTTGAATAAAGGTAGAAATAAATTATGTATTTACCCTTAGACCTGGTAATTGCTTAGTTTTAACCGGAGTTATCATGTTCACAGAAGTAATTGAATTGGAATTAAAATTTTCCTTCTAAGAAGTTTGTTATGTGATTATCTTGAACTGTGGTTGGTTAGAATGGTTAACAAGCTAACACGCACAACATGGGTACTGATGACAGGTTTGGATTGACTAACTTGTTAGAGTTATGGACTTTGACTTGATTGGATGTATTGTTTGAGTATCATTGGTATCTTTGAGGACAATTTTCCGTTATGGGGCCCATAAATGGTTGCGTTGTCGTACGAATATTCCCCGACAACAATGAATATTTTATAACCACTTGCTTATTTTGCAAAATTTGTACATTTTACCCACAACTATCCGCATTAATTAAATCCATCCCTTACTATTTCAAAATAATGAATAGATGAAATTTAATTTTATTTATAAAAAGTTGGGGTCTTACAGCGAAGGTCCGATTCCATCCCTAGGGTTGTAATTGCAATCAAAAGAATACATCTCGTCAGAAAATCTATCCCAGTGGAGATTTCATACATCCTTAGCCGTTGAAAGCTATTTCAACGAAGGCCAGACAACCCTAACATAACCAGTCGTTGGCAATAACTCCATCGAAGCATCGGAGGTGATTCGATGGTGTTAGCCATTGAAAGCTATTTCAATGAAGGTCAGGCAGTTCTGACATCACCAGCCATTGGTGATAACTCCGACAAAGCATTGGAGGTGATCCGATGATTCCAGTCATTGAGAACTACTTCAACGAGGGTCAGGCAGCCCTAACATTACCAACCGTTGGTAGTAACTCCAGCGAAGCATCAGAAAGACTTAACGATGCAAACTATGGAAAACCATCCTCATCGGGGAGGACCGATGATGGAATCTGTTATACAGATCCTTAGCAATCAAAATGGGAATCCCCAAAGAGTCGCTCGCACATGAGAAGAACATCTTCGGTGGAAAGCCTGTAATGAGGATTAAGGATTTTGGTAATAACCCCAATGTTAACATCATGTGGTCTCAATCGTGGAGAAACCTCTATTCCAAAGATTTTGAAGATATATTTGCAACTTGTCAGAAAATCAGGCTCAAATAGCACTGATGGTCTGTTCAAACCGCCGGCGATAACCCCCGCGTGGCATCATGAGATTCCTGTGAGAACAACTTTGGAAACTATCAATCGAGTAGACATCCAAGTAGTTTAATAGGGTCACCATTAACAAATCCATCCCCTAATAGAAGCGGTGGGAGCAGACAGTTATAACATCTCACTGGAAACCATTCCAACAAACAACACTAAGCATACATTCGCATCATGCTGCATTACATTTACATCATGTTTGTCTTGTCACATTTCAAGTGTCTAGTGATCTTTATCATATCCATTCCATTACATTGCATGAATATGATAAAGAGGGGCATCTGTAGACACTCAAAATTTTTCATTCCTGTTACTAACCCTGCAGGAGGACAGAATCATCTTCTAGAGATAACCCTGGAAGTTAAATCAGTTTCAACCCCAGAAGATCCAGTTTTCAATCTCAGAGACAACCCTGAGAGATTCAATTTCTGTCCCGGAGAAGGTTTAGGAAGGTTGCCTACATTTATAATAAGAAGGTTTTATTATGGATTAGGGTTACACTGACAATTCCAAGAGTTAGGAGAGTACGTATATTCTATAGAGATAGAATTAGGGTTTTTCCAAACACACATCTTCTTGAATAAATATTTTTCCTTGAAAGATCACCTCTAGAGGCCAAACGCTTGGGTGGCTAACATTGATCAAAGCAATGAATCAAACCCGGGCGGATTCAAGTTAAACATGAAAACAATTGGAGGTGAACTCATTACTGAGGAAACTTGTTTCTACAAGAGTATGAATCTGATCTCCATCTCTTTTTTATTGAATTGATAATTAAGCACAAAGCATGATCTTAGTGATGGTTTGTATAAATTTTTTCAAATCCGTTTTATCGCGCTTCTACTATACTTATATGATTTAATTGTATGATTGCGCTATATACAAACTTAACAATGGTATCATAGCCAAACTTTGTGCTATTTATCAATTTTATGATTCCATGTATGAATTGACATATAATTGGATCGAATTTTGTAGGCATCAATTTTTTTTTTGATTTTGTGTTGTGGCACTATCATTACGCGCCTCAGATTCATTCGGAGAGCGGTGATCGCTCTAACCGTAATTTGTTATCGGCCTTAGAAAGTGGTCGCCAAGGCGTCGAGCTTAGATTCTAGGCAGTACCACGCACCACACCCCAGAAATTAAAAATTGTTAGTTTTTCAATTAACATAAATGGTTTATTTAATTGATAAAAGTTAAAAATAAAAGAATTTATTTTATCTGAATTCTAAAAATTAAAGACTTTTATTTGGATTTGGTTTTTGATTAAAATAAAAGAGTTTATTTTTCAAAACTAATACTTAGCAAACTTTTGCCCATTAAATTGATATCGATGCATATACGGAATGAATTTATTATTCATGAGATGAATGTTATTTATTGATATATATGGTGATATGTATGATAATAAATGGGATTGATTATGGACTATTGACCAATGTGATTGAATTTTATTTTAGTTGGATGCATGAATGTATGTGTTTTATTAAATGAGGTCTGCATATCTCGTCTTCTTTAATTTTTCTCAATGTAATTCTATCTCCCTCCAATGTACTTCCCATTGACTGTTGATCAAGGTTTCTATTTGTCGTAAATAGTTTTGTAATATGAATAGTTAGAATTATTTTTTTTAAATGAATTGGAAATAAAGAAGCAAGGAGCACTTGAAGACCCGTTTGTAATGGTGTCCGAGTTTAAATATAATAGTTATATTTAAATTTAATTCTTGCACCCTATGGTTTAACTTTTTGGTTCAATTAGTGGCTCTAGTGAGCCAAACTGGAATAAAGTTCATAATTAATCTAGGCAGAATATAGTGGTAAAATGCGGACCCAAATTTTTATTTTATTTTTTTGTAGAACAACTAAAAAAAATTAATTATGGAACTTGAATTTTTACATAATATAGTATTTTGGTCGTGATTTGGATACCTTTACCAAAAAATGTATGTACAGTCTGCACAGACTGTACAGACATATTTTGTTATATGTATCCGAATCACGTCCAAAATACTGTATTATGTAAAAATTAAAGTTCTATAATTTTATTTTATTTTTTAGTTGTTTTAAAAAAAAGTAAAAAAAAAAGTTTGCATTTTAAGAAAATGCGGGAGTCCGGATCCTCTCTCTCTCTCTCTCTCTCTCTCTCTATATATATATATATATATATATATATATATATGCGCTAAAAAAGATGAGACAACTAATAACAAACCCATCAAAGAAATTATATTAAATCCGAAGCGTTTAAAAATAGTGGGAATATCGAACGTCGCCTTTTAGCATGATAAAAATAATAGAGTATCAATAAATTACTATAAGTTTTTTGTGTCACCATAAGACTTATCTTACTTTTTTGAGATGTTATTTTTATCACATTTGATGCTTATAAAGAAAGTGAACGATGTTGTTTTGTTATGTCACCACAATGACAGTGTTTTCTTTTTTAATATATGGAAGTGCTAGGTTAGACTTAATGTAGATAATTTTTATTCGGATGTGTCACCATTTGATCAAAATAATCTAAAAGGTAAAATAAAAGGAGTTACATGATGATATAATTGACAAGAGTTGTCTACCTTTTTATTTATATATAGTTTATTATGTCACCATAATGTTATATACATTTAAAATGGGATCCTTTATCTCACTAGCAAATCTTTAATTAGATTTTGCCGAACTATATAAGTGAGGTCAAAATAGTTTGAAGAATATAATGGGAGATACCAATTTAAAACAAGACCTAATTTATTTTGGTAATTAATTAATTAAATGAATGTATGCTAAAATATTATCTTTTTCACATGTAGAAATTTGAAAAAGTTAAACTCACAAATTTCACTGCGTAACATACTTGATAACAAACCAAATTAACCAATTAGAATTACGATTTGGTTAAGGAATCTGAGAATTGTTTTCACTACTGAAAAGATTTCTTATGTCCTAAATTCGTTTGTCCCTATAAATGTTGGAGACACAACCTCCGAGGAAGAGATTACTACTTTTAGAAAGTGGCAAGATGATGCAATTGTGGCTCAACGCATCATGCTCGCATCCATGAGTAACGAGCTTCAACGTCAACATGAAACTATGGATGCTCCTACTATATTTGTCGACGTCAGGATTTTTATTTTTCCCTTTTTGTTCTTGTCTTTTGGTGTTCTCATGTTAGGTGAGATTTGTTTGAAAAAATAAGTTTGAAAAGGTCTGACATGTATATGTCGACGATTTGACTGTAAGAGTCGCCAATTGGTATTTTTAAATGGTTGCACCAACTCAACAGAGTAATGGTTTGCACATAGACCTAGTGTTGTGACACTGCTTAACTGGTCTACAAAATCGAGATTCATTAGGGTCCGGGGGCTTGATTATACGGAGGGAAGGTGTTAGGCACCTCCCGACATCCGTGATAACACGGTTACCGTCACTTTTTAATTTAAACTTTTATCTGACTCTGTGTGTGTAGGTCTATGTGTTGTTGTCTGGAAGTAGCATTATCCCTTGTTTGCACCTATATACAAAGGGTTTGAATTTTGTATAAAAGTTCAATTTTAACGAGATATGGCAGTGATGTTTTGTAAAATAGGTTTTTCAAACCCTTATGGTCAATAGTAATTAAGGCCTTTGATACTGCCATTTTATAAAGTGTTCGGCTTGATTGCTTTTATTATTTTTGAGATACGAAGCATCTTCGAGAAAATAACATACATAGAAGTGCTGAACTCCTTGTAGGCATTAAAACTATCTAAGGAAATTCAGACACCGTGAATAATTTACAAGCTAACTGTAGCTGAAAATGTCCATCACGGGAACTGAATATAGATTCAGGAAACTGAATCTGTGCTCGCATGATTCCTAGGCTCACATGATAATGCAATATGTACAAAAGCTAAAACAAGAACTAGATTTGAATAAATCTAAACCATTTCAGCTTCATCAGTTCCAGTTTAGTCACCATGAATCGGTTAAAGTGAGAAATGACTTGATTTAGGCGAATCTAGCCTGCGGGCTGATAAAATAGTTATATATATATATATATGAAAGCAATAAACGCTCCAAATATTATATTCGGGCTCAATCAAAGCATAGTTCGATAATATATATATATATATAAGTATTTATATATATAAAAGCAGTAAAAGCCACAGATCGACGATCCAGGCATACACACACAACACGACTCTCAACGTGAATAACTATGTGTGAATGTACAAAATTTAGAAAAAGCTTAAAAATCTGCTATATCTTACAGTGGGCTGCCAAAAAAGACTGCAGATAGCTTCTAATGATTGAATACTCAATTTCCACCGGTTATATTTCAGTATGTAGCAAAACACGAGCTCACAGGTGTTTGGAAAGAGAAAGCACTCAGCTTAAAGTGTGCACAAAGTAAAATGGATCACTATAGAAGTGTGTATGGAGTGAATTGGGCTGGGCTTCCTCGCCTTTTTTCTCTTCTAAAATGGCCACCCCAAGCCCTCTATTTATATGGGGGAGCCACAAGTCTCTGCGGTAGCCGTAGGTCCACCTACGGCTACTCAGGGTGCCCCGGGCTCCGTGGGTCCTGCCACCTCGAAGTACGTGCATGTATGTAACACATTGTCCGCTTGAACCTTAATAACTTCTAATTTGGGCATCCGATTGAGGCATATAGTACCTTTCCAGAATGTTGTTGTCGAGATCTACATAATGACATGGGATAAGAGGTTGTACAAAGTCGGGAAGATAGGTCCATGACCAGATCTTTATATCTTCAAATTCTATCCGGTGTGATATCTTGTGTAGTAGTCACTCTGAATTTTGAGCTATGGTTCTTATGGGACCCTTCTGTGTAGAATATGGTATGAAATGATGTTGAGACAGCGTGAATATAGCATTGAGGTGGAAAAATGATGATTTTGCCCCTCATCGGGGTTATCACTGGCTTTGGCTGATTTAGTAGTCGTTTCTCAGGGTTATCTCTGAATGTCGTCAGGTTTGTCACTGAGGTGTGCCTGACCTCCCAGGGTTATCCTCAAGGTTGGAATTGAGTGCCTCAAGGCTATCTTCGAGGTTAAAACTGACTTTTCTGGGGTTATCTTCGAAACTGGAACTGCATTCCTTAGTGTTATCTCCGAGGTTGGAACTCAATCTCCCGGGGTTATCTCCGGGACTAAAACTGTACATCTTGGGATTGTCTCCGAGATTGAAAATGTAGTATCCCGGGGTTGTCTCCAAGATTGAGCTGATTTGACTTCCACAATTATCTCCAGAAGACGATTTTGCCCTCCTGCAATTTTAGTAATAGGAATGAAAAATTTTCAGTGTCTATAGATGCCCCTCTTTATCTTATTCATGCAATGCAATGGCATGGATAGGATAAAAAATACTAGACACTTAAAATGTGACACAACAAACATGATGTAAATGTAATGCAACATGATGCAAATGTATGATGAATGTGGTTTGTTGGACCATTTTCCAACTAGATGTGACAACTATCCACCTCCAGCAATTCTATTGGGGAATGGAGCTATCACTGATGATCCTAATGAACTGCTTGGATGTCTACTCCAAAGCTCACGGGAACATCCACGATATTGGCATTGGGGTTATCACCAAAGTCCTTAATCCTTGGTACAGATTTTCCACTGAAGATGTGCTTCTTATATACGAGAGACTCTTGGGGAATTGTGCTATGTCTAATGAAGACTTGTATAACAGATTCCATCATCGGTCCTCCCCGATGAGGATGGTTTTTGTCTGGTTTGTATCGCCAGGTCTTTCCTGTGTTCTATTGGAGTTACTGCCAACAATTTTATGTTGTCAGGGCTACCTGACCTTCATTGAAATGTCCTTCAATGGCTAATATCATCGGACCTTCTCTAATGCCTTGCTGGATATACTTGCCAATGGCTGATAACGTCAAGACTGCTTGACCTTCGCTAAAATGTACTTCAACAGTATGAACATTATCGAACCACCTCCGATGGTTTGCTGGATTTAATTTCCAACAGATAAATAATGTCAAGGTTGCTTGACCCTCAATAAAATGTACTTCAACGGTTGAGATCATCGGACCACTTCTGATGTTTCGCTGGATTTACTTGCCAAAATCTGAAATATCATCGGACCACATCTGGTGCTTCACTGGATTTACATGCCAAAGCCTGAAATATCATAAGACCACCTCTGATGCTTCGCTGGATTTACTTGCCAACTGCTAGAATAATGTCAAGGTTGCTTGACCTTCGTTGAAATGTACTTCAACGGCTGATATCATCGGACCATCTCTGATACCTCATTGGATTTACGTGCCAACGGCTGAATAACATCAAGGTTGCTTGACCTTCATTGAAATGTACTTCAACGGTTGATATTTGTATGAAGTCTCTACTGGGAAGAGGTTTTTGATGAAAGGTGTGGTGACGATTGGAGTTACGACCCCGAACTAACGGCATCTGACCTTTGTGAGGTATTTTCGAGTGTAGTTTGCAATAACTGTGACCATTGGTGTTGTGAACCCTATGTTTGGGCAAATACCAATGCGTGATATGTAGACCCATAATTTGGTCTCTGAAACTCAGGATTTCAAGTTTTTCCGCTTAATCGCGTAGCATCTTTTTTCCTGATTTGACTTTTCAGCTTGTGGGACCTCCTTTGCAACTCAAATTGGATCAAGCGAAGGGGGTGGGATCCACCTAGGACAGCCGCAGGTACACCTGTGGCCATCCGTGGGTGGTATTTGATGGTTATTTCCCTTTCACAAGTTATTTTCAAGTTGCACCACATAGAGAATCCGAGAGTTCTTCTTCAGATCTACTGAGTGCGGGCTATTTTCTGCAAAATCTGTCACCGTATAAGTGTTCCACATTATCCTGGTAATGTATGCATGTCTTCTTTTCCATTTTTTATCCGTTGGAAAATGAATTATCACATGAAATGCTTCTAAACACATAGTAGTAATTATGCATGCTCATATGACTTGATAAAAATTATTTAACACAGTAAATGTTAGTATTTAACCATGCAGAACATAATGATGTGAAAAAATTTAACTTTGAGACAGTCAAATTGGCACCTTTTTCTGCTATTTCTTATCTAATTTGAGGAAAAATGAGCAAAGGTTGTAAAGCAAAGTAATCCTGGTAATTAGACTACCCTTATGGATTATGACTTTGACATTTTTATGCATATAGGATGTCTATGACTTTGGGTTAGAGTCCTACTGAATGGCCACCTAGTCATGCCTACGTGCATGTTGATAGTCCTTTTTACAAAGGAGACTGGCAAAAAATTTCTAATGAGCCTAGGCATATAGACATAAAGTAATACATGTTAGGTTTGTAATATTCAAGAACGCAATCAAATTGCAAAATTAAGCGGAAGCGAGTAAAAATCAGAGTTTAAAAATTTTATACAAACCATATACCCGGATCACCCTTTATGCACAATTATTAATTAAACGAAGAATAAGAAATTATGAAATCATACCCTTGTAGAAACGAGCTTCCTCAGGTACGAGTTTACCTCCTAGTTCTCCGCGATCTCCTTGAATCTCCGGGTAGATTCCTTCCTTTGATCAACGTTAGCCACCCATATGTTTGGCCTCTAGAGGTGATCCACCAAGGAAGAAAAGGAATTTTCAAGAAGAAGGGTATTGGCTCAAACCCTAGTTTTTTCTATCTCAGTATAGAAAAAGGGCGTACTCTCCAACTATTGGAATTATGTCGTATATTGATATCTGATATAAGACCCCTCTTATAAAGATATTATGTCACCCTATTTTAAAATAAGGTATTATTTAATTAAACTCTTTTAATTAAATGGGCTCCCCTAATCTTATTAGGGATAATTAATTAAACTCCTTTAATTAATTTTTCCTCCTAATCTTATTAGGAATAAATGAGAGTACTTATATTAAATTAATTCCTAAACTCTTTTAGAAATTAAAATAATAATAATTGTAATAATATTAATAAGACTCCTCTTATTAATTTATATTTAATATTTCTAAAATAATAAATAATAAATATTAAGCTATTTAATTTATTCTATCACCATAGATTAAATTAAATATACTTAACATATTATTACGATTATGCCATTAACTCTTAAATAATTATTCTTCCTTTTATGGTGTGACCCTTTAGGTTCTCCATATTAAAGGGGTTGTGAATAAATCAATTAGAACAATTCTAATCTTATTTAAATAAATAAATTAAACAATTAATTTATTTAAATAAATAATATTTATTCTACAATAGGGATAAGCCTCCCCTAGCGATCAACGACTTTCCGGATATTATAGATTTCAACATTAATCATAAAAGAACCTTTGAGTAAATAGTTACCGTGACAATTCAATCCTTCCACCATACAATGTCCCAATTAAATATAAGACATGGAATTACTTGTCAAGTCTTATTTTATTTAATTATATGTATTTTCGATCTTTAAATGCACAACTCAAATAATGCAAATTAGAAACTCCTTTCTAATTTCATTCGCGCTTAACCAAGGACTACTGGGTTGGCATTTATCGAATCACATAGGACATTTCTCTTCTTTATTAGAAGTGGTAGATTCTTTATTGATCATACATTATCTCCATGCACAACTTATTATACCCAAGCATACCCTTTGATATACCCTAAGGGTCTTAAGGAATAAGTCAAAGTATAACTCATCATACATAAGATACTATGATGAACTCAAGTCCAAGGATCACTTGTACTACTATCACTACAGGAATTCCTATTGACAGGCAAATAAAACTCCATTAGGTATTCCTTAGCGAGCCAACGCGTTCAAATGAACTTATTCTCTAATAAGCACCTACATACTTGCTTTAGTGTCTCCACACAAGTGATCATGAGATCAATCATCCTCATCCAATGAGCAAGCAACGTATGTACCAATCTACCCGGATTCACTAATCCCCAATTTAGTAATCCAATGATTGGGAACTATTTTAGTTTTAAGCTTTCTAAGAATTTAGATCTCATTAGAATGATCATCATCATTATTCTAAAAGCATTGCTTAAAACTATGGGTTTATCACATATTATAAAACAGCATCATGTAGATAATTAAAAGCCTTTAATAAATTAATACCTTTTATTAATAAATGAATAAGATTGTTACAAAGTATATGCTTTATCATCAAACATGATTGGCTTGTATGCATATTACTTTCAATCTTCCACTTGCACTAAAGCCAATCGCTATTGTATCTTATACTTTTCTTCTCTAAGTGACGATTATCCTGCTGTTGGATAAGCTTTAGTTAATGGATATGTAATGTTGTTCATGAGAGTCTAGTACTATCTCTATAGTGATTTCCCATCTTTCAATTATTCTAATAATCAAATGAAAGTGCCACAACACATGTTTAGATCCAAGATGAGACTTTGGAACTTTTCCTAGTTCTGTAATGAACTTAACATCCAAACAATCAACTTGCAGCTTCATTTACAGCTATATACTTTATCTTTATCACTAAATCAAAGAACTCTTTCTTTGTTTGGAACCTTTCCAATTCATTGCACCAATTGCTCAAGATAACGCTTTACCTTAAAGTGGATTTTTCGTCATCTTGGTGCAGTCGAAAAACTTGAGTCTGTTAAGCCCTTTAGTTTTAATTTGGACCCACCATGAATATGATCACATCCTTAGTGCTTGGGTTAAGCACTTTAAGATGTTTTCAGCGACTCATAGTGAACTTCTCCATAATATGACCGATCAACATCGGGTCTCGTATATTTCATTGCATACATGATTGTCACTCATGCGACCTCTCTTTTAGGAGTCTGTGGGGACTATTAAAGAGATACACTCCATAGCTCATCAACATGAAACATCTCTTGGAGCTTGCCATGCTAAACGACTTTAGCATCAAATGAATATCGTTCCTTGGGTTAAGTCGAGCATCCTCTTAAATCTATCTATATAGATTTATATCCCCAATTAAGATACTCTTCCAAATCATTCATGGAGGAATGTTTAGACAACTTTATCTTTCTTGAATGTAGCATTGGTATGTCATTCCTTATCTCTGTAGTATATCAACATATAATACTAGAAATTTCACGACGCTCCTAACCGACCCTTTTGTACACATTAGGTTCATTCTTGTTTTTGATAAAATCAAACTCTTTTGATTATTTCATCAAAATGAATGTTCCATTTTGAGAGTGTCTATAACTCTTACCTCATCGTATGTAACTGGATCATCATCTTCTATGATACGTACCTCATCATCATCATCCATGATGAATCCATACCTCCTGTGTATCTTCAAGTAATATTCGATTTTACGATTGGTTGTGGTACAATAGGTCCATCTACGTGAGTTCCTCTTATTTGACTTATAGTGTTTTGTGGTTCTTAAACTCTTCAAGATCTATTATCCTCCCACTAGCCCCTTCAATGATAAACACATTTATATCTAGAAGAAGGCGTGTTCTCACAATAAACACCTTTTGCTAAGCGTGATTATAGAACATATACCTAGACTTACTTTAGGATGTCCCACAAATCGACACTTGTCAAATCTTGTCCCAAGCTTATCCTTTGAAACCTTTTCACATAAGTTGGACAACCCCCTTATCTTAACATACTTAAGATTAGGAATCCTCCCCGTCCATAAATTTTATGGAGTCTTGGGGTGGATTTTGAGGTTACCTTTTTGTAGATATGCTGACCATTTCTAGGACATGACCCTAAAAGGCTCTTTGGAATGTCGGTAAAATCATTATGGACCGCACCATGTCCAACAAGGTACGATTTTTCATTCGGATACATCAATCAATTATTTGCGTGTCGGGATGTGTCCATTATGAGAAAACCATTTGAGATGATCTAGAAACTTATTGCACAAGTATTTATTCCTTGATCTAATCAAAGAATCTTAATACTTTGTCAATTTGATTCACTTCTGAATTCTTTGAACCTTTCAAATAATTCACACTTGTATTTCAACAAATACATACATTCAACTCTTTGAATGATCATCTCCTTTTCTTATACTAATTTGTTCAATTTGCAAAATATATTTTTCACGTAAGTCAAGTATACAAAATTTATTAGTAATATTCGATTCTATACAAAACATTATTATTATAAATAGAACAATAATTGTTCTTAATTATAATACCAAAGATTTCATTGTCCAACAATAAAATGGAAATAATGTTTTCAACGAGAACCGGAATACAATAACAACTTATTGACTTAATAGATTTGCCCGTAGGCATTGCTAAACTATAAGTTTCTATGGCTAATATAGCAACCTTTGCTACATTTCACGCACATAGGATTACTTATATTTGTTTATCTTTCTACTTCTGCTTGGTCCCTTCATAAATCTATATTTATGATAACCAAAATCGGTATCCAATACCCAAGTAGAACCTTGGTTAGCCTCTGTATTTGTAAATCATGAACAAATTTGTATTTGTAACCGAAACTTCACTAAGCTTCTTTTGGTTAGCCTCTGTAAGATGCTTCTTGCAGTTTCTTTCCAGTGTCCTGGCTTACTGCAGTAGAAGCAAACTCCTTTGCTATCCGTATCAGTTTTGTTCTTATTATCCTTTGTTTACGCCTTTCTATTTACCTTCTTTGAATCGTTCTTCTTTTCAGAAGATCCTTTGGCCCCTACTAGTAAGACTCGGTCTTTCTTGGTTGGAAAGTGACTCTCAACATTTTTCAATATGTTAAGCAAATCAGCGAGGCTGATATCTAGCTTGTTCATATGAAAAATTCACAACAATTTTGAAAGGAGTCCGGGAGTGAGTGCAAGATCAAATCTTGGCTCAACTCTCCATCCATGACAAAACCAGTTGTCCTAATTGATCAATCAAATTGATTATGTTAAGAACTTTTATGCATGTACTATAGTGCCATTGGCCATTCTAGATCGGAAGAGCTCCTTAGATATCTCGATATCTATCACCCCACTTTCCTTACCATCAACTTCTTGATGTGCAGGAATATAGTAGGAGCATCCATAGTTTCATCTTGACGTGAAGCTCGTTACTCATGGATGCGAGCATGATGCATTGAGCTAATTTGTGCATCATCTTGCCACTTTCTAAAAGTAGCAATCTCTTCCTCAGAGGCATTATGCGCAACCATTGCGAGGATAGGCGTATAAGGACATAAGATAGCTTTTCAAACTATGAGAACTATTCTCAAATTCCTTAATCAATCCGTTTAATACTATTAGGTTAAATAACATCTAATATGTTTCGCAGATGATAGTAATTTAGACATTGTAAAATTTCGTAAATGAATTTGTAATTAACAACATTTTAACATACATTCTTTTATTAATTACCAAAATAAATTAGGTCTTGTTTTAAATTGGTATCTCCCACTATTTTCTTCAAACTATATTACCTCAATTATATAGTTAAGCAAAATCTAATTAAAGATTTGCTAGTGAGAATAAGGATCCCATTTCAAATGTATATAGCCTTGTGGTGACACAACAAACTATATATAAATAAATAGGTAGACAACTTTTGTCAATTACATCAACTATGCAACTCCTTTTCTTTTGCCTCTTCGATTATTTTGATCAAGTGGTGGCACATCCGAATCAAAATTATCCAAGTTAAGTCCGACCTAGCACTCCATATATTCAAAAAAGAAAAATATCATCCTTGTGGTGACACAACAAAACAATATTGTTCAATTTTCTTTATAAGCATCAAATGTGATAAATTAACATCTTAAATACTTAATACTTGTCTTGTGGTGACACAACAAACTCATATTAAATATTTAATACTCTATTAATTTTATCATGCTAGAAGGTGATGTTCGATATTCCAAATATCTTTGAACGCTTAAGACTTAATAAAAAAAAAATTGAGGGGTTTGTTATTAATTTGTCTCATCTTGTTTAGCGCGCATGCACATATATATATAAAATACGCGTCATATTAATGAACATGCGAAGCATGTTTGCATAATATATAAAATATATAGTATAACATGCACATATAGAATACTATATTCTACCCGGATTGATTATGGACTTTTATTCTAGTTTGGTTCACTAGAGCCACCAAGTGAACCAAAAGGTCAAACCCTAGGGGTGCAAGAAATAATATTTAAATATAACTATTACATTTAAACCCGGGCTCCATTACAAACGGGTCTTCAAGCGCTCCTTGCTCCTTGCTCCTTGCTCCTTGATCTCTAATTCTTCAAAATTAATTCTAACTATTTCTATTACAAAACTATTTAAAATAAATAGAAACCTTGATCAGCAGTCAAGGGGAAGTACATAGGAGGGAGATAGAATTTATATTAAAAAAAAATTAGAGAAGACGAGGTACGCAGACCCCATTTAATAAAACTCATACATTCATGCATCCAACTAAAATAAAATCCAATCACATTGGTCAATAGTCCATAATCAATCCCATTTATTATCATACACATCATCATATGCATCAATAAATAACATTCATCATATGAATAATAAACATTTAATATATATATATTGATATCATTTAATGGGCAAATTTAGTTAGTATAAAATCTATTTTTGAATAAAAATAAACTCCTTTATTTAAATCCAAATTTAAATCAAAATAAAACTATTTTATTTTAATTTATCCAATTTTGAATAAAATAAACTATTTTATTTTAATCAAAATCTTTAATCAAAATAAACTCCTTTATTTTAATTAATTATGGAATCCAATTCCATATAAAAAAAATTATTAAAGGAAACACTAATTCTTTTCCTATTCACAAATAAACTCCTTTATTTTGAATAATATGAAATCTTATTTCATATTTAAATAAACTCCTTTATTTAAGGAAACATGATTCTCTTTCCTATTCACTAATAAACTCTTTTATTTTGAATAATATGAAATCTTATTTCATATCTAAATAAACTCCTTTATTTAAGAAAACATATAATCCAATTTCAACTCCAATTAGTTATCATAGAATCCAATTCTAACTCTAATTAGTTAGCATGAAATTCTAATTTTAATATTAAAATAAACTTTTATTTTAAGATTAAAATAATAGAGAATATTCTATATATAACGTGGGAAATTAGCGTGAAAAAAATGTCACTGTTATATATATATATATATATATATATATATATATATTATATGAACTTGATGAAGAAATCATAAGAATACTGTAAGTGAATGCATTCATGATCACCAACCTTTTAAATATATAAGTCATTCACGGAGGTTTTATTATATATATATAATATACATAATAAAGTACTTTGCAACAGTATAATGATGGCCGAAAAAGATCACTTACACTTTTGATTTCCGTGAATATCCACTAACATAGCATGGCTGATTACTTTGATTGCATGATGTCCGTGGATCCCTTTCCTTCGATAATGCGGTCTTTAGGAAAAAAAAAAAACAAGCAGCTCGCGATTTTTTTTTTTATTTAATAAATTTTATACAATAAAATTATGCCCAATTAAATTGTTCTAAACACATATCAATATACATATCAAATCAAAATAATTAATAATTCGCATAAAGGTTTGGCTCTGATGCCACTGTTAGGTTTGTAATATTCAAGAACGCAATCAAATTACAAAATTAAGCGGAAGCGAGTAAAAATCAGAGTTTAAAAATTTTATACAATTCATATACCCGGATCACCCTTTATGCACAATTATTAATTAAACGAAGAATAAGAAATTATGAAATCATACCCTTGTAGAAACGAGCTTCCTCGGGTACGAGTTCACCTCCTAGTTCTCCGCGATCTCCTTGAATCTCCGGGTAGATTCCTTCCTTTGATCAACGTTAGCCACCCATATGTTTGGCCTCTAGAGGTGATCCACCAAGGAAGAAAAGGAATTTTCAAGAAGAAGGGGTATTGGCTCAAACCCTAGTTTTTCCTATCTGTATAGAAAAAGGGCGTACTCTCCAACTATTGGAATTATGTCGTATATTGATATCTAATATAAGACCACTCTTATAAAGATATTATGTCACCCTATTTTAAAATAAGGTATTATTTAATTAAACTCTTTTAATTAAATGGGCTCCCTAATCTTATTAGGGATAATTAATTAAACTCCTTTAATTAATTTTCCCTCCTAATCTTATTAGGAATAAATGAGAGTACTTATATTAAATTAATTCCTAAACTCTTTTAGAAATTAAAATAATAATAATTGTAATAATATTAATAAGACTCCTCTTATTAATTTATATTTAATATTTCTAAAATATTAAATAATAAATATTAAGCTATTTAATTTATTCTATCACCATAGATTAAATTAAATATACTTAACATATTATTACGATTATGCCATTAACTTCTTAAATAATTATTCTTCCTTTTATGGTGTGACCCTTTAGGTTCTCCATATTAAACCAGGTTGTGAATAAATCAATTGAAACAATTCTAATCTTATTTAAATAAATAAATTAAACAATTAATTTATTTAAATAAATAATATTTATTCTACAATAGGGATAAGCCTCCCTAGCGATCAACGACTTTCCAGATAATATAGATTTCAACATTAATCATAAAAGAACCTTTGAGTAAATAGTTACCGTACAATTCAATCCTTCCACCATACAATGTCCCAATTAAATATAAGACATGGAATTACTGTCAAGTCTTATTTTATTTAATTATATGTATTTCGATCCTTAAATGCACAACTCAAATAATGCAAATTAGAAACTCCTTTCTAATTTCATTACGCTTGCTGCCAAGGACTCATTGGGTTGTCATTTATCGAATCACATAGGACATTTCTCTTCTTTTATTAGAAGTGGTAGATTCTTTATTGATCATACATTATCTCCATGTACAACTTATTATACCCAAGCATACCCTTTGATATACCCTAAGGGTCTTAAGGAATAAGTCAAAGTATAACTCATCATACATAAGATACTATGATGATCTCAAGTCCAAGGATCACTTGTACTACTATCACTCTGAGAATTCCTATTGACAGCAAGTAAAACTCCATTAGGTATTCCTTAGCGAGCCACGTTCAGTGAACTTATTCTCTAATAAGCACCTACATACTTGCTTTAGTGTTTCCACACAAATGATCATGAGATCAATCATCCTCATCCAATGAGCAAGCAACGTATGTACCAATCTACCCGGATTCACTAATCCCCAATTTAGTAATCCAATGATTGGGAACTATTTTAGTTTTAAGCTTTCTAAGAATTTAGATCTCATTAGAATGATCATCATCATTATTCTAAAAGCATTGCTTAAAACTATGGGTTTATCACATATTATAAAACAACATCATGTAGATAATTAAAAGCCTTTAATAAATTAATACCTTTTATTAATAAATGAATAAGATTGTTATAAAGTATATGCTTTATCATCAAACATGATTGGCTTGTATGCATATTACTTTCAATACATGCATGCATATAGACATAAAATGCATTTAAAAGGCTCCAGGTTAGAATTTACCACACCCTTTCTGAGGTGATTTGGAGACTTGTGTCCAGATATATGGATCCGGATCAGCTGAGCAGTTCTCGCAGGACCTCTTCAGGTATGAGGAGGAGGGCTTCTAATGTGCCTCGGCCTCGCTCAGTCTGACAGCCACATCGTTTGGTGGAGGCAATGATTCATCCTATCCGAGTTGAGGTACCGGATGTTGAGGACGAGGAAGAGGATATACCGATTGCGGATCCCACTCCTGCTGCTCATACTCCCCACAGGGATCTTCCAAGCGTTAATGTGACAATTCCAAAGCTTCTGGATGATTTGAGTTGCCACCCCTCGGTCTACTTGCATGCGAATGAGGTAAAAGCTGGGTTTGATCTTCCTTTTTCCTATTAATAAGGAGCAAAGGTTCTGATGTTGATTTGCATTTGTGATGCAGGTTCCCAGCTTTACACAACCTCGAGGGAACTAGTTCAGCATACACTCTCTATATCAAACTCTTCATCCAGAGTATCGAGAGATTGTTCATAGTTGGGGCTTTGAGGCGTTCTTTTCCATCCTCCCCAGTCGTTATCCCTGGGGTTACCTTAGGGCATTGTCTGAGCGGTGGTTTTACCAGACTCAGTCTCTCTATTTGCTGGACTACGAGGTGATGATGATGTAGATGGATTTGCGGTTTATCACTGATATGAAGTTTGGAGAGGCGTCAGTGCCTTGTTCGACGAACATTGCCCCTACTACCATCAGATCTTTGATAGGAGTCCTGGCTGAGGCACTCAAGGGTAGGGCTGTCTGCGCTAGTCATTTGAGCATAGATGCTATGAGTGGGGCGTTGAGTGAGCCCATACTCGATGGTGTGAGAGTTAGGGATCGCATTCTTCGGTGATTGTTCTTGGTCATCCTCCGGGGTTGTTTCATAAGGGATAACTCTTCCACGGTGTCGTTTGTTTTAGTCAGTGCCACACGAGAGGTGGACCATATTGGAGAGTATGATTGGGGCTCCAATACCTTTGCCTATTTACTCAGGGGAATGTGCATACGTTTGTAGGGCTTGACAGAATCTTGGCTAGGATTTTACCCATTTCTGTTAGTGAGTATTTCTCTTTTGATTTCCCATGTACAGGTTAAGAGTGTTGATTGACCGCAGATGTTTGACCTTGTATTAGAAGTTTTGTGCCTATGAGAGGCTTCCATTCTTGAGTCCCATTAGTGTGTTAGGTTTAGACACCTACCCACAGGGACGACGATGGCATCACTCCACATTGGTATAGGTTCCTGTAGCTGAGGGTTTCTCCTATTGTCGCCTACAGTTAGAGTTATTGACAGCTGATGTCCTTACATGGGTTCCCTATTATGAGGACCATTTGAAAGTTGGCTTTGAGGATTGTTTCACGACTGGCGTCGAGCATGTGATATCCACCCGTCGGATTCCTTTCTTCACAGATGGAGGATGAGAGCTCTATTTGGGAGAGCGTGCTATCAGGAGCATTACAGGAGAGATTCATATACCGATCAATCCTCCTGCTAGGAATTATTGGCATATGTCATACTCGTCGATTAGTGATATCCCATTGATGGGAGTTGACGGCTTTACTTTATCAGAGGATCCGTTCACTCAGGAGGTATTCTACCGCTGGTGTTCCTCTCGTACCATTGGAGCCTAGACCCGCGCCACTCAGTTCATGGGGGATATTATTCCTAGATCTATAATGATGACGGATTAGATGGCCTACATCTGAGAGCCTACTCATTTGACAAAGATCTATAGCTTGACCTGGCAGTTGGACCGGGCGCATTTTTTTATCCGACGTTTGGGTAGAGATCCTTCAGAGGTAGATTCTTTTGATCCTACTTGCTCAGGGGCTGGCCCTTCAGGTGGCCCATATGATTTTTCCTATGCAGATCCTCCATTGTATCGGCATGACATCCCTCTTGGCGGAGATCTAGTGACTCAGGAGGAGTTATATCAGATGGATAGGTTAGATGATGTAGACATCAACACTATTGACTTCTTCTGATTATTTCTCACTATATCTTTTGATAGGCCTCTGTTAGATACTGGGTGGTTGTGCCCCATTCTTGTTATATCTTTTGATAGGCTTCTGTTAGTTGTTGGGAGGTTGTGCCCCATTTCCCTGTATTTTCCAGCTATATACAGAGATGATGTATTAGATGATGATGTACTTAGGAATGCATGTACTATTTTCCATTCCCTACTACATATTGCCATCTATTGTTTATCATGCATGTATTATGTTATGCATATGTATGTCCAGAGATGTTCAGCATTGACCCCTGGATGGTCTTATGATACAGCCCACATAGATGTCTTCCTCGGCAATTAGCTGCATTGATCACACCTCCCCAGTATTGGTAGCCTCATGCCTGAGATTGTGGTAGGATAGTTTTTCACCCCCAGATCGGGTAATTGTAGATCAGCTATTGCAGCACTCTATAACCCTCCTGATGTTCTAGATTCCATTGGGCTTTGTAGAGGATATGTTAGAGCATTGAGTACCGGATAGTCAGGTGTTCCAGTTTGAGACCCAGGAGTTGACTCCTACCTTAGAGGAGTATGAGCGGTTGATGACTTTGATACTGGACAGGCCTTGCGCTTGGATGGCTGTAAGGGATATGAGCCGATAGTTCATGACCCTCACTGGTTTGAGGTGTAGAGTAGCCCAGGATGAGATCACCTCCGGGCATGTAGTGTCTCTACATTTTCTGATAGACAGATTTAGCTCATTGGACAGTTATGCACAGCACTCCGGGGATTTCCCCACGTCAGAGGATCAGTGGTGTGTTTCCAGAGTAGACATATTGCTGATGTGTGTAGTGGCTCATTTGTACATGCCACTGTACATGGATCATTTAGACATCGGTGTTGTTATGGCAGTGCGTGATCTCCGAGAGGGACATACCATTGTACTGATGATTGTGGCAGAGACCTTGAGGTCGGCAACGTATTGCCACACCAATCATGTAGGGGTATTTACAAGCAGCTCGATCTTGCTGTATGTATGGTTCATGTCACACTTGAGACCGATTTGCACCTTCTGACGCCATGGGTATTGCTTTTCCTATGAGATAGCCATGTCTTACTCCTTTCAGCCGGTGGAGAGTACAGACGCTGCTTCCTGGTCAGTGTTCTTGGCAGGGATCAAGGATCCATTTGACATTTTAATGTGTTCAGGGCTTAGTTCTCCCTACAAATTCATTACTCATGCACCTGGCATGGATTACCTTCCTCTAGCTGGTTTGCGGGGTATGACCACTTATCATCCGCTGGCTGTGATGGCATAGTTTGACCAATTTCAGGATGTTCATCCCTTTGAGGGAGCATTGGGTCAGCGTTTGTCTTCTCGGTATTTGTCAACAGAGGATAGATCCAGGGTTTATGCCTATTAGGCCCAACGTGAGAGGGATGAGTTTTCAGTTAGCCATCTGGGCCGTTCTACCGAGTATTCTGCATAGATAGAGGTAGAGATTACATCGGCTGGATTTGTATCCACCGAGCCGGGGATTGATTCTGATGGTGGGGAGCCCATGGAGGGCGCTGATTCTCCCATCGAGGATGAGCTATTAGTTGGGTTAACAGTAGCTCTGATTAATTCTCCCAGTATGACTGCTACTGTGACCCCGCATTCGATAGAGTATTTAGAGCAGAGTCTACATCTGATGACATTTGAGAGAGATCAAGCTAGGGCCTTGATACGGACAGCTCTTTCTGGGAGGGATGCCACTCTAGTTGAGAGAGATGATGTTTTAGCTCGTAGAGACACCGCCATTGCTGAGCGGGATGAGACTAGATCATCTAGAGATGCAGTTGATACTAAGAGGGATGGCGCTATATCTGCCCGAGATGCCGCTATTACAGATAGTACTGCATTGAAGACCCATACTACTGATATCATTGCAGAGATAATAACTTTTATTGATGAGCATAGTGTCACGATGCAGATGGTTGTGGACCTCTTAGCTCATGTAGATACCCTTGGGCAGGTGTTGCCTCCGTTTCGGTTTAACAATACAGACTCTAACTCATGCAAGTATACACGGGTCAACAAGTAGTACAGAGTAAGAAAGTGTTGATCCCACGGAGAAAGGTGAATAAATATATGTTATCATGCAACAACTTAATCACTATTTATGTATGCTCAAATGATCAACTAAGAAGTAAATTCATATTTAAAATAATTATCAACACGAAAATATTAAATACTAAATACTAAAGGGAAGGTAATTAAATTAGAGATAAAATGGGATCCTAATATTATTTAATGTTTTATCCAAAATTCATGCCTCATGTTATGCCTAATTATTTAATATGGAAAGCTAGTCAAGAGCACATAAGTGAAACATAACCATCTTTCAATAAACTATGTTCAATTTACACAAAATCCACAATTGATAGAATTCATGTAAGCATCACAATTACCAAACCCACTATATGTCTATGTGAATTTACAACAATAATGATTTAAGCACAAGCTCTCTTAATGACTACACATGGTGAACCGGTACATGCCTATCCGAGTCACGAATCACAAATCCTAATACAACTAAGTCTCATGAACATATGCCAACATGGTCTAATCTATACTTATATTTCATTTTCCAATTCCATACAAGCAATTAGTGTGAATGGTGATCAAGCATTTAGTAATTTAGCGCAACCATGATGGGCAATCTAATATTAAACATATAAACATCGTATACTTGCATACAAATATGGACTACACATTAAAATCCATTAGAATCACATAATGGAAGTTAGCTCATTTCTGAATCAATAGTCATTATGGGATTGAAGCAAAACATTGAAATAAGAAATACAAACAAGAGATATAAAAGAAATGAGAAATCAAATTTGATTATCCTTGCTACAAAGTCTGATTCCAAGATGATTCAAATCCCCAATCGTCACTAGAATGAAAAACCAATATTTACAAGTAATAATCTAGAGAGAAAAGCGTAAAGTAATAGAGGAAATGCTATAAACTCTCTCTAAAACACCAAACCCTAATGATAGTAATAAAAACTGATTAATTTGTCTCTGGTAACCAACAAATACGTCGAAAGATAGCAAACACACTCCAACATTTTAAAATAAAAAGTCCGCATTTTAAACTAAATGTGACCGGCGCGCTCACGCAGTATCCTAATGTAATTCGAGCATGGGCGCGGACGCGGGCGCGCTGTAGATGCAAGTATTGTGTGCTTGGCGCGGGCACGCCATGTCTTTGTGTATCAGGGGCGCGGCCATGCGGTAACCTCATCTGCTTCTGTTCCTCCTTTAGTGTGGGCGCGCCGTGACTAGGCTATATAGTAGCGTGGTAGCCATTGCCATCGCTAGTTGTCTATTTGGTGCATTCTTTGAATTCTTTGGTGTCTGCTACTTGCTTTCTTCTTCTTTTCTTCACTTCTTACTTCTTCATTTGGCCACATTCAAGCTCTTTCTACCTTTCCTCCTCACCTACTTGATCTCAGTTGCCAACTTCATTCTAGCTCAAATCCACCATGTCATGCCTTTAATGTTATCCCATGCCTTGTTGTGCTATTTTCATTTCCATGCCATGCCTTAGGACGCTTTAGGAGTTCTAGCTATGCATACTGCAAAATAAACACAAAAAGAAAATAAAACATACCAAAAATACTTGAGTTGAGCAAAATTCTAGTGAGTTGGTAACCAATAAGTAGGTATAAAACCTACTTATCAAATACCCCCAAACTTGAACTATTGCTTGCCCTCAAGCAATCAACACAAAAATAAAATAAATAATGCAACTATATGCTATGTAAACTACACTATCGTGCAAGTGAGTCCCAAGATTTCCAGCCATATTAGAATTCCAATCAAGTGTGCCTCAGAGAATTATCCAGATTCAAGAACAAAGTATAAAACCAATCTACAGACATAACACCATACAATCAAATAATCCAAACTCACTATAAAGATGTTGTCTGTGTGTGATGTGTTCACAAATAAGCCTGACAGAGGCAAAGATTACACATGTTATACTGCTTAAGAAAGAAAATTGAAGTTTAAATCAAGAAATACGCATACAAATGAAACAACAACTACTCCAACACAACAGTACAAACTAAGGTTCAATAATGGGTTTATTCTGCTTTATTTTAACTCACGAGGGCAATTTTCGCACTTTCCCATGGTGTTTATTGATTTCTTTTCTTTTTCCCATGACTGTGCAATGCCTCATTCCATTAGACTAACAGTGCTACCCCCTTAGCGAGCTTTCAACCAATGACTCCCAGACCATAAAAGACTTTAGGGCACTAGGTGTAAAGACAATCCTCTCGGGCGTACTTGCTCAAGTAACAAAGGCCCCGAAACAAGACTAGCCACGATAATTTTTTATATTTTTCTCTTCTTCTTTTTTTTTTTTTTTTTTAATATATAGCAAGCATACCCATGTGTTCCCAAAGTTTGAGTATCTATGTTTTCATAGTCTATATCCATCTCCAACATAATTCTATCTTTAAAAACAACATTTTCTACTCAGCAAGCAAACAAGTTATTCTTTTACCAACAAGCAGACATGAACACTTATGTGCTAACCGATAGCATCTAAACAACAAGCATGGATCAAATCATATATAACATTATAACTAAGCTCAACTATCAACCAAATTCAAGAATCCATCAAATTTTTAAATTCATAATTGGCTAAACTAGAATTCCACTAACTAGATACTTGGGATATGCAACTAAACAGATAACTAAAATTGATAATAAGCAATAAAATGCAAAAATTTTCTGAACAATTAAACTAAGAACATTAACATGCAAAATTTATACTGAACATGCATAAATGATGCAAATTAAACTACATGCTCTACACTACACTACTAATCGCCCAATACCCCCAAACTTTAAATATTCATTGTCCCCAATGAATGAAGGTAAAGGGTTACAAGAACTCCCCTAATTATCAGCATTACCACCCTCCTCGGGTGGTGAGTCTGGTGGTGGAAAAGGCACGGCTATCCCGAACTGAGGCCACTCTAGCATTATTCCTTGCTGCACAAAAGCCTCGGCAAATGACCGCGATAATCCATTTGAAAATGCTGAGAAATTATTATACATGGCATCCACTTTTCTCTCCAATCTTCGAAGGCGGTGATCATCATTTTCTTCAATGGCATGGGCTGAAGTTCCTACTTTAGTTGGTTGCGTGGGTTGTGGAGATGGCACCAAAGATGTACCTCGAAGAATGAAGCCCTTGCTCCTCGGATGTGGTTTACCTCCTGCCCAATCCTCAAACTTGGAAATCGTGGCATGAGTGATGTCTTGGCTTGGATATTACATCTGCTCATCGTCCCAAGTGACTCCCGCTCGTGCATATAAGTGGGAAACAACTGATGCATATGGGATGCTTACTGTGGTGCTCCCCCTCATATAGAGTAGCATATTTTGATTGAGAAGGTGGCCCATATCTATGTATTTTCCTATGACTATTCCCCACAAAATTATTGCTCGCTCGAATGGGATGTCATGCTGATGGGATGAAGGCATCAGCTTTGCACAGATAAATAAATTACAGGCCTTAGCGTAGCGGTTGAGGGCTGAACTTGGAAAATTTGTAGGCTGGTTTGTGCTCGACTTGTAATTCCACTGCATACCAGGCACGCACAAGTTAACTATGACCCTGTCTAAGTTGGTTTCGAATCTTGCAGCCTTCACCCAATTAACACGTCCAGTCGATGGGTCAGGTAAATTGAACACTCCTTTAATCGCATATGGACGATAAACCACTTGAACACCCCTAACGAAAGATAGCCCACTCATAGTCTCCTTAGCGTTGGCGTAGAACTCAGGAACAATGGCTATAAGGGCAGGCATAGGGGTCGATACAACTCTAATCCAGAATCTTTCTCGTATCATATCCCAAAGCTGTCCATCTTGTTTGTCAGGTTTAAACCTTCGTTCATTCACAAAGGTTTTGGCCACAATCTTGTAATACTCGACCTGAGCATCTAGGTTGACGAACTTGGTGAGGTCGACTATGTCCTCACTTTGGCTGCTTGAAGATGATGACTCAAGGATACGGGAACGTGCTTTCTTGGGTGCTATAGCAAATGATGAAGAAAACCCTAATGATTTGAGAAGAGAAGAATTTAGCTGATGAGATCACCCTCTGTATACTCTGAAGACCACCCCCAAACTTGTTGCTTTGACAAACTCTACAAACCCTAGTTATTTCTTTGTAATTAAATGGATGATAAGTATAGGAAGTTGAATGTGGGAAAAAGAATTGAATGCGTAGAAATCGTGGTGGGGTGAGGAGTTAATAATTTGAATGGAAACCATTTGGAGTATTTGAAGAGGAAGAGTTTTCAATTTTTAGGAAGAGAGTGGAGAGGCGCACGTTTGAAAGAATGATAACTGATACAAGAAATGGAGTGGGGCACGTTTTTAAAATGTTTAAAATTTTATGCAACCGTACTTTCAAAGCGTAGTAGCCTTGAAGTTTAAGCATATGTCCGGAATGGGCTGCCGACATGGCGTGAACCTGATGTTAGGCATGTGTAGAGCTTGGTACGTGTGAGTCGTCATTGCATAGAAATCAAAGTGTGATGCGCTTAAAGTTATATACAAGTAGCTTGTTGTCTGCTACACAATACCGTAAAATGAACCGAAATTTGCACTTGAAGAAGTAATAAGTAACCATTGACACTCTTCAACTAACCTGCATATCAAGCATTTACAAACATAAGATATACCAATTCCCCAAATCAAAATATGTACTAAGTAACATGTATGAATGAATGTATATCCAAAAATGCTATATATGTTATTCCATTCAAAAATGATATATGCATTCACCTCTATCAAAACTTGTGTCAAAAGTTTTATGCTTTAAAGAATTAAACATGTAGACATGCTCAAAGAATTAAACAGTAGTGGAGATAAAGATGAGTGCATTATGAGAATTAAACAAAAAGGAAGAGATAGACATGCTCAAATAGAATTAAACATTAGAGATAAGTAGAAATGATGCACAAAGAATTAAACATAAAGAAAGAAGAGAAATAATGGGGTGCCTCCCATTGAGCGCTAGTTTATAGTCAGTTAGCTTGACTATCTCTCCTCTGATTATGTAGTAGAAAGAATTGAGGTGACCTTCTGCCTATCACCCTCAACACTAAAATAATTCTTAAGCCGATGTCCATTGACCTTGAAGGGCTTGTCTGGAAACTTATTAAAAATCTCGATCGGACCATGTGGATAAACTTTCTTCACAGTAAAAGGCCCTGACCACCTTTACTTGAGCTTCCCTGGGAAGAGTTTAAGTCTGGAATTAAACAATAATACTCTTTGCCCCGATTCAAACACCATTTCCATAATCTTGTGGTCATGCCATCTCTTCACCTTTTCCTTGTACAATTTGTAGTTCTCATAGGCTTGCAATCTAAATTCATCCAACTCATTGAGTTGGAGTAGACGTTTTTCTCCTGCAGCCTTCAAGTCAAAATTTAGCTTCCTTATTGCCCAGTATGCCTTGTGTTCGAGCTCCATGGGAAGGTGATAAGCCTTTCCATATACAAGCTAAAATGGTGACATTCCTAACAGTATCTTATAAGCAGTCCTGTAAGCCCATATTGCATCATCTAGCTTCAATGACTAGTCCTTCCTTATCGGATTCACAATCTTTTCTAGAATTCTCTTCACCTCACGATTCGATACCTCTGCTTGGCCATTAGTCTGGGGGTGGTAAGCTGTAGAAATTCGATGACTCATCCCATACCTGGCCAACAGAGCTGTGAACTGATGATTATAAAAATGACTGCCCTCATCACTAATGATTACCCTTGGAGTCCAAAACCTTGTAAAAATGCTCCTTTGTAGAAATCTTAGAACCACCGTGGCATCATTACTTGGAGGAGCAGCCACTTACACCCATTTGGATACATAGTCAATTGCCAATAAAATGTACAAGTTCCCACATGATGAAATGAAAGGCCCCATGAAGTCTATTCCCCAAACATCAAAATTTTCTACCTCAAGGATTGTATTCAAGGGCATTTCATTTCTCTTAGATATGTTCCTTACTCTCTAACATCTGTCACATTTCTAAACAAAACTATAAGCATCTTTAAAAATAGTCAGCCGGTAGAACCCTGCTTACAAAACTCTAGTCGCTGTCCTTTCACCTCCATAGCGACCTCCATACAATAACGCGTGGTAATCCTGTAATATACCCTCTGTCTCGCTATATGGAATACACCTCCTTATCATTTGATCGGAACATTGCTTGAACAAGTACGACTTATCCCACATAAACCATTTTACATCATGTAGAAATTTCTTCTTTTGATGCCCAGTCAAGTCAGAAGGAATTATCTTGCTCACTAAGTAGTTTGCATAATCTGCGAACCATGGCACTTCACCTTTCACCACAAATAATTGCTCATATGGGAAAGACTCATTGATCATAACCTTGTCATTTACATCCTTTCCCTAATTTTCCAATCTAGATAAGTGGTCCGCCACTTGATTCTCAGTCCCTTTCCTGTCCTTAATTTCTAGATCAAATTCTTGCAAAAGAAGTATCCACCTGATTAGACGAGGTTTATCATCTTTCTTTGCCACTAAATACCAGATTACTGCATGGTCTGTGTACACTATCACCCTAGTCCCAATCAAATACACACGAAACTTATCGAATGCATACACAACTACTAAAAGTTCCTTCTCTATGGTTGTGTAGTTTAGTTGAGCGTCAGTGAGAGTCTTGATGGCGTAATATATCACATGGAAGATCTTGTCCCTTCGCTAGCCCAAAACAGCTCCCACAGAAAAGTCACTTACGTCATACATCAACTCAAAAGGAAGGTCCCAATCTGGTGCTGTGATCATTGGTGTTGTAGTTAACTTTTTCTTCAAATGCTCAAATGCAGTCAGGCATTCTTCATCAAATTTAAACTACACATCCTTCTCCAATAAACTATAAAGTGGCTTCATGATCTTCTAGAAGTCCTTTATAAATCTACAGTAGAAGCCTACGTGCCTTAAAAAACTACAAACACCTTTAACAGAAGTTGGTGGAGGCAAATTTTCAATTTTCTCTAACTTAGCTCTGTCCCCCTCTAATCCTTTCTTAGAAACCTTGTGCCCCAATATTATTCCTTCTTATACCATAAAATGGCAATTCTCCTAATTTAGAACCAAATTTGTCTTAACACATCTCTTCAACACCATAACTAAATTTTCTAAACATAGGTCAAATGAATCTCTAAAAACTGAGAAGTCATCCATGAAGACTTCCACATTGTGCTCCACCATATCCGAAAAAATTGCCATCATATACCTCTAAAAAGTGGTCGGGGCCTTGCACAACCCAAAAGACATCTTTCTAAACGCGAATGTTCCGTATGGACAAGTAAAGTAGTCTTTTCCTGGTCTTCTAGAGCTATTACAATCTGATTATATCCTGAGTACCCATACAGAAGGCAATAGTATTCATGACCTGCCATCTTGTCCAACATCTGATTAATAAACGAAAATGGAAAGTGGTCTTTCCTTGTAGCCTTATTCAGTCTGCGGTAATCCATGCAGACTCTCCACCCCGTCACTGTCCTGGTCAGTATCAACTCCTTATTCTCATTGGAAACTACGGTCATTCCCCCTTTCTTCGGTACACACTATACGGGCTCACCCTAGAATTGTCTGATATCGGATATATTATCCCCGCATCTAACCACTTCAGAAACATCCTTCTTTACCACTTCCTTCATAATCGAATTTAGTCTATGTTGTTGTTCCACTGAAGGTTTACTATCATCTTCCAACAGGATCTTGTGCATACAGAATGATGGGTTGATCCCTTTGATGTCTGCTATGGTCCATCCTATCGCTTATTTGAACTCTCTTAGAACTCGTAGCAGTTTTTCTTCCTGGAAATATCTTGGTGCAGAATAAATAATAACAGGTAACTTAGAATAATCATTTAAAAATACATACATTAAGTGGTCAGGAAGAGGTTTTAGTTCAAGATTTGGAGGCATCTCAAGAGATGGTTTGAGTCGTGTTGATATCTCCCCAGAAAGCTTTAGTGGCTCGATAGGAGTCTTGAATCTTCTAAACTGTGGCGCTATATCAAGAATCTGAACAAATTTAACAATATCATCATCATCCATTTCTGAATCCCCCAAAATAGCACTTTTCAAAGGCTTATTTTCCACCAGATTTCTAACTTCTTCATTTAACATCTTGTCTACCATATCAATCCTAAAACATTCTTCCTCATCGGTAGGAAACTTCATAGCCTTGAACACGTTGAAGGTGACTTCTTGATCATGAACTCTCATTGTCAATTCACTTTTCTGAACATCTATTAAGGTTCATCTCGTGGCTAAGAAAGGTCTCCCTAAGATGATTTATATACTTATATCTTCTTCGTAATCCAAGATGATGAAGTCAGCTGGGAAGAAAAATTTATCCACTTTGACCAACACATCTACCACAATACTCGTGGATAAGTAATGGATTTGTTAGCAAGCAGTAGAGTTATATTCATCGGCCTTGGAGCCTGCAATCCCAAATAATTAAAAACTGACAGAAGCATTAAGTTGATGTTCTCCCCTAAATCAAACAAGCATTTTTTGAAGAACATTTTTCCAATTGTGCAGGGTATTGTGAAGCTGCCCAGGTCCTTTAGCTTCGGAGGTATCTTGCTGAACCACTGCACTACACTCTTTAGTCAAGGCTACAGTTTCGAAGTCCTCTAATCGTTTCTTCCTTGACAAAATTCCCTTCATAAACTTTGCATAGCTTAGCATCTATTCTAATGCCTCGGTGAAGGGTATATTGATTTGTAGCTTCTTGAATACCTCCAAAAACTTGTTAAATTGCTTATCCTCCCTTTGTTTCTGCAATCTTTATGGATATGGAACATGAGGGTGAACAAGTGCTTGTTTAGTCACTGGTTTCTGAGGTAACTCTTCATTATTATTCTCCACTTCCCTATGTTCAGAACCTACCTTTGACAAGCCATCATCATAACAATTCTCTTCATGGCGTGGCCGGACGGTATCTCCTTGTACAAGTGGCACGGGAGTGCCAGCCTGAATATCTGCCATTTGCTTCCCTAACCTTAGAGTAATGGCCTGACACTGCTCCTTTCCTTCTCTTCTTAAATTTGCTTCCGTCGTACTTGGCAAGGTCCCTTGTGGTCTAATGTTTAACATACTGGCCATTTGGCCCATCTGAGTTTCCAAATTCTTTATAGCCACAGCTTGGCTCTTGATCATAACCTCTGTATTTGCCATGTACTTGAGCATCATCTCCTCCATTTATGACTTCTTCTCTGGCTAAGGTGTGGGTGGTGGATGATGTTGTGATTGTTATTGGAATCCAGGAGGGTGGGATGGTTTTGGTGCATATTGTTGGTGAGATGGTTATGACTGGTATTGATGTTGAGATTGAAATTGTTGTGGTTGTGGTTGTTGATTGTTGTTCTGATTGTTATTCCAGCTGAAATTTGGATGGTTGCAGTTGTTGGGGTTATAAGAATTTCAAACTAATTTCGGTTCTTTCGGTAGTTGCCATTTAACCGCATCGATTACGAATCGATAGGACATCGGGTCTGCATTTGATGTGACCCCACACATATCTCACATACATAAGCAACTGACTTAACTTTACTCTCTGTCAATGAATCAATCTTCTTTGCCATAGTTGCCATCTGAGCTGACAATTGTGTAATGGCATCCACCTCCAACATCCTTGCAACTTTAGGTTGTGTTATCCTGGCCGTAAGATTCTAAAAATCATTTACTGCCATTGTCTTTATGAGATCATACGCTTCTTCATAACTTTTAGCCCATAAGGCTTCTCCCACAACAGCATCTACTATCGACCTTGATTGATAACCCAATCCATTATAAAAAGTGTTTATTATCATCTAATCCGGCATTCCATGATGGGTGTAAGACCCCAACTTTTGATAAATAAAATTAAATTTCCTCTATTAATTATTCTAAAATAGTAAGGGGTGGATTTGGTTAATATGGTTAGTTATGGGTAAAATGTGCAAATTTTCTGAAATAAAAAAGTGGTTATAAAATATTCATTGTTGTCAGGGAATATTCGTTTGGTCGTGGAATATTCTTATTGTCAGGGAATATTCGTAAAATGGCGCAGCCATTTGTGGGCCCCATAACTAAAAACGATCGAATGAAGCAAACGACAAGTTTGAGTTTATCTAAATGACGACGTAGTTGTTACCGTTAACACTTTTAGAATACTTGGTGGTTAAAATACAGTAATACGTGTGATTGGACAGAAGTACACGGTATTAGACAGTATTCTTGAATTATTAATTCTTACGTAAGAAGGCACTACTCAAAAATTGTTACAGTAATTACTATTCAATATTTTATTTTATTAATTCAATAATTGCTACGTTGATATTTTATATTATTGATTCAATAATTGTCACTGCACAGTATTTTCCATTATCAGATCAATAATTCATATTATTTGAATAATATTATTAGATAGCATTATTGGCAATGTCTAAGGAAGTTTTGTCTAGGAAAAGGGTTTGGTCACCTAATTAAGCACCAGTAAGGAAAAATCCTTATCGGAAAGCCCCCTCTTTCCTGAGAACAACCTGGTTGTCAATATTGTAGTTCTGTAATATTATTTGTGAATAATTAATTGTTGATATATATGATAAGAAAATATTTATTCAATATAGATTTAAACGGAGGAATTTTTAGCATGTGACATTTGTTGAAAGTTGGTATTTTATCTTTTCTGATAAAATAATTCATTCAAATATATTACTATAATATTACATTATAGTAGTATGATGTGATTATATAATAGTATGATTTTTATAATTTGAGTGGAAACATTATTATAGTAAATTCATGGTATACAGTAAAATGAGATAGAAGAGAACAAATTGAATTTGAATTCGTACGATATAAGCAATGATGTCATCGGAGCGATGACGTATGCAATGATGTCATCAGAACGATGAGGTAAGCAACGATGTCATATATTATGGCAAAAAGACTATTTTACCCTTACTCTGCCAAGCCAATAAATAGAAGCTCATTTCTTCATTATTTTTCACCAATTCACTAAAGCTATAGAGAGAGAAAGTATAGAAAGAATAAGAGAGAAAGAAGAAGCGTATTCTACTATTACACTAGTGTAGTCTCCGAATTTTTATTTAAGGTAAGGGGTATTATTTCTTTCGTATTCATGAAGAGAGTTATTTCTTTCAATACTTGTAAGGTGTTATTCCATTCTTTATTATTCTGTTGGAATAACCTATCTACGCAGACTACCGTATGCATGGTGAAATCCTTTTGTTATTCCATTCTTTATTATTTTGTGGGAATAACCAGTCTACGCGGACTACCACATGCCTGGTGAATAACCCTTCATATGCATTTGTTATTAAATTATGGAAATGATCTGTCTGCGCGGACTACCGTATGATAGTTGAAAATCCATTTGCAGTTTCATATATTGTTCATTTTAGATTCCTAACTCTAAACTTACTATGGTAAGTATTGCTTCTATAATTCCTAAAATGATCAGATATTCTTTGAGTTTTACGCTTCATCTAATGTCATTTCACTGGAATATTGGTCTAAACTTTCTTGTGAAATTTTTACCTTTTCATGTCGAGGTTACTTTTCACGTATACGACACTATTCACGAATACGGCACTATTCACAGAAAAATTAAATTTTCTTTTCTTTGTCAAAGTTGTCTATTATGGTTACTATGTTTAATTGTATCCATGTTTTGATCTTCATTCTTGAATTTTGCTGCATAATTGATTATTATGGACTATTTTTGAACTTGGATAAACTAAAGTACGAATCCCTAATACTTGTCTTTTTATCTCACTAGATTCGTTTTTTTTTTAAAATATTTTTCATCATCCTCAGTCCTAAATGGTTATATAATTGAATATCTTTGGCCTGTAGTGCGAAGATGAATGATTACTTGATGAATATCTTTGGCCTGTAGTGCAAAGATGAATGATTACCTGGTGAATATCTTTGGCCCATAGTGCATAGATGAATATTTGATTCAAGATGTATATTGATTGATGTTACAAGAATAAAATATTGATGATGGACTTTTAAATCATAAAAGATAGTAGATTTCATTCTCTACTTAACACTTCTAATGAATTATTATTTTCGCTGCGAATAGTGATCTAAAACTTGTTGTCCATTATATTTTATCTGATTTATTGAAGGCTAAAGATAATTTGTTCTACTTTATCTTAGTCATACTATTCTTTACTGAGCTAGTTGAGCTCGCCATTTTCCTTTTTGTTCCATTTTTCTTCTCAGGAAGCGAGAATATAGCGGGAACCAGTCGGGGTATAAAGTGATGTTTCAAGATAGTTGTTTTAGCAGTACTCACTATTTTGTAAAATAGTGCATCAATAATTGTAATGAGGACTTATTTGAATGTGGATATTGTCTAGAAGACAATATTTATATTTAAACTCACAGTTTATGTGTTGTCGTATTTTGTGAGATAATTATATTAATGAAGTTGTAGTTATTTCTGTATCATGTATTTAGAGACTCAGAATGGGTGGTGTATACCTATTTTGGGGGCATCACAATATTCAAGATGTATATTGATTGATGTTACAAGGATAAAATATTGATGATGGACTTTTAAATCATATAAGATTGTAGATTTTATTCTCTACTTAACTCTTCTAATGAATTATTATTTCCGCTGCGAATAGTGATCTAAAACTTGTTGTCCATTATATTTTATCTGATTTATTAAAGGCTAATGATAATTTATTCTACTTTATCTTAGTCATAATATTCTTTATTGGGCTAGTTGAGCTCGCCCTTTTCTTTTTTGTTCCATTTTTCTTCTCAGGAAGCGAGAATATAGCAGGAACCAGTCGGAGTTTAGACTGATGTTTCAAGATAGTTGTTTTAGCAGTCCTCACTATTTTGTAAAATAGTGCATCAATAATTGTAATGAGGACTTATTTGAGTGCGAATATTGTCTAGAAGACAATATTTGTATTTAAACTCATAATTTATGTGTTATCGTATTTTGTGCGACAATTGTATTAATGAAGTTGTAGTATTTCTGTACAATGTATTTGGCGACTCAGAATGGGTGGTGTATACCTTTTTCGGGGGCGTCACAGTTGGTATCAGAGCTTAGGGATATGGTCTCTGGCAGAGATCGGGGAATAAAACTAGGAGGGGAGAGACGAGTAAATTCTTCGCTAGTGTGTCCTACCTAAGCTTATTTGTTGGTCGGTCGGAATATAGGGGTATTATGTGATATGTTATTTTCTTTAATTAACCCTTGTTTTGTGGCAGTATTTGAGAATGGCAGCTGGAAATGTCAACAATAGAGTGAATGAGACCGTGGAGACACCTTTAATCACCGACTAGGGCAACGTGCAACAGGAAGGCAATATTCCTCCTATAAACAACGCTACCGAGCAAACGATGAATGATGGGATGTTTAAAAGCTTTTTGCGGTTCATACAAAACCAGACGAGGGAGACTCGTGTACAAAATACGGGTGGAAATAATAGCAACGAGCAGTTTGTCACCGCCAAACAGTTCCAAGAGTTAGGACCACTAGATTTTTGGGGAAAGCCAAATATGATTAAGGCAAAAACTTGGGTTAAGCAAATTACCAAGATATTTGATGTCTTGGGATTCAAGGAAGAACAGAAGGTTCCATTCGCCACCTTTATGTTCCGTGATGAGGCAGATTTCTAGTGGGAATCAGTTAAGCGTACCCAGCCAGCCGCACTCAATATGTCTTGGGAAATGTTTTGAAAACTGTTCAATGACAAGTACTTTCCTGAAAGTATTCATCATATGAAGGAGGTAGAGTTTATTAGACTGGAATAGAACAACATGACTGTGTCCAAGTACGAGGCTAACTTTGCGGAGTTATCCATGTTTGCACCTCATTTGGAATAAAATGAGGAACGTATGACGCGAATGTTTCTGAGAGGTCTAAAACCCGAAATTCGTCAGTACCTTATTTCTCACTAATTTTCTCTATATTCAGATGTAGTCAATAGGGATCAATTATTAGAGCGAGATAATGAGTATGTTCAATCGAGGGACCACAACCAGGGTGTAGACACTCGAATTTTTCTACACAACTGTTACTAACATTGCAGGAGGGCAGAATCGTCTTTCGGAGATAACCGTGGAAGACAGCTCACATCCATTCCGGATACTACCAGAAGTCAAGTTTTAAATCTAGATACTTCTGGAAGTTCAGTCTCAACCCCGTAACACACACCGGGAACATCATTTCCAACCTCGGAGATAACCCCGAGTTTCTTCCTTGGCGATAACCCCAAGGAATGTTGTTGTAGTTGCGGCGATAACCCCGGAAATGCTTGTTTCAAATACATGTGATCAGCTTCAATCAGACCTCCTACCGAGGAACTCATACCTTAGACCCGAAGCTAACACAAGGCAGACAGGCATCCACAAGATGACATTGCGGCATTCAACACTTGCAGCAGTCCAATCTCAGATGTAACCCTAAGCAACGTCTGTTTTCAACTCAAATCGGCGATAACCCCAATGAATAGTCGTACGTCATCTTGCTACCTCAACACCTGCGCGTCGTCTCAATGCTTCATACATACATACATATTACAATGTCCTTTAAGAACCAGGAGTTCCAATCCCGAGTGACTATTACGCGTGGCAGCACACCGGATAGAATTTGAAGCTTGAAGACCATGGGCATGGTCCCCTCTTCCTAACTTCGTACAACCTCTATTCCATGTGATTGCATAACTCTCGACACAAGCAGTCCAAAGAAGGTCGTATATACCTTGTTCGGATGCTCGAATTGAAGTTCTGCAAGTTCCAGCAAACATTACAGTGCACGAGTGCACATACTTCGAGACGACGGGACCCGCAGAACCCCGGGTAACCCGGGCAGTCGCAGGTGTATCTATGGCTGCTACAGGTACACCTGCGGCTACCAGCTCTAGAAATATAGAACTTGGGCTAGCCATTTTGAAAAAAATAAAAGGCGAGGAAGCCCTATCCAATTTGCTTTATACACACTCTATACTGAGTGCTTGCTCTTTTTAAACACCTGTTAGCTCACATACAGTTATAAATTTACCTGCTGGAGCTGAGTGTTTATCCATATAGAGTCATAGAAGTCTGCATTGGCAGCCCACTATAAGCCTTCTTACACTCTATACAACCTTTCTCTTCATATTTGCACACACTATTCTACACATTGAGAGTCGTGTTGTGTGCGTATGCCCGGACTTCGATCCGTGGTTTTATTTCTGTCTGTATATATATACTTATATATATGTATATATTTTTATATAGACTAACATTATCGAGTTATGCCTCGATTGAGCCTGAACTTTATGTCTCTGAGGCGTTTATTTTTTTTTATATATATACTTATATATATAAAATTGTTGCAGAACTACATCGATGAGCCTAGACTTATGTCCAGTGCGTTTAATTACTTTATATATATATATATATATATATATATATATATATATATATATATATATATATATATATATATATATATAAACTATTGTCGAACTCATCGATGAGCCTAGATTTTATATCCGGTGAGTTTGATTGCTTTTATATATATACTTATATATATAATTGTTGTCGGACATATCCGATGAGCTTGGATTTTATATCCGGTGCATTTACTGCTTATATATATATATATATGTATGTATTTATATACATATATATATATATGTCAAGCCTAGAGTTTACTTCGTGGCCTTTTACAACTTTATTTATATTTCGCCCTGCCTGGAGTTCACTTCGTGGTAGTTGATAGCTTTTACAGTTTTATTTACATTCAAGTCCCGCCTGGAGTTTACTTCGTTGCGATTTATAGCATTTACTGCTTTATTTATATTTCTGATCCCCGATGGAGTTGCTTCGTGGTGGCTGATCATGCACACACACACACATATATATATATATATATATATATATATATATATTACTGCTTACTCTTTTCCATATAAATTGCAGTATCATGTGAGCCTAGGAATCATGTGATCACTGATTGATCTCACTGAATCTAGATTCGGTTCTCGTGATGACTTTTTTTCCAACCTGTAAGTGACTTGTACATTATTTACAAAGTATTTATGAATTTCCTTGGTTGGCTTTTATGCCCATAAGGGGTTCGGCACTACTGTATATTATTTTCTTGAAAATGCCTCGCATCTCGAAAATAAAAGCAAACAAGCCGAACATTTAACAATAAAATAGAAGTATGAAAATGTCTCAATTCCTATTGAGCATAGGGTTTGAAAAACCTCTTTTACAAAACTTCATTGCTATATCTTGGTTAAAACTGAAATTTTCTATAAATTCAAACCTTGTGTATATAGGTGTGAATGAGGCCTCACACTACTTTCATATAATTGCACATTGATCCACACACACACACACATTCATATAACAGTTTCTTTAAGAAGTGGCGGTCACCGTCGCAACACGGATGTCAGGGGGTGCCTAAGACCTTCCCTCCGCATAATCAAGCCCCCAAACCTTAATGAATCTCGGTTTCACAGACCCGTTTAGCAGTGTCACATCACTAGGTCAATGTACAAACCTTTTCGGTTGTGTTTGTGCAACTAGTTAAAAACACCAACTGACGACTCTTTAAGTCAAATCATCGACATTACACATGTCGGACCTTTTTCACTTGTTTTTTCAAACAAATCTTACATTAACATGAGAACACCAAAGAACAAGTAACGAAAAGGGACAAATAAAAATCCCGACGTCGACAGGTGGAGACTCTGCTGGGGACTCCAGTAAGAGGGCGTAAGCCACTATTACAAGCTTTTCAAAACTGTTATATGCTTGTGTGTGAATGTTGCATTTACATTTATGATGAATGTGTACTAATGCATCTTACTTACTGCACTGCTAAATATCTATCTGTGTTATTAGTGCTTCGCACATGTCATCATTTTGCATAAACGGTGAGACACGTTGTATGTGAATGTATGTTGTGTGGTTCCTCCACCAGGAGGCTATCCTGTCAGTGTTTGATTGCTGGACTCGTAGGAAGACTAATTCCAACGAGGCTCAGGAAGGCACCACCAAGATTCGCTCCAGATGAAAGACCGGATTAACTTCCCGTCAAGTAGATTGCGATGATCTGGGAACCGTCATGCCAAAAAGCCGCGAGAGTAACCTAAGATAGGTCAACCTCTGATAAACCAAACGCGGAGGAAAGTCTCTTCATGCTTTCCATTTTTAATTACTTGTAAAAGCATTTACTTGTAATTTCATTCTATGATCATTTATATGTAATGGAAAATATGAAGAATATATGTGCATGCATGACATGTTATCAATTAACAACCATTTTTGCAAGACCATATTCCTAAAACGGACACATCATGATAACATTTACATTATCCCTAAGACTAAACTACATAAGTCTTTTGTAGGGAAGCAATTGGGCATGTTACCCGCTCAAAATACAAAAAGGCAACGAGCCTACAGCTAATCATGTCTTCTTCTGACCAGTCTAATCCTGTTTCCCAAGAAGAATTTAATGGATTGAGTAAACAAATCACAGACTTGGCTATTCTGCTGAAAGAACTGCATCAGTCTACTCAGGGTACAAAGATACCTACATATACAGAATCGTCTACACAAGGGGGAGCCCAAGGTTTGGAAAAAATAATTCCAAAACCTCAATTGGATACAACCAACAAAGACCCTGAAAACATCCATCTCAAAGGAGATCCAGACACCGGTGATATCAGGAAGAAGGTCCTTCATATGGAGGAAACTATCTGTGTTCTCAAAGGGATTGGAACACATGGAAGTGTCTCATATACTAACCTTTGCATATTCCCTGGTGTTCATTATCCAGAGAAATTCAAAACCCCTGATTTTGAAAAGTATGACGGATTAGGGAATCCTTATTCACATTTAAAAGTGTTCATTGGAGAACTTGGATCTTATGCGGAAAATGAAAAGCTTAGAATGCAGCTGTTCCAAAAGAGTCTGGCTGGAGAAGCCCGTTCATGGTATACCAGATTAGACAACTCTAAGATCCATAGCTGGGAAGAACTAGCTCATGCCTTCCTCACTCAATACAGTTTTCAATCTCAGATGGCTCCTGACCGGTACCAAATTACCAAGGTCAAGAAACAGTCTAATTAGTCATTTAGAGAGTATGCTCAAAGGTGGAGGCGCCTGGATGCTCAAGTTATTCCTTCCATGACAGAATCAGAAATGGTCATGACTTTCACAGATGTACAGGAAGCTCCTTTCTATGAAAGAGTTCTAGCTGCTATTGGCAAACCATTTTTTGAAATGATCAAACACGGAGAGTTGGCTAAGATGAGATTGAAGTCTGGAAAAATTCAAGACCTAGCTGCTCTTAAAGCTGTTGTCGAGCACATCCTATCTGGATCTTATGGAAACAACCCTCGGAGGGTCCATAAAAAGAAAGAGGAGAATGTTTTCTTGATACTACAAGGTTAAAAAGGCAGTCAGAACATGCCTATACAGAGAAGAAACTAATCCTCTTTCCAAGCACAGTCTTCAAACCCTCCATTGCCTAAAAATGGAGAAGCAAAGCGACCTCGAACGTTCACACCCTTAGGGGACTCGCTCGAGAATATTCTTGTTCTTCTGACCACTCAAAAGAAAATCACACGACTTCTTCCACCAGCCAACCCTAATGGGAAGGGTTTTAATGCTACTCGAAAGTGGCGCCGGAGCACCTGGACATGATACTCAAGATTGTTGGGCCTTGAAACACAAGATCCAATACTTGATAGACAATGGTGAGATTGTAGTCGCCAAACCAGATCCACCTCATGTGCAAGATAACCCTCTTCCTCAACACAAATAAGAAGAGGTCAACATGATCAATTGGAGCACTAGGAAAAATTCCAGTTTTAATGGCGAGCCATCTCAGACCATCAAAGACGGTGTTGATAGATGGGATTATGCAAAGTTCCAGTTTACTATGGAACGAAAGATGAAAGCTCTTTGCAAACAAATTGAGCAATTGGCAGAACTGGTGACTCATCAGCATTAAGTCACACGCCAATTAATCAGACAGGAGCACCTATCTCCTCCCGTTTGTTATGAATGCTCCACCCTCAAAAAGCGAAGCTATGGAGGATAAGGTTGCAAAGCGAGCAAATGCTAAAGCCCGTCGAGATTTTGCCAATCAGAGGGAGTTCACCTATCTGGGCCAACCTATGGAGGAAATATTTCAAATGTTAATCAATGAAGGAAGAATTACATCCCTTCTGCCTCCAATTAATCCCCGTACAGGATGGTTTAACCCTGATGGAGTGTGTCATTATCATTCCTATTCTCGCGATCACGGCACAGACAAATGATGGGCACTCCGCCAGCTCATTCAAAATCTCATTGATAGCGGTGTCCTGCAGTTGGCAGACGATAACACTATGCAACTTGAGAGTGGGATTACATGGAAGGGATCAATAGCAGTTATATCCGACGAGGATGATGAGACTGTCAAAGCATTTCCCATTCAAGCGATTTAACTCAAAGGAGATGACAATCCTTTGAAAGTGGCCGCACCCGAGCTAATTTCTTTACATTGCAGACAGCAATATCCTGTTGTCAGCTTACACAATGTTCCATGGAATTATGGAAAAGCTGAAGGATCCACGTCTCATACTACTGCTATAGTGTCGAAGGATAATCCACTGTATCTTCCTCAAAGGGTTATCAAGCCTACCCTCAAAGCAAAGGGGAAGATTCCCATGGAGAAAATTGAAAAATTTCTCCGCACTATGGGCCATAATGAAGCCAAGGTGGTTCTAAGCTTAAGAGAAGCTCCACATCAGATACCAATTCTGGACTTGGTTTTCTCTTTTGAAGATCACCTGAAGATTTTACTCAAGGTTTTGGAAGAAGCCTACTTACCAAAATCAGTGGATGTAGAAAAATTTCAACATATGGTTGATCACATTTTCAACAACAATGTGATATCCTTCACTGATGACGATATACCTCTTGAAGGGACCAGTCATTGCAAGCTAATGCACATCGCAGTGTTATCCTCCGGGTACATGTTAGCTGGAGTGTTGATAGATGGAGGTTCATCTCTGAATATTTGTCCTTATGCCACCTTGACGAGGATGAATGTCAATCTCAATCGGATCCCAAGTAGCCATACGGTGATCAAAGCTTTCGATGGATCCCGGCCAAATTTCGTCGGAAGGATTGAGCTGCCAATTGAGATTGGTCCAAATACATTCAATGTATCCTTCCATGTCCTCAAAATAGATTCAGGATACAACCTCCTATTGGGGAGACCATGAATAAACATGGCAGGAGATGTTCCCTCCACATTACATCAACAACTCAAATACATTGTCAACAACAGTCTAGTTATTGTCAATGCTGAGCTGGAGTATCCTGAACAAGGAGATCTGCCAATCATCAGTTTCAACTCTGAAGTTGAGCCAACCAGTTTTCATATCTTGGAAGTGAGTAACATTCAATACCATCCTATTGGAGCACCACTTCCTATGCCCAAGATTTCTGCTAAGGTTATGTCGGCCACTCAAGAAATGATGTTATTCGGTCATCAACCTGGACAAGGGCTTGGGAAAAATTAGCAGGGTATTAAGCACCATATTCAAGTGTCAAGTCAAACTGGGACAGCCAGACTAGGCTATTCTGCCAGTTCCAGTCATAAGAATCCACATAAACACAGGTCGGTTCCTCAAGCTTCCGCCACACGATAATGTTTTTCATCTACACCTTATGAGCTGATATAGTCTCCAGTTAAGGTGCCAGCACATGTTATGACTATGTTGTTTCCTAAACCAGTACCATTCAAAGCAAAAGAGGTGCTGATTCCTGATCCCGAAATGGAAGAAAGGGAACGGAAACGCAAACATGACATCGCTTTGATGATGTCCGGCATACGCGTCATTGTTCATGATGAACATACAAACCGATATACCCCAGACGATGATTGCCCAGATATCATGGTTATCATTCGAGAGAAGGAGGGCAATGACAACCCCTCTATCACTGCAGTCCATCAGGACTTTGCCCTCGACAATTGGAGTAGCACTCCATGCATTGGTCGGCGAGGGTAAAATGGGCAGAAAATCCCTTTGCCATATAGATAGCTTTAATTGCTTACTTTTCTATACAGTATTAGCAGTTATTTTATCAGTGCATGCTAACACTTTGTATGATTAAACAGTTTCATATATTAAGTGAAAGCATCTTTTGATTTCAGGACTCTAAATTTAGATGTGCATATACTTGCTGGTGATATGCCTTCTCTCCACAAGGGATGTAACTTTGATGCAAAGTTGGACTCAGACTTGATGGACATACAAGAGGACATTGAGCACCTCAGGAGATTTAGGAATGGGTCGCAGATAAGCCTAAACCCAACCTTAACCAAACCACTTCTTTCAATCTTGGAACCTTAGAAAACTCTAAGCTAATCCAGATTGGTTCAGACGTCACTCCAAACCATCGAAATGGCATGGTTGCACTATTAACCCAATTCTAAGATGTGTTTGCATGGTCTCATGAAGACATGGTTGGTTTGTCCACTGACATTGTTCTTCATCGCCTTCCCGTTGAAGAAGGATTCAATCTAGTTAGGCAGAAACTTAGGCGATTGAAACCTGAGTAGAGCTTAAAAGTCAAAGAAGAAATTGTGAAACAATTTTAAGCTGGCATTATCATGGTGTTTACATATCCGGAGTGGATATCCAACATTGTTCCTGTGCATAAACCTAGAGGAAAGGTGCGAGTTTATGTGGATTATCGGGATTTGAACAAAGCTTGCCTTAAAGATAGCTTTCCCGTGCCCTTTATCCACATATTCATTGACAATACTGCACAATTTGGCATGTACTCCTTTGCGGATTACTTTGCAGGGTACCAATAGATTATGGTTACTGAGGAAGATCGTGAGAAAACTGCTTTCATCACGCCTTGGGGAACCTTTGCTACAGACGGTTGTGATTCGGCCTCATCAATGCCGGGGCAACCTACCAGCGAGCTATGATGGCTCTTTTCCACGATTTAATGCATAAAGAGATAGAGATCTATGTGGATGACATCATTATCAAATCCCGAAAGGAGGAAGACCACTTAGACCATCTCAGAAAGTTATTCAACAGGTTGCGTAAGTATAATTTGAAGTTGAATCTAGCCAAGTGCGTCTTTGGTGTCAAATCAGGCAAGTTGCTAGCTAGGTTTCCTAGTTAGCCACAAAGGGATTGAACTGGATCCTACCAAAATCCAGACCATCAAGGAAATGCCCATTCCTCAGACAGAGAAGGAAATACGGGGAATTTTGGGAAGAATCAACTTCATTAGTAGATTTATCTCTCAACTCATAGCAACCTGTGAACCCATCTTCAAGCTGTTAAGGAAGAAATCCTCTATGAAATGGAATGATGAGTGCCAGAAAGCCTTCCTTACCATTAAAGAGTAGTTGGTTAATGCTATTATTTTGGTACCTCCCAGGGATGATGTTCCCCTATTTATGTACCTGTCCATTAATGACAATGCCATGGGCTGCATGCTGGGGAAAAAAGACGATAGAGGCCAAGAACGAGCTATCTATTACCTCAGTAAAAGATTCAGCACCAGTTAACACAAGTACACTCTGATTGAGAAGACTTGTTGTGCTTTGACGTGGGCTTCCATAAGGTTACAACATTATCTCCATGGTCACACAACCCATCTTATATCCCACGTGGATCCTCATAAGTATGTGTTCAGTAAGCCCATACTAAATTGTCGACTGTCTAGATGGAAGTTGATCCTACAGCAATTTGACATCGTCTATGTGACGCAAAAGTCTGTCGAAGGTCAAGGAATTGTGGATCAACTGGCCGACGCACCCATAGGGGACTACAAACCCTTAGAAACATATTTCCCCGATGAAGGGGTAATGACAGTTCAGCAACACCATCAGTACGATGCATGCCACACATGGAAAATGTATTTTGATGGAGCTGTTAATGGAGAAGGCTCTAGAGCCAGAGTAGTTTTAATGTCCGGTACGGGGGAGAAGTATCCCGTCGCCGTCAAATTACAGTTTGTCAGCACCAACAACACAGCTGAGTATGAAGGTTGTATCATGGGGCTAAAACTTACCCATACAATGGGCATCAGGCGGTTAACTGTCTTTAGGGATTCCGAATGGGTGATTAAACAATCCACGTGAATCTATCAAACTAAAGAATTACATTTGCTGCCTTACCATCGGCAAGTTTTACAGATGGCTTTGGAGTTCAAAGAAATCTCCTTTCTACACATTTCTCATAATAGGAATGATTTTGCGGATGCATTAGCAACGTTGGCCTCCTTGTTTCACATACTTGACAAGGAAAACATGTCAAGCATCACATTTGCTATGCAAAAGGCCCCAGTTTATGGGAACTATGTTGGAGAAGTATCAGATGAGCTACCTCCCATCCACAACCCTTGGTATCAGCATATCAAGGAGTATCTACGAGATGGATCTACACCCGCTGAGGTGAGCCTAACTGAGAAGAGGCGGATCCATCGACTTGCTATGAAATTTTATCTGAGCGGAGATGCACTCTACAAGAGAGATGCAAGATTAGGTCTCCTCAGATGTCTGGACAAAGACCAAGCTCAGAGGCTCATGGATGAGATCCATGGTAGAGTATGTGGCCCACACATGAGCGGCCCCTTATTTGTCCAAAAAATTCTCAGAATAGGGCATTATTGGCTAACACTCAAAGCTGACTGTGATGATCACGTTAAGAGGTGCTATTAATGCCAAATTCATGGGAATGCCATCCACGCCCCTCCAAAGGAACTCCATAATATGAGTTCGCCCTGGCCCTTCTCAATGTGGGTGATGGACTTGATCGGGCCCATCGAGCCCAAATCCAGTAATGGACATCGATTCATATTCACCATGATCGACTACTTCACCAAGTGGGTAGAAGCAGCCTCCTTCCCCAGGGTTACTAAAGAAGTCATCATTTCTTTCATTAGAAAATGTCGTCTGTCGATATGGACAACCAGAGGTCATTGTGTCAGACAATGCTAAGAACCTCAACAACAAAATGATGGAGGAGTTATGCAGTAAATTTCACATCAAACACCTTAACTCCGTCATCTACCATCCAAAGATGAATGGTGTTGTTGAAGAGGCTAATAAAAATATCAAGAAGATCATGCAAAAAATGTCCACCAATCACAAAGGGTGGCCTGACCTCTTGCCTCTGACTTTATTAACCTATAGAACTTCTATATGAACTTCCACTGGGGCAATCCCCTACTCGTTAGCCTATGGGATGGAAGCAGTGCTCCCCATAGAAGTGGAAATGGAATCCCTCAGAGTATTGATGGACGCTCAGTTGGACGAGGACCAATGGGTACAAGACAGGTATCACTAATTGTCTCTGATAGACGAAAGGCGAACCGCGACAATCTTCCATGGTTAGTTATATCAACAAAGGATCGCCAGATCCTACAACAAAAAAGTTTGGCTACGGCAATTCAAACAACATGACTTAGTTTTGAAGAAGATCTTTGATAACCAAGATCAATCTAAGGGAAAATTCGCTCCTAACTGGGAAGGCCCATTTGTTGTCAAAGAGGTATTGACAGGAGGTGCTCTTAGACTAGACAAAATGGATGGCGATGAATTTCCATAACTTATCAACTCGGACACTGTGAAATGGTACTACGTCTAAAGTTACCGTTAAGCAAACATCCTGGTATTGATCATCCAATCACCAGTCATTCTAGTTTTTAACCCTCTTTTCACAAACTCTTCTGTCCCTCAAGGAAACATACATTTCAAACAAGCAGCCTGGTTTCAACATACATTTCAAACCAGCAGCCTGGTTTCACCTCACTTGAAACCAACAACCTGGTTTCACTTCATTTCAAACCTTCCATACAATTTTGGTTATCCTACACACGGGATTGAACCTTTCACACCTGCAGTTTATCCTGAAGACGGGATTAAACTTTTCTACGCTTGCAGTTTATCCTGAAGACGGGATCAAACTTTTTCCACATCGGCAGTTTGTCCCCATTATGGGATTAAACTTTCTTCTCCCCGCAATATAGCCTGCATATGGGATTCACACGTCTCTTTGGCTGTAATTCATCTTGAGGGGCGAACTACGTCGATCTGATCTCCCTGACACCCGGGAGCACGTAGGCAACCATATTCTATATAGCCCGGTAGCAATAAAAAACAAAACAACAAAAACATTTATGCCTTTCCTCTACAAAAACAAAAATAACAAAAAACATTTCTACACCTCTCCGCCTTTTCACATTCAGCATTGAACCTCTTACACCAGGTTCGAACTACGCAGACTTGATCTCCTCTTTAATAGGAGTACGTAGGCAGCCATTTATGGTTCAGTCTAAACCCCTACCAGAACAAAAATACTTGTCACACGGTACAGGGATCAATTTTCAATCTGCCACATTTCATCGGCTTCAGACCAAGGGGATGGAATTACCCAACCTCTCCTCACAAATAGGAGATTCGGTGACCATCTAAGATGCGGTTGTGCCTCAAAGAGCAATACCAATCCATAAGAGATGGAATTAACTAGGCTTCTCACAAATAGAAGTACTGGAGACCATCTATGGTGCGGTCAATCTCAGAGAGGTAAAGCCACATTCCTCTCCACATTTCCATACAGATACTAGTCCCAAGACACCAAAGATGGTAGGGATTCATACAGATCAATGATCCGTTCTGAGAGATCTTGCGATGGCTCAATGTCCACATATCAAGGATAAGTTCAAAATACATCAAGATCACAACGCCTTGAAGAAACAGGCAAGTATCAAGCAAATATCATGGCACAACTAAAAGGGAAGAAAATCAAAATATATTTCTCTGCCATATATACTACTGTTTGTTATATACATCTGTGTTGTACATGACAAAATGGCTAAGCTAGTCTGTGCAGGAAAATACAAAGCTATCTACAGATCTGTGTGTATACGGAATATCAGATCTAACATAGCATCCCTCTCTGAAGACGGAGGTAAAGCTGCAAGCTCCTGCCCAATGGTATCTACACGAGCTAGCAGATCTGAGGCTAACTGCCTGATGGCTTTCTCTAACACTCCAGCAAAAGTGTTCAATTAGAACATTGACACTTTGCTATACAACCAAGGGTTCAGTCCCTGCTCAAATCGTCTTGCCTTCCTCTCATCAGTGTGCACTTGGTATGTGGGAAACCTAGCCAACTCGTTAAACCTTGCTACATAATCAGCTACTGACATTTTCCCCTGTTTTAACTCTAGAAACTGATCCTCCATCTAATTTTGTGAACTAGCCGGAAAATACATCTCAAAGAACATCTCTTTGAATCTTTCCCAGGATATTACACCTTCACCTCCTCTCACTTTGTTGGTTCGCCACCAATAAGCGGCTTTGACTACAAAGATAAACGTTGCATAAGTAGTCTTCTGATCTTCCCTTACCCTAGCAACATCGAACACCTTCTCCATCTCCATTACCCACGTCTGAGCTTTAATTGGGTTTATGGAACCCTTAAACTCTGCCTGTCCCACCGCCTTGAAGTCTTTAAACGAAGTATTTGGTGGAGCTTGGGGTTGATTATTAAGTGCTCCAGCTAAAAGGTTCACCAATTGCTGAACGGGGTTAGCATTGGCGTCGTTATTATTGTTTGTTGACCCTTCCTGGGCTTGCTGATGATTTTGTCTTCTAGACGACATATTTCTATTAAGAATATACGCTTATTGAATCTTTACTCAATCTCTAAAACATTTAAGACTTAACTAAACATTTAATCATAACTCACTTAAAAAATTACTTCAATAAACTTTGACATTTCATTTAATTCAAAAGTCTTTACATCATAAGATAGAATCACTGCTATTTACATCAACTATCCCGAGATAAAGAATCTACAGGATTTAAAACATCACAATATTCCTTTATTTATGAACATATCGGAATTTACATCATTAACTATCAAATAGTTTCACATAAATAAACTGATACTATCACTGTATGTTAAGGCGCTGGATAGCTTCGCTACGTTCCTCTTCCACGATACGAGACATCATTCTGCGATCTAGCATATATGATGGTAGATCCTCAAACTGGATTGGATACTTCCTAACTCGATCTTCGACCGCATCCATTGCATTTTGTAGTGTAGAGTATGTCTCCTCAAGTTTAGCCTTCTTCGCAGACCAAGAATCATCTTCCTCGTGCGATCAAGACACAAATGACTCTCGTACCTAGCCCTCCTATGCTATGGCAAGCCTCTCTGAGGTCTCCTTCAGATCCTTCTTTAACTTCTCTATTTCTGTAGACTTATCCTCGGTCTGACCCTTCTCGTTAACCAGATCCCACTCCACGTTTCCTAAACGTGTGTGAAGAGTCACAATCTCTCATCCTTCTACTCCATAGTAATCTGTTGACTAACCGCCTGCTCAGTTAAATCCCGAACAGTATCCTGCAACTCTACGTTACGATCATAGAGTGCATTATACATCTCTGCATCAATGGAGTTCGGTGGGAACTCCTCTTCTTCCTCTTCCTCAAGATCCTCCTCTGGATCAGTCTCCGGCTCATGCTCTTGACCAACAACAGGGATCAACGGAGATGGCTCTCTCTATACAAGTTGTTCCCTGACGGCATGAATGTCTCTGGGCTCCTCCTCTATAGGTAATCGGGGTTCCTCCTCCCCAGCTCGACTACCTCCTCCAACATCCGACATCCTGACAACAAAATTTTAAGTTTTAGTTACTAATCCGTGCTAGCGAACACATAGATTAACACATAAGCACATAAAGTCTTTTATTATCTTTAATGAATTTAGAAATTTATTTCTTAGAACTCGATAAGAGTCAACCACTACTATGTTTTCAATCTCCTATAAGGCTACTACCTAAGGTTGTTCCCCCCACCTAAGGTTCATAACCTTACAGCTTTGATACCAACATGTGACACCCCCAAATCCGGTACTTCCATTTCCGCAGGATTTGGTGTTCACTGTACAAACATCATCTATCTATCTACCCATAAATAAATGCAAACCATGCAATAGAAATAAATAATAAATAAATCTCTCCCCTTATGGGGTTACATCAACTAAATAATAAATATATAAATCTTAGGTTACTCTAACCTTAAATCATCTGTGCGGAAAACATAAACAATAAGTCTTAAGAAACATCAACTCTATATGTCATTATACAACCACATAAACAAATAGTCTTCATTACTTGCTAAGCTTGCCCTTGCCCTTACTAGTGGAAGGTTAAATGCGCTCTTTCGTTCTTAACTGCAATGTTATTATTACGCAAGACCGAGTACACGATTGCCCACAAGTATAACAATATAACAATGAATAATAACATGCAAGAGAAATAATAACCGATATAAAGCTCAACTTTTGAATCAAGAATGAATAACAAGAATCAAAAGAAATTTCGAGGGTCATAAGACCTTGAACTATGTCCTAGGTTGTAAAGTGTTTTTACTTGAAACCTTTAATGATTATAAGACTATGGACTCTTCTTCTCGTACTTAGGGGATCAAAGCACTTAGTACAATCATCATGCACTAATATCTTAACGCTAAAGCGTAAATAATCCCCTATACAGGGTTGTTCATCTCAGTTTTGACATTCGAGTCCGCACCAAAGGAAGTTTGGTTTGGATAATTCATCAAGGGATTCTGAAATTTAGAACGCTCATCAACTATGGACTAGTCGAATCAATAAGGATTCGCTAGTCTAACAAGGTTTAACAGTGAATGAATATTTAACTTGAATAACATCTAAAAAGTTATACAATAGAATAATTATTGTATAACAACATCATGCTTGAAGATTAATAAACTTTAATATATAAGACAGGCTTGATCAATAATAATGAGAACTTGCTCAATATCGAAAGATGAATTAATCAACTTATATAATAATAACAAGTAGGGTTAGGAAACTTGCTCAACGAAAGTTTAGGGTAAGAAACTTGCCTTGTGCGTAGATTACACGTTAATAAAACTCGTTCTTTGATTTAGATCCTACATATCATTCATGTCCACAATACCAATCAATTATCACGTAATAAACATCACAAGTTTATTCTTTGTCTAACTCGAGTTCATGACTATACTTAGCCAATTACTACACTTATTGTCAAAAATTATGACTTCACAAACAATAAGGTGACAATACATTTAATCATTCCAGTTACATGTAATTGTATTATGGACATGTTAAGAATTTATTTTAACATCTCATTATAGGTCTAACAAGTCTTTATAATCATTAGACTAAGTTGCTATCACATTTTTATACTTGTACACTTTTAAAAACTTATTTTCGATTATTACGCTAAGTGGTAATTATGTATTTCACTTTTTTATACTATCTTGGCGCTTATTTCAAGAAATGAACTGGAAGTAGGCGCCGCGGCACGAAACCCCAGACTCTGAATTTCCAGTTCGCGAATAACACATAATTCAGCGAAATAAACACTTCTTGAACACTAATTTCATCAAATTACACATACCCACATGTTATAATTCATACATAATCATTACCCAACATTTATAGAGCGATTTAAGCCATTAAAACACATAATTACATAATTAAATCATGTAAATTGTACTGTTCTTGATGTTCTTGAAGTTTTGAACAAAATTCTAAAATTCAACGCCATAGATTCGATATAAGACCAAATCCAACCATTCAAATTTCGTTTTATTCATTTTATCAAGCATAATCATACAAGTGTGTGAATTTTGCAAAATAATTTATGTTTGACATATTAAAAATACATATAAGGCCATATGGCCATATTACATACTCTGAAATCTTTTCTTTGTATAATTTCATAGGCGAAGATATGGAAACCTATATAATATATATTAAAACATCTTTATGATGTTATATTAACACATAATCACATAATTCCTACTCTTTACAATTAATGAGAGACCCTTACGAGAGTTTTGAAAGCCATTTTTATCAAAACTTAAATAACGTAAAATATGAGAATGGGGTTGGGAAAAATTACCCAAAGTGTAGAATATAACTTTTGCAGAAGGTGAAATTCTTCTCAACTGTTCTTCAATCAGACACTCACAATCTCCTTAACAATTTTCTAAATTCACAAACTCTCTCTTTTCCCTCTCTGTTTAATGTCAGACTTAGCCAAAAAATGAAAAGAAAGAAGACGTATAAATAAAGAATGAATGAGCGTAGCGTTGGTGGTGGATTACCCGATCGTGGGTTAAGCGCCCATAACCTCCCTTAGTGCCAAGTTTGGCTAGCAAGAAAATAATTCAAAAACCATTTAATTTAATAACACATTATCATATAGTTTAAATAATGTCACACTCCTTTATAAAATAAATCAATATTTTATTTAATTTACTTTAAATAAAATATAATGATTTCTCAATAATGCACATAGTCACATAATTAAATTTTCTCATTTAATAATAATATCAATCATTAAATCTCTAATTAATAATTAAATTAATTAAAATACTATCAGGCTTATTAAATATTTCTTTTAATACAATAAGCTCACATAATCACATACTTTGAATAAAAAAAATTCTCCACATTAATTTAATAAATATAACACATATAATTAAATTAATCTACCACAAATTCATCAACTAATCATTTAATCTAATAATTAATTCATCGAAAAATATTTATTCAATCCAATAAATATTTAAAATTAAATCACAAAGTCTCGGTTGTCACATTTTTCCCCTCTTAAAAGGATTCTGTCCCCAGAATCACAATTCAACAATTCGTCCTGTTACATTCTCTCCCCCCCCCCCCTACAAAGATTCTATCCCCAGAATCGTTTATAACAATCTAAGTAAACAATTGAGGATAATTCTTCATCATATTCTCTTCGAGTTCGCACGTAGCTTCTTCAGCGTTGTGGTTCCTCCATATTACCTTAACAGAAGGTATTACTTTATTTCTCAGAACTTGTTCTTTTCGGTCGACAATTTGAACAGGAATTTCTTCGTAAGATAAGTCTTTGTCGAAATGTAGGAATTCATATTCAATCACGTGCTTGTAATCAGGTTTGTAGGGTCGTAGGACTGAGACATGGAAAACATTATGGACATTCTCTAGAGATGGAGGTAAGGCTACCTCATAAGCAACTTCTCCTACCCTTCTCAGAACTTCAAAGGGTCCGATGAATCTTGGGCTCAATTTTCCTTTCTTTTCGAACCTGATCTTTCCCTTCCAAGGAGAGACCTTTAAGAACACATAGCTACCCGGCTCGAATTCGACATTCTTGCGGTGTGGATCGGCGTATTTCTTCTGTCTATCTTGAGCTTTTGTCAATCTTGCTCGAATCACCTTGACTATCTCTGCTGTTTGTTGTACCAATTCCGGGCCTAGTAGTTGTCTTTCGCCAACTTCATCCAAATATAGTGGAGTTCTACACTTTCTGCCGTATAACGCTTCATAGGGTGGCATTCCAATACTAGCGTGGTAACTGTTGTTGTAACTGAACTCTACAAGCGGTAAATGATCATTCCAATTTCCTTTAAAATCCATTATACAAGCTCTTAACATATCATCTGATGTCTGAATTGTTCTTTCACTCTGTCCATCTGTCTGAGGGTGATATGTTGTGCTCATTCGCAACTGTGTACCCATGCATTCCTGTAGACATTTCCAGAAGTTCGACGTAAAACGCAGATCTCTATCAGAAACAATTGACACCGGAACTCCGTGCCTTGAAACAATCTCTTTCACATATAACCTTGCCAACTGATCTAGGTTGAATCTGATTTTGATCGGTAGGAAGTGTGCGGATTTAGTTAATCGGTCAATAATAACCCATACTGCATCGTAGCCTTTCTGAGTCGTTGGTAGGCCAACCACAAAATCCATCGTAATATGTTCCCATTTCCATTCTGGAATCTCTAAAGGTTGTAGTAACCCACTCGGTCTTTGATGTTCTGCTTTCACTTTCTGACATGTCAGGCATTTGGCAACACATTCTGCAACCTCTCGTTTTAAATTTGGCCACCAGAAGTGTTGTCAAAGATCTTGGTACATCTTGGTGCTACCAGGGTGAATCGAATATCTTGAGTTTTGAGCCTCGCTCAAAATTTCTTCCTTAATCTCTGGTATTGGTGGTACCCAAATTCTGCTCTCAAATCTTAGTAGTCCCTCACTGTCTATTTTGAATCTCGGTTCAATCCCTTCAGATATCTTCTTCTTCACTTTCTCACATTCTTCATCCTGAAGTTGAGCCTTCTTAACTTTATCCAGTAAGGTTGTACCAGCTTGCATCTAAAACAGCTTCTCGTCAATTTCCATAGGATACTTCACTTCAAATTCCAGCTTTTCCATTGCTAAAATTAGCTCCTCCTGAGCGGTCAACATCATCAATTTCTCCCGACCTTTTCTACTTAGGGCGTTGGCCACCACATTTGCCTTACCCGGATGGTATAGAATCTCACAATCATAGTCCTTAATTAACTCCAACCACCTTCTTTGACGCATGTTCAAGTCTTTTTGTGTAAAAATATATTTCAGACTCATGTGGTCTGTATATATTTCACACTTCTCCCCATAGAGATAGTGCCTCCAGATTTTCAAAACAAAAACCATTGCAGCTAACTCCAAATCATGGGTCGGATACCCCTTCTCATAATCTTTTAGTTGTCGTGACGCATACGCAATTACTCTGCCATTCTGCATAAGTACACAACCAAGTCCTTTATGCGACGCATCACTATATACCACAAAATTTCCTGTATCATCCGGAAGAGATAACACAGGTGCTGAACTTAACCTCTTCTTTAATTCTTGAAAACTTTCCTCACACTTCTCCGTTCAAACGAATTTCACCGATTTCCTAGTCAAATTAAACAATGAGTTGCGATCTTGGAAAAATCCTGAATGAATCTTCTGTAATACCCTGCCAATCCAAGAAAACTTCTTACTTCCGACGGCGTCTTCGGCTGATCCCAGTTAATCACAACTTTGACTTTGGAGGGATCCACCAAAATTCGTCTCTATCAATCACATGTCTAAGAAATTGTACTCTTTCAATCCATAATTCACATTTCGAAAACTTAGCATACAACTTCTCTCTTCTCAATGTCTCTAATGTCAACCTCAAATTCTCTTCGTGTTCTTCCTTGGTTTTTGAATATACCAAAATGTCATCTATGAATACCACTACAAATTTGTCCAAAAATAGCTTGAACACTCCATTCATTAAGCCCATAAATGCTGCAGGAGCATTCGTTAGACCAAATGACATTACCAGAAATTCGTAGTGACCATATCGTGTTCTAAACGCTGTCTTCGGTACATCCTCTGGTCTCACCTTCAGTTGATGATAACCACTTCTCAAATCTATCTTTGAAAAATATATTGCTCCCTTTAACTGATCGAACAAGTTGTCGATTCATGGTAATGGATACCTATTCTTAATCGTGACCTTATTCAGTTCTCTATAGTCTATACAGAGTCGCATTGTTCCATCCTTCTTCTTCACAAATAAAATCGGCGCTCCCCACGGTGATACACTTGGTTGAATATACTTCTTGTCTAGTAATTCTTGTAGTTGGACCATCAATTCTTTCATCTCTACCAGTGCCATTTGGTACGGTGCCTTCGATATTGGGGCCGTTCCTGGAGCCAAATCGATAACGAATTCAACTGCTCTATCTGGAGGAAGTCCCGGTAAATCATCCAAAAATACGTCTTCGAAATCTCTCACTACTGGAATCTCATCAATTTTCGGGTTCTTTTTACGACTATTAACTATGTAAGCTAGATATCCTACACAGCCTTGTCTTAACAATCTCCTGGCGTGCATCATCGTCAGACAACTCGCTTGTCTAGGCGACTTGCTACCATAAAACACCACCTTTGACGGAGTCATAAGGTTAATACGCTTCTTCTGGCAGTCAATTACCGCCCCATAATTGGATAACCAATCCATACCTAAAATAACATCAAATTCTCCAAGTCGAATAGGAATAAGATCTACGTTCATGATATTACCCTTAATATCTACTCTATAGTTCTTGTGCACATACTTAACAGGGATAATTTCTCTATTCGCAATTTCTATGTTCATGGGGTATTCTAACTCGTCCTTAAATAATTCTAACTTCTTAGCGAAGTCATCGAATATAAATGAGCAAGTAGCACCCGAATCAAATAAGACATAAGCATTAACTTTATTGATCGGAATGATACCTGACACCACATCGCGAGACTGTACCACGTCCTGCACTGTCATGTTGAACGTTCTGGCTGTTGGTCTATTGGTTGCGGTTGGTCCTGCAATAGTTAGAGTGCTTCCACCAGTATTTCCTCTGTTTCCCTCTGAACTCATCCCTCCCGATCCCTTCTTAGGATAATCTCTTGCAAGATGGTCCTTTGATCCACATGTGAAGCTTGTACCCTTCTTTGGGTTCGGACAGTTTGGTTTATGTGGCCTTCGACCACAATTATAGCACTTTTCGCGCTCCCCTATGAGACAAACTCCCAAATGCATTTTTCTCGCGGGTTGGGCGCGGTTCAATCTTCTTCTTACGCCTCCCTGTTGACTTTCGGTAAGCGAATTTTCGGACCACTTCCTCTTCGATCGTGTGATTACCCCAGTGCTACTCCCACCGGTCTTGTTATTACCTTCCTTCTCACTCTTCTTCTTCTTACGCTCCCCGATTATGCCCGTTCTTGCATCGCTTCCACCCCTCGCGAGTATGGCCTTTTCTAACACTCCAAAGAAAAGTGTTCAATTGGAACATTGACACTTTGCTATACAACCAGGGCTTCAGTCCCTGCTCAAATCGTCTTGTCTTCCTCTCATCAGTGTGCACTTGGTATGTGGCAAACCTAGCCAACTCGTTAAACCTTGTCGCATAATCGACTCTCGACATTTTCCCTATTTTAACTCTAGGCCGAACCTCCATCCCGATTTTGTGAACTAGCCAGAAAATACATCTCGAAGAACATCTCTTTGAATCTTTCCCAGGATATTACACCTTCACCTCCTCTCACTTTGTTTGCCTGCCACCAATAACTGGCTACGGACTTCAGCATAAACGTTGCATAAGTAGTCTTCTGATCTTCCCTTACCCTAGCAACATCAAACACCTTCTCCATCTCCATTACCCACGTCTGAGCTTCAATTGGGTTTATGGAACCCTTAAACTCTGGCGGTCCCACCGCCTTGAAGTCCTTAAGGGAAGTATTTGGTGGAGCTTGGGGTTGATTATTAAGTGCTCCAGCTAAAAGGTTCACCAATTGTTGAACGGGGTTAGCATTGGCGTCGTTGATATTGTTTGTTGACCCTTCCTGGGCTTGCTGACGATTTTGTCTTCTTGGCGGCATATTTCTATTAAGAATATATGCTTATTAAATCTTTACTCAATCTCTAAAACATTTAAGACTTAACTAAACATTTAATCATAACTCACTTAAAACATTACTTCAATAAACTTTGACATTTCATTTAATTCAAAAGTCTTTACATCATAAGATAGCATCACTGCTATTTACATTAACTATCCCGAGATAAAGAATCTACAGGATTTAAAACATCACAATATTCCTTTATTTATGAAAATATCGGAATTTACATCATTAACTATCAAATAGTTTCACATAAATAAAATAATACTAACACTGTCTGTTAAGGCGCTGGATAGCTTTGCTACGTTCCTACTCCATGATACGAGACATCGTTCTGCGATCTAGCATATATGATGGTAGATCCTTAAACTGGATTGGATACTTCCTAACTCGATCTTTGACCACATCCATTGCATTTTGTAGTGTAGAGTATGTCTCCTCAAGTTTGGCCTTCTTCATGCAAGCAATCATCTTACGCACGATCGATCAAGACGGGCGTGACTCGTACTGTACTGACCCTCCTCTGCTGTGGCAAGCCTCTCTGAGGTCTCCTTCAGATCCTTCTTTAACTTCTCTATTTTTGCAGACTTATCCTCGGTCTGACCCTTCTCGTGAACCAAATCCCACTCCACGTTTCCTAAGCGTGTGTGAAGAGTCACAATCTCTCATCCATACGCTTTCAATAGTAATCACTGTGACTAACCGCACCTTTCGGTCAAATCCCAAACAGTATCCTGCAACTCTACGTTACGATCATAGAGTGCATCATACATCTCTGCATCAATGGAGTTCGGTGGGAACTCCTCTTCTTCCTCTTCTTTTCCTTTTCCTCAGGATCCTCCTCTGGATCAGTCTATGGCTCATGCTCCTGACCAGCAATAGTGATCAACGGAGATGGCTCTCTCTATACAAGTTGTTCCCTGACGACATGAATGTCTCGGGGCTCCTCCTCTATAGGTAATCGGGGTTCTTCCTCCCCAACTCGACTAGCTCCTCCAACATCCGACATCTTGACAACAAAATTTTAAGTTTTAGTTACTAATCCGTGCTAGCGAACACATAGATTAACACATAAGCACATAAAGTCTTTTATTATCTTTAATGAATTTAGAAATTCATTTCTTAGAACTCGATAAGAGTCAACCACTACTATGTTCTCAATCTCCTACAAAGCTACTACCTAAGGTTGTTCCCCCCACCTAAGGTTCATAACCTTACAGCTTTGATACCAACATGTGACACCCCCAAATCTGGTACTTCCATTTCCACAGGATTTGGTGTTCACTGTACAAACATCATCTATTTATCTACCCATAAATAAATGCAAACCATGCAATAGAAATAAATAATAAATAAATCTCTCCCCTTATGGAGTTACATCAACTGGATAATAAATAAATAAATCCAGGTTACTCTAACCTTAAATCATCTGTGCGGAAAATATAAACAATAAGTCTTAAGAAACATCAACTCTATATGTCATTATACAACCACATAAACAAATAGTCTTCATTACTTGCTAAGCTTGTCCTTGCCCTTACAAGTGGAAGGTTCGTCTGCTCTTTCGTTCTTAACTGCAATGTTATTATTACGCAAGACTGAGCACGATTGCCCACAAGTATAACAATATAACAATGAATAATAACATTCGAGAGAAATAATAATTTCTGATATAAAGCTCAACTTTTGAATCAAGAATGAATAACAAGAATCAAAAGAAATTCTGAGGGTCATAAGACCTTGAACTATGTCCTAGGTTGTCAAGTGTTTTACTTGAAACCTTTAATGATCATAAGACTATGGACTCTTCTTCTCGTACTTAGGGGATCAGCCCTTAGTACTACTATATTATGCAATAATATCTTAACGCTAAAGCGTAAATAATCCCCTATCTGAGGTTGTTCATCTCGGTTTTGACATTCGAGTCCGCACCAAAGGAAGTTTGGTTTGGATAATTCATCAAGGGATTCTGAAATTTAGAACGCTCATCAACTATGGACTAGTCGAATCAATAAGGGTTCGCTAGTCTAACAAGGTTTAACATTGAATGAATATTTAACTTGAATAACATCTAAAAAGGTATACAATAGAATAATTATTGTATAACATCATGCTTGAAGATTAATAAACTTTAATATATAAGACAGGCTTGATCAATAATAATGAGAACTTGCTCAATATCGAAAGATGAATTAATCAACTTATATAACAATAACAAGTAGGGTTAGGAAACTTGCTCAACGAAAGTTTAGGGTAAGAAACTTGCCTTGTGCGTAGATTACACGTTAATAAAACGCGTTCTTTGATTTAGATCCTACATATCATTCATGTTCACAATACCAATCAATTATCACGTAATAAACATCACAAGTTTATTCTTTGTCTAACTCGAGTTCATGACTATACTTAGCCAATTACTACACTTATTGTCAAAAATTAAGACTTCACAAACAATAAGGTGACTATGCATTTAATCATTCCATTTACACATAATTGTGTTATGGACATGTTAAGAATTTATTTTAACATCTCATTATAGGTATAACAAGTCTTTATAATCATTAGACTAAGTTGCTATCACATTTTTATACTTGTATACTTTTAAAAACTCATTTCGAATTATTTCGCTTTAAGTGGCTGCCACTTTTTATACTTTATATATCTATCTTGGCGCCATTAAGAAGAAATGAACTGGAAGTTGGCAGCAAGGACACACGAAACTCCAGACTCTGAATTTCCAGTTCGTGAAGAGCACAGAATTCAACGAAATAAACACTTCTTGAACACTAATTTCATCAAATTACACATACCCACATGTTATAATTCATACATAATCATTACCTGTAAGACCCCGAAATTTTTTTAAATAAAAAGGAATTTCCTTTATTTATTATTTTGAAATAGTAAGGGTTGATTTGATTAATGTGGATAGTTAAGGGTTAAATACGCAAATATTTCAAAATAAGCAAGTTGTTATAAAATATTCATTATTGTCGGGGAATATTAGTTTGGTCGTGGAATATTAAGATCGTTGGGAATATTCGCATTTGACGGTAGCGACCATGTGTGGGCCCCATGAAAGCGATTGGATGAGGAAAGCGACAAATATAAGTTGTTTAAAAATAATTGGCGTAATTGTTACCAATTATCTTGTTGGAATACCGTGGTTAAAAAACACACTAATCGCGCGTTGTTGAACAAGTAGACACGGTATTGCATCAATTATTGATTCTTACGTAAGAAGGCACTACTCAATAATTGTTACGATAATTCTTATTCGATTATTTTATTTTATTGATTCAATAATTTGTGCGTTGGTATTTTATATTATTCTTTGTTTCAATAATTGTCACCGCACAAGATTTCCCATTATCGGATCAATAATTCATATTATCTGAATAATATTATTAGATAACATTATTGGCAATGTCTAGAAAGTTACATCTAAGGAGAGGTTTGGTCACCTAATTGCGGCCCAAGAAGGAGAGATCCTTATTGGAAAGCCCCTCTTTCACAGGAGAACCCGCCTCGGTTGTCATAATTGTGATTTCGTAATATTATTTGGGAATAATTAATTATTGATTTATATGATAAGAAAATATTTATTTGATATGGATATAAATGATGGATTTATTTATTATATGTGGTTATAATTGAAGGATTTAATGTTGAGGTGTTTTATCAAGTATTTTTTGTGGAATGGAGATATTAAAATAAAATCGATTATTTTTTTACGATATATTGCGTGAGTTATAATTTTTAATCGACCGTTGGATCGTTGCGATTTTTGGATATGTTATACATGTATAAGTTGAGTATATGTCTACAAATTTTGAACCGATTTAAAATGAGCGAATGATTTGTTATAAATTTTAAGAGGTGTTTGATTCGGAAAGTAGGGTTATAATTGATTTTGGTGGAAAATTCTAGAATTGAGTGGGCCCCACTTGTGGTTGGTGAAAAAATGTGCTGAATTTTATTTCAAATGTGGTGGGTGGCAATAGTAGCAGGTAAAGCCACCATCGGTAGCAGTCAAAATGCGCTTCTACGGGCTAACATTTTCCAATAAATAGAGGGCTAAGTTAGAATTAAAAATCACACCGAAACAAAGTTTTCTCCTTTTCTCTCTATATTATTGAGCGTATTTTGTGAGTATTTAGATACTTTGAGAGTTCTTTCATTGATCTACAAGTTTCATTCAACATCACTTTTCGACCTTTCCTTAGAAATCTTGATTCTTTGAGGTAAGGGATGTTATTTTCTTCTCAAATGATATTATTTCTTCAATATCATTATGCTGAAATATTGGTTGGAACTTTTTATCAAATTTGGAACTTTTTCATGTCGGGGTTACTATTCATGAGTTACTATTCACGAGTTACTATTCATGAGTTACTATTCACGAGTTACTATTCACAAGTACTATTCATAAAGCGTGAAAATATTTTTGTGGAATTTCTATCTTTTGGTGTCGGAGTTACTATTCACGATATCGGAGACTATTCACGATATCGACACTATTCACGATACGGCACTATTCAATTTGAAAAATAAAATTTCTTCTTTTCGTCCAAAACATCTATTACGGATACTAGCTCGATTGTATCCATGTTTTGATCATTCTTGAATTTTACACCACTATGATTATTTTGAGGTATTTTGAACATGGATAAAACAAAAGTACGAATCCTTAATCCTTAATCCTTGTCATTTTGTTTCACTCGATTCGTTTCTTTAAAAATATTTTCATCATCCTCGGTCTTAAATGATGATATTATTGAATATCTTTGGCTCGTAGTGCAAAGATGAATGATTTCGAAGAATATATCTTTGGCTGTAGTGCAAAAGATGAATAGGTGTTTAAATGAACATGACCAATGATGAATATCTTTGGCACGTAGAGCAAAGATGAATATTTGATTCAGATGTTTATGGATTGATGTTACGGGGATAAAAGATGAGCGATGAACTTTTAAATTCATACATAGAAGATAGTAGTTTGCATTCTCTACTTAACTCTTCTAATGAATTATTATTTCATTGCGAATATTGATTTAAAATTTGTTGTCTATTGTATTCTATTAGATTTTTTTCCTGTTGAAGACTAACGATAATTTGTTGTATATTATCTTAGTCATAATATTCTTTCTTGAGCTAGTTGAGCTCACCCTTTCCCTTTTGTTCCATTCTTCTCGGGAGGTGAGAATATAGCGATGCAGTTAGGGGTATGGAATGAAGGTTTTAGAAAGGATTGTTTAGTAGTCCTCACCATTTTTGTAAAATAATGTATCAATAAATGTGATGAGGATTTATTTAAGTATAGATATTGTCTAGAAGATAATATTTGTATTTAAACTCACAGTTTTACTGTTGTAATAATAAAGTTGTAGTTGTTTCTGTACCATGTATTGACAACTCAGAATGGGTGATGTATACCTATTTTTGGGGCGCCACGGTTGGTATCGAGCTTAGGATATGATCTCTGGCGGAGATCGGGAATAGAACTAGGAGGAGAGGCGAGTAAATCCTTCGCTAGTGTGTCCTACCTAAGCTTATTTGTTAGTTGGTCGGTATATAGGGATATTATGTGATATATTGATTTCCTTAATTAACCCTTGTTTTATGACGAAGATTTGAGAATGTCGTGAGAATATTAACAATGGAAATGAGACCAGTGGAGACGCTTTGTACTCACCAGCGAGGAGAACGTGCAAATTACCAAGATATTGGATGTCTTGGGATGCTGCGGAGGAACAGAAGGTTCCATTCGCCACCTTTATGTTCCGTGGCGAAATGGAGACCTCTTGGGAGTGGGAGTGAAGTGCAGCGTATCCATCCGGTACTTTTCGGCATGTCTTGGGAGGCGTTTGAGAGACTATTTAATGACAAATACTTTCACGAAAGTGTTCGTCATATGAAGGAAGTGGAGTTCATCGATTAGAGCAAAACAACATGGCGGTGTCTCGATGCGAGGCAAAGTTTGCGAGTTATCCGGTTTACACCTCATTTGGTGGAGAATGAGGAGCGTATGACGGATGTTTCTTAGAGGTTTGAAACCCGGCATACGTTAGTATCTCATTTCTCATAAACTTTCTCTTTATTCGGATGTTGTAAGCAGGGCTCAATTATTAGAGCGAGATACTTGAAACGGTCAGGTTGAGGACCATAACGAGGATCGTACCGGAGATAGCGATCAGCAAGAATAATGATAACTGCGGAGAAAGAAAAGCAGACGGATGAAATGGTAACCACTCTGGTGGTAATCATGGTCGTGAAAATGAAGAAGAAGCGAGTCGGGAGGAGATTTTAAAAGAGGAGATTTAACAACGACTATGTGAAGGCAGCGGTCTTGGCGAAAGAATCGGTTCTAAGGGAGGAGAAACGACCACCGGCGGTCATATGCTACAAATGCGGAAAAGATGGACATATCGGTCAAAGCGCCTACAACAGATTCAAGGTATGCTATAGTTGTGGAAAGGAAGGACATATCGCTTTCGAGATTATGCGATGGCGAAACCTAGTTCGGCGGGGACGGTGACTCAAAAAACATCCGAGAAAAGTCAAAGTCAGCGATTAGGGAAGAAGCGTTTGTTGTGACCGGTCATAATGCGAGGAACCCAAACGAGGTTATCACGGGTAAGCTATTTATAAATTCTTGCGAAGTTTATACCTTACTTGATCTGGGGTGCTACCCATTCATTTATCTCTCTGCATGTGCTCAGCGTTTAAACTTGACTCAGGAGAAATTAGACTTTGACCTATCTGTGGAAACTCGTTAGGAGAAACTTTCATCACATCCAATTGTTTATAAATCTTGTTTGATTCAAGTTGGCACCATCACCTTACCATTGACCTTATCTCTTTAAAGATACTTGCTTTTGATGTGATTTTAGGGATTGATTGGTTAACTACTCATCATGCCAAAATTGATTGTTTTCGTAAGGTTGTTAGTTTTCATATTCCTAACCAACTTGACATTTATGCAATTCAAGCAACTAAACCATTAAAATCAATCATCGTCATATCTAATCATAAAGCTATTCGTTTATTAAAAAGCGGATGTCAAGCTTTCTTAGCCCATGTTATGGATTTGAATAAAGACACGTCAAATTTGAATAATATTCTGTTGTTATTGACTTTCCCGGCGTATTTCTGAAGAACTTCCGGTCTACCCCAGTAACGTGAAGTTGAATTCTTTATTGATCTTGAACTGGTACAAAGCCCATTTCTAAAACCCCATATCGAATGGCTCTATTGAACTTGAGGAGTTAAAGGTCCAACTACTGAGGGAATTGTTGGACATCGGTTTCATTCGTCCCTAGTACATCTCTTGGGGTGCTCTGTTTTATTCGTAAAGAAGAAAAAGCGGGAGTATGCGATTTTGTATTGACTATCGGAATTGAACCATGTCACCATCAAGAATAGGTATCCTCTACCTTGTATTGATGACTTGTTTGACCCGATTGCAAGGGGCACAATTCTTTTCAAAAATCGATCTTCGTTCGGATATCATCGGTGAAGATTAACCGAGGATATTCAAAAAGCGCCTTGAACTTCGGTATGGGCATTATGAATTCTTAGTCATGTCTTTCGGACTAACTAATGCTCCTGCGGCTTTCATGGATATGATGAACCAAGTATTCAAGGAATATTTGGATCAATTCGTTGTTGTCTTTATTGATGACATCCTCATATATTCCAAAAGTAGTGAAGATCATGAGCACCATTTGAATTTGGTACTCCAAAGGCTTCGTGAAAACCAACTATATGCCAAATTGAAGAAATGCGAGTTACGGCGAGGAAGTAGCATTCCTTGGGCACGTGGTGTCGAAACATGGAGTATCTGTTGATCCGAGCGAAGATTGAAGCAATACAAAGTTGGGATCAACCAAAGTCGATGATCAAAATCGTAGCTTTTTGGGCTTATTTGGTTATTATCGGAGATTCGTGGAAGGTTTTCTCGAATCGCTACTCCATTAACTTCGGCTAACTCGGAAGGATACAAAATTCGTTTGGAGCAAAGAATGCGAGAAAAGTTTCCAAGAGCTTAAGAGGAGACTTATTTCGGACTGTTCTAACAATACCATCTGGTTCGGATGGATTTGTTATCTCAAATGATGCTTGACCCAAAGGGTTAGGATGTGTTCTCATGCAGCGTGGGAAAGTCATAGCCTATGCCTCGCGACAACTTAAAGAGTATGAGAGGAATTATCCTACTCATGATCTAGAGTTGGCGGTGATCGTTTCAGCGCTAAAAATATGGAGCACTATCTATATGGGGAGAAAGTGGAGATATATTCGGACCATAAAAGCCTTAAATATTTCTTCACTCAAAAAGAACTCAACATGCGGCGGCGTGACGTTGGCTCGAGCTATTGAAAGACTACGACCACACTATTCAATACCATCCCGGTAAAGAGCGTGGTAGGCGACGCATTGAGTAGAAGATCATATCTTGGAGCGAGTGCGATGATGTCAAGTATCGCGTAGAGCCAACTTTAATAGAAAAAGTTAAGGTTGCTCAAGCCAACCCAGGCAGGAATGATGCGTATGAAGAAGAAAGTACAAGAAGGAGCTATTCGAGGCGAGAATTGATGAAGAAGGAATACTTGAGTCCACTCTAGACTTTGTGTTCCTAACGACTACGATTTGAAGTACAAGATTATGATGGAGGCACTGTCGCCATTTGCAATCCATCACGGAAGTACTAAAATGTATCGTGATCTTGACATACATTTTGGTGGAACAATATGAAGAGAGAGATTGCAAAGTTTATCTCGATGTGTTTAACTTTCCAACGTGTAAAGCGGAGCATCTTGTACCTAAGGGTCGTTGCAACCACTTGAGATTAGGAATGGAAGTGGGAACACATTACTATGGATTTGTTACGGGTCTTCCTACGATTTCTCAAGGCATCAATGCTATTTGGGTTATTGTTGATAGATTAACCAAGTCCGCTCATTTCTTGCCGACACTGGAGACTTATTCCTTGAAGCGTCTTGCTAGTATGTACGTGAATGAGATTATGAGGTTGCATGGCATGCACTGTATCCATAGTTTGGATCGTGACCCAAGATTCACTTCAAGATTTTGGGTTAGCTTGCAAAAAGCTACGGGAGCGCGGATTTGCGATTTAGTTTGGCATACCATCCCCCAAACGGACGGAGAATCGAGAGGACTATTCAAACTCTTGAAGATCTATTAAGACTCGTGTCCTAGACTTCAAGGGTAGTTGGGATAAGTATTTACCATTGGTGGAATTCTCCTACAACAACAGTTATCAGGCAAGTATAGGTGTGGCTCCATTTGAAGCATTATATGGACAAAAATGTCGTTCTCCAATATGTTGGGATGAGGTGGGTGAAGCAACATTGTTGGGACCTAGAGTTAATACGTATGACTCACCGAAAAGATCCAAATGATTCGACAAGCGTATACAAAGCGGCACAAGATCGACAAAAGAGTTATGCGGATCTTCATCGAAAGGACGTGGAATTTAATGTAGGGGATCATGTATTGTTGCGAGTTGCTCCATGGAAGGGAGTTACAAGATTTGGGAAGAGAGGAAAGCTCAATCCACGATTTATTGGTCCATTTCAAATTCTTGACCGAGTAGGAAATGTAGCCTATAGACTTACGTTACCTCGAGTATGTTTTGTGTTCATAATGTGTTTCACATATCATGCTTCGTAAATATGTGAAAGACCCGAACCACGTTATTGAAGTTAGAACCGGACGAGATAGTAGAAGACTTAACGATGAGGAGGTACTGTCAAGATCTTGGATAGGAAGGAGCATGTCCTACGCCAAGAAAGGTCATACCACAAGTTAAAGTTTTGTGGAGGAATCATGCTATAGAGGAAATGACCTTGGAATTGGAAAGCGAAATGAAAGCGAGGTATCCTCACCTTTTGAAACACCGGTAATGCGACGTCAATTTCGAGGACGAAATTTCATAAGGAGGGAGGTTGTAAGACCCGAAATTTTTAAATAAAAGGAATTTCCTTTATTTATTATTTTGAAATAGTAAGGGTTGATTTGATTAATGTGGATAGTTAAGGGTTAAATACGCAAATATTTCAAAATAAGCAAGTGGTTATAAAATATTCATTATCGCTAGGGAATATTCGTTTGGTCGTGGAATATTCAATTTGTCGGGGAATATTAAATATTTGACGGTATGACCATGTGTGGGCCCCATAACGGAAAGCGATTGGATGAAGAAAATGACAAATATAAGTTGTTTTTAAATAACGGCGTAGTTATTCTGTTATTATATTGTTGGAATACTCAATTGGTTAAAACACACTATACTACAGCGTTGTTGAACAAGGTAGCACCAGTATTGCACCAATTATTGATTCTTACGTAAGAAGGCACTACTCAATAATGGTTCTGATAATTCTTGTTGATATTTTATTGAGTTAATAATTCTTTGCGTTGATATTTTTTATATTCTTTGTTGTTTCAATAATTGTCATTTACACGTATTTTTCATTATCGAAGCAATAATTCATATTATCGAATAATATTATTAGATAACATTATTGGCAATGTCTAGAAAGTTCGCCTAAGGAGAGGTTTGGTCACCTAATTGCGGCGCCCGAAGAAGAAATTCTTATTGGAAAGCCCCTCTCTCTCTGGGAAGCTGCACGGTTGTCAATATTGTGATTACGTAATATTATTTGTGAATAATTAATTATTGATTTATATGATGAGGAAAATATTGATTTTATGTGGATATAGATGGAGAAAATTTTTAAAATGACAATTGTTGAAAATTAATATTTTATCTTTTACGATAAAATAATTCATTTAAATATATTATTTTAATAATATATTAACGGTGATATTTTACAACGAATGTGGGATATATGAGTATACGAGGAGGAAGAGTATTTTTGTTGCAATAAATGTTTAAAACATGTTAAAACATGTCTGGTGGACCCCATTTATTGGTGAAAATTTGATTATAGCCTGTAAAATCGCCCGTTTGTGGATTTCGGTCAATTTCTATTTGGAATTTGGAAAAACTTCCTTTTGCAAAGTTGTAGAGAATTGAAATTCCTATAAAAACTCACGAGATTCGAATTTTCTGATGAAAGGGCTATTTATTATGAATTATTGAAGTTCAAGCTCAAAATAATTGATTTTGGGAGTTTAAAATATTTTTGTAAGAAAAACGTTTTTGTTATAATTGAGTGGCTCACATGTGTTATAAATGATCTAAAATCAGATTTCTAAGGTGGGCTTGAATATTTTTAAGAAATATTATTATTTTATTAAATTTTTACGCTTTGGTGTTCTAAGCATTTTCCTATAAATAGGGTGCTTAGGTTAGAATTGAAAATCACACCAAAATCGAAGTTTTTCTCTCTATATTATCGGCGTATTCTTGTGAGTATTTTGAGTATACTTTGAGTATTGCTAGATTGATGCAAGTTCCCTCAAAGACTATACCTTGTATTCTAGCTAGAAGTAATCGATCTTTCGAGGTAAGGGATGTTATTTTCTTCTCAAATGATATTATTTCTTCAATATCATTATCTTTGAAATATTGGTTGGAACTTTTTATCAAATTTGGAATTTTTCATGTGGGGTTACTATTCATGAGTTACTATTCACGAGTTACTTATTCATGAGTTACTATTCATGAGTTCTTATTAACGAAAGTACTATTCATGAAGCGTGAAGATGTTTTTGTGGAATTTCTATCTTTTGGTGCTCTGAGTTACTATTCACGATATACGGCACTATTCACAAAAATAAAGACTATTCATAGAAAAATGAAAGTTTTTCTTTTCGCGTCTAAAATATCTATTCGGATACTAGATTTGATTGTATCCATGTTTTGATCATTCTTGAATTTTACACCCCTATGATTATTTTTGAGGTATTTTGGATGTGGATAAAACATAAATGCGAATCCTTAATCCTTAATCCTTAATCCTTGTCATTTTGTTTCTTTGGATTCGTTTCTTTAAAAATATTTTCATCATCCTCGGTCTTAAATGATGATATTATTGAATATCTTTGGCACGTAGTGCAAAGATGAATGATTTTCGAAGAATATCTTTGGTCAGTAGTAAAGATGAGCAGTGTTTAGATGAACATGACCAATCGATGAATATCTTTGGCCTGTAGTGTAAAAGATGAATATTTGATTCGAGATGTATATTGATTGATGTTACGGGGATAAAGGATGAGCGATGAACTTTTAAATTCATACATAGAAGATAGTAGTTTGCATTCTCTACTTAACTCTTCTAATGAATTATTATTTCAGCTGCGAATATTGATTTAAAATTTGTTGTCTATTGTATTCTATTAGATTTTCCCTGTTGAAGAATAACGATAATTTGTTGTATATTATCTTAGTCATAATATTCTTTCTTGAGCTAGTTGAGCTCACCCTTTTCCTTTTGTTCCATTTTTCTCGGGAGGCGAGAATATAGCGAGTACGTAGTCTGGGTATGGAATGAAGGTTTTAGAAAGGATTGTTTAGTAGTCCTCACCATTTTTGTAAATTAATATATCAATAAATGTGATGAGGATTTATTTGAGTATAGATATTGTCTAGAAGATAATATTTGTATTCAAACTCACAGTTTTACTGTTGTAATAATAAAGTTGTAGTTGTTTACGTACATCATGTATTGACAACTCGGAATAGGTGATGTATACCTATTTTGGGGCGTCACAATGGCTCCATTCGAAGCATTATATGGACGAAAATGTCGTTCTCAATATGTTGGGATGAGGTGGGTGAAGCAACATTATTTGGGACCCGAAAGTTAAGACGTCGACTACCGAAAAGATCCAAATGATTCGACAACGATACAAACCGCACAAGATCGACAAAAGAGTTATGCGGATCTTCATCGAAAGGACGTGGAATTTAATGTAGGGGATCATGTATTGTTGCGAGTTGCTCCATGGAAGGGAGTTACAAGATTTGGGAAGAGAGGAAAACTCAATCCACGATTTATTGGTCCATTTCAAATTCTCGACCGAGTAGGAAATGTAGCCTATAGACTTGCGTTACCTCCGAGTATGTCTCGTGTTCATAATGTGTTTCACATATACCATTTCGTAAATATGTGAAAGACCCGAACCACGTTATTGAGTTAGAACAGGACGAGATAGTCAAGACTTAACGTATGAGGAGGTACTGTCAAGATCTTGGATAGAAAGGAGCATGTCCCACGCCAAGAAAGGTCATACCACAAGTTAAAGTTTTGTGGAGGAATCATGCTATAGAGGAAATGACCGGGAATTAGAAACGGAAATGAAAGCGAGGTATCCTCACCTTTTGAAACACCAGTATCGACGTCCAATTTCGAGGACGAAATTTCATAAGGAGGGAGGTTGTAAGACCACGAAATTTTTTAAATAAAAGGAATTTCCTTTATTTATTATTTTGAAATAGTAAGGGTTGATTTGATTAATGTGGATAGTTAAGGGTTAAATATAAATATTTCAAAATAAGCAAGTGGTTATAAAATATTCATTATTATTTGGGAATATTCGTTTGGTCGTGGAATATTCAAATCTTTGTCGAGGGAATATTAAATGACGACAACGCGACCGTATGTGGGGCCCATAACTGAAAGCGATTGGATGAGAAAAACGACAAATATAAGTTGTTTAAAAATAAAGGCGTAATTATTACCAATTAATATTGTTGGAATACCCGGTGGTTAAAACACACTAATCGCGCGTTGTTCAACAAAAGATACACTGCAGATTGCATCAATTATTGATTCTTACGTAAAGAAGGCACTACTCAATAATTGTTACATTAATTACTTATTCGAGATTTTATTTTATTGATTCAATAATTCTTTGTGTTGGTATTTTATATTATTGTTGTTTCAATAATTGTCACGCACAAGATATTTCCCATTATCGGATCAATAATTCATATTATCTGAATAATATTATTAGATAACATTATTGGCAATGTCTAGAAAGTTACATTTAAGGAGAGGTTTGGTCACCTAATTGCGGCGCCAAGAAGGAGAGATCCTTATTGGAAAGCCCCTCTTTCCAGGAACCGCTGGTCATCATAATTGTGATTCTCGTAATATTATTTGGGAATAATTAATTATTGATTTATATGATAAGAAAATATTTATTTGATATGGATATAAATGATGGATTTATTTATTATATGTGGTTATAATTGAAGGATTTAATGTTGAGGTGTTTTATCGGTATTTTTGTTTGAATGGAGATATTAAAAATAAAATCGAGTATTTTTACGATATATTGCGTGAGTTATAATTTTTAATCAACCGTTGGATCGTTGCGATTTTTGGATATGTTATACATATATAAGTTGAGTATATGTCTACAAAATTTGAACCGTTAAAATGAACGAATGATTTGTTATAAATTTTAAGAGGTGTTTGATTCGTAAAGTAGGGTTATAATTGATTTTGGTGGAAAATTCTAGAATTGAGTGGGCCCCACTTGTGGTTGGTGAAAAAATGTGCTGAATTTTATTTCAAATGTGGTGGGTGGCAATAGTAGCAGGTAAAGCCATCAGGTAGCAGGTCAAGTCTGTTTCGGCGGGCTAACATTTTCCTATAAATAGAGGGCTAAGTTAGAATTAAAATCACACCGTAAACAAAGTTTCTCTCTCTCTCTCTATATTATCGAGCGTATTTTGTTAGTATTTAGATACTTTGAGAGTTCTTTTATTCAAGACAAGTTTCATTCAAAGATCACGTCCAGACCTTTCTTTCCAAGTAATTGATTCTTTGAGGTAAGGGATGTTATTTTCTTCTCAAATGATATTATTTCTTCAATATCATTATGCTGAAATATTGGTTGGAACTTTTTATCAAATTTGGAACTTTTTCATGTCGGGGTTACTATTTATGAGTTACTATTCACGAGTTACTATTCATGAGTTACTATTCACGAGTTACTATTCACAAGTACTATTCATGAAGCGTGTGAAAATTTTTTTTGTGGAATTTCTATCTTTTGGTGTTGAGTTCTTATTCACGATACTAAGACTATTCACGATCTGACTATTCAATAGAAAAATAAAATTTCTTCTTTTCGTCCAAAAACATCTATTCTCGGATACTAGCTCGATTGTATCCATGTTTTGATCAATCTTGAATTTTACACCACTATGATTATTTTGAGGTATTTTTGAACATGGATAAAACAAAGTACGAATCCTTAATCCTTAATCCTTGTCATTTTGTTTCCTTTGGATTCGTTTCTTTAAAATATATTTTCATCATCCTCGGTCTTAAATGATGATATTATTGAATATCTTTGGCCTGTAGTGCAAAGATGAATGATTTCTAAAGAATATCTTTGGCTCAGTAGTGCAAAAGATGAGCAGTGTTTAAATGAACATGATTAATCGATGAATATCTTTGGCTCAGAGTGCAAAGATGAATATTTGATTCCGGATGTTTATGGATTGATGTTACTGGGGATAAAAGATAGAGCGATGAACTTTTAAATTCATACATAGAAGATAGTAGTTTGCATTCTCTACTTAACTCTTCTAATGAATTATTATTTCACTGCGAATATTGATTTAAAATTTGTTGTCTATTGTATTCTATTAGATTTTTCCTGTTGAAGACTAACGATAATTTGTTGTATATTATCTTAGTCATAATATTCTTTCTTGAGCTAGTTGAGCTCACCCTTTTCCTTTTTGTTCCATTCTTCTCGGGGAGGTGAGAATATAATAGTATGCAGTCTGGGGTATGGAATGAAGGTTTTAGAAAGGATTGTTTAGTAGTCCTCACCATTTTGTAAAATAATGTATCAATAAATGTGATGAGGATTTATTTAAGTATAGATATTGTCTAGAAGATAATATTTGTATTTAAACTCACAGTTTTACTGTTGTAATAATAAAGTTGTAGTTGTTTCTGTACCATGTATTGACAACTCAGAATGGGTGATGTATACCTATTTTGGGGGCGTCACATTACCCAACATTTATAGAGCGATTTAACCCATTAAAACACATAATTGCATAATTAAAATATGCAAATTGTATTGTTCTTGATGTTCTTGAAGTTTTGAACATAAATTCTAAAATTCTACGCCATAGATTCGATATAAGACCAAATCCAACAATTCAAATTTCGTTTTGTTCATTTTATCAAGCATAATCATACAAGTGTGTGAATTTTGAAAAACAATTTATGTTTGACATATTAAAAATACGTATAAGGCCATATGGCCATATTACATACTCTGAAATCTTTTACTGTATAATTTCATGAAACTGAAGATATGGAAACCTATATAATATATATTAAAACATGCTATGATGTTATATTAACACATAATCACATAATTCCTACTCTTTACAATTAACAGAGACCTTACAGAGTTTTGAAAGCCATTTTTATCAAAACTTAAATAACGTAAAATATGAGAATTGGGTTGGGGAAAAATTACCCAAAGTGTAGAATATAACTTTTGCAGAAGGTGAAATTCTTCTCAACTGTTCTTCAATCAGACACTCACAATCTCCTTAACAATTTTCTAAATTCTCAAACTCTCTCTTTTCCTCTCATTTAATGCCGACTTAGCCAAAAATGAAAAGAAAGAAGACGATAAATAAAAGAATGAATCCAGCGCGTTGGTGGTGGATTACCCAATCACCAAGTTAAGCGCCCATAATCTCCCTTAATGCTATGTTTGGCTAGCAAGAAAATAATTCAAAAACCATTTAATTTAATAAAACATTATCATATAGTTTAAATAATGTCACACTCCTTTATAAAATAAATCAATATTTTATTTAATTTACTTTAAATAAAATATAATGATTTCTCAATAATGCACATAGTCACATAATTAAATTTTCTCATTTAATAATATTATCAATCATTAAATCTCTAATTAATAATTAAATTAATTAAAATACTATTAGGCTTATTAAATATTTCTTTTAATACAATAAGCTCACATAATCACATACTTCGGATAATAAAAATTCTCCACATAAATTTAATAAATATAACACATATAATTAAATTAATCTACCACAACTTCATCAACTAATCATTTAATCTAATAATTAATTCATTGAAAAATATTTATTCAATTCAATAAATATTTAAAATTAAATCACAAAGTCTCGGTTGTCACATATGCTCTTCTTCCATATTAGATGATGAAGTCTCACTATCTTCCTGTGTACTCTGTCTTGCTCTCGACTTCCAACCTCTATCGTTGATATTATCCTGTGCAGGTACTAACTCGGAATTTGTCGATCGCGTGTGCATAAAATGTACACAAGTACCTGAAATACAAACAAAAATAAAATAGAAACAAGATAAGAATAGAATTATCTAAGTCACACAAATTTAGCTTTAGTTGATGATGACAGTAATAAAAATAAACGCCTTTCCCCGGCAACGGCGCCAAAAACTTGTTGCCTTCGTTTCAGTTTAATCTATATTTATATTTCATTTTCCAATTCCATACATGAAATTAGTGTGAATGGTGATCAAGCATTTACTAATTTAGCGCAACTATGATGGGCAATCCAATATTAAACATATAAACATCACATACTGGCATACAAATATGGACTACACATTAAAATTCATTAAAATCCCATAATGGAAGTTAGTTCATTTCTGAATCAACAGTCATTATGGGATTGAAGCAAAACATTGAAATAAGAAATACAAACAAGAGATATAAGAGAAATGAGGAATCAAATCTTATAATCCTTGCTGCAAAGTCTGATTCCAAGATGATTCAAATCCACAATCGTCACCAGAATGAAAACCAATATTTACAAGCAATAATCTAGAGAGAGAAGATTAAAGTAATAGAGGAAATGCTATAAAATCTCTCTAGAACACCAAACCCTAATTATAGTAATAAAAACTGATTAATTCTTCTCTGGTAACCAACAAATACGTCTAAAGATAGCAAATACGCTCCATCATTTCAAAATAAAAAGTCAGCATTTTAAACTAAATGTGACCGGCGTGGGCGCGCAGTATCTAAATGTAATTTGGGCATAGGCGCGCTGTAGATGTAAGTGTCGTGTGCTTGGCGCGGGTGCGTCATGTCTCTGTGTATCAAGGGCGCGGCCGCGTAGTAAACCCATCTGCTTTTGTTCCTCCTCTAGCGCGGGCGCGGCGTGACTAGGTTATATGGCAGCGTGGCCGCGCTGCTGCTGCTTGTTGTCTACTGGACTGCTGCTGTCTGCTACTTGCTTTCTTCTTCTTTTCTTTACTTCGTACTTCTTCATTTGGCCACATCCAAGCTCTTTCTAGCTTTCGTCCTCACCTACTTGATCTCAATTTCCAGCTTCATTCTAGCTCAAATCCACCATGTCATGCCTTCAATGTTATCCCACGCCTTGCTGTGTTATTTTCATTTCTATGCTTTAGGAGTTCCAGCTATGCACGTTGCAAAATAAACACAAAAAGCAAATAAATCATACAAAAAATACTTGAGTTGAGCAAAATTCTAGTGAGTTGGTAACCAATAAGTAGGTATAAAACCTACTTATCAGCAGGATCTCACAGAGTTACCCCCTTCTTCTGAGAGGGATGCCATGTTGGACTTGATAGCGTGCATATACACTGATTTTTAGATGGGCTTGTATTTTCCTGCATAGATTAGCTTAGCCATTTTTGTCATGTATAGTACATATTGTATATATTAAACAGTATTATATATAGCATGGAAATATATTTTGATTCACTTCCCTTTTAGTTAAGCCTTCTTACTTGCTTGATATTTACCTGTTTCTCCAAGGCTTGTGATCTTGATGTATTCTGAACTCTCCCTTTATGGATGGACATTGAGATATCTCAGGATCTTTCAGAATGGATCGTTGATCTATGTGTATTCCCTCTCCTTTGGTGTCTTGGGACTGGTTTCTATATGTTGTTTTGGAGAGGAGTGTGGCTTCCCTCTCTAAGGTTGACCGCACCATAGATGGTCGTCGGTACTCCTTTATATGGCGGAGCCTAGGTAGTTCCATCTCTTATGGATTGGTGTTTCTCTTTGAGGGCTCAACCTCAGCTTAGATGGTTGCCGATTCTCCCATTAGTGTGGGGAGGTCAGGTAGTTGAATCCCTTTGGTCTAAGCCGATGATGTATGGTTTGAAGAATAATCCCAGTAACATTTTACAAGTTTTTGTGTTTTGGTAGGGGTGAGACCGAACCATGAATGGTTGCCTACATACTCCCATTGATGAGGCGAGATCAGGTCTGCGTAGTTCGAACCTGACGTAAAGGTTCAAAGTTGTATGTGGGGAAAAGGGCGTAGAGATGTATTTATTTTTGTTTTTTTTTTGTGGTGAGACCAGACCATAAAAATGGCTACCTACGTACTCCAGTGTATAGGGCAGATTAGGTCTGCATAGTTCGCCCCATGTACAGGACAGACTGCAGATATGAAAAGTTTCATCCCTGATGGGACGAACTGATGATGTGAAAAGTTTTATCCCTAATGGGACAAAACTGAAGGTGTGAAATGTTTAATCCCTAGTGGGATAAAACTGAAAGTAAAAGGTTTTGAAAACCTGAGTTGAGTGAAGGATCTGATGATCCGAAACCAGGCTACTAGTTAGAAGGTATGTTTGTCCTTGATGGGGCAAACAGATGTGAAGAAAAAGGTTGTATGTAGTGAGAGGTTTTGAAAACCTGAATTGACTGGGGATCTGGTGATCCAAAACCAGGATGATGGCTTGCTGGTAACTTTAGACATAGTACTGTTTCACGATGTCTGAGTTAATGAGTTGTGAAAATTCATCGTCATCCATCTCCTGTAATCTGAGAGCTCCTCCTGTCAATACCTCCTTGACAACAAATAGGCCTTCCCAACTTCGGGCGAATTTTCCTTTGGATTGATCTTGGTTGGAAAGAACTTTCTTCAAGACCAAGTCATGTTGTTTGAATTATCGTAGCTGGACTTTCTTATTGTAGGATCTAGCAATCCTTTGTTGATATAATAGACCATGAAAGATAGTTGTGGCCCGCCTTTCATCTATTAGAGACAATTGGTGGTACCTATCCTGTAACGATTGGTCTTCATCCAACTGAGCGTCTATCAACACCCTGAGGGATTCCATTTCCACCTCTATGGGGAGCACTGCTTCCATCCCATAGGTTAATGAGTAGGGGGTTGCCCTAGTGGAAGTGTGCATTGACGTTCTGTAGGCTAATAGTGTTAGAGGCAACAAGTCAGGCCATCCTTTATGATTGGCGGACATCTTTTGCATGATCATTTTGATATTCTTATTAGTTGCTTCAATAGCACCATTCATCTTTGGACGGTAGATGACGGAGTTTAGATGTTTGATGTGGAATTTACTGCATAACTCCTCCATCATTTGATTGTTGAGGTTTTTGGCATTGTCTAACACAATCACCTCTGTTTGTCCATGTAAGACCCCAAATTTTATGAATAATGATTAATTTTCTCGAAATATTTTTTTTTTTGAGTATTAAGGAGTGGATTTGATATAATGTTAAAGTTGTGGGTAATATTTACAAATTTTGCAAAGTATGCAAGTTGTTATAAAATATTCGATTGGTCGGGAAATATTCATTTTATCATGGAATATTCATACAATGGCGCAATCATTGGTGGACCCCACAACGGAATTACTGTCAGAGTAAGAAAACGACAGAAATATCTTTTTATGAAAATAACGATGAAAGTTTTACCGTTAACTATTGAAATACCCGTTGATAAAAGTACAGTAATACGTGTGCTTGCATAGTAGCACACGGTATTGATTATTGATGCTTACGTAAGAAGTCATTCAGTTTTGTTCAATTATTATTACAGTAATTGTTGCATAGTATCTCACGTTATTAATTCAATTATTGTCACAATATTTATATTATTAAATCAATAATTGAGATGACAAGTTATTCATATTATTATTTGCATAATTAACAATGTCTAGAAAGTTTTGTCGAGGAAAGGGGTTTGGTGATTTAATTGCGCGCCAATAGGGAGAAATCCTTATCGGAAAGCCCCCTCTTTCCTGGGGAACGATCTGGTTGTTAATATTGCAAGTTATAATAATGATGAATAAATATTGTTAAAAATATTGAGGAGATTTTTATGAAGTATTTGTGTAAATTTTGCTTATTATATGGGCCCCCACTTTTCAAAATAATTGGTAGAAAGTTATTCAGTATATATTTATATAATAAAGGTGTGACACCCCCAAATTCGGGTACTTCAATTCCACGGGATTTGGTGTTCACTGTATAAATATCATCTATTTATCTACCCATAATAAATGCAAACCATGCAATAGATAGAAATAAATCCCCCCTTATGGGGTTAAGACATCTGAATAATAAATACAATCTTAGGTCAAACTAACCTTAAACATATGTGCAGAAACATAAACAAATAATAAGTCTTAAACAACATCAAGTCTTGACAATAAAATTCTTAAAATTAAGTAACAAGTCTTCATCACTTATTAGCTTTGCCCTTGCCTTTGCTAGTAGAAGGCTCGTCGGACCTTTCGTTCTTAACTGCAATGTTATTATTATGCAAGAGTGAGCACGATTACCCATAAATATAATAATACAACAATAAAATAATAACATGTGAGTGAATCAAAAACTTCTGTAACAAGAAAACTTGGCTTTTAAATCAAGAATGAATAACAAGAATCAAAAGGACTTCAGAGGGTCATATGACCTTGAACTATGTCCTAGGTTGTCAAGTGTTTATACTTGAAACTTATAACAGTCATAAGTGTGACGTCCCAAAAATAGGTATACATCACCCATTCTGAGTCGCCAAATATATGGTACAGAAAACAACTACAACTTTATTATTACAATTATCGTGCAAAATATGACAACACATACTGTGAGTTTAAATACAATATTGTCTTCTAGACAATATCCACACCCAAATAAAGTCCTCATTACAATTATTGATGCACTATTTTACGAAAATAGTGAGAATCGCTAAAACAACCTGCTCAGGACCATCACTCTATACCCCATTTGGTTCCCTGCTATGTTCTCGCTTCTCGAGAAGAAAATGGAACAAAAAGGAAAAGGGTGAGCTCAACTAGCCCAGTAAAGAATATTATGACTAAGATAATATACAATAAATTATCCTTAGTTTTCAACAGAGAAAAATCTGATAGAATATAATAGACAACAAGTTTTAGATCAACAACTGCAGCGGAAACAACAATTCATTATAGGAGTTAAGTAGAGAATGAAATCTACTATCATCTATGAATTTAAAAGTCCATCATCAATATTTTATACCTGTAACATCAATCAATATACAATTTGAATAAAATATTCATCTTTTCACTACGGGCCAAAGATATTCATTTGTATTACCAGTTGGTCATGTTCATCTCAACACCTGTTCATCTTTGCACTATGGGCCAAAGATATTCATCAGGTAATCATACATCTTTGCACTACAGGCCAAAGATATTCATCAAGTATCACCATTAAGGACTGAGGATGATGAAAAACATTTTAGAGAACAAATCTAGTGAGACAGAAGGACAAATATTAGGGATTCGTATTTCGGTTTATCCAAATTCAATAATACTCCATAATAACCAATTGTGAAGTAGAATTCAAAAATAAAGATCAAAACATGGATACAATCAAAGATAGTAACCATAAAAGACATCTGGGACAAAGAAGAGAAAATTTTATTTTTTGGTGAATAGTGCTGTATTTGTGAATAGTGTCGTATACGTGAATAGTGTCGTATACGTGAATAGTAACTCCGATACAAAAAGGTATAAATTCCATAATCAAACTCATATCAATATTTTGGCATAATGATATTGAAAAAAATAATATCATTTAAAAAGAAAATAACATCCCTTACCTCAAAATAACAGTATTTCTGACCGAAATATCGGATGTAAAGTCGAAGGAAACTTGCACTGAATAGAAACTCTCAAAGTATCTAAATACTCACAAAATATGCTCGATAATATATATATATATATATATATATATATATATAGAGAGAAAGAGAAAAAAAAACTTGTTTCTAGTGTGATTTTCAATTCTAACCTAAGCGCCTATTTATAGGAAAATGCTAGAACGCCATAGGAGACTAAATAATAAAATAATAATATACTTTTCTTTCCTTACTACGCATGCTGTAATTGAATTAATGAGCAGCCATCTTGGAAGAAAATATAGCAGCCCACACGTTTTAAAAATAAAAGTGGGTCCCACCCAATTTTAATAAAAAATTATTTTAATTTCTGAAACTTCAATAATTCATAAAAATAGCCATATTATCAGAAAAATATGAATTTTATGTCCATTCCATATGAAATCGAATTCTCTACAACATTGTAGCTTTAAGTTTTTCCAAATTCCAAACAAAAAGTATCTTAATTCCACAAACAGACGATTTTCAACACCTCTTAAAATTCATAACAAATCATACCTTAATTTTTAACGGTTCAAACTTTGTAGACATATACTCAACTTATATATGTATAACATATCCAAAAATCACAACGATCCAACAGTTGGATTAAAATTATAACTCATGCAATAGAGCTTTAAGAACACCGATTTGATTATTTAATACCTCCATTCTGACAAAATACTGATAAAACACCTGAATATTAATTCCTTCATTTATATCCACATAAACATAAATATTTCCTTATCATATAAATCAATAATTAATTATTCACAAATAATATTACAGAATCACGATAATGACAACTAGGCCATTCCAAAGAAAGAGGGGGCTTTCCGATATGGATTTCTCCTTACTGGCGCACAATTAGGTGACCAAACCTCTCATTGACAAAACTTTCTAGACATTGCCAATAATGCTATCTAATAATATTATTCAAATAATATGAATTATTGATCTGATAATGGGAAATACTATGCAGTGACGATTATTGAAACAACAATAATATAAAATATCAACGCAGTAATTATTGAATCACTAAAATAAAATATTGAACAGTAATTAGTGTTACAATTATTGAGTAGTGCCTTCTTACGTAAGAATCAATAATTCAAAAATGATGTGTAATACCGTGTGCTACTGTGCAACCACGCGTATTACTGTATCTTAACCACCGGGTATTCCAATAGTGTTAACGGTAATAACTACGCCGTTATTTATAAAAACTCAAAGTTGTCGTTTTCTTCATCCGACAATTATTCGTTCTGGGGCCCACAAATGGTTGCGCCGTTGTACGAATATTCCCCGACAGCAAGAATATTCCACGACCAAACGAATATTCCTCGACAAAATGAATATTTTAGAACCACTTGCTTATTTTGCAAAATTTGCACATTTCACCCATAACCAAAGCATTATATCCAATTAACTCCTTATTATTTCAAGATAATGAATATAGGAAATTTAATTTTATTTATATTAAGTTGGGGTCTTATAACCTTCCCTCCTTATGAAATTTCGTCCTCGAAATTGACGTACATACCTGGTGTTTCAAAAAGGTGAGGGTACCTCGCTTTCATTTCCGATTCCAACACCCAGGTCATTTCTTCAGTAGCATGGTTCCTCCATAAAGCCTTGACTTGTGGTATAACCTTTGATCGTAAGACATGCTCTTTCTTATCCAATATCTTGACAGGTACCTCCTCGTATATTAAATCTTTGGCTATCTCGTCTGGTTCTAATGCAATAATGTGGTTCGGGTCTTTCACATATTTACAAAGCATAGATATATGAAAAACATTATAAACACGAGACATGCTTGGAGGTAATGCGAGTCTATAGGCCACATTTCCTATTCGGTCAAGAATCTAAAATGGACCAACAAATCGTGGATTGAGCTTTCCTCTCTTCCCAAATCTTGTAACTCCCTTCCATGGAGCAATACGTAACAGTACATGATCTCCAATATTAAATTCCACGTCCTTTCGATGAAGATCAACATAACTCTTTTGTCGATCTTGTGAGGTCTTTATACGTTGTCGGATCATTTGAATATTTTCTGTAGTCATGCGTACTAATTCTGGTCCCAACAACGTTGCTTCACCCACCTCATCCCAACATATTGGAGAATGACACTTTTGTCTGTATAACGCCTCGAATGGAGCCACGCCTATACTTGCTTGATAACTGTTGTTGTAGGAGAATTCCACCAATGGTAAGTACTTATCCCAACTTCCTTTGAAATCTAAGACACGGAGTCTTAATAGATCTTCAAGGGTTTGAATAGTCCTTTCTGATTGCCCGTTCGTTTGAGGATGGTATGCCAAACTGAATCATAAATCCGTGCCCATAGCTTTCTGCAAGCTAACCCAAAATCGTGAAGTGAATCTTGGGTCACGATCCAAAACTATGGATACTGGCATGCCATGCAATCTCACAATCTCATTCACGTACATACGAGAAAGACGTTCGAGGGAATAAGTCTCACGTATAGGCAAGAAATGCGCCAACTTGGTTAATCTATCAACAATAACCCAAATTGCATCTATGCCTTGAGAAACCTTGGGAAGACCTATAACAAAATCCATGGTAATGTGTTCCCACTTCCATTTCAGAATCTCAAGTGGTTGAAATAGACCCTTTGGTACTTAATGCTCCACCTTTACACGTTGACAAGTTAAACACCTCGAGATAAACTCCGTGATCTCTCTCTTCATATTACTCCACCAAAATGTATGTCAAAGATCATGATATATTTTGGTACTCCCGGGATGGATTGCAAATGGTTTGTTCTGTGCCTCCATCATGATTCTATGCTTCAAGTCAGAATCATTAGGAACGCAAAGTCTGGAGTTGACTCGAAGTATTCCTTCTTCATCGATTCTTGCTTCCGGAATAGCACCTTCTTGCACTTTCCTCTTCATATGCATCAGCTCCAAGTCTGTAGCTTGAGCAGCTTTCACTTTATTGATTAAAGTCGGTTCTACTCGTATGTTTGATATCATCACTTGGGTACTTGGAGCCTTTAACTCTATCTCCATCCTTTGTAAGTCGTATAAAATGGGTCTTTGTATTAACAACATCACACTCGTACCCGCATACGATCTTCTACTCAATGCGTCAGCTACAATGTTTGCTTTTCCATAATGATATTGAATGCTATGGTCGTAATCTTTCAACAACTTGAGCCAACGTCATTGCCGCATGTTGAGTTCATTTTGGGTGAAGTAATATTTGAGGCTTTTATGATCCGTATAAATCTCCACTTTCTCCACATACAGGTAGTGTCTCCAGATTTTCTACGCAAAAACGACTGCTACCAACTCCAGATTATGAGTAGGATAATTCCTCTCATATTCTTTGAGTTGCCACGAGGCATAGGCTATGACTTTCCCATGTTGCATGAGAACACATCCTAACCCTTTGCCTGAAGCATCGCTGTAGATAATAAATCCATCCGAACCAGATGGTATTATCAGAACAGGTGCCGAAATGAGTTTCCTCTTGAGCTCTTGGAAACTCTTCTCACATTCCTCGCTCCATACGAATTTTTTATCTTTCTGAGTCAACTGAGTTAACAGAGTAGCGATTTGAGAAAATCCTTCCATGAGTCTCCGATAATAACTAGCTAAGCCCAAAAAGCTACGCACTTCGGTCATCGACTTCGGTTTCTCCCAACTTTGTATTGCTTCAATCTTCGTCGGGTCAACAGATACTCTATGTTTTGACACCACATGCCCAAGGAATGCTACTTCATTAAGCCAGAACTCGCATTTCTTTAGCTTGGCATATAGCTTGTTGTTACAAAGTCTTTGAAGTACCAGCTTCAAATGGTGCTCATGATCTTCACGTCTTTTAAAATAGATGAGGATGTCATCAATAAAGACAACAACAAACTGATCCAAATATTCCTTGAATACACGATTCAGCATATCCATGAAAGCAGCAGGAGTATTAGTCAATCCAAAAGACATGACTAAGAATTCATAATTCCCGTACCGAGTTCTGAAGGCAGTCTTCAGAATATCCTCAGTTTTAATCTTCAACTGATGATATCCAGAATGAAGATTGATCTTTGAAAAGAATTGTGCTCCTTGCAACTAGTCAAACAGGTCATCAATGCGAGGTAGCGGATACCTATTCTTGATGGTTACATGGTTTAATTCTCGGTAGTCAATACAAAGTCGCATACTCCCGTCTTTCTTCTTTACAAATAAAAAATGAGCACCCCAAGGAGATGTACTAGGACAAATGAAACCAATGTCTAATAATTTCTGTAGTTGGACTTTTAACTCCCGTGATCACCTCGTTCGGGTTTCTCGCGTTTTGGCCAGTCATAAAAAATGCCCTCCCTTGAACCACCGACTTTGTTTTGTCCGTATTCAGCTTTGTTGCCGCCATCCCAGTTGGACTTAACTTCGCTACCTGACAAAATCGTGCTATATGACCGTCTTTTCCACAATTGAAACACACCTTGGAAGACTATGAACAGTTTGGACTTATGTCCCTCCTCTCCGCATTTGTAGCATCTAACTGGCGGTCGTTCTCTTCCCCTAGAATTTGTTGTTGGTGCTAGTGCTAGTGCTGATGTCTTCCCGTCATTATTTAATCTCATCTTTTTGCAATTTCCACTTGACTCACCTTTCCTATTATCATGGCCACGATGACCACTAGAGTGGTTACCGCTTTTGTTCGTATTTTTCCCTCCCTGCTGGTTATCATCACTTCGATGACTGCTGTCACTGGTATGACCCTGGTTGTGGTCCCTTAGTTGAACATACTCATTATCTCGCAATAATAATTGAGCCATGTTGACAACATCTGTATACAGAGAAAATTTGTGAGACATAAGGTATTGACGACTCTCAGGTTTTAGACCTCTTAGAAACATCTGCATCATACGTTCCTCATTCTCCATCAAATGAGGTGCAAACCTAGATAACTCAGCGAACTTCACCTTGTACTAGGACACCGTCATGTTGTTCTCTTCTAGTCTAATAAACTCTACCTCCTTCATATGACGAATACTTTCAGGAAAGTACCTGTCATTGAATAGTTTCTGAAATCTTTCCTAAGACATGTTGAGTGCGACTGGCTGGGTACGCTTCACAGATTCCCACTAGTAATCTGCCTCACCACGGAACATAAAGGTGGCGAATGGAACCTTCTGTTCTTTCGTGCATCCCAAGACATCGAATATCTTGGTAATTTGCTTGACCTACGTTTCTGCCTTAATCAGATCCGGCTTTCCCCGGAAATCTGGTGGTCCCAACTCCTTGAACTGCTTGGCTGTGACAAATCGCGCGTTGCTATCATTTCCACCCGTATTTTGTACACGAGTCTCCCTTGTCTAATTTTGCATGAACTTCAAAAAGTTTCTAAACATTCCATCATTCATCGTTTGCTCCATAGTGTTGTTTACAGGAGGAATATTGCCTTCTTGTTGCACGTTCTTTTGGTTGGTAATCAAATGTTGTTCCACGGTCTTATACACAACATTGTTAACGTTCTCAGCTACTATTCTTAAAAACTGTCATAAAACAAGGGTTAATTTTCAAAAATTAACATATCACATAATATCCCTATATTATAACAGACCAACAAATTAGCTTAGGCAGGACACACTAGCAAAGGATTTACTCTTCTCTCCCCTCCTAGTTCTATTCCCCGATCTCCGCCAGAGACCATATCCCTAAGCTCTGATACCAACTGTGACGCCCCCAAAATAGGTATACATCACCCATTATGAGTCACAAAATACATGGTACATAAAACAACTACAACTTTATTATTACAATTGTCGTGCAAAATACGACAACACATACTGTGAGTTTAAATACAATATTATCTTATAGACAATATCCACACCCAAATAAAGTCCTCATTATAATTATTGATGCACTATTTTACAAAAATGGTGAGGACTGCTAAAACAACTGTCTAGGACCATCACTCTATACCCCGACTAGTTCCTGCTTGGTTCTCGCTTCCTGAGAAGAAAAATGAAACAAAAAGGAAAAGGGCGAGCTCAACTGTAATGACCCCAAAATTCATACAATTTAATTCTCAACTTCGGTCGTTAATAATACATTCAACCTCTAATTTTTACATCATTAAACCACAATACAACCATTGAAATTTGTGGAATAATTAAAATTTTCTATTACAATTAAAATTTTCTATTACAAACTATTCTCATTCCTAGAACTTTCAACCTTTACATCTAAATATCTCATAATCATTTTTAATACTACAATAGTTTACATTGCAAAATAATATTACAATTTAACATTAATACATTATTCGGAACCTTAAACATGGTTTAAATAATAATAACACAACCAAAGTGTATAAATCTTCAAGTATCATATTTGATTCATATCTTTCAAGTAACACATAACTTTACCTTGAATCTTGAACCTGCAAAAGTGGTTATTTGCAAGGTTGAGCTCGACACCAAAGAAAATCTAACAGTTTTCATGCATCACATATACATAATAGCATGCTCAACATATATCTCATAAACATTGGACTAACATAACATACATGTTACAGTTCATATAACAAGTATAAAGATGTATAAAGATTGAGTTCCTTACTCAATCAACATGCTTTACTCAATCAACGTAGTCATAAGTTGACTTTAACATTTCATACATTCAACATATATATAACACATCATGCTCATTGCAATAAAGATTTAAACCAATCAAATTCACATAGCAAATAGGAACTGAAAGACTTGCCTTGATCGTGGTTTACCAATAACAGTTTAACAGCTTACAGTTATCTGCACTTCACGTGCCCTACACAATTATATAATCATGCACATCAACTATTAGTCACATAAAAATGCATAGTAGTTGTAATGTAAACTTTACTCTACATCTCATAACCCTTCCTATTATATATACACAATGTTCAATTTTATTGTGTTAACTTTCAACTTATATCTCACTATATTTCATATTCGAAGTTCATTCAAGTTCTTAAGTCTTGCTAGGACTACTTATTGGTTTTATATTAACCCATTTTATACCTTATAATTTTCATTTCATTTGACTTAAAACACTTTTTACTTTCATTAACAGTTATCACGGTGTTTCGACGTTTATTCATCACACGCCCGCTTTGTCTCTCTTGTGTGTGCTTAGTATGCGTATATAACTTATCTAATATATCATTTATTAATGTTAATCATCATTATACTTCATAATATTCATGTTCTATAACTTAGAAAACATCTTTTATCGTCAAGAGCACTACACTTGCATATGTACATGCCCGACGCTCTCCGATTGCCTTCGATAACACAATAGTCCTAAAGATGACAATTTTGACTACTGTTCCTGATCTCAAATTGAAAACCTTAAAGAATAAAAGTTATAGTTCTATTCGTCCTCATTCTGGATCATCTTGAATCACCTAAATCGGAGTTGATATGAAAACGTTATGCCTATTTTACTAAAACAGGTCAAAGTAGTCACACCTGACACACTTTGGGCCCAATTTACTAATTAAGCCTTGGGCACAATAAGAAGTAAGGCGCCTCTACTGACAGCCTACGCCCCAAATGACTTAGGGTACATTGCAGCTATGCCCGTTAGTAGAAATGGGACCTGAAGCTATTGTTCTTCGCGATTTTTGACCATTTTTCTCCTACTAATCTCCATAACTTGAGTTATACACATCCAAATTAGTCCGTTTTTGATTCTATGGATTCGTAATTTATAGTACTACAACATACTAGAATTCTAACAATTTATAAAATCATTAACCAACCTAAAATTTGACCCAAAACACATGGTCATACTCTATTTTCGTGTTTTAACACATTTAGCGAATTCGACAGTCACGGCTTCGATTCTTAACCAATTAACACGATTTAAACTACTCCGTTTTCATTTCTGAACATACTAACATAATCCAACATCAATTTATAGATTATAACAAGTATAGAGCATCAAATTTCATACTTTCTAATGCCATATCATATGAACATATCACTGCTATTTTAAATTCCCTCCTACAATCCAATTATATGTGTTTGATTATTCCAATAACACCCAAATATGGTGACTAACAGATTCTACCAAACTATATGTACACATATATACAATCATCCAATGTGACATAATAGTTTACAGAAAATTTTCACAGAGAACTCAAACATAAAAATTAGAACTACGATATACCTTAATCCTTGTTTATTGAAGTAATTGATATATAGTGGCTTCAATTTCTTCCACGTCAAAACCCTCAATCTCTTAGCAATTCTCTTTGTGTTTTTCTCTCTTCACTACCAATCTCTCTCTAACCCTCTACTATTTTGGCCTTAGAAAATAAGACGCGAAGAAATAAACTGGCACTCCCCCACTTACTCTTCCGTTAGAAAATAACAAAAAGGCATTAGTTGAATAAGCCAAAGGCCACAGGGCCTTGTTTGGATACCATAAACCCGCCAAACTAGATTATTTTTATAATACTTTTATTATATAGTTTCACTTGTCACACATGTAACATTTAAATAACTTGCAATTATAATTATAATAATTATAAATCCCATTGTAACATACTTAATAAATCTTACATATCTAATTTAATTAATAAATTAGATCAAAACAACATTTTATTTTATTTAATTATTTTCTTAAATATTAAGCAATTGATTTAATTTAATTATTTCCTTAAATTAAATCCTTTAAATAAAATCAACATTAATCAATTTAGTTACTAAATAATACACCATAATTCATCAACTATTTATTTATCTCAATAAATAAATTAATTAAAATATTTATTTAATTTAATAAATATTTAAAATTAATTACAAAATTTATTTAATTTCTTCAATAGTTAACTTAACTATTAAACCTCACTTTTCCAATATAAATATATATTTCTCTTCACACCGGATCATATATTTCAACATATATAACATGTAATACCCGAGAATTTTCGCATATTATCAAATAAATATATTATTGAAAATGACTATTTATTTGAATATGATCAATTGCGTGTCATGAAATGTGATAACTCAATTATATTAAATAATTAAATAGTTAAGAATACGTGGAGTTTGTGGTAAACTCGTTGAAAGCCTTGTGTGGCACGGTGATGGAAATACATATAATAATGATTATGGAAAACCCATAAATGGTTGGAGTAATTAATATTAGTGTTAATTAATTAAGGAGGTGCATGATTAAACTATTTAGCCTAATTAAGTGAGTTAGTAATATCATAATATTATATTAACAGTTATGTGCATATGAGCATATACAACTATATGGTGCAGTGTGACATGGTGTGTCTACATATTAAGTTCTATGAGACTATGTTATATTAAGTGGTAATTTAACATATTGAAACTATATGGTATAAATATATCATGAAATGTGTAGGTAACAATATGAAGGTAAGTAGACATTTAATATATAATTTTATGAGTGGTAGGAATAATTAGGAAACTGCCGGACAATAATATCTGACTGCATTATTTTATTGTGTATATTTAAGGTTGAGACCATTCAAGCATTCTTAGAGCTTAAAAGTCTAATTGGAGAAAGTTTTATTCATATTGCAAAGGTATAATTCCATTCTATAGTTTCAATTTCTTTCTCTGTAAAACTAAGTTTTGAATTCTTGAAATTTCAAATTCTTGAATTCATGGAATTATAGGTTAATGGAGTTGGGTATTGGTTATATAGTTGCTAAGTGATCGTATAAGCATGTTACCATTGGTTTATGAGTGTTTAGAAGTGATATCATGTGAAAAATTTGAGTTTTAATTTGGACAGATTCTTCAAGCAGATCGTTCTTGCTTTGAATTCGAGCACAGCATGCAATAAATTGCGCCACATTTGTATTGAGGCGCAATGCAAATTGAGCTGGGATTGCTTGAGTTCAGCTTTTTTAGCTTCACATTTTCAAGTCTGATCCATATGAGCTAGTAGTTATGACTTAAACTAACATCTGAACATGTGTATGATGGATACGTTGACCTAATATGAACATGTTTTTATAGACTTGCATGACTAATGGAGACATATGGTTTAAATGGAGGTTTGAACCTTAAGTTTCGAAAACCAACTTTGGTAAAAGATCATGTTCTATTAATTATGAACCTAGTAAGCTATACATGACTGAATTTGCACTTAGATGAGCATGTTGTAGAGTACAGAGTCCGTTGAGCATGATCAAGCTTGTTAAGCCTTATGTTAGAAATATTCTAAATAAGAGACTTAAACTAGTATGCTAGCTTACATAAATTCTACATGTTATATATTCTGACTTTGCAAAGCATGTTAATGTGATTTAGATATGCATAAATAAACCTTTAGCTTGTGCCTAAGTGATTAGCAAATAAACATGAACAAGTTGGACTCACTAGTAAGTTTAGAATGTGGATATTGTCATGATATCTTGAAGACTAGAATCTGACATTTGTGATCATATTTAATGACTCTCTTAGATGCACTCATGTGTCATAAATGTGTATATGCCATGCCTCGTTATTGTAGCTCAAGTAATGCATAAACGAAGCTTATTTTCAACTATAGTTAGTTCACGTATGTGTTATGAATACACACAAGCATGCCTAATGTGATTATTATAGCTATCTTGAATGTTTAGAAAACAAACATGCTAGACTTTGTGGTTTTATGACCTTAATTTGTTGAAATGATCAAACTTAGAACCATGTTATGCAAGAAGGGACCTAGATTGATCTAAGAAGCATGTGAAAAACCTTTAACATGTCAAAATACATTAAGTATGATTGTGTGTTTGAGAGCGGACAGAACCCCAAGGCAAAGAAGATTGAGTCTTGGCGAGGAGGTCGGGGGACAGCACTGATTTACAAGATATCCTAGGCCTAGCCATGGCATAAATTGCAATGATCCGAATTCCAGATGGTGACTTCTGATCTTTTGGACAGTAGTTACATGACACTTATAATGCTAAATGTGATCTAAAACATACTGATATATATATATATATATGTGTGTGTGTGTGTGTGTGTGTGTGATGCCTAGTTGATACATCGGTGTTGCATTAAAATGAGATTTCCATGAGTAGGAGGTCGTAACCTTGAACATTCTTGATTTATTTATATAGTGACTATGTCATTTGCTTTTCATGGTGACTTATGAACTGATTTTGTATTATAAGTACGTAAAGTATGAAATGAAGTATGTGAAGAATATACAATTAAGTTAAATGTTTGAGTATGCATTTAGACTTACATATCTAGTATATTTAACTAATGAATACTCTATATGCGTATCACATTATGATAGGATTCGAAAGTGTATTGTTAAGCGGTATTTTAGTAATCTACGCTTGAGGCAAGTTCCCTAAACTTACTCTAATTATTATTGAGCAAGTTTCCTTGAACCATACTTTTATTGAGCAAGTATCCGAACCCTATTATTATTGTTGTACAATAACATTGCATTTTACCATAAGCTTATCCTTTTGAATACAAGTTAGATTACTTTGTTAAACCCTTGTGAAAGCTATTATTCATGTTGAAATTTGTATTGTCCTTGAATGTTGTGGAAGGGTCGATGCCATTTGATTCGGCTAGACTATATGCATGTTTATAAAAATTGTCCAAACCAATTGATTGGTGCGCGAATCTTGAAAACTGAGTTTGACAAACCTTTTGGTAAGGGGAGTGTATGTTGTTGGAAACCCCAACACATGAATAAATATTATTGTGGTGTTATGCATAACGTAAAGTATTATAGACTAATCATCTATAGTACTTGATATTTTTGGGTTATCAGTTTAATATTGGTAACTCTAGTGGAAGTTCCATAGTCCTTAGTGACTGCTCAGTATAAATTGCTTATCCAGTTGGATACATTGTTAGCCATTGAATTCATATATATCTGTTGATTTATATTGAACTGTTATATCCCTTACTCATGATGTTATTCTACCACTTTAAACTATCATAGAAATAACCATTCGATATTTCAAACCTTGTGATATTATATCCTACACCCTTGTTGTATATTACTTGCTGGGCAATTTGTGCTCATCCTTGCTTATTTAAAACCTTTCAGTTAAGGAAGAACAGGGAGGTGTCTCTGGAGCAGACAAGGGCAAGGGCAAGGCTACCGACTAGCTTGTCCTTTTTATGTTTAAAGCTATTATGTTATGTTAAGACTATTTGTGGACTATGTTTAAACTTAAGTAGGATTATGTAATAGGTCTTTATTCGATACTATTATGTAATCTATTAAGTACTGTAGGTTGCGAGACTTGGGGGAATAATTATAATAAATCATTGTACATTATTCTAAAATAGATTTTCCGCTGTGTATGTGTTATTTTAATTATTATGGTTTTACCATGAAAACGTGATGAACCGAATTCGAGTGACCAAGTGGAGGTCCGAATTTGGGGGTCGTCACAAGTTTATATCAAAGCCTTAATTATAAACCTTAGGAGTGAGTGTCCTTAGATTATAACTTAAGGGAACTTAGAAGTTAGGAAGGAGATAAAACTCATGTAGAGTTTTCCTTGAGTGACTTAGTGTGTTATGAAATGTAACTTCATTCTATACAATGAACTTATGTTTATTTAACATTCTAATGGATTTGTTGTTTGTGTTGTTTTATGTTGTTGATTGTAGGATAACTGACATGGGAGGACCTAGCCGAGTAGTAGAGGAGGAGCCGCGTGATATCCACGTAGTATTTGAGACACCCTTGACAGCAGAACCTATTTCAGTAGTGTCCCCTTTTGATGATGACGATGAGGAAGAGGTGGAGTCTGACCCTGAGGAGGAGCCTTTGGAGGAGGAGCACGAGCCTGCAGAGGACTTCGACGAGGCTATATTTGAGGATCATGTGTTAGGAGAGTATGAGGAGCAGATATTAGAGTTGGGATGTAGAGTAGAGGAGCTTGAGGCTAAGGCTAGGGAGAGGGAGTCTGCGTTCCAGAAGTTGAGGGACGAGGACCATCAGAGGCAGTTAGTGATGCAGGAGATGGAAGTGGAGATTACTCACCGTAAGGAATCAAGGATCCAGATGTGAGCTTTATTTCACCGAGCGGTGGCAAAGAATGTTGAGGTGGTAGGAAAGCTGGAGGAATTAGAACAGAAGTGTTGAGTGAGAGGGCGGAGAAGGAGGCTCTCCGAACTCAGTTAGAAATGGAGGTGATGGAGAGGATTCACTTCGAGGAGAAGTGGGAAGAAGCCAATGATAGGGCAGATGACCTAGAGGATGAGGTGTGGTGCAAGAGGAGGAAGATGAACAAGATGGGCTATGCTCTTCGCACGGCCATAGAGAGATTGATCGATGGGGTACATCATTACCTAGCTGAGCAAGGACAGACCCGGCATACCATAAGCCGAGACATGGTGGTGCACATCACACAGAAGGAATATCAGAGCGCCGTTGAGCGTGGGATGTTAGATTGAGTTTAAAAGATGAAGACCAGTAGTGTAGTAGATTTATCTTTGTGTTGTTAAAATGTTGTTGTAATCTCAGTCTTTTATGTAAGATGTGAGATAGTGGTAAACCCCCAAATTTCCGAAAGTATTAGAGGGGTAGTAAGTTAGTATGTCCCTGTCTTTTGTGATATTAAGGGATATGTGTTGTCATTTATAGCAGTATACTAGAAAAGAACATATAATGTAACCCTTTGGCATATGAATATAAATGACCTTATTTCATAAACGTGTTATAGCTTGTAGTTCGTTCTATTGAGAAATGTCTAAGTATTATTACTAGATAAATAAAAATGAAAATTTTGTGATGCGAAAATGCCGCCAGACATTTGAGAATAACATCCCCGGAAGAGTTAGTTAATGATGAGAGAGGTCCTGTAGATCCGATACAGAGGTGGTCGATTTATTGGGAGAAGCTTTGAGGGGAAGAAATGAACCCGTACCACCCATTCCCCAAGCTGTCCCAGTAACGACCTTTAAAGATTTTAAGAGTGTAGGACCCCCAAAGTTCGCGGGAACCACTGACCTGATAGTTGCGTAAACCTGGATCAAGGAGATCGCGAAGGCCTTCACTATAGCTCGTGTGGGTGAAGACCAGAAGACAGTATTTGCCACATACATAATGAGGGGCGAAGCGAACTATTGGTGGGAAACCAATCAGCAGAGAGCGGGAGAAGGAACGATAACATGGGAGTGGTTTACAATGCTATTTTTCGAATTTTATTTTCCAAAAAGTATGAAGAATAGGATGGAAGTAAAATTCCTAGAGTTAAAACAAGGTGATTTGACGGTGGCGCAGTACGCAGCTAAGTTGAATGAACTAGCGCAGTTTGCAGAACACCAAGTTGTGGATGAGGAGACGAAGGCGAGACGTTTTGCACAAGGGTTAAAACCGTGGTTGTAGAATAAGGTATCAGTCTTCCAGATTGATTCCTTTACGACATTGTTGGAGAAGGCAATCATTGCGGAAGGTGGCAGTGAGGCCTTAAGTCTGTATCATAAGGAGAAGAAGAATAAGAACGCTGGTAGTGAGCATCATGGAGGAATCAGCAGTGGAGGGAGTAACTCTGGGAAGAGGAAATGGGAAAACAACAACAACAGAAGCAACAATCAAGGTGGGAATCACCAAGGAAAATTCAAGAAGAGGACCGAAGCTTGTAACAAATGTGGAAGAAGTCATCAGGGAGAATGCTGGAAGAGGAAGAACACCTGCTATAATTACGGCCAAGAGGGGCATATATCGCCAAACTGCCCGAAGCCGAAGAAAATCAGAGGATGTTTTGCTTGTGGATCAACAAAGCACCAGATAAAGGATTGCCCGAAGAAAGGAAGCGGTGGAGCTGGCGGAAGCCAAGGGGGAGGAAGTAAGTTGATGATTGGTGGACCTACGCAACACAACTGATCAACCACTCGAACCTTTAACATGACTGTCCAAGGCACCGTAGCTGCAAAGGACGTGGTGTCAGGTATAATCCCAATCAATAATATAAATGCTTATGTATTATTTGATTCGGGTGCCACCTGTTCATTTGTATCTGAAGAATTTGCTAATAAACTTAGTACACCCCGAGAACGTTTAGAAGATCCTTTGAACCTAGAAGTTGCGAATAAGGAAATAATCCCTGTAAAAAACGTCTATCGAAATTGTCACGCAAACATTAGAGAACATGAACTAAGCGTAGACTTGATTCCTATTAGACTAGGAGAATTTGACGTGATATTGGGGATGGATTGGTTATATAACCATGTAGCAATAATTGACTATCAGAACAAATGTGTGAACCTTCAGACTCCGGGTAAGTCTAAGGTATTGTTTTATGGTAGCTCATCGCTTAAGCAATCGTGTTACGTTACGATGATGTAGGCCAAGAAATTGTTAAAGAAAAGATGTGTAGGTTATTTAGCTTACGTTGTGGATACTCGGAAAAAGGGAGTAGAGCTTAATGATTTACCCGTAGTGAGTGAATTTTAGGATGTGTTTCCGGACGATCTGCATGGCCTCCCGCCAGACAGAGAAATCAAATTTGTAATAGATTTAGCACTTGGAACGGCATCGATTTTGAGAGCTCCATATTAGATGGCGCTAGTAGAAATGAAGGAATTGATGATACAACTTCAAGAGTTATTGGATAAAGGTTACATTTGACCTAGTGTGTCTCCTTGGGGAGCACCAGTGTTATTCGTGAAGAAAAAGGACAGATCGATGAGGCTCTGTATCGATTATCGCGAATTGAACAGAGTAACGATCAAGAATAGATATCCGCTATCAAGGATAGATGACTTATTTGATCAACTGAAAGGAGCAAAATGTTTCTCGAAGATCGACCTGCGGATGGGATATCACCAACTGAAAGTGCGGGATGAGGACATACCAAAGACTGCGTTTAGAACCCGTTATGGACATTACGAGTTTTTGGTAATGTCATTTGGTTTGACTAATGCTCCGGCAGTATTCATGGACTTGATGAATCGAGTTTTCAAGCCATACTTGGATAAATTCGTGGTAGTTTTTATTGATGATATTTTGATCTACTCGAAGACGGAGGAAGAACACGCTGAACATCTGAAAATTGTTCTAGCGACACTACGGAAGGAGAAGATGTATGCTAAATTTTCTAAGTGCGAATTTTGGATGAAGAAGGTTCAATTCTTAGGCCACGTGGTGGATGAGAATGGAATCTCAATAGACCCTGAAAAGGTCGAAGTAGTGAGTAATTGGGAACAACCAAGAACACTGATGGAGGTGAGAAGTTTCTTAGGGTTAGCTGGGTACTATCGAAGATTCATCCAAGATTTTTCTAAGATAGCAACCCCGTTAACTAATTTAACAAGGAAGACGGTGAAATTTGTATGGACCGACAAATGTGAAGAGAGTTTTCAAGAGTTGAAGAAAAGATTGAGTGAGGCGCCTGTATTATCATTACCAGATGATATGGGAGGATTTGTTGTGTACAGTGATGCGTCGCATAGAGGACTTGGTTGTGTGCTTATGCAACACAGCAAGGTTATTGTGTATGCATCACGACAATTAAAGAATTACGAAAAACGATACCCTATTCATGACCTAGAGTTAGCGGCCGTAGTTTTTGCGTTAAAAATATAGAGATTATTTGTATGGAGAAAAATGTGAGATATACACGGACCACAAAAGTCTGAAATATATCTTCACATAGAAGGAGTTGAACATGTGTCAGAGGAGGTGGTTAGAATTAATCAAAGATTATGACTGTGAAATTCTTTATCACCCGGGGAAGCCAAACGTAGTTGCCTACGTTCTGAGCAGGAAAGGAAGGGAGAAATTGTTTCAACTGACAACTCAGGAGGAGTTAATAAGAGATATGGAAAAATTAGAAATAGAAGTGAGGGGACCCGAGAGGTCTGCAGAAAAATAATTTGTAATAGAAGTTTGTCCGACGTTGTTGGATAGAGTAAACAAAGCCCAGAAGAAAGATGGAGAGTGTGAGAAAATTAGAAGAAGGATCGTGGAAAAAGAGGAAGAAAAATTTTGAATAGATAAAGATGGTATCTTAAGATTCGAAGGGAGAGTATGGGTACCGGTAGTGGCCGAGATAAGAGAGGAGATTTTACACGAGGCTCATAATACGACGTATTCCATTCATTCGGGAGGCACGAAGATGTACCGAAACTTGAAGCAACATTTTTGGTGGCCAAATTTGAAATGGGAAATTACGGAGTACGTTAGCAGATGTCTTACGTGTCAACGTGTAAAAGCAGAGCATCAGCGACCGAGTAGTTTACTACAACCATTGGAAATACCCGAATGGAAATGGGAGCATATTATGATGGATTTTGTTGTAGGACTTCCAGTCACACAAAAAGGTTTGGACGCCATTTAGGTCATCGTGGATCGACTTACGAAGACTACACATTTTCTACCTATCAAGATCCGCTACAGTTTAAATCAATTAGTGAATCTGTACGTAAAGGAAATTATTTCACGACATGGAGTGTCGGTATCGATTATTTCTGACTGAGACCCGCGTTTCACATCAAAATTCTAGAAAAGCTTGCAAGAGAGGATGGGAACACAGTTGAGATTGAGTACTGCTTATAATCCTCAGATAGACGGACAGAGTGAACAAACTATACAAACGCTAGAGGACATGATTAGGACCTGCGTGATGGACTTTAAGGGAAATTAGAATGACCACTTACCCTTAGTCGAATTTGCGTATAATAATAGTTACCATGCAAGTATCGGCATGCCACCGTATGAAGCTCTTTATGGAAGGAAGTGCAGAACGCCTTTATGTTGGGACGAAGTTAGAGAACGATGAATACTCGGACCTAAATTGGTATAACAAACCGCAGACGTGGTAAAAGTGATAAGGGCTAGACTCGTAGCAGCTCAAGATCGCCAGAAAAAGTACGCAGATTTGCATCGACAAGACCGAGATTTTGAAGTCGGCAGTTTTGTGTTCTTGAAGGTATCTCCGTGGAAGGGTAAAATTCGTTTCGGCAAGAAAGGAAAACTGAGTCCAAGATTCATAGGACCGTTCGAGATACTAAAGCGAGTGGGCGAAGTAGCATACAAAGTTGCACTACCACCTGAGTTGGAGCACATCCATAACGTGTTTCACATATCTGTGTTGCGTCCGTACAAGCCTGACTACAAGCACGTGATTTCTTATAAACCCAATCAAGTGGAGAAGAACTTAGTGTACGAAGAAATTCCTGTCCAAATTCTAGATAGGAAAGAGCAAACCTTAAGGAATAAAGTTATTTCTTCTGTAAAAGTACGTTGGTGTAACCACGATGTCGAGGAGGCAACGTGGGAGTTAGAAGATAGAATGATGAGGGATTATCCCCCATCTGTTTGTGTAGCCATGTAGCAATTCTGGGACGGAATTTTTATAAGGGGGGAGGATGTAATACCAGAGAATTTTTGCATATTATTAAATAAATATATTAATGAAAATGACTATTTATTTGAATATGATCAATTGCGTGTCATGAAATGTGATAACACAATTATATTAAATAATTAAATAGTTGAGAATACATGGAGTTTGTGGTAAACTCGTTGAAAGCCTTGTATGGCACGGTGATGGAAATATAGATAATAATGATTATGGAAAACCCATAAATGGTGGGAGTAATTAATATCAGTGTTGATTAATTAAGGAGGTGCATGATTAAACTATTTAGCCTAATTAAGTGAGTTAGTAATATCATAATATTATAACAGTTATGTGCATATGAGCATATACAACTATATGGTGCAGTGTGATATGGTGTTTCTATATATTAAGTTCTATGAGACTATGTTATATTAAGTGGTAATTTAACATATTGAAACTATATGGTATAAATATATCATGAAATGTATAGGTAACAATATGAAGGTAAGTAGACATTTAATATATAATTTTATGAGTGGTAGGAATAATTATGAAAGTCTTTGGACTATAATAATATCATTGCATTATTTTATTATGTGTATATTTAATGTATTAACGTGGACTATTTGATGTGAGTGTATAATTAGTCCCTAAATTCCTAATATGGTAGCAATTGTACATTAAGAGTTCATTATGGGGATTTAAATAAACCAAATTAAGCCTAGATAACTAGATTGCTGAGTTCTCTCCTTTTTGTCCCAAAATGAAAGTCACCAAGTACATAAACAATAGCTGAATTTGGTTTCACGTCTTCTTCCACAAGGCTAAATCCTAGATGTTCATGGCTAGCTAGGTGGTTGGTATGGAGTGGTTGAACCACCCTCGTTGAACCATTGTTTCATTGCATTACACCTTGAGCTCAAGTTTTGTGTATCACCAATACCTAGTCCAAAGCTCTTGTATAAATAGCAGCCATGTTCATCAGTTGATGTTCTTAAAGTTGTCTGAGATTTTTGCTAAGTAAGGTTGAGAGCATTCAAGCATTCTTAGAGCTTAAAAGTCCAATTGGAGCTAGTTTTATTCATATTGCAAAGGTATAATTCCATTCTATACTTTCAATTTCATTCTCTGTAAAACTAAGTTTTGAATTCTTGAAATTTTAAATTCTTGAATTCATGGAATTATAGGTTAATGGAGTTGGGTATTGGTTATATAGTTGCTAAGTGATCGTATAAGCATGTTACAATTAGTTTATGAGTGTTTAGAAGTGATATCATATGAAAATTTTGAGTTTGGGCTGGACGATTCTTGCAGAGCGGTATTATTATGCTGAACTGCAACCTTGCAATTGCAAGCTGCATTTACATTTAAGATTGATAGAAATGCAATTGGCCTTGGGTTCTGAGTTCGCTTTTTAGCTTCATTTTCAAGTCTGATCCATATGAGCTAGTAGTTATGACTTAAACTAACATCTGAACATGTGTATGATGGATACGTTGACCTAATATGAACATGTTTTCATAGACTTGCATGACTAATGGAGACATATGGTTTAAATGGAGGTTTGAACCTTATGTTTCGAAAACCAACTTCGGTAAAAGATAATGTTCTATTAATTATGAACCTAGTAAGCTATACATGACTGAATTTGTACTTAGATGAGCATGTTATAGAGTACATAGTCCGTTGAGCATGATCAAGCTTGTTAAGCCTTATGTTAGAAATATTCTCAATAAGAGACTTAAACTAGTATGCTAGCTTACATGGATTCTACATGTTGTATATTCTGACTTTGCAAAGCATGTTAATGTGATTTAGATATGCATGGATAAACCTTTAGCTTGTGCTTAAGTGATTAGCAAAGAAACACGAACAAGTTGGACTCACTAGTAAGTTTAGAATGTGGATATTGTCATAATATCTTCAAGACTAGAATCTGACATTTGTGACCATATTTAATGACTCTCTTAGATGCACTCATGTGTCATAAATGTGTATATGCCATTCCTCGTTATCGTAGCTCAAGTAATGCATAAACGAAGCTTATTTTCAACTATAGTTAGTTCACGCATGTGTTATGAATACACACAAGCATGCCTAATGTGATTGTTATAGCTATCTTGAATGTTAAGAAAACAAACATGCTAGACTTTGTGGTTTTATGACCTTAATTTGTTGAAATGATTGAACTTAGAACCATGTTATGCAAGAAGGGACCTAGATTAATCTAAGAAGCATGTGAAAAACCTTTAACATGTCAAAATACATTTTGTATGATTGTGTGTTCGAGACCGGATAGAACCCCAAGGCAAAGTGACGAGAGTCTTGGCGAGGTCGAGGGGGGGACTAGCAATGCTGCGCTTTATCCTAGCCTTTCCAGCCATGGCGCAATGCGCACTGATTTGGAATTCCAGATGGTTACTTCTGATCTCTTGGACAGTAGTTACATAACACTTATAATGCTAAATGTGATCTAAAACCTATTGATATATATATATATATATGTGTGTGTGTGTGTGTGTGTGTGTGATGCCTAGTTGATACATCGGTGTTGCATTGAAATGAGATGTCCATGAGTAAGAGGTTGTAACCTTGAACATTCTTGATTTATTTATAGAGTGACTATGTCATTTGCTTTTCATGGTGACTTACGAACTGATTTTGTGTTATAAGTACGTAAAGTATGAAATGAAGTATGTGAAGAGTATACAATTAAGTTAAATGTTTAAGTATGCATTTATACTTATATATCTAGTATATTTAACTAATGAATACTCTATATGCGTATCACATTATGATAGGATTCAAAAGTGTATTGTTAAGCGGTATTTAGGTAATCTACGCTTGAGGCAAGTTCCCTAAACTTACTCTAATTATTATTGAGCAAGTTTCCTTGAACCATACTTTTATTGAGCAAGTATCCGAACCCTATTATTATTGTTGTGCAATACCATTGCATTTTACCGTAAGCTTATCCTTTTGAATACAAGTTAGATTACTTTGTTAAACCCTTGTGAAAACTATTATTCATGTTAAAATTGGTATTATCCTTGAATGTTGTGGAAGGGTCGATGCCATTTGATTCGGCTAGACTATATGCATGTTTATAAAAATTGTCCAAACTAATTGATTGGTGCGGGAATCTTGAAAACTAAGTTGGACAAACCTTTTGGTAAGGGGAGTGTATGTTGTTGGAAACCCCAACACATGAATAAATATTATTGTGGTGTTATGCATAACGTAAAGTATTATAGACTGATCATCTATAGTACTTGATATTTTTGGGTTATCAGTTTAATATTTGTAACTCTAGTGGAAGTTCCATAGTCCTTAGTGACTGCTTAGTATAAATTGCTTATCCAGTTGGATACATTGTTAGCCATTGAATTCATATATATTTGTTGATTTATATTGAACTGTTATATCCCTTACTCATGATGTTATTCTGACACTTTAAACTATCATAGAAATAACCCTTCGATATTTTAAACCTTGTGATATTATATCTTACACCCTTGTTGTATATTACTTGCTGGGCAATTTGTGCTCATCCTTGCTTATTTAAAACATTTCAGTTAAGGAAGAACAGGGAGGTGTCTCTGGAGCAGACAAGGGCAAGGGCAAGGCTACCGATTAGCTTGTCCTTTTTATGTTTAAAGCAATTATGTTATGTTAAGACTATTTGTGGACTATGTTTAAACTTAAGTAGGATTATGTAATAGGTCTTTATTCGATACTATTATGCAATCTATTAAGTACTGTAGGTTGCGAGACTTGGGGGAATAATTATAATAAATCATTGTATATTATTCTAAAATAGATTTTCCGTTGTGTATGTGTTATTTTAATTATTATGGTTTTACCATGAGAACGTGATGAACCGAATTCGAGTGACCAAGTGGAGGTCCGAATTTGGGGGGCGTCACAGGTTGGTATCAAAGCCTTAATTATAAATCTTAGGAGTGAGTATCCTTAGATTATAACTTAAGGGAACTTAGAAGTTAGGAAGGAGATAAAACTCATGTAGAGTTTTCCTTAAGTGACTTAGTGTGTTATGAAATGTAACTTCATTCTGTACAAGGAACTTATGTTTATTTAACATTCTAATGGAGTTGTTGTTTGTGTTATTTTATGGTGGTGATTGTAGGATGACTGGCATAGGAGGACCTAGCCGAGTAGTAGAGGAGAAGCCGCGTGATATCCACGTAGTATTTGAGACACCCTTCGACAATGAGAACCTATTTGATAGTGGCCCTTTTGATGATGACGATGAGGAAGAGGTGGAGTCTGACCTTGAGGAGGAGCCTTTGGAGGAGGAGCACGAGCCTGCGGAGGACTCCGACGAGGCTATATTTGAGGATCAGGTGTTAGGAGAGTATAAGGAGAAGATATTAGAGTTGCGATGTAGAGTAGAGGAGCTTGAGGCTGAGGCTAGGGAGAGGGAGTCTGCATTCCAGAAGTTGAGGGACGAGGACCATCAGAGGCAGTTAGTGATGCAGGAGATGGAAGTGGAGATTGCTCACCGTAAGGAATCAGGGATCCAGATGGGAGCTTTATTTCACCGAGCGGTGGCAAGGAATGTCGATACTATTATGTAATCTATTAAGTACTGTAGGTTGCGAGACTTAGGGGAATAATTATAATAAATCATTGTATATTACTCTAAAATAGATTTTCCGTTGTGTATGTGTTATTTTAATTATTATGGTTTTACCATGAGAACGTGATGAACCGAATTCGAGTGACCAAGTGGAGCTCCGAATTTGGGGGGCGTCACATAGCACGTATATATATACATACTCAAACTCAAAACATCTCATAATAAGAATTTTAATTATTAAATTCTTATTTTAATAATTTATAAAAATTCGGGTTGTCACATCTTTCCCCCCTTATAAGGATTCCGTCCTCGGAATCAATGAAATCTCCCTTACTCGGTTTTCACCAAATCTCTTTTCAAAATTTATCGTTGAATAACTTCATCACATTACCTTAATATAGGTTTTATATTTCTTACTCCCACCATTATTCATAATAAATTCTTGTAAGTTTTATTTCATAACATTTACTTAGACTCAATTTATGTTTGAGTATTACATATTCTTTGACCCGTTCATTATCTTTCTCTAAGAATCATTATCATATACTATATTTTCAAACTCTCGGGACATTGCATTCACCCCTTCTTCTAAGAATTTCGTCCTCAAAATTTTTGACTTACTAACACTCGTTCATTTCATTTATCAAAATAGATTTTATGTCAATATCTATTTATTCATTAGGTTCTACAACCAAATTCTTTCTTGAAGGATCTTTCTAAGATCACCATATTCCTCACCTCTTCCTCTTCTAAGAGTTTCAAATTTTCTCTTCTTCTGGAATTTCATTTCTTTCTTGAAATTATTATGTTTTACTTAATTTTTCTCATCCTTCTCACTTTCACCTTTCAGAATAATAAGAATCTTCCACAATTGCTCAATAATTGGGAAGCGATATGAATAACAGGAATTTAAAAGATTCCAAATCATGCTGAGGGGTCATAAGACCTTGAACTACGACCCTAGGTTATCAAGTATCTTGACTTGAACCTTTAACAGTCATAAGACTATACGGACCTTGAACTCTTCTCCAGGCTTAACAGTGTTTCACCACCATAAACCATCTTTAACAGAATGTTTAGCAATCACACAGACTAAAAACACTCTCTACAAGTACTCTAGGTGATCAGCCTATCGTACCCCTACGTCGTGCACAACGTATTACATCTTAACATCGTAACGACTATATGCGTTACTTTCAGAACCATTGTCTCCGATAACATGTTTCCTTTTACAGGGTTGTTCACCTCAGCTTTTCAACATCTGAATCTGCACCAAAACAATTTGGTTTGGCATAACTTCTCAAGAAACGCTTGAATTTCATGAACATCTTTCAATATTCGTCTAGCTGAACCAAATAGCATAGACTTCTACAACAATCCGGACATCAATCAAAATATACATATACATATATATATATTCTTATATCTTAAAGAAATCTCAAAAATCTTCTTATGACGTCATGATACCGCACTGCATTTACAGTCCATTTGAGGATTCCGTCATTTGGTGATTTTATCATACTACATCATACCATAGTGGGCTGACGATCCTTAGATCACATCCAACACTAAGTAATACTGCATTGATGACTCCATCGGTTTTATCATCTCTGCTCCAGGTTCCATGATGCATTGATGATATATAAAAAAATATATATTTTGATATATTTCAAATTATTTTTGTCTAGCCAAAGCAATTAGCATAGACATACGAATAATAGCACTGTTTTTAAAAATTCTTTGGTTCACTAGTGTGACCCAACATATTTTTTTTTTCCAAAAATCAAAAGTAAAACCATCGGCACGAAGTCAATAAATTTTGAAAATCTAGCAAAGCTAGAAGATTTGGAATACCTAATTTTCTCCATCAATTTCAATCTTTACACTAAATATTCTTGTATTTCAACTTATAATCCTCCTATATCCCCAGTATAGTTCATCAAACTTACCGCACATTGGAAATTCATGAACTTGCCACAATAATATGAGTTTAAGAACTTATCCTAGTCAGACCATAATCGTCCATTCGTTGAGGTGTTCAAAACATATCATATTATTGTGAGTCATGAACTTACCATATGCATTAGTTTTAAGAACCGCACCTAATCCTAATAATATCTGACTAATCTAAATAGTTTCTAACTATCAAACATACACATGAGAAAAGAATTACCTTTTCGCCACATATACATCGATAGCGCGACACCAATATTCCAATGATTATCAATGTGATAAACTGAGTGCAAGCACAAAACCCTCGCCCATACAAGGATTTGTACAACTCAGCCATCACATGAGTCCTCAATTAAAATACCACCTAACTCTATCTTACTCTTAACTTTCTCCTTGCTCGATACGAATTCCTCATATCACATTATCTATAACTCCTCGAGGGTTATCTCGTACTATTTCATAGTATATCATCTTCATAGCATCAAGCTATAATTATTCAAACATTACAGACCATCTTTCCTTTATAACTTAAACAGATCACGTCGTGATCTTATTTTATAATCATTTCCCTTAAAATTCTTTTCTTAACTCGTGATCGTTTTGTTTTACGATCCCCTTTCTTTCCTTTTTCATTATTTACAACATTATTCGTTATCTTGGCTATTGGAGTTAGGCAACTCCCATTTCTTATCTTTATATCTCTTTAATATTCTTCCTTGAATTTTCTTGTTTATATAACGATTCTTCCTTTAAGAACTTCTAAATTCATTTACATTGCTCCACATTTCATTCAAGTTCTACATTTTCATCATACGTATCCATTTTCTATACATGGTACACATCGAGTCTCTAACAATTTCAATATTGTACGCTGAGTGGTTTCCCACAAACAACCAACAAACTAGGTTCCGAGTTGCTAGTTCGTATATACCTCCGCTCTATGAAAGAATCATTTAGCCCAGATACCATACATTAACTATTAAAGAGTACGATTGTACCACACTTAGATATAACTTTTTATTCTTAACTTCTTTATCATTCTCTTCTTATAGATATCACCTTACATCCTTATTGTTGGAGTTCGATAACTCCACTTTCATATTCCTTATAACTTTGCGAGATTCTTCTTTGAATCCTCTCACGCATGTTTTAATCCCTTCTCTATACATTTCTTAAATTACTTCTTATTCTTCAAGCTCTATCTGAGCATATTCTTTCATTATCTTCATCTTCCTTCTCTAAGGTTATAGCCTACGGTACTCCTACCTAAGGTTTATAACCTACAGCTTTGATACCAACTGTAATGACCCCAAAATTCATACAATTTAATTCTCGACTTTGGTCGTTAATAATACATTCAACCTCTAATTTTTACATCATTAAACCATAATACAACCATTGAAATATGCGGAATAATTAAAATTTTCTATTACAATTAAAATTTTCTATTACAAACTATTCTCGTTCCCAAAACATTCAACCTTTACATCTAAATATGTCATAATCATTTTTAATACTACAATAGTTTACATTACAAAATAATATTACAATTCAACATTAATACACTATTCGGAACCTTAAACATGGTTCAAATAATAATAACACAATCAAAGTGTATAAATCTTCAAGTATCACATCGGATTCATGTCTTTCAAGTAACACATAACTTTACCTTGAATCTTGAACCTGCAAAAGTGGTTATTTGCAAGGTTGAGCTCGACAGCCCAGCAAAATCTAACAGTTTTCATGCATCACATAGCACATAATAGCTTTCTCATCATATATCTCATAAATATTGGACTAACATAACATACATGTTACATGTATAAAGATTGAGTTCCTTACTCAATCAGTATGCTTTACTCAATCAACATAGTCATAAGTTGACATTAACATTTCATACATTCAACATATATATAACACATCATGCTCTTCGCAATAAAGATTTAAACCAATCAAATTCACATAGCAAATAGGAATTGAAAGACTTGCCTTGATCGTTGTTTACCAATAACAGTTTAACAGCTTACAATTATCTGCACTTCACGTGCCCTACACAATTATATAATCATGCACATCAACTATTAGTCACATAGAAAGGCATAGTAGTTGTAATGTAAACTTTACTCTACATCTCATAACCCTTCCTATTATATATACACAATGTTCAATTTTATTGTGTTAACTTTCAACTTATATCTCACTGTATTTCATATTCGAAGTTCATTCAAGTGCTTAAGTCTTGCTAGGACTACTTATTGGTTTTATATTAACCCATTTCATACCTTATAATGTTAATTTCATTTTGACTTAAAACACTTTTTACGTTCATTAACACATATCACGGCATTTCGATGTTTATTCATCACATGCCCGCTTTGTCTATCTTGTGTGTGCTTAGTATGTGTATATAATTTATCTAATATATCATTTATTAATGTTAATCATCATTATACTTCATAATATTCATGTTCTATAACTTAGAACAACATCTTTTATCGACAAGAGCACTACACTTGCATACGTGCATGCCCGACGCCCTCCGATTGCCTCTGAAAACACAATAGTCCTAAAGATGACCATTTTGACTACTGTTCCCGACATCAAATTGAAACATTTAAAGAATAAAAGTTGTAGGTCTATTCGTCCTTGTTCTGGATCATCTTGAATCACCTAAATCGGAGTTCGTATGAAAATGTTAAGCCTATTTTACTAAAATAGGTCAAAGCAGTCACACCTGACACACTTTGGGCGCAGCTTTGCCCAATTAAGCCTTGGGCACAGTGCAGCCCCACCCTACAGAACAGCTACGCCCTAAATGACTTAGGGCACGCGGCCAAGCTGCATGCTTAGTTAGCGTAAAGGACTGAAGCCTCTTGTTCTTCGCAATTTTTGACCCTTTTTCTCCTACTAATCTTCATAACTTGAGTTCTACACATCCAAATTAGTCCGTTTTCGATTCTATGGGTTCGTAATTCATAGAACTACAACATACTAGAATTCTAACAATTTATAAAGACATTAACCATCATAAAATTTGACCCAAAACACATGTTCATACTCTATTTTCATGTTTTAACACATTTAGCGAATTCGATCGTCATGGCTTCGTTTCATAACCAATTAACACGATTTAAACTATACCGTTTTTGTTTCTTAACATACTAACATAATCCAATATCAATTTATAGATTATAACAAGTATATAGCAACAAATTTCATACTTTCTAATGCCATATCATATGAACATATCACTCCTATTTTAAATTCCCTCCTACAATCCAATTTTATGTGTTTGATTATTCCAATAACACCCAAATATGGTGACTAACAGATTCTACCAAACTATATGTACACATATATACAATCATCCAATGTGACTTAATAGTTTACAGAAAATTTTCACAGAGAACTCAAACATAAAAATTAGAACTACGATGTACCTTAATCCTTGTTTATTGAAGTAATTGATATATAGTGGCTTCAATTTCTTCCACAGCAAAACCCTCAATCTCTTAGCAATTCTCTTTGTGTTTTTCTCTCTTCACTACCAATCTCTCTCTAACCCTCTCCTATTTTGGCCTTAGAAAATAAGACGTGAAGAAATAAACTGGCACTCCTCACTTACTCTTCCGTTAGAAAATAACAAAAAGGCGTCAGTTGAATAAGCCAAAGGCAACAGGGCCTTGTTTGGCTATCACAAACCCACCAAACTAGATTATTTTTATAATACATTTATTATATAGTTTTACTTGTCACACATATAACATTTAAATAACTTGCAATTATAATTATAATAATTATAAATCCCATTGTAACATACTTAATAAATCTTTACATATCTAATTTAATTAATAAATTAGATCAAAACAACATTTTATTTAATTTAATTATTTTCTTAAATATTAAGCAATTGATTTAATTTAATTATTTCCTTAAATTAAATCCTTCAAATAAAATTAACATTATTCAATTTAATTTACATTAATCAATTTAGTTACTAAATTAATGCACCATAATTCATCAACTATTTATTTATCTCAATAAATAAATTAATTAAAATATTTATTTAATTCAATAAATATTTAAAATTAATTACAAAATTCATTTAATTTCTTCAATAGTTAACTTAACTATTAAACCTCACTTTCCCAATATAAATATATATTTCTCTTCACACCAGATCATATATTTTAACATATATAGCACGTATATATATACATACTCAAACTCAAAACATCTCATAATAAGAATTTTAATTATTAAATTCTTATTTTAATAATTTATAAAAATTCGGGTTGTCACTAGGGGTGCTCATCGGTAAAAAAACCGAACCGATCTTTGAAAAAAACCGAACCAAGATCGATCGACATTAGAAAAAACATGAACCAGGGGCAGAATGCAGAATTCGAATTACCTAGGGTTCATTACAAAATCAGTCTCTTTTTTCGGTTTGGTTTTCAGTTATACCGCATGCATGGTAATATATATAATTATTAATAAATAATAATAATTAAATAATTTTTTTTAATATATCAACAATTTTTTTAAAAAACTAAGAAAAAGAAATCATCAACAATTATATATCATGTACTGTTCGTCTTGTAAAAATCATATACAATTGTTGTTCTAGATTATAGTTGGCTTGCCTTGTTAACCCATTCATGGTTTTTATATTAATAAATCCACATTCATTATCCATATGAATTATTGCCTTGTTGGCTGTATGGGCAAATTGTTATCCATATGAATTATCCGTATGTATGGGCAGTATAGTTGTATGGCAAATTGTTACCTTGTTGAATGTTGGTTTTATATGATTTTTATATTAACAAATCCACATTCATTATCCATATGAATTAATTAACTAGTGAAATTATTATTATCTGGAGAATATACAAGAATATACAACATACAAGAATGCAACTCCATACATTATCTGCAGAATATACAAGAATTCCAAACAGAATATAACTTAGTGTGCAAATCCATGTGAATTAATTATCTACAGATGACTGCAACTCCATACAAGAATTTCGGTTTTTTTCGGTTTTTCAATTTTTACCGAATTCCAAATTCTCATTACTGCTACTGGTACCGAAAAGTATAAAAAAACTGAAAAACCGAAATCGAAAAAACTTAAGCCGAAAAAAACCGGTACTGACGGTACCGGTTTCAACCGGTTCGGTAAAAAAACTGAAAAACCAAATTTTTTGAGCACCCCTAGTTGTCACATCAACTAGCCCAGTAAAGAATATTATGACTAAGATAATATACAACAAATTATCCTTAGTCTTTAATAGAGAAAAATCTGATAGAATATAATAGACAACAAGTTTTAGATCAACAACTGCAGCGGAAACAACAATTCATTAGAAGAGTTAAGTAGAGAATGATATCTACTATCATCTATGAATTTAAAAGTCCATCTCAATATTTTATCCCTGTAACATCAATCAATATACAATTTGAATCAAATATTCATCTTTGCACTAAGGGCCAAAGATATTCATTTTTATTACCAGTTAGTCATGTTCATCTCAACACCTGTTCATGTTTGCACTACGGGCCAAAGATATTCATCAGGTAATCATACATCTTTGCACTACAGGCCAAAGATATTCATCAAGTATCACCATTAAGGACTGAGGATGATGAAAAACATTTTAGAGAATGAATCCAGTGAGACAGAAGGACAAAAATTAGGGATTCGTATTTCGGTTTATCCAAATTCAATAATACTTCATAATAACCAATTGTGAAGTAGAATTCAAAAATAAAGATCAAAACATGGAAACAATCAAATATAGTAACCATAAAAGACATCTGGGACTCCGACACAAAAAGGTAGAAATTCCACAATCAAACTCATATAAATATTTCGGCATAATGATATTGAAGAAAATAATATCATTTAAAAAGAAAATAACACCCCTTACCTCAAAATAACAGTATTTCTGACCGAAATATCGGATGTAAAGCCGAAGGAAACTTGCACTGAATAGCAAATCTCAAAGTATCTAAATACTTACAAAATACGCTCGATAATAGAGAGAGAGGGGGAGAAAACTTGTTTCTGGTGTGATTTTCAATTCTAATCTAAGCGCCTATTTATAGGAAAATGCTAGAACGCCATAGAAGACTAAATAATAAAATAATAATATACTTTTCTTTCCTTTCTACGCATGCTCCAATTGAATTGATGAGCAGCCATCTTGGAAGAAAATATAGCAGCCCACATGTTTTAAAAACAAAAGTGGGTCTCACCCAATTTTAATAAAAAATTATTTTAATTTCTGAAACTTCAATAATTCATAAAAATATCCCTTTTATTAGAAAAATATGAATTTTATGTCCATTCCATACGAAATCGAATTCTCTACAACTTTGTAGCTTTAAGTTTTTTCAAATTCCAAACAGAAAATATTTGAATTCCACAAACAGACGATTTTCAACACCTCTTAAAATTCATAACAAATCATACGTTAATTTTTAACGATTCAAAATTTGTGGACATATACTCAACTTATATATGTATAACATATCCAAAAATCACAACGATCTAACGGTCGGATTAAAATTATAACTCACGCAATAGAGCTTTAAGAACACCGATTTGATTATTTAATACCTCCATTCTGACAAAATACTGATAAAACACCTCAACATTAATTCCTTCATTTATATCCACATAAACATAAATATTTCCTTATCATATAAATCAATAATTAATTATTCACAAATAATATTACAGAAACACAATAATGACAACCGGTAGTTCCTCAGGAAGAGGAGGCTTCCAGATAAGGATTTTTTCCTTCTTGGCGCATAATTAGGTGACCAAACCTCTCCTTGACAAAACTTTCTAGACATTGCCAATAATGTTATCTAATAATATTATTCAAATAATATGAATTATTGATCCGATAATGGGAAAATCGTGCGGTGACAATTATGAAACAACAATAATATAAAATATCAACTCAACAATTATTGAATCAATAAAATAAAATATTGAGCAAGTAATTATCGTAACAATTATTGAGTAGTGCCCTTCACGTAAGAATCAATAATCAAAAAAATCGTAATACCTGGTAGTATTCTCTTGCATGCAACCACGCCAGTATCTTGTATTTTAACCACTAGGTATATTCAACGGTTGGTACCAGAATAACTACGTCGTTATTTATAAAAACTCAAACTTTTCATTTTCTTCATCCGACAATTATTCGTTATGGGGCCCACAAATGGCTGTGTCGTCGTATGAATATTCCCCGACAGCAAGAATATTCCACGACCAAACGAATATTACCCGACAAAATAAATATTTTATAACCACTTGCTTATTTTGCAAAAATTGCACATTTCACCCATAACCAAAGTGTTATATCAAATTAACTCCTTATTATTTCAAGATAATGAATATAGGAAATTAAATTTTATTTATAATAATTTGGGGTCTTACAATAAGACTATGGACTCTTCTTCTCGTACTTAAGGGGATCAGCCCTTTGTACCATATTGTGCACAATATCTTAACACTAAAGCGTAATTAATCCCCTATAACAGGGTTGTTCATCTCAGTTTGACATTAGAGTCCGCACCAAAGGAAGTTTGGTTTGGATCAGCTCAACAATGGTTCTGAAATTTAGAACGTTCATCAACTATGGACTAGTCGAAAGGTTCGCTAGTCTTATAAGGTTCAAAATTAATTGATATTCAATTTGAATAATAAATTTCAAGATGTATACAATCGAATAAGTATTGTATAACAGGAATTATGCTTTTAAAGAATGATAACATCTAATATGAAATATTGACTTGAACAATAATGAACAAGATAGAATAAGGAACTTGCTTTATGTAAAGAAACAAGGTTTAGGAACTTGCCTCGTGCATAGGCTAAACGATTACTACTTCCGTTCACCACAAATCCTACACACATACCATATGTATTCACGACATTCATTAGTTACATTTTCACTTATTATTTAATATAAACTCCACTTTATTTAACAAATCATTACCCTTCTAATTTAATTACTTAATTAAATTAGAATATTTTCATTCCCTTACTATTATTACACTCGAATAAATTATTTCATAATAATTTCCATCGAATATTTATTTTATTCCATAAATATTTCAACTAAAATATTCATTATATTTTATAAATATTTTAAAAATAATCTCCATCGAATATTTATTTTATTCCATAAATATTTCAACTAAAATATTTATTTTATTTTATAAATATTTTAATAATAATTCCCATCAAATATTTATTTTATTCCATAGATATTTCAACTAAAATATTTATTTTATTTGAAAAATATTTTAATAAAATTTCCATCAAATATTTATTTTATTCCATAAATATTTCAACTAAAATACTTATTTTATTTGATAAATATTTTAATAATAATTTCTATCAAATATTTATTTTATTCCGTAATATTTCAACTAAAATATTTATTTTATTTGATAAATATTTTAATAATAATTTCTATCAAATATTTATTTTATTCCATAAATATTTCAACTAAAATATTTATTTTATTTGATAAATATTTTAATAATAATTTCCATCAAATATTTATTTTATTCCATAAATATTTCAACTAAAATATTTATTTTATTTGATAAATATTTTAATTAATTATTTTTTTTTATTTTTTATTTATTTTTTTTTTTTATTTTTTTATTTTTGTCCGCCGGGGCAGGGTAATTTAGTTTGGTAATGCCTGTCGGGGGAGGGGTTGCCCAGACTCAGTTTCTGCAGTTCACGAACATAACAAGGCCAAATTAGGCCATAAAATCTCTCACAATTTCAACTCTACGTTCTGTGAAAAACACAGAACAAAGCCATAACTTCCAATTTTCTTGTCCATACATTAATTTAAGCATACCCATATACTATAATTCATATATGATCATTACCCAACCTTTCTAACCTGATTTCAACAACTTAATTCATACAATCATTTGAACCAAATCACATAATTTCACTGTTCTTATGAAAAACTCTATTTTTAACATTATTAACGAAATCAACCATTGTGAACTCGTTTTTCTACCAAATTAGACCGTTTAAGTTTCGTTCTTTTCGTTTTTACATGTATAAACGTAATCATTCATCAATTTACCAATTAATATGCAATTTAAACATAAATTTTTTTACATATAAGCCATATTCATGTATTTTCTTTGTAAAACTATAAAACTCCAATTTGGACATGATTTCATAGATTAATTCTTCTAAAACACATATAGATCATATATAATTGAATTATACAGGTTAATAAACATATACAACATCGTAGATTTAACAATTAGCCATGAAAATTCAATTATAGAAACTAAAAGCTAATTTTCATGAAAAGTTTCTAAGTACATAAAATAAAAGTATAGGTTAAGGAATTACCCCCTTAATTTCTCTGTTAGATTGTTAGAGAGTGGAAGAAAACTCCTTAATCTTCAAATCCCTTCTTCAATTCTCTCAAATTTCTCTCTCTCTCTCTCTCTCTCTCTCTCTCTCTCTCTCTCTCTCTCTTTTGTGTTTTCTCAAACTTAGGTTTTAGGAAAACAAAGGCGTAGAACATTGATATAATGTGTGCACAGATAACTGGCACAACATGGGTATCAGTTAAGCGCATCGTGGCTTAACTAATCCCATCTTTTTAAGGTCATGTTTGGCAAGAACATTAATTATCCCTTCTAATTTATTTTAATCACATTATTTATTATATAGTTTAATAATGTCACACTCATTTAAGCAATTAATCAAATATCTTATTTTATTTAATTAAATAAAATAGAATAATTCTACATTAAGTCACAACATTACATACTTAAAATTCTCATTTATTAATTATGTCAAATTATTGAATCCCTAATTAATTATTAAATTAATTAGAATAACATTATGCTTATTAATTAATTCATTTAATCAAATAAGCTCAATTAAATACATACTTGAATATAAAGAATTCTCCACATTAATTTAATCAATGTAACACATATAATGAATTAATCTGCCACAAACTCATCAATTAATTATTAACCCAATAATTAAATCATCAAAAAATATTTATTTAATTTAATAAATATTCAAATTAAATTACAAAAATCTCGTTTGTCACATCTTTCCCCCCTTAAAAGGATTCTATCTCCAGAATCACGACTCAATCAATTCGCCACGTTACATTCTCCCCCTCTTACAAAGATTATGTCCCCAGAATCGCTTACACATAAATTAAACAAATAAATGAGGATAATTCTTCATTATATGCTCTTCGAGTTTCCACGTAGCTTCTTCAGCTTTGTGGTTCCTCCAAATTACCTTAACAGAATATATAATTTTATTTCTGAGAACTTGTTCTTTCCTGTCAACAATCTGAACAGGAACTTCTTCATAGGTTAAGTCTTTCTCAAAATGCAGGGGTTCATATTCAATCACGTGTTTATATTCGGGTTTGTAGGGTCGTAAAACAGAAACATGGAAAATATTATGGATATGTTCTAAGGTCGGAGGTAAGGCTACCTAATAGGCAACTTCACCAATTCTTCGCAAAACTTCAAAGGGTCCAATGAACCTTGTGCTCAATTTTCCCCTCTTACCAAATCTGATCTTTCCCTTCCAGGGAGAGACTTTCAAAAATACCAAGCGACCCGATTCGAATTCAACATTCTTACGGTATGGATTGGCATATTTCTTCTACCTATCCTGAGCTGCTACTAGTCTTTCCCGTATTACTTTGATTATCTCTACTGTTTGTTATACCAGTTCTGGTCCTAGTAACCGTCTCTCGCCAACTTCGTCCCAGTAAAGTGGAGTTCTGCACTTTCTGCCTTACAACGCTTCATAAGGTGGCATGCCAATACAAGCGTGGTAACTTTTGTTGTAACCAAATTCTACAAGCGGTAAATGATCATCCCAATTTCTCTTAAAATACATGATGCATGATCTCAACATATCCTCCAATGTCTGAATCGTTCTTTCGCTCTGCCCATCTGTCTGAGGGTGATATGTCGTACTCATTCTTAATTGCGTCCCTATGCACTCCTGTAGTCACTTCCAGAAGTTTGATGTAAAGCGTGGATCCCTATCTAAGACAATTTACACCGGAACTTTGTGCCTCAAACCAATCTCTTTCACATATAACCTTGTCAACTGATCTAAGATGAATCTGATTTTGATCGGAAGGAAGTGTGCGGATTTCGTCAATCGGTCAACGAAATCCATCGTAATATGTTCCCATTTCCATTCTGGGATCTTTAATAGTTGTAGCAACCCACTCGGCCTCTTATGTTCTGCTTTCACTTTTTGACATGTCAGACACTTGGCAACACACTCTGCAATATCTCGTTTCAAATTTGGCCACCAGAAATGTTGTCAAAGATCTTGGTACATCTTAGTACTACCAGGGTGAATCGAATATCGTGAGCTATGAGCCTCATTCAAAATGTCTTCCTTAATCTCTAGCACTGGCGATACCCAAATTTTGCTCTCAAATCTTAGTAGTCTCTCACTGTCTATTTTGAATCTTGGTTCAGTCCCTTCAGATATCTTCTTTTTCACTTTCTCACATTCTTCGTCCTGAAGTTGAGCCTCCTTAACTTTATCCAGTAAAGTTGTACCAGCTTGCATCTGGAACAACTTCTCATCAACCTCCATAGGATACTTCACTTCCAATTCCAGCTTTTCCATTGCTGAAATTAGCTCCTCCTGAGCAGTCAACATCATCAATTTCTCCCGACCCTTCCTACTTAAGGCATCAGCAACCACATTTGCTTTACCTGGATGGTATAAAATCTCACAATCATAGTCCTTAATTAACTCCAACCACCTTTTCTGGCTCATATTCAAGTCCTTCTGTGTAAAAATATATTTCAGACTCTTGTGGTCTGTATATATATTTCACACTTCTCCCCATAGAGATAATGTCTCCAAATCTTCAAAGTGAATACCACCGCAACTAATTCTAAGTCTTGGTCAGATACCCTTTCTCATAGTCCTTCAATTGTCTGACACATACGCAATGACCCTACCGTTTTGCATAAGTACAAAACCAAGTCCTTTATGCGATGCATCACTATAAACCACAAAATTTCCTATGTCATCCGAAAGAGATAACACAGGTGCCGAACTCAACCTCTTCTTAAGCTCTTGGAAACTTTCCTCACACTACTCCGTCCAAACGAATTTCTCCGATTTCCTAGTCAAATTCGTTAACGGAGTCGCGATCTTGGAAAAGTCCTGAATGAATCTTCTATAATAACCTGCCAATCCAAGAAAACTTCTTACTTCTGATGGCAGCTTTGGTTGATCCCAGTTCATCACAGCTTTGACTTTAGAGGGGTCTATCGAAATTCTGTCCTTATCGATTACATGTCCAAGAAATTGTACTCTTTCAATCCAGAATTCACATTTCGAAAATTTAGTGTACAACTTCTCTCTTCTCAATGCCTCTAACGTTACCATCAAATGCTCTACGTGTTCTTCCTTGGTCTTTGAATATGCCAAAATGTCATCGATAAAGACCACTACAAATTTGTCCAAAAATGGTTTAAATACCCTGTTCATCAGGTCCATAAACGTTGCAGGAGCATTTGTTAGACCGAATGACATCACCAAAAAATCATAGTGACCATATCGAGTCCTAAATGTTGTCTTAGGCACATCCTCTAGCCTCACCTTTAGTTGATGAGAACCACTCCTTAAGTCTATCTTTAAAAAATATCTTGCTCCCTTCAATTGATCAAACAGATCGTCAATCCTTGGTAATGGATATCTATTCTTAATTGTGACCTTATTTAGATCTCTGTAGTCGATGCAAAGCCGCATCATCCTGTCCTTCTTCTTCATAAATAACACCGGCGCTCCCCACGGTGATACGCTCGATTGGATATACATTTGTCTAGTAACTCTTGTAGTTGTACCATCAATTCTTTCATCTCTACCGGGGCCATCTGGTACGGTGCTTTTGATATTGGAGCCGTTCCTGGCACCAAATCGATCATAAACTCAACCTCTCTATCTGGCGGGAGTCCTGGTAGATCATCTGGAAATACATCTTTGAAAGTCCTCACTACTGGCATCTCCTTTAGTTTTGGGTTCTCTTTACGACTGTCGACTATGTAAGCTAAATATCCTGCACAGCCTTGTCTTAACAGCTTTCTGGCCTGCATCATCGTCAAACAACTCACTTGTCTAGGTGACTTGCTTCCATAAAACACAACCTTTGACGGAGTCATAAGGTTAATACGCTTCTTTTGGCAATCAATTACAGCCCCATAATTGAATAGCCAATCCATTCCCAAGATAACGTCAAATTCCCCAAGTTTGATAGGGATAAGGTCTACGTTCATAATGTTACCCTTAATATCCACCCTACAGTTCTTGTGTATGTATTTAATAGGGATCACTTCTCTATTCACAATTTCTCTGTTCATGGGGTATTCTAACTCATCTTTAGGCAATTTTAAGTTCTTAGCAAAGTCATCGGATATAAATGAACAAGTAGCACCCGAATCAAATAATATATAAGCATTGACTTTATTGATCAGAATGATACCTGACACCACATCGCGAGACTGTACAGCATTCTGCACTGTCATGTTAAATGTCCTGGCAGTCGATCGGTTGGTTGCGGTTGGTCCCGTGATAGTTAAAGCACTTCCACCGATGTTTCCCCTGTTCCCTCTTGATCCTAACCCTCTCGATCCCTTCTTGGGACAGTCCCTTGCTAGATGGTCCTTTGAGCCACAAGTGAAGCAGGCGCCTTTCTTTGGGTTAGGACAGTTAGGATAGTTAAAGCACTTCCACCGCTGTTTTCCTGACCACAATTGTAGCACACACGTTTTCCCTTCATGCAAACCCCCAGGGGAGCTTTTTCGCAGGTCTGACATGCTTTGATTCTCTTCTTCTGACCTCCTTGTTGATTTTAAGTCAATGAGTTATCAGTCCACCTCCTCTTCTAATTGTTACTTCCCCCCGTGTTACTGCCACTAGCTTTGTTATTTCTTTCACTTTCACTCTTCTTCTTTTTCTGATCTTGGTTATACTTGGTTACCGCATCACTTCCACCTTCGGTGAGTATAGCCTTCTCCATCACCCTAGCAAAAGTGTTTAATTGAAACATTGACACTTTTCTATACAACCAGGGCTTCAGTCCCTGCTCGAATCGCCTAGCCTTTCTCTCGTCAGTATGCACTTGATATGTGGCAAACCTAGCTAACTCATTGAATCTTGATGCGTAGTCTGATACGGACATGTTCCCCTGTTTTAGCTCTAGAAACTGGACCTCCATTTGGTTTTGTGAGCTGGTCAGAAAATACATCTCAAAGAACATCTCCTTAAACCTCTCCCAGGTAATCACACCTTCTCCTCCCCGGACCTTATTTGCTTGCCACCAATAACTGGCTTCGAATTTCAGCATAAATGTTGCTTTGGCGGTTTTCTGGTCCTCTCTGACTCTGACGATGTCAAAAACTTTCTCCATCTCCATAACCCAGGTTTGAGCTTCTATCGGGTTCATGGAGCCATTAAGCTCTAGCGGTCCCACCACCTGAAAATCCTTGAATGTTGTACTTGGTGGAGCTTGAGGTTGGTTGTTAATTGCTCCAGCCAGTAAATTCACCAACTGCTGAACAGGGTCAGCATTGGTGTTGTTGTTTTTGTTATTCGTAGACCCTTCCTGGGCTGGTCAACGATTTGGTCGTCTTCTTGGCAGCATATTTCTGTTAAGAATATACACTTATTAGGTCTTTATTCAATCCCTTAAATATTTAAGTCTTAACTAAAATATTTAAATATAATCACTTAACACATTATATCAATAAACTCTGATATTTTATTCAAATCGAAAGTTTTAACATCATACAATAGCATCATTGCTATTTACATCATCTATCCCGAGATAAAGAATCTACAGGATTTAAAACATCAAAATATTCCTCTATTTATAAACACATCGGAATTTACATTTTAACTAACACGGATATTCACATAATTTATATTATTCCTATCACGGCCTATTAAGACGTCGAATAGCTTCTCTGCGCTCTTCTTCCATGATACAAAACATTGTTCTTAGATCTAGCATATACGAGGGTAAGTCCTCGAACTGAATTGGATAGTACATAACTCGATATTGAGCTTTGTTCATCGCAGTGTTGAATGCACAATCCATTTCCACCATCTTAACCTTCTTTGCTTGTACCTCTTCCTCGGTTGCATCTGCTCGCTGAGAAGCCTTCTTATAAGCATCTTCCGCTCTGGCTCGTTTGGTGGATTCCTCTTTCAGTTCATTCTTCAACTATTCTATTTCCTCTGACTTCTGCTCGGTTTGGCCCTTCTCATGAACCAAATCCCACTCTACGTTTCCCAAACGTGTGTGAAGAGTCACAACCTCCCTATCCCTCTGCTCGATGGTAAGCTGTTGAATAATCGTCCTCTCCTTCAGCTCTTGAATAGTATCTCGTAATTCTATGTTACGGTCATAAAGCTCGTCGTACATCTCGGCACTGATAGAGTTCGGTGGGAACTCATCTTCTTCCTCAGGATCCTCCTCTGGATCAGACTCGGGCTCATGCTCCTGACCAACAACAGTAATCAACGGAGATGGCTCTCTCTGTACTAACCGCTCCCGGACGACATGAATGTCTCGGGGATCCTCCTCTGTAGGTACCCGGGGTTCCTCCTCCCCAGCTCAACTAGATCCTCCAACATCCGACATCCTGACTGTAAGACCCCAACTTATTATAAATGAAATTGAATTTTCTCTATTTATTATTTTGAAATAGTAAGGGTTGATTTGATTAATGTGGTTAGTTACGGGTAAAATGCGCAAATATTTCAAATAAGCAAGTGGTTATAAAATATTCATTGTTGTCGGGGAATATTCATTTGGTCGTAGAATATTTTTACCATCGGGGAATATTCGTACGACGTCGCAGCCTTGTGTTGGTCCAATAACGGAAAGCGATTGGATGAAGAAAACGACAAGTATAAGTTGTTTATAACGGCGTAGTTACCATTAATACTGTTGGAATACTCGGTGGTTAAAAAACAGTAGCACACGGTATTTCACCAATTATTGATTCTTACGTAAGAAGACACTACTCAATAATTGTTACAGTAATTACTGTTCAATATTTTATTTTATTGATCCAATAATTACTACGTTGATATTTTATATTATTGGTGTTTCAATAATTGTCACTACATAGTATATTGCATTATAAGATCAATAATTCATATTATTTGAATAATATTATTAGATAAGCATTATTGGCACTGTCTAGAAAGTTCTGTCTAAGGAGAGATTTGGTCATCTAATTGCGCGCCAGTAAGGAGAAATCCTTATTGGAAAGCCTCCTCTTTCCTGGGAACGACCTGGTTGTCAGTATTGTGATTCTGTAATATTATTTGTGAATAATTAATTATTGATTTATATGATAAGGAAAATATTCATTTTATGTGGATATAGATGGAGAAAATTTTTAATGTAACAATTGTTGAAAATTGATATTTTATCTTTTTTGATAAAATAATTTATTTAAATATATTATTATATTATAATAATATAATAATGGTGATATTTTTACAATAAATGTGGGATATATAAATAAATGAGGAGGAACAGTATTTTGTTACTAAAAATATTTAAAACATTTTTTTCATGTATGTGGACCCCATTTCTTGATTGAAATTTGATTATAGCCTGTAAAATCGTCCGTATGTGGATTTCGGTCAATTTTTGTTTGGAATTTGGAAAAACATAAACTTACAAAGTTGTAGAGAATTGAATTTCGTATGAAATGGACATAAGATTCGAATTTTTCTGATAAAAGGGCTATTTATTATGAATTATTGAAGTTCCGGAATATTTGATTTTTGGAGTTTTCAATAATTTTTTTATGAAAAACATTTTTGGTGAGATGGTGGACCCCACTTGTGTGGTTAATGTGCTGAAATTGGATTGTCAACGTGGGCATAGGAATTTTAATAAATATATTAATATTTTATTAAATTTTCTGCTTTGGTGTTCTAAGTATTTTCCTATAAATAGGGTGCTTATGTTAGAATTGAAAATACACCAGAAACTAAAGTTTTCTCTCTCTATATTATTGAGCGTATTCTTGTGAGTATTTTGATACTTTGAGTGTTTCTATACGGTGCAAGTTCCTTCAGCACTATATCCAGTATTCCAGTCAGAAGTACTGTCTTTTGAGGTAAGGGATGTTATTTTTTTTTATAAAAATGATATTATTTCTTTCAATATCATTATGCCGGAATATTGGTAAGATTTTTCTTGTGAAATTCTTTTCTTTTAGTGTTGGGGTTACTATTCACGTATACGACACTATTCATGAATACGGCACTATTCACAGAAAAATTAAATTTTTGTTTTTTTGTCCAAGATATCTATTATGGGTAATAGCTTTGATTGTATTCATGTTTTGGTCTTCATTCTTGAATTTTACTCCACTATGGTTATTTATGAAGTATTTTTGAACTTGGATTGTTAGAAGTACGAATCCTTAAAATTTGTTCTTTTGTTTCACTGGATTCGTTTCTTTAAAATATTTTTCATCATCCTCAGTCCTACATGATGATATTACTGAATATCTTTGGCCTGTAGTGCAAAGATAGATGATTTTCTTATGAATATCTTTGGCCCGTAGAGCAAAGATGTAAAGATGTACAGGTGTTGAGATGAGCATGACCAACTGATGAATATCTTTGGCCTGTAGTGCAAAGATGACTATTTAATTCAAGATGTATATTGATTGATGTTACAAGGATAAAATATTGATGATGGATTTTTAAAATCATAGAAGACAGTAGATTTCATTCTCTACGTAACTCTTCTAATGAATTGTTATTTCCGCTGCGAATATTGATCTGAAATTTATTGTCTATTATATTCTATCAGATTTTTCCCTGTTGAAGACTAACGATAATTTGTTCTATATTATCTTAGTTATAATATTCTTTACTAGGCTAGTTGAGCTCACCCTTTTCCTTTTTGTTCTATTTTTCTTCTCAGGAGGCGAGAATGTAGTGAGTACTAGTCGGGGTAAGGAATAAAGGTTCTAAAAAGTTGTTTTTGTAGTCCTCAATATTTTGTAAAATAGTGTATCAATAATTGTAATGAGGACTTATTTGAGTGTTGATATTGTCTAGAAGATAATATTTGTTTTTAAACTCACAATTTATGTGTTGTCGTATTTTGCACTACAATATTAATAAAGTTGTAGTTGTTTCTATGACGCCCCCAAAATAAGTATACATCACCTATTCTGAGTCGCCAAATACATGGTATAGAAAAAATGATAATTTAATTTTTCTGTGAATAGTGTCGTATACGTGAATAGTAACCCTGACACAGAAAGACAATAATTTCACAAGAAAAATCTTACCAATATTCTGGCATAATGATATTGAAAGAAATAATATCATTTATAAAAAAATAACATCTCTTACCTCAAAAGGACTAAACTTCCGACCATTTGGAATCTTTGGATATAGTCTTTGAAGGAACTTGCACCGTATAACAACACTCAAAGTATCAAAATACTCACAAGAATACACTCGATAATATATAGAGAGAAAACTTTAGTTTCTGGCGTGATTTTCAATTCTAACCTAAGCATCCTATTTATAGGAAAATGCTTAGAACACCAAAGCAGAAAATTTAATAAAATATTAATATTTATAAAAAGAATCATACGCAAACTTGGAAAATCTGATTTCAGCACATTTACCATATAAGTGGGGCCCACCAACTCACCAAAAATGTTTTTCATAAAAAAATTATTTAAAACTCCAAAAATCAATTATTCCGAAACTTCAATAATTCATAATAAATAGCCTTTTTATCAGAAAATTTTGAATCTTATGTCCATTCCATAGGAAATTCAATTCTCTACAACTTTGTAAGTTTAAGTTTTTCCAAATTCCGAACAGAACTTGACCGAAATCCACATACGGACGATTTTACAAGCTATAATCAAATTTCAGTCAAGAAATAGGGTCCACAAACATGAAAAACATGTTTTAAATATTTTTAGTAACAAAATACTCTTCCTCCTCATTTATTCATATATCCCACATTCATTGTAAAAATATCACTATTATTATATTATTATAATATAATAATATATTTAAATAAATTATTTTATCGTAAAAGATAAAATATCAATTTTTAACAATTGTCACATTAAAAATTTCTATCTATATCACATAAAATGAATATTTTCCTTATCATATAAATCAATAATTAATTATTCACAAATAATATTACAGAATCACAATATTGACAACCAGGCCGTTCTCAGGAAAGAGGGGGCTTTCCAATAAGGATTTCTCCTTACTGGCGCGCAATTAGGTGACCAAACCTATCCTTAGACAGAACTTTCTAGACATTGCCAATAATATCTAATAATATTATTCAAATAATATGAATTATTGATCTGATAATGGAAAATATTGTGTAGTGACAATTATTGAAACAACAATAATATAAAATATCAACGTAGTAATTATTAAATCAATAAAATAAAATATTGAACAGTAATTACTGTAACAATTATTGAGTAGTGTCTTCTTACGTAAGAATAAATAATTGGTGCAATACCGTGTGCTACTGTGTTTTAACCACCGAGTATTCTAACAGTATTAACGGAAACAACTACGCCGTTATAAACAATTTATACTTGTCATTTTCTTCATCCAATCACTTTCCGTTATGGGGCCCACACAAGGCTGCGCCGTCGTACGAATATTCCCCGACGATAAGAATATTCCATGACCAAACGAATATTCCCCGACAACAATAAATACTTTATAACCACTTGCTTATTTGAAATATTTGCGCATTTTACCCATAACTAACCACATTAATCAAATCAACCCTTACTATTTCAAAATAATAAATAGAGAAAATTCAATTTCATTTATAATAAGTTGGGGTTTTACAACTTCCCCTCGTTATGAAATTTTGTCCTCAAAATTGACGTACGTACCTGGTGTTTCGAAAAGGTGAGGATACCTCGCTTTCATTTCTGTTTCCAATTCCCAGGTCATTTCCTCAATAGGATGGTCCCTCCACAAAACTTTGACTTGTGATGACCTTTGTTCGTAGAACATGCTCCTTCCTATCCAAGATCTTGACAGGTACCTCCTCGTACGTTAAATCTTCGGCTATTTTGTCTGGTTCTAACTCAATAACGTGGTTCGGGTCTTTCACATATTTACGAAGTACAAATACTATGACGCCCCCAAAATAGGTATACATCACTCATTCTGAGTCGCCAAACACATGGTACAGAAACAACTACAACTTTATTAATACAATTGTCGTGAAAAATACGATAACACATAAACTGTGAGTTTAAATATAAATATTGTCTTCTAGACAATATTCACACTCAAATAAGTTCTCATTACAATTATTGATACACTATTTTACAAAATAGTGAGGACTACTATAACAACTGCCTTGAAACATCACTCTACACCCCGACTACTCCCCGCTATATTCTCGCTTCCTGAGAAGAAAAATGGAACAAAAAGGAAAAGGTTGAGCTCAACTAGCCCAGTAAAGAATATTATGACTAAGATAATATAGAACAAATTATCGTTAGTCCTCAACAGGGAAAAATCTGATAGAACATAATAGACAACAAGTTTCAGATCAATATTCGCAGCGGAAATAACAATTCATTAGAAGAGTTAAGTAGAGAATGAAATCTACTATCATCTATGAATTTAAAAGTCCATCATCAATATTTTATCCATATAACATCAATCAATATACATCTTGAATCAAATATTTATCTTTTCCTTACAAGCCAAAGATATTCATCAGTTGGTCATGTTCATCTCAACGACTGTTTATCTTTGCACTACGGGCCAAAAATATTCATCAGAAAATCATTTATCTTTGCACTACAAGCTAAATATATTCAGTTATATCATCATTTAGGACTGAGGATGATGAAAAATATTTTAATGAAAATGAATCCAGTGAGACAAAAGAACAAATATTAAGGATTCGTACTTCGGTTTATCCATGATTAAAAACATCCCATAATATACCATAGTGGAGTAAAATTCAAGAATATTGATCAAAACATGGATACAATCAAAGCTAGTAACAAAAATAGACATTTGGGAAAATGAAGAGAAAATTTCATTTTTTGGTTAATAGTGTCGTATTCGTGAATAGTGTCGTATACGTGAATAGTAACCCCGACACAAAAAGACAAGAATTTCATAAGAAAAATCTTACCAATATTCCGACATAATGATATTGAAAGAAATAATATCATTTATAAAAAAATAACATCACTTACCTCAAAAGAATAGTACTTTTGGCCGGGATATCAGATATAACGCTGAAGGAACTTGCACCGTATAGCAACACTCAAAGTATCAAAATACTCACAAGAATACGCTCGATAATATATAGAGAGAAAACTTTAGTTTCTGGTGTGATTTACAATTCTAACCTAAGCACCCTATTTATAGGAAAATGCTTAGCACACCAAAGTAAAAAATTTAATAAAATATTAATAAATTTTTTAAAATTTCTTACGCACACTTCTTTTGATCCAAAACATTAGCCACCAAGTGGGGCCCACTTCACCAAAATCAAAAAAATGTTTTTCTTAAAAAAAATTTAAAACTTTAAAAATCAATTATTCTGGAACTTCAATAATTCATAATAAATAGACCTTTTATCAGAAAAATTCGAATCTTTTGTCCATTCCATAGGAAATTCAAATCTCTACAATTTTGTAAGTTTAAGTTTTTCCAAATTCCAAGCAGAAGTTGACCGAAATCCACATACGGACGATTTTACGTGCTATAATCCAATTTCAGTCACAAAATGGGGCCCACCAACACACAAAACATGTGTTAAACAATTTTTGTAAAAAAAAATACTCTTCCTCCTCATTCATTCATATACCACACATTCATTGTAAAAATATCCCCATTATTATATTATTATAATATAATAATATATTTAAATGAATTATTTTATCATAAAAGATAAAATATCAATTTTTAACAATTGTCACATTAAAAAATTTCTCCATCTATATCCACATAAAATGAATATTTTCTTTATCATATAAATCAATAATTAATTATTCACAAATAATATTACAAAATCACAATAATCGACAACCCTACGGTAGTTTCTTCAGAAAGAGGGGCTTTCAATAAGATTTTTTTCCTTCTTTGCAAGCATAATTAGGTGACCAAACCTCTCCTTAGACAGAACTTTCTAGACATTTCCAATAATGCTATCTAATAATATTATTCAAATAATATGAATTATTGATCTGATAATGGAAAATACTGTGTAGTGACAATTATTGAAACAACAATAATATAAAATATCAACATAGCAATTATTGAATCAATAAAATAAAATATTGAACAGTAATTACTGTAACAATTATTGAGTAGTGCCTTCTTACGTAAGAATCAATAATTGGTGCAATACCATGCGCTACTGTATTTTAACCACCGGGTATTCTAACAGTGTTAATGGTAACAACTATGCCGTTATTTATAAAAACTTATACTTGTCGTTTTCTTCATCCAATCGCTTTCCGTTATAGGTCCCACACAAGGCTGCGTCGTCGTAGGAATACTCCCCGGTAGTAAGAATATTCCACGACCAAACGAATATTCCCTGAAAATAATGAATATTTTATAACTTCTTGCTTATTTAAGATATTTGCAAATTTTACCCATAACTAAACACATTAATCAAATCAACCCTTACTATTTCAAAAATAATAAATAGAGAAAATTCAATTTCATTTATAATAAGTTGGGGTCTTACAACCTCCCCTCCTTATGAAATTTCGTCCTCAAAATTGACGTACGTACCTGGTGTTTCAAAAATGTGAGGATACCTCGCTTTCATTTTCGTTTCCAACTCCCAGGTCATTTCCTCAATTGCATGGTTCCTCCGCAAAACTTTGACTTGTGGTATGACCTTTGTGCGTAGGACATGCTCCTTCCTATCCAAGATCTTTACAGGTACCTCCTCATACGTTAAATCTTCAGCTATTGCGTCTGGTTCTAACTCAATAACGTGGTTTGGGCCTTTCACATATTTACAAAGCACAGATATGTGAAAAACATTATAAACACGAGACATACTTGGAGGTAACGCGAGTCTATAGGCCACATTTCCTACTCGGTCAAGAATCTGAAATGGACCAATAAATCGTGAATTGAGATTTTCTCTCTTCCCAAATCTTGTAACTCCCTTCCATGGAGCCACACACAATAATACATTATCCCCAATACAAAATTCCACGTCCTTTCGATGGAGATCCGTATAACTCTTTTGTCGATCTTGTGCCGTTTGTATACGTTGTCGAATTATTTGGATCTTTTCTGTAGTAATACGTACCAACTCTGGTCCCAACAATGTTACTTCACCCACCTCTTCCCAACATACTGGAGAGCGACACTTTCGTCCATACAATGCTTCGAAAGGAGCCAAACCTATACTTGCCTGATAACTATTGTTGTAAGAGAATTCCACCAATGGTAAACACTTATCCCAACTCCCTTTGAAGTCTAGGACACAGAGTCTTAATAGATCTTCAAGAGTTTGAATAGTCCTCTCTGATAGTCCATTCGTTTGAGGATGGTATGCCGAACTGAATCGTAAATCCGTGCCCATAGCTTTCTGTAAGCTAACCCAAAATCGTGAAGTGAATCTTGGGTCACGATCCGAAACTATGGATACTGGCATGCCATGCAATCTCACAATATCATTTACATACATACGAGCAAGACGTTAAAGAGAATAAGTCTCCCGTATTGGCAAGAAATGAGCTGACTTAGTTAATCTATCAGCAATAACCCAAATAACATCTATGCCTTGAGAAACCATGGTAAGACCCATAACGAAATCCATAGTAATGTGTTCTCACTTCCATTTTGGAATCTCAAGTGGTTGCAATGGAACCTTTGGCACTTGATGCTCCGCCTTTACACGTTGACAAGTTAAACACCTCGAGATAAACTTCGCGATCTCTCTCTTCATATTGTTCCACCAAAATGTATGTCGAAGATCACGATACATTTTGGTACTTCCAAGATGAATTACAAACTGTGTATTGTGTGCCTCCATCATAATCTTGTACTTCAAATCAGAGTCGTTAGGAACACAAAGTCTGGAGTTGACTCGAAGTACTCCTTCTTCATCGATTCTTGCCTCTGGGATAAAACCTTCTTGTACTTTCTTCTTCATACGCATCAGCTCCAAGTTTATGGCATGAGCAACTTTAACTTTATCGATTAAAGTTGGTTCTATGCGTATACTTGACATCATCACAGGGGTCCCCGGAGTCTTGAATTCAATATTCATCTTTTGTAAATCACACAAAATAGGCCTTTGTATTAACAACATCACACTCGTTCTTGTATATGATCTTCTACTTAATGTGTCAGCTACCTCGTTCGCTTTTCCAAGATGGTATTGAATGGTATGGTCATAGTCTTTTAACAGCTCGAGCCAATGTCGTTGCCGCATGTTGAGTTCCTTTTGGGTGAAGAAATATTTGAGGCTTTTATGGTCTGAATATATCTTCACTTTAGCGCAAAAACGACTGCTGCCAACTCTAGATCATGAGTAGGATAATTCCTCTCATAAATCCATCATTTATATCCACATCAAATAAATATTTCCTTATCATATAAATCAATAGTTAATTATTCAAAAATAATATTGCAGAATCATAATTATGACAACCAGGCCGCTCCCAGGAAAGAGGGGCTTTCCAATAAGGATTTCTCCTTACTGGCGCGCAATTAGGTGACCAAACCTCTCATTGACAGAACTTTCTAGACATTGCCAATAATGCTATATAATAATATTATTCAAATAATATGAATTATTAATCTGATAATGGGAAATACTGTGCAGTGATAATTATTGAAACAACAATAATTTAAAATATCAACGCAGCAATTATTGAATCAATAAAATAAAATATTAAACAATAATTACTGTAACAATTATTAAGTAGTGCCTTCTTACGTACGAATCAATAATTCAATAATATTGTACAATACCGTGTGCTACTGTGCAACCACGCTTATTACAATATTTTAACCACCGGGTTTTCCAACAGTGTTAACGGTAACAATTACGTCGTTATTTATAAAAACTCATACTTTGTCATTTTCTTCATCCGAGAGTTATCTCGTTATGGGGCCCACAATTGACTACGCCATCGTACGGATATTCCCGACAAAAATATTATTCCACGACCAAACAAATATTCCCGGATAAAAGGAATATTTTATAACCACTTGCTTATTTTGTAAAATTTGCACATTTCACCCATAACCAAAGCACTATATCAAATTAACACCTTATTAATTATGAATAGAGAAAATTTAATTTTATTTATAATAAGTTGGGGTTTTACAACCTCCCCTCATTATAAAATTTCGTCCTCGAAATTGACGTACGTACCTGGTGTTTCGAACAGGTGAGGGTACCTCGCTTTCATTTCCGATTCCAACTCCTAGGTCATTTCCTCAATAGCATGGTTCCTCTACAAAACCTTAACTTGTGGTATAACCTTTGTGCGTAGGACATGTTCTTTCCTATCCAAGATCTTAACAGGTACCTCTTTGTATGTTAAATCTTGACTATCTAAAATTCTGTTCTAACGCAATAATATGGTTCGGGTCTTTCACATATTTACGAAGCATAGATATGTGAAAAACATTATGAACACGAGACATGCTTGGAGGTAACGCGAGTCTATAGGCCACGTTTCCTATTCGGTCAAAAATCTCAAATGGACCAACAAATCTTGGATTGAGCTTTCCTCTCTTTCCAAATATTGTAACTCCCTTCCATGGAGCAATACGTAATAGTACATCATCTCCAATATTAAATTCCACGTCTTTTCGATGAAGATCAGCATAACTCTTTTGTCGATCCTGTGCCGTTTGTATACGTTGTCGAATCATTTGGATCTTTTCTGTAGTCATGCGTACTAATTCTGGTCCCAACAATGTTGCTTCACCCACCTCGTCCCAGCATACTGGAGAACGACACTTTCGTCCATACAACACCTCAAATGGAGCCATGCCTATACTTGCTTGATAACTGTTGTTATAGGAGAATTCCACCAATGGTAAATACTTATCTCAACTCCCTGTGAAATCTAGGACATAGAGTCTTAATAGATCTTCAAGAGTTTGAATAGTCCTCTCTGATTGTCCGCCCGTTTGAGGATGGTATGCCGAACTGAATCGTAAATCCGTGCCCATAGCTTTCTGTAAGCTAACCAAAAATCGTAAAGTGAATCTTGGGTCACGATCCGAAACTATGGATACTAGCATGCCATGCAATCTCACAATCTTGTTCTAGTACATACGAGCCAGACGTTCAAGGGAATAAGTTTCTCGTATCGGTAAGAAATGAGCAGACTTGGTTAATCTATCAACAATAACCCAAATCGCATCTATGCCTTGAGAAACTTTGGGAAGACCCGTAATGAAATCCATGGTAATGTGTTCCCACTTCCATTCCAGAATCTGAAGTGGTTGCAATGGACCTTTTGGCACTTGATGCTCCGTCTTTACTCGTTAACAAGTTAAACACCTCGAGATAAACTCTGCGATCTCTCTCTTCATATTGTTCCACCAAAATGTGTGTCGATATCATGATAGATTTTGGTACTCCCAGGATGGATTGCAAATGGTGTGTTGTGTGCCTCCATCATGATTCTATGCTTAAAGTCAAAATCGTTAGGAACGCAAAGTCTAGAGTTGACTCGAAGTATTCCTTCTTCATCGATTCTTGCTTCTGGAATAGCTCCTTCTTGCACTTTCTTCTTCATACGCATCAAGCCCAGGTCCGTAGTTTGAGCAGCTTTAACTTTATCGATTAAAGTCGGTTCTACTCATATATTCACCATCATCATGTGGGTCCCTGGAGTCTTTAATTCTATCTCCATCCTTTGCAAGCCATACAAAATGTGCCTTTGTGTTGACAATATCGCACTCGTACTCGCATATGATCTTCTACTCAATGCATCAGCTACTACGTTCGCTTTTCCAGGATGATATCGAATAGTGTGATCGTAATCTTTCAAACAAGCCAACGTCGTTGCCGCATGTTGAGTTCTTTTTGGGTGAAGAAATATTTGAGGCTTTTATGGTCCGTATAAATATCCACTTTCTCCCCATACAAGTAGTGTCTCCAAATATTCAACAAGAATACGACTGTTGCCAACTCCAAATCATGAGTAGGATAATTCCTCTCATATTCTTTGAGTTGTCGCGAGGCATAGGCTATGACTTTCCCATGTTGCATGAGAACACATCCTAACCCTTTGCCTGAAGCATCACTGTAGATAATAAATCCATTCGAACCAGATGGTATAGCCAGAACAGGTGCCGAAATGAGTCTCCTCTTGAGCTCTTGGAAACTCTTCTTGCATTCCTCGCTCCATACAAATTTTTTATCCTTCCGAGTCAACTGAGTTAACGGAGTAGCGATTCGAGAAACTCCTTCCACGAATCTCCGATAATAACCAGCTAAGCCTAGAAAGCTATACACTTCGGTCACCGACTTCGGTTGCTCCCAACTTGTATTGCTTCAATCTTTACCGGGTCAACAGATACTCCATGTTTTGACACCACGTGCCCAAGGAATGCTACTTCCTTAAGCCAGAACTCGTATTTCTTCAGCTTGGCATATAGTTTGTTTTCACGAAGCCTTTCAAGTATCAGCTTCAAATGGTGCTCATGATCTTCACGGCTTTTGGAATAGATGAGGATGTCATCAATAAAGACAACAACGAACTGATCCAAATATTCCTTGAATACACGGTTCATCATATTCACGAAAGCAGCAGGAGCATTAGTCAATCCAAAAGATATGACTAAGAATTCATAATGCTCGTACCGAGTTCTGAAGGTAGTCTTAGGAATATCCTCAGTTTTAATCTTCAGCTGATGATATCCAGAACGAAGATCGATCTTTGAAAAGAATTGTGCTCCTTGTAGTTGGTCAAACAGGTCATCAATGCGAGGTTGTGGTGACATGGTTCAATTCTCGGTAGTCAATACGAAGTCGCATACTCCCATTTTTCTTCTTTACGAATAAAACAGGAGCACCCCAAGGAGATGTACTAGGACGAATGAAACCGATGTCTAATAACTCTTGTAGTTGGACTTTTAACTCCTGAAGTTAAATAGGAGCCATTCGATATGAGATTTTAGAAATGGGTTTTGTACCCGGTTCAAGGTCAATAAAGAATTCAACATCACATTCTGGGGGTAGACCGGAAAATTCTTCAGGAAATACATCAGGAAATTCTCTAACCACGAAAATATTATTCAAATCTAACTTGTCTTTATTCAAATCCATAACATGGGCTAAGAAAGCTTGACATCCGTTTTTCAATAAACGAATAGCTTTATGGCTTGATATGACAGTGACCTATTTTAGTGGTTTAGTTGCTTTAATTCGCATAACAGGTTGGTTAAGAATATGAAAACTAACAACCTTACGAAAACAATCAATTTTGGCATAATGAGTGGTTAGCCAATCAATTCCTAAAATCACATCAAAAGCAAGTATCTTTAAAGAGATAAGATCAACAGGTAATGTGATAGTGCCAACTTGGATAAAGCAAAATTTATAAACTGTAGATGTAACGAAGGTTTCACCAAACGGAGTTTCAACAGATAAGTCAAAGTCTAATTTTTCCGGAGTCAAGTTTAAACGTTGAGCACAAGCAGGAGAGATAAAAGAACTGGTAGAACCGGTATCTAGTAAAGTATAAACTTCGCAAAGTTTATGATTAGCTTACCCGTGATCACCTCGTTCGGGTTCCTTGAATTTTGGCCAATCACAACAAACGCTCTTCCAGGAACTGCTGATTTTGACTTATCCAGGACAGCTTTTGGAGTCACCATCCCCGCTGAACTTGGTTTTTCTACAGAAAACTCTCGGGCTATATGACCCTCCTTTCTACAGTTATAACATACCTTGGATTGTTGTGGGCGGTTTATACCGATATGTCCCTCTTTTCGCAAGATTTATAACATTACGACTGTGGTCGTCGTTCTCCTCCCCAGCAACAGATTGATCTTGGTGTTCTTCGCTAATGTCTTCCCATCATTGTTGAATCTCCTCTTTTGGAAATTTTCACTAGACTCACCTCTTCTATTATCATGGCCACGATTACCACCCGAGTGGTTACCGTTTTTGTCCGTATTCTTTTCTCCTCGCTGGTTATCATCGCTCCGATGACTTGTGTCACCGGTATGACCCTGGTTGTGGTCCCTTGGTTGAGTATACTCATTATCTGGCTCTAATAATTGAGCCCTGTTGACAACATCTGAATACAGAGAAAATTTATGAGAGATAAGGTATTGAAGAATCTCGGGTTTTAGACCTCTCAGAAACATCCGCGTCATACGTTCCTCATTCTCTACCAAATGAGGTGCAAACCTGGATAACTCCGTGAACTTCGCCTCGCATCGATTAACCGTCATGTTGTTCTCATTCGATCTAATAAACTCTACCTCCTTCATATGACGAATACTTTTAGGAAAGTACTTGCCATTGAACAGTTTCTGAAATCTTTCCCAAGACATGTTGAGTGCGGCTGGCTGGGTACGCTTCACAGATTCCCACTAGTAATCTGCCTCACCACGGAACATAAAGGCGGAGAATGGAACCTTTTGTTCCTCTGTGCATCCCAAGACATCGAATATCTTGGTAATTTGCTTGATCCACGTTTCCGCCTTAATCGGATCGGGCTTTCCCCAGAAATCTGGCGGTCCCAACTCCTTGAACTACTTGACTATGACAGACCGCGCGTTGCCATCATTTTCACCCGTATTTTGTACACGAGTCTCCCTCGTCTGATTTTGCATGAACTGTAAAAAGCTCCTAAACATTCCATTATTCATCGTTTGCTCGGTAGTGTTGTTTACATGAGGAATATTGCCTTCCTGCTGCACGTTCTCTTGGTTTGTGACTAAAGGTTATTCCACAGTCTCATACACTCCATTGTTATCGTTCTCAGCAGCCATTCTTAAAAACTGCCATAAAACAAGGGTTAATTAAACAAATTAACATATCACATAATATTCCTATATTATGATCGACCAACAAATAAGCTTAGATAGGACACACTAGCGAAGGATTTACTTATCTCTCCCCTCCTAGTTCTATTCCCCGATCTCCGCCAGAGACCATATCCCTAAGCTTTGATACCAACTGTGACCCCCCCACAATAGGTATACAACACCCATTCCGAGTCGCCAAATACATGGTACAGAAAGCAAACTACAACTTTAATAATACAATTGTCGTGCAAAATACGACAACACATATTGTGAGTTTAAATACAAATATTGTCTTCTAGACAATATCCACACTCAAATAGGTCCTCATTACAATTATTCATACACTATTTTACAAAAATAGTGAGGACTGCTAAAACAACTTTCTAGAACCATCACTCCATACCCCGACTAGATCCTGCTATGTTCTCACCTCCTGAGAAGAAAAATGGAACAAAAAGGAAAAGGGTGAGCTCAACTAGCCCAGTAAAGAATATTATGACTAAGATAATATACAACAAATTATCATTAGTCTTCAACAGGGAAAAATTTGATAAAATATAATAGACAACAAGTTTTAGATCAACAAATGCAGCGAAAACAGCAATCCATCAGAAGAGTCACGTAGAGAATGAATTCTACTATCTTCTAAGATTTAAAAGTTCATCATCAATATTTTATCCCTGTAAGAACAATCAATATACATCTTTAATCAAATATTCATCTTTTCACTACAGGCCAAAGATATTCATTTGTATCACCAGTTGGTCATGTTCATCTCAACACGTGTTCATCTTTGCACTACGGGCCAAAGATATTCATCAGTTAATCATTCATCTTTGCACTACAGGCCAAAGATATTCAGTAATATCATCATTTAAGACTAAGGATGATGAAAAAATATTTTAAAGAAAACGAATCTAGTGAGACAGAAGGACAAATATTAAGGATTTGTATAACAGTTTATCCAAGATCAATAATACTTCATAATAACCAATTGTGAAGAAGGATTCAAAAATAAAGATCAAAACATGGATACAGTCAAAGATAGTAACCATAATAGATATCTTGGACAAAAAGGAAAAATTTCATTTTTCGGTGAATAGTGTCGTATACGTGAATAGTAACCCCGACACAAAAAGGTAGAAATTCCACAATAAAATCCATACCAATATTTCGGTATAATGATATTGAAAGAATAACATCATTACGAAAAAAATAACATCCCTTACCTCAAAATAACGGTACTTCTGATCGGAATATTGGATATAAAGTCGAAGGAAACATGTACCGAACATCAACTTTCAAAGTATCAAAATATTCAAAAAAATACGCTCGATAATCTAGAGAGAAAGAAAACTTATTTCTGGTGTAATTTTCAATTCTAACCTAAGCGTCTATTTATTGGAAAATGCTAGAACACCATAGGAGACTAAAATAATAAAATATAATATAACCTTATTATTTTCCTATGAATGCTCTTTGAAAATCTTCAGCCCCTCAATTACGAAAATTTCAGCAGCCCACATGTGTATTCAACACCAACCAAAAAGTGGGTCCCACCCATAAATTAATAAAAAATCATTTTATTTTCCGAAACTTTAGTAATTCTTAGAAAATAGCTCGTTTATCAGAAAAATACAAATTTATGTTCATTCCACACAAAATCAAATTCTCTACAACTTTGTAGCTTTGAGTTTTTCTAAATTTCAAACCGAAAATATCTGAAACCCACAAACAAGTGATTTTTAATACCTCCACTCCGACAAAATACTGATAAAACACCTCAGCATTAATTCCTTCATTAATAACCACATAAATAAATCCATCATTTATATCCACATCAAATAAATATTTCATTATCATATAAATCAATAATTAATTATTCACAAATAATATTCTGTAATCACAATTATGACAACCGCATAGTTCTAGAAAGAGGGGCTTTCAATAAGGATTTCTCCTCATCTTGCGCCGCAATTAGGTGACCAAACCTCTCCTTGGCAGAACTTTCTAGACATTCCCAATAATGCTATCTAATAATATTATTCAAAGAATATGAATTATTGATCCGATAAATGGAAATATGTCTTGATGACAATTATTGAAACAACAATAATATCAAATATCAACGTAACAATTATTGAATCAATAAAATAAAATATTAAGCAAGAATTTCTTTGTAACAATTATTGAGTAGTGCCTTCTTACGCATGCGAATCAATAATTCAACAATCTTTGTAAAGTAACACGCAGACATCGTATTTTAACCAACCGGATATTCCAAATGTTGTTAAGCGGTAACAATTACGATGTTATTTATAAAACTCATACTTTTATCGTTTTTTCTTCATTCGACAGTTATCCCGTTATGGGGCCCCCATTATTGATCGCTAGGGCCGCATGCGGATATTCGATAAAAAGAATATTCCACGACCAAATGAATATTCCCTAAACAAAGGAATATTTTATAACCACTTGCTTATTTTGTAAAATTTGCACATTTCACCCATAACCAAAGCATTATATCAAATTAACACCTTATTAATTATGAATAGAGAAAATTTAATTTTATTTATAATAAGTTGGGGTCTTACACAAAGCTTCTCCTAACGGAGTCTCCACAGATAAGTCAAAGTCTAATTTCTCAGGAGTCAAGTTTAAACATTAAGCACAAGCAGGAGAGATAAATGAATGGGTAGAACCGGTATCTAGTAAGGTATAAACTTCGCAAGAATTTATGATTAGCTTACCCGTGATGAACCTCGTTTGGGTTCCTCGCATTTTGACCAGTCACGACAAACGTTCTTCCAGGAACCATTGACTTTGACATTTCTGGGATAGCCTTTTGAGTCACCATCCCCGCTGGAATTGGTTTCGTTACAGTATAATCTCGAGAAATATGTCCTTCCTTTCAACAATTATAACATACCTTGAACTGTTGTGGAAAGTTTGGGCTGATGTGTCCCTCTTTTCCACATTTATAGTTCACGACCGATGGTCGTTCTCCTCCCTTAGAAACAGTTGCTGCTGGTGTTGACGTCTTCACATTATCATTGTTGAATCTCCTCTTTTTAAAATCTCCTCCCGACTCACTTCTTCTATTATCATGGCCACGATTACCACCAGAGTGGTTACCGTTTTTTTCCATATTCTTTCATCCCCACTAATTATCATTTTTTCCATATTCATGCCCCACTAATTATCATGCGACGACACGCCATTTGTTGTCCCTCGATTGTTGTCCTCGATGAACGTACTCAATATCTCGCTCTAATAATTGAGCCATGTTGACAACATCTGAATATAGAGAAAATTATGAGATTTGAGATATTGACGTATATCGGGTTTCAGACCTCTCAGAAACATCCGCGTCATACGTTCCTCATTCTCCACCAAATGAGGTGCAAACCTGGACAACTCCGCGAACTTCGCCTCATACTAGGACATTGTCATGTTGTTCTGCTCCAGTCTAATAAACTCCACCTCCTTCATATGTTGAATACTTTCAGGAAAGTACTTGTCATTGAATAGTTTCTGAAACTTTTCCCAAGACATATTGAGTGCGGCTAGCTGGGTATGTTTCACAGATTCTCACCAATAATCTTCCTCATTACGGAACATAAAAGTGGCGAATGGAACCTTTTCTTCCTCCGTGCATCCCAAGACATCGAATATCTTGGTAATTTGCTTGACCCACGTCTTCGCCTTAATCGGATCCGGCTTTCCCTAGAATTCTGGTGGTCCCAACTCTTTGAATGCGCTTCTTGTGTGACAAACAGATTCGTTCTATCATTTCCACCATGTAATTTGTACGAGTCTCCTAAATGCGATTTTGCATGAACTACAAAAAGCTTCTAAACATCCCATTGTTCATCATCTGATTAGTGGTGTTGTTTACAGGAGGAACATTGTCGTCCTGTTGCACGTTCTCCTGATTGGTGAGTAAAGGTGTCTCCACGGTCTTATTTACTCCACTGTTAACATTCTCAGTTGCCATTCTCAAATACTGCCATAAAACAATGGTTAATTAAAGAAATTAACATATCACATAATATCCCTATATTATGACCAACCAACAAATAAGCTTAGGTAGGACTTGCTTAGCGAAGGATTTACTTGTCTCTCCCTCCTAGTTACATTCCCCGATCTCGCCGGAGACCTTATCCTAAGCTCGATACTAACATTGTGACACCCCCAAAATAGGTATACATCACCCACCCATCGTGCAACACGTGGTACGAAACAACATACACTTTATTAATACAACTTTATTTATTAATCTGATTGCGTGCAAAATCGACAACACATAAACTGTGAGTTTAAATACAAATATTGTCTTCTAGACAATATTCACACTCAAATAAGTCCTTATTACAATTATTGATACACTATTTTACAAAATAGTGAGGACTACTATAACAACTGCCTTGGAACATCACTGCACACCCTAACTACTCCTCGCTATATTCTCGCTTCCTAAGAAGAAAAATGGAACAAAAAGGAAAAGGGTGAGCTCAACTAGCCCAGTAAAGAATATTATGACTAAGATAATATAGATCAAATTATCATTAGTCCTCATCAGTGAAAACTCTAATAGAACATAATAGACAACAAGTTTCAGATCAATATTCACAGCGGAAATAACAATTCATTAGAAGAGTTAAGTAGAGAATGAAATCTACTATCATCTATGAATTTAAAAGTTCATCATCAATATTTTATCCTTGTAACATCAATCAATATACATCTTGAATCAAATATTCATCTTTGCACTTCTGAGGCCAAAGATATTCATCGATTAGTCATATTCATCTCAACACGTATGTTCATCTTTGCACTACGGACCAAAGATATTCATCGAAAATTATTTATCTTTGCCACTCTGAACAAAGATATTGAGTTATATCATCATTTAGGAATTTATGGATGATGAAAAATATTTTAAAAAAAGCGAATCTAGTGAGACAAAAGAACAAATATTAAAGATTAGTACTTGGTTTATCCATGTTTAAAATCACCCCATAATATACCATAGTGGAGTAAAATTCAAGAATAATGATCAAAACATGGATCTGATCAAAGCTAGTAACAAAAATAGACATTTGGGACAAAAGAAGAAAATTTCATTTTTAGAATTGAATAGTGTAAGTATGATTCGTGAATAATGTCAGTATCGTGAATAGTGTCGTATACATGAATAGTAACCCCGACACAAAAAGACAAGAATTTCACAAGAAAAATCTTACCAATATTTTGGCATAATGATATTGAAAAAAATAATATCATTTATAAAAAAATAACATCCCTTACCTCAAAAGAATAGTACTTCTGGCTGGAATATAAGATATAACGTTGAAGGGAACTTGCACCGTATAGAAACACTCAAAGTATTAAAATACTCACAAGAATACGCTCGATAATATAGAGAGAGAAGATTTTAGTTTCTGGTGTGATTTTCAATTCTAACCTAAGCACCCTATTTATAAGAAAATGCTTAGAATACCAAAGTAGAAAATTTAATAAAATATTAATATATTTTTTAAAATATCTTACGGACACTTCTTTTGATCCAAAACATCAACCACCAAGTGGGGCCCACCTCACCAAAATAAAAAAAAACTTTTTTCTTAAAAAAAATATTTAAAACTTCAAAAATCAATTATTCTGGAACATCAATAATTCATAATAAATAGCCCTTTTATCAGAAAAATTTGAATCTGATGTCTATTCCATAGGAAATTCAATTCTCTACAACTTTGTAAGTTTAAGTTTTTCCAAATTCCAAGCAGAAGTTGACCAAACTCCACATACGGACGATTTTACGGGCTATAACCCAATTTCAGTCACAAAATGGGGCCCACCAACACACAAAACATGTGTTAAACAATTTTTGTAAAAAAAATACTCTTCCTCCTCTTTCATTCATATACCACACATTCATTATAAAAATATCACCATTATTATATTATTATAATATAATAATATATTTAAATGAATTATTTTATCATAAAAGATAAAATATCAATTTTCAACAATTGTCACATTAAAAAATTTCTCCATCTATATCCACATAAAATGAATATTTTCCTTATTATATAAATCGATAATTAATTATTCACAAATAATATTACGGAATAACCACGACCCCTTGGTTCAGGAAGAGGGGCTTTCGATAAGGATTTCTCTTCTTGTGGCGTAATTAGGTGATCAAACCTCTCCTTAGGCAGAACTTTCTAGATATTGCCAATAATGCTATCTAATAATATTATTCAAATAATATGAATTATTGATCGATAATAAAAAAATCTTGTATAGTGATGATTATTGAAACAACAATAATATAAAATATCAACGTAGCAATTATTGAATCAATAAAAAAATATTAAATAGTAATTCTTGTAACAATTATTGAGTAGTGTCTTCTTACGTAAGAATCGATAATTGGTGCAATCACAGGTATCTCTTCTTGTTTTTTAACCATCGGGTATTCAGCGGTGTTAGCAGTAACAACTTCTGTAGATTATTTATAAAAACTTATACTAGTCGTTTTCTTCGTCAATTGCTTTTAGTTATGGGAATATGCAAAGGCTGCGTCAGATAAATACGAATATTCCCCGACAGTAAGAATATTCCACGACCAAACTTATATTCCCAAACAAATATCTTAAATAAGCAAGTGGTTATAAAATATTCATTATTGTCGGGGAATATTCATTTGGTCGTGGAATATTCTTACTATCGGGGAATAATCGTACGATGGCGCAGCCTTGTGTGGGCCCCATAATGGAAAGCAATTGGATGAAGGAAACGACAAGTATAAGTTTTTATAAATAACTACAGTAGTTGTTACTGTTAATAATCATGATGGAATACCCTATGGTTAAAACACAAGAATATCGCTATTACGACAAAGAAAGATACCAGATATTGCACTAATTATTGATTCTTACGTAAGAATGCACTACTCAATAATTGTTACAGTATTTACTGTTCAATATTTTATTTTATTGATTCAATAATTGCTATGTTGATATTTTATATTATTGTTGTTTCAATAATTGTCACTACACAGTATTTTCTATTATCGGATCAATAATTCATATTATTTGAATAATATTATTAGATAGCATTATTAGCAATGTCTAGAAAGTTATTGCATCTAAGGAGAGGTTTGGTCACCTAATCATGCTAGCCAAGAAAGAGAAATCCTTATCGAAAGCCCCCTTTTCCCGAGAACTAATTCGTTGTTAGTATTGTGATTCGTCATAATATTATTTTAGAATAATTAATTATTGATTTATATGATAAGGAAAATATTCATTTTATGTGGATATAGATGGAGAAAATTTTTTAATGTGACAATTGTTAAAAATTGATATTTTATCTTTTGTGATAAAATTATTCATTTAAATATATTATTATATTATAATAATATAATAATGGTGATATTTTACAATGAATGTATGATATATGAATAAATGAGAATGAAAACTATTTTTGTTACAAAAAAATGTTTAAAACAGTTTAAACATGTTCGTGGGACCTATTTCTTGACTGAAATTTGATTATAGCTAGTAAAATCGTCCGTATATGGATTTCGGTCAATTTTTGTTGGGAATTTGAAAAAACTTAAACTTACAAAGTTGTAGAGAATTGAATTTCCTGTGGAATGGACATAATATTCGAATTTGTCTGATAAAAGGACTATTTATTATGAATTATTGAAGTTTCGAAATAATTGATTTTTTGAGATTTAAATAATTTTTTTATGAAAAACGTTTTTTGTGAGATGGTAGGCCCCACTTGTGTGGTTAATGTGCTGAAATTGGATTGTCAAAGTGGGCGTAGGAATTTTAATAAATATATTAATATTTTATTAAATTTTTTGCTTTGGTGTTCTAAGCATTTTCCTATAAATAGGGTGCTTAGGTTAAAATTCAAAATCACACCAGAAACTAAAGTTTTCTCTCTCTACATTATCGAGCGTATTCTTGTGAGTATTTTGATACTTTGAGTGTTGCTATACTATGCAAGTTCCTTCAAAGACTATATCCGATAAGATTCCAAATCTAACTGTCTTTTTGAGGTAAGGGATGTTATTTTTTTATAAATGATATTATTTCTTTCAATATCATTATCTTAGGAATATTGAAAAGATTTTTCTTGTGAAATTCTTGTCTTTTTAGTGCTCGGGGTTACTATTCACATATATGACACTATTTACGATACTCAGTATTATTCACTTATCACGATAATTATTCACCAAAAATTAAATTTTCATTTTTTGTTCAAGATATCTATTATGGATACTAGCTTTGATTGTATCCATGTTTTGATCATTATTCTTGAATTTTACTCAACTATGGTATATTATGGGGTGTTTTTAAACATGGATAAACCGAAGTACGAATCCTTAATATTTGTTCTTTTATCTCACTAGATTCGTTTTCTTTAAAATATTTTTCATCATCCTCAGTCCTAAATGATGATATAACTGAATATCTTTGGCCTGTAGTGCAAAGATAAATGATTTTCTGATGAATATTTTTGGCCCGTAGTGCAAAGATGAACAGGTGTTGAGATGAACATGTCCATCTGATGAATATCTTTGGCCTGTAGTGCAAAGATGAATATTTGATTCAAGATGTATATTGTTTGATGTTACAGGGATAGAATATTGATGATGGGCTTTTAAATTCATATATGATAGTAGATTTCATTCTCCACTTAACTCTTCTAATGATCTGAAACTTGTTGTCTATTATGTTCTATCAGATTATTCCCTGTTGAGGACTAACGATAATTTGTTCTATATTATCTTAGTCATAATATTCTTTACTGGGCTAGTTGAGCTCACCCTTTTCCTTTTTGTTCCATTTTTCTTCTTAGGAAGCGAGAATATAGCGAGGAGTAGTCAGGGTGTGGAGTGATGTTCCAAGGCAGTTGTTATACTAGTCCTCACTATTTTGTAAAATAGTGTATCAATAATTGTAATGAGGACTTATTTGAGTGTGGATATTATCTAGAAGACAATATTTGTATTTAAACTCACAGTTTATGTGTTGTCGTATTTTACACGACAATTGTATTAATAAAGTTGTAGTTGTTTCTGTACCATGTGTTTGGCGACTCAGAATGGGTGATGTATACCTATTTTGGGGGCGTCACAGTTGGTATCAGAGCTTAGGGATATGGTCTCTGGCGGAGATCGGGGAATAGAACTAGGAGGGGAGAGACGAGTAAATCCTTCGCTAGTGTGTCCTACCTAAGCTTATTTGTTGGTTGGTCATAATATAGGGATATTATGTGATATGTTAATTTCTTTAATTAACCCTTGTTTTATGGCAGTATTTGAGAATGGCAACTGAGAATGTTAACAGTGGAGTAAATAAGACCGTGGAGACACCTTTACTCACCAATCAGGAGAACGTGCAACAGGACGACAATGTTTCTCCTGTAAACAACACCACTGATAAGACGATGAACGATGGGATGTTTAGAAGCTTTTTGTAGTTCATGCAAAATCAGACGAGGGAGACTCGTGTACAAAATACAGGTGCAAATGATAGCAACGCACGGTTTGTCATAACAAAGTAGTTTAAAGAGTTGGGACCACCAGAATTCTGGGGAAAGCCGGATCCGATTAAGGCGGAGACGTGGGTCAAGAAAATTACCAAGATATTCGATGTCTTGGGATGCACGGAGGAACAGAAGGTTCCATTCGCCACTTTTATGTTCCGTAATGAGGCAGATTACTGGTGAGAATCTGTGAAGCGTACCCAGCCAGCCGCACTCAACATGTCTTGGGAAATATTTCAGAAACTATTTAATGACGGATGTTTCTGAGAGGTCTGAAACCCGATATACGTCAATATCTCATTTCTCATAAATTTTCTCTACATTCAGATGTTGTCAACTGGGCTCAATTATTAGAGCGAGATAATGAGTACGTTCTACCGAAGGACAACAACTAGGGTCAAACCGGTAGCAGCAGTCATCGGAGCAATGATAACCAGCGGGGAGGAAAGAATACGGACAAAAGCGGTAACCACTCTGGTGGTAATCGTGGCCATGATAATAGAAGAAGCGAGTCGGGAGGAGATTTTAAAAAGAGGAGATTCAAAAATGATAATGTGAAGACGTCAGCACCAGCAACAACTATTTCTAAAGGAGGAGAACGACCACCGGTCGTATGCTATAAATGTGGAAAAGAGGGACACATAAGCCCAAACTGTCCACAACAATTCAACGTATGTTATAATTTTGGAAAGGAAGGACATATCGCTCGAGATTGTACTGTAGCAAAACCAAGTCCAGCGGGGATGGTGACTTAAAAGGCTGTCCCAGAAAAGTCAAAGTCAACGGTTCCTGAAAGAGCGTTTGTCGTGACTGGTCAAAATGCGAGGAACCCAAATGAGGTGATCACGGGTAAGCTAATCATAAATTCTTATGAAGTTTATACCTTACGAGATATTGGTTCTACCCATTCATTTATCTCTCCTGCTTGTGCTAAACGTTTAAACTTGACTCCGGAGAAATTAGACTTTAACTTATCTGTGGAGACTCCGTTAGGAGAAACTTTCATTATATCCACTGTTTATAAATCTTGTTTGATCCAAGTTGGCACCATCACATTACCTGTTGATCTTATCTCTTTAAAGATACTTGCATTTGACGTAATTTTAGGGATTGATTGGTTAACTACTCATCATGCCAAAATTGATTGTTTTCATAAGGTTGTTAGTTTTCATATTCCTAACCAACCTGTTATTCGAATTCAAACAACTAAACCACTAAAATCAATCACAGTCATATCAAGCCAGAAAGCTATTCTTTTATTAAAAAACGGATGTCAAGCTTTCTTAGCCCATGTTATGGATTTGAATAAAGATACGTCAGATTTGAATAATATTCATGTTGTTAGTAAATTTCCTGACGTATTTCTTGAAGAACTTCCCGGTCTACCCCCAGAACGTAAAGTTGAATTCTTTATTGATCTTGAACCTGGTACAAAGCCCATTTCTAAAACCCCATATGGAATGGCTCCTATTGAACTTCAGGAGTTAAAGGTCCAACTACAGGAGTTGTTGGACATCGGTTTCATTCGTCCTAGTACATCTCCTTAGGTTGCTCCTATTTTATTCGTAAAGAAGAAAGACGGGAGTATGCGACTTTGTATTGACTATCAAGAATTGAACCATGTCACCATCAAGAATAGGTATCCGCTACCTCGCATTGATGACCTGTTTGACCAGTTGCAAGTAGCATAATTCTTTTCAAAGATCGATCTTCATTCTGGATATCATCAATTGAAGATTAAAACTGAGGATATTCCGAAGACTACCTTTAGAACTCGGTACGGGCATTATGAATTCTTAGTCATGTCTTTTGGATTGACTAATGCTTCTGTGGCTTTCATGGATAAGATGAACCGAGTATTCAAGGAATATTTGGATCAGTTCGTTGTTGTCTTTATTGATTACATCCTCATATATACCAAAATTCATGAAGATCATGAGCACCATTTGAAGCTGGTACTCCAAAGGCTTTGTGAAAATAAGCTATATGCCAAGTTGAAGAAATGCGAGTTCTGGCTTGATGAAGTAGCATTCCTTTGGCGCGTGATATCAAAACATGGAGTATCTGTTAACCCGACGAAGATTGAAGCAATGCAAAGTTGGGAGCAACTGAAGTCGGTGACCGAAGTACGTAGCTTTTTGGGCTTAGCTGGTTATTATCGGAGATTCGTGGCAGGATTTTCTCGAATCGCTACTCCGTTAACTCAACTGACTTGGAAAGATATAAAATTCATATGGAGCGAGGAATGCGAGAAGTGTTTCCAAGAGCTCAAGAGGAGACTCATTTCGGCACCAGTTCTAACAATATCATCTAGTTTGGATGGATTTGTTATCTACAGCGATGCTTCAGGCAAAGGGTTAGGATGTGTTCTCATGCAACATGGGAAAGTCATAGCCTATGCCTCGCGACAACTTAAAGAATATGAGAGGAATTGTCCTACTCATGATCTAGAGTTGGCAGCAGTCGTTGTCGCGCTAAAGATCTAGAGGCACTATCTATATGGGGAGAAAGTGGAGATATATTCAGATCATAAAAGCCTCAAATATTTCTTCACCCACGAACGGGTGATTTTTAATACCTCCACTCTGACAAAATACTTATAAAATACCTCAGCATTAATTCCTTCATTAATAACCACATAAATCCATCATTTATATCCACATCAAATAAATATTTCCTTATCATATAAATCAATAATTAATTATTCACAAATAATATTACAGAATCATAATTATGACAACCAGGCCGTTCCCAGGAAAGAGTGGGCTTTCCAATAAGGATTTCTCCTTATTGGCGCGCAATTAGGTGACCAAACCTCTCCTTGACAGAACTTTCTAGACATTGCCAATAATGCTATCTAATAATATTATTCAAATAATATGAATTATTGATCTGATAATGGGAAATACTGTGTAGTGATAATTATTGAAACAACAATAATATTAAATATCAACGCAGCAATTATTGAATCAATAAAATAAAATATTGAATAGTAACTACTGTAACAATTATTAAGTAGTGCCTTCTTATGTACGAATCAATAATTCAACAATATTGTGCTATACCGTGTGCTACTATGCAACCACGCGTATTACTGTATTTTAACCACCAGGTAACCCAACAGTGGTAACGGTAACAATTACGCCATTATTCATAAAAACTCATACTTTGTCGTTTTCCTTTATCCAACCAGTTTTTCGTTATGGGGCCTACAAATGGTCTTGTGCTTCATCGCATTTAATATTCCCCGACAACAAGAATATTCCATGACCAAACGAATATTCCCCGACAACAATGAATATTTTATAACCACTTGCTTATTTTGTAAAATTTACACATTTCACCCATAACCAAAGCATTATATCAAATTAACACCTTATTAATTTAGAATAATGAATAAAGGAAAAACTCAATTTTATTTATAATAAGTTGGGGTCTTACAACCTCCCCTCCTTATAAAATTTTGTCCTCGAAATTGACGTACTTACCTGGTGTTTCGAAAAGATGAGGGTACCTCGCTTTCATTTCCGATTCCAACTCCCAGGTCATTTCTTCAATAGCATGGTTCCTCCACAAAACCTTAACTTGTGGTATAACCTTGGTGCGTAGGACATGTTCTTTCCTATCCAAGATCTTAACAGGTACCTCCTCGTACGTTAAATCTTCAGCTATCTTGTCTAGTTCTAACTCAATAATTTGGTTCGGGAATTTCACATATTTACGAAGCATAGATATATGAAAAATATTATGAACACAAGACATGTTTGGAGGTAATGCAAGTCTATAGGCCACATTTCCTATTCGGTCAAAAATCTCAAATGGACCAACAAATCTTGGATTGAGCATTCCTCTCTTCCCAAATCTTGTAACTCCCTTCCATGGAGCAACACGTAACAATACATGATCCCCAATATTAAATTCCATGTCCTTTCTATGAAGATCCGCATAACTCTTTTGTCGATCATGTGCCGTTTGTATACGTTGTCGAATCATTTGGATCTTTTCTGTAGTCATGCATACCAACTCTGGTCGAAACAATGTTGCTTCTCCCACCTCATCCCAGCATACTGGAGAATGACACTTTCGTCCATACAACGCCTCAAATGGAGCCATGCCTATACTTGCTTGATAACTGTTGTTATAGGAAAATTCTACCAATGGTAAATACTTATCCCATCTCCCTTTGAAGTCTAGAACACGGAGTCTTAATAGATCTTCAAGAGTTTGAATAGTCCTCTCTAATTGTCCATCCGTTTGAGGATGGTATGCCGAACTGAATCGTAAATCCGTGCCCATAGCTTTCTACAAGCTAACCCAAAATCGTGAAGTGAATCTTGGGTCATGATCTGAAACTATGGATACTGGCATGCCATGCAATCTCACAATCTCATTAACGTACATACGAGCAAGACGTTCAAGGGAATAAGTTTCTCATATAGGTAAGAAATGAGCAGACTTGGTTAATCTATCGACAATAACCCAAATCGCATCTATACCTTGAGAAACCTTGGGAAGACCCGTAACGAAATTCATGGTAATGTGTTCCCACTTCCATTTCGGAATCTCAAGTGGTTTCTATGGACCTTTAGGCACTTAATGCTCCGCCTTTACTCATTGACAAGTTAAACACCTCGAGATAAACTCCGCGATCTCTCTCTTCATATTGTTCCACCAAAATGTGTGTCAAATATCATGATACATTTTGGTACTCCCAGGATGGATTGCAAATGGTGTGTTGTGTGCCTCCATCATGATTCTATGCTTCAAGTCAGAATCGTTAGGAAAACAAAGTCTAGAGTTGACTAGAAGTATTCCTTCTTCATCGATTCTTGCTTCTGGAATAGCTCCTTCTTGCACTTTCTTCTTCATACACATCAAGCCCAGGTCCGTAGTTTGAGCAGCTTTAACTTTATCGATTAAAGTCGATTTTACGCGTATATTCACCATCATCATGTGGGTCCCTGAAGTCTTTAATTCTATCTCCATCCTTTGCAAGCCATACAAAATGTGCCATTGTGTTGACAATATCACACTCGTACTCGCATATGATCTTCTACTCAATGCGTCAGCTACTACGTTCACTTTTCCAGGATGATATCGAATAGTGTGATTGTAATCTTTCAACAGCTCAAGCCAATGTCGTTGCCGCATGTTGAGTTCTTTTTGGGTGAAGAAATATTTGAAGCTTTTATGGTCCGTATAAATATCCACTTTCTCCCCATACAAGTAGTGTCTCCAAATTTTCAATGCGAATACGACTGCGGCCAACTCCAAATCATGAGTAGGATAATTCCGCTCATATTCTTTGAGTTGTCATGAGGCATAGGCTATAACTTTCCCATGTTGCATGAGAACACATCCTAACCCTTTACCTGAAGCATCGTTGTAGATAATAAATCCATCCGAACCAGATGGTATTGCCAGAATAGGTGCCGAAATGAGTCTCCTCTTGAGCTCTTGGAAACTCTTCTCGCATTCCTCGCTCCATACAAATTTTGTATCCTTCCGAGTCAACTGAGTTAACGGGGTAGCAATTCAAGAAAATCCTTCCACGAATCTCCGATAATAGCCAGCTAAGCCCAGAAAGCTACGCACTTCTGTCACCGACTTCGGTTGATCCCAACTTTTTATTGCTTCAATCTTCGCCGGGTCAACAGATACTCCATGTTTTGACACCACATGCCCAAGGAATGTTACTTCCTCAAGCCAGAACTCGCATTTCTTCAGCTTGGCATAAAGCTTGTTTTCACAAAGCCTTTTAAGTATCAGCTTCAAATGGTGCTCATGATCTTCACGGCTTTTGGAATAGATGAGGATGTCATCAATAAAGACAACAACGAACTAATCCAAATATTCCTTGAATACTCGGTTCATCATATCCATGAAAGCAAAGAGGAGCATTAGTCAATCCAAAAGACATGACTAAAAATTCATAATGCCCGTACCGAGTTCTGAAGGCAGTCTTTGGAATATCCTTAGTTTTAATCTTCAGCTGATGATATCCAGAACGAAGGTTAATCTTTGAAAAGAATTGTGCTCCTTACAACTGGTCAAACAGGTCATCAATACGAGGTAGCGGATACCAATTCTTGATGGTGACATGGTTCAATTCAAAGTAATCAATACAAAGTCGTATACTCTCGTCTTTCTTCTTTACGAATAAAATAGGAGCACCCCAAGGAAATGTACTAGGACGAATGAAACCGATGTCTAATAATTCTTGTAGTTGGACTTTTAACTCCTGAAGTTCAATAGGAGCCATTCGACATGGGGTTTTAGAAATGGGTTTTGTACCCGGTTCAAGGTCAATAAAGAATTTAACATCACGTTACGGGGTAAGTAAGGGAAGTTCTTCAGGAAATACATCAGGAAATTCTCTAACCACAGAAATATTATTCAAATCTGACTTGTCTTTATTCAAATCCATAACATGGGCTAAAAAAGCTTGATATCCGTTTTTCAATAAACGAATAACTTTGTGGCTTGATATGACAGTGACTGATTTTAGTGGTTTAGTTGCCTGAATTCACAAAACAGGTTGGTTAGGAATATGAAAACTAACAACCTTACGAAAATAATCAATTTTGGCTTGATGAGTGGTTAACCAATCAATTCCTAAAATCACATCAAAAGCAAGTATCTTTAAAGAGATAAGATCAACAGGTAATGTGATAGAGCCAACCTGGATCGAGCAAGATTTATAAACTGTAGATGTAACAAAGGTTTCACCCAACGGAGTTTCAACAGATAAGTTAAAATCTAATTTCTCCGGAGTCAAGTTTAAACGTTGAGCACAAGAAGGAGAGATAAAAGAATGGGTAGAACCGGTATCTAGTAAGGTATAAACTTTGTAAGAATTCAAGATTAGCTTACCCGTGATCACCTCGTTTGGGTTCCTCACATTTTGGCCAGTCACGACAAACGCTCTTCTTGGAACCGCTGATTTCGACTTATCCGGGACAGCCTTTGGAGTCACCATCCCCCCTGAACTTTGTTTTGCTATAGAACAATCCTGAGATATATGACCTTCCTTTCTACAGTTATAACATACCTTGGATTGTTGTGGGCAGTTTGGGCTGATATGTCCCTCTTTCCCGCATTTGTAACATCTAACTGGCGGTCGTTCTCCTCCCCTAGAATTTGTTGTTGGTGCTTGTGCTGCTGCTGATGTCTTCCCGTCATTGTTGAATCTCCTCTTTCTGAAATTTCCACTTGACTCACCTCTTCTATTATCATGGCCACGATTACCACCCGAGTGGTTACCGCCTTTGTTCGTATTTTTCCATCCTCGCTGGTTATCATCATTTTGGTGACTGCTGTCACCGGTATGACCCTGGTTGTGGTCCCTCGGTTGAGTATACTCATTATCTCGCTCTAATAATTGAGCCCTATTTACAACATCTGAATGCAGAGAAAATTTATGAGAGATAAGGTATTGACAAATCTCGGGTTTTAGACCTCTCAGAAACATCCGCGTCATACGTTCCTCATTTTCTACCAAATAAGGTGCAAACTTGGATAACTCCGCTAACTTCGCCTCGTACTGAGACACCGTCATGTTGTTCTGTTCTAGTCTAATAAACTCTAACTCCTTCATATGACGAATACTTTCTGGAAAGTACTTGTCATTGAACAGTTTCTGAAATCTTTCCCAAGACATGTTAAGCGATCGGTTGGTACGCTGCACGCATGATTCCCACCAAGAATGTCGCCTCACTACGGAACATAAAGGTGGAGAATGGAACCTTCTAATCCTCCGTGCATCCCAAGACATCGAATATCTTGGTAATTTTCTTGACCCGCGTTTCCGCCATAATCGGATCGGGCTTTCGCCAAAAATCTGGTGGTCCCAATTCCTTGAACTGCTTGGCTGTGACAGACCGCGCGTTGCCATCATTTCCACCCATATTTTGTACACGAGTCTCCCTCATCTGATTTTGCATGAACTTCAAGAAGCTCCTAAACATTCCATCATTCATCGTTTGCTCGGTAGTGTTGTTTACAAGAGGAATATTGCCTTCCTGTTGCACGTTCTCCTGGTTTGTGACTAAAGGTTGTTCCACAGTCTCATACACTCCATTGCTAACGTTCTCAGCAGCCATTCTTAAATACTGCCATAAAACAAGGGTTAATTAAACAAATTAACATATCACATAATAGCCCTATATTATGACCGACTAACAAATAAGCTTAGATAGGACACACTAGTGAAGGATTTACTCATCTCTCCCCTCCTAGTTCTATTCCCCGATCTCAGCTAGAGACCATATCCCTAAGCTCTGATACCAATTGTGACACCCCCAAAATAGGTATACAACACCCATTCTGAGTCGCCAAATACATGGTACAGAAAGCAAACTACAACTTCAATAATACAAATGTCGTGTAAAACACGACAACACATACTGTGAGTTTAAATACAAATATTGTCTTCTAGATAATATCCACACTCAAATAAGTCCTCATTATAATTATTCATACACTATTTTACCGAAATAGTGAGGACTGCTAAAACATCTTTCTAGAACCATCACTCCATACCCCGACTAGATCTTGCTATGTTCTCACCTCCTAAGAAGAAAAAATGGAGCAAAAAGGAAAAGGGTGAGCTCAACTAGCCCAGTAAAGAATATTATGATTAAGATAATATACAACAAATTATCATTAGTCTTCAACAGGGAAAAATCTGATAAAATATAATAGACAACAAGTTTTAGATCAACAAATGCAGCGGAAACACCAATCCATTAGAAGAGTCACGTAGAGAATGAGTTCTACTATCTTCTAAGATTTAAAAGTCCATCATCAATATTTTAAAGATACATCTTTAATCAAATATTCATCTTTCCACCTGGGTCATATTCATCTCAACACTGTTCATCTTTTGCTACGGGCCAAAGATATTCATCAATTAATCATTCATCTTTGCACTACAGGCCAAAGATATTCAGTAATATCATCATTTAAGACTGAGGATGATGAAAAATATTTTAAAGAAGACGAATCCAGTGAGACAGAAGAACAAATATCAAGGATTCGTATAACAGTTTATCCAAGATCAATAATACTTCATAATAACCAATTGTGAAGTAGAATTCAAAAATAAAGATCAAAACATGGATACAATCAAAGATAGTAACCATAATAGACATCTTGGACAAAAAGGAAAATTTTCATTTTCTATTGAATAAGTGTCGATACGTGAATAGTCTTGAGTATCGTGAATAGTAACCCTGACACAAAAGTTCCAAATTTGATTAAAAAGTTCAAACCAATATTTCGGCAAAATGATATTGAAGAAAATAATACCATTTAAGAAGAAAATAACATCCCTTACCTCAAAATAAGCAGATGCCGATCGAGAATATCGGATAGAAAGCCGAAGGAAACTTGTACCAAACAGCAACTCTCAAAGTACCAAAATACTCACAAAAATACGCTTGGTAATCTAGAGAGAAAGAAAAATTGTTTCTGGTGTGATTTTCAATTCTAACCTAAGCGTCTATTTATAGGAAAATGCTAGAACGTCATAGGAGACTAAGATAATAAACTAATATTATTTCTATTCTCATTTTCTACGTATGCATTAATTGAACAAGCTAGCAACCATCTTTGACAAAAAAAATTAGCAGCCCACATATGTATTCAACACCAACCAAAAAGTGGGTCCCGCCCATAATTTAATAAAAATCATTTTATTTTCCGAAACTTCAGTAATTCATAGAAAATAGCCCGTTTATCAAAAAAATACGAATTTTATGTCCATTCCAGACAAAATAGAATTCTCTACAACTTTGTAGCTTTGAGTTTTTCCAAATTCCAAACAAAAAATATCTGAAACCCACAAACGGATGATTTCTAATACCTCCACTCTGACAAAATACTGATAAAACACCTCAGCATTAATTCCTTCATTAATAACCACATAAAATAAAGAAATCCATCATTTATATCCATGTCAAATAAATATTTTCTTATCATATAAATCAATAATTAATTATTCACAAATAATATTACAAAATCGCAATTATAACAACCAGACCGTTCCCAGGAAAGAGGGGGCTTTGCAATAAGGATTTCTCCTTACTAGCACGCAATTAGGTGACCAAAACTCTCCTTGACAGAACTTTCTAGACATTTTCAATAATGCTATCTAATAATATTATTCAAATAATATGAATTATTGATCTGATAATGGGAAATACTGTGTAGTGATAATTATTGAAACAACAATAATATTAAATATCAACGCAACAATTATTGAATCAATAAAATAAAATATTAAACAAGAACTCATCGTAATAATTATTGAGTAAAGTGCCTTCTTACGCATTTAATCAATAATTCAACAATCTTGTATGCAATATCGTGTGTGCTTCTTTGTGCAACCAGCGCCAGACATCAGATTTTAACCACTGAGTAACCCAACAAAGATTAATTGGTAACAATTACGCCTTTATTCATAAAAACTCATACATTGTTGTTTTCCTTTATCCAATCGTTTTTAGTTATGAGGCCCGCAAATGGTTGCGCCGTCGTACGAATACTCCCCGACAACAAGAATATTCCACGAATAAATGAATATTCCCCGACAAAAATGAATATTTTATAACCACTTGCTTATTTTATAAAATTTACACATTTCACCCATAACCAAAGCATTATATCAAATCAACACCTTATTAATTTAGAATAATGAATAGTGAAAATTTTCAATTTTATGTATAATAAGTTGGGGTCTTACAGGCTCCATTCGAAGCATTATATGGACGAAAGTGTCGCTCTCCAGTATGTTGGGATGAGGTGGGTGAAGCAACATTGTTGGGACCAGAGTTGGTACGTATTACTACAGAAAAGATCCAAATGATTCGACAACGTATACAAATGGCACAGGATCGACAAAAGAGTTATGCGGATCTTCATCAAAAGGACGTGGAATTTAGTATTGGGGATCATATATTGTTGCGTGTGGCTCCAAGGAAGGGAGTTACAAGATTTAGGAAGAGATGAAAGCTCAATCCATGATTTATTGGTCCATTTCAGATTCTTGACAGAGTAGGAAATATGGCCTATAGACTCGCGTTGCCTCCAAGTATGTCTCATGTTCATAATGTTTTTCACATATCTGTGCTTTGTAAATATGTGAAAGACCCAAACCACGTTATTGAGTTAGAACTAGACGAAATAGCTGAAGATTTAATGTACGAGGAGATACCTGTAAAGATCTTGGATAGGAAGGAGCATGTCCTACGCACAAAGGTCATACCACAAGTCAAAGTTTTGTGGAGGAACCATGCTATTGAGGAAATGACCTGGGAATTAGAAACGAAAATGAAAGCGAGGTATCCTCACCTTTTCGAAACACCAAGTACGTACGTCAATTTCGAGGACGAAATTTCATAAGAAGGTGAGGTTGTAAGACCCCAACTTATTATAAATGAAATTGAATTTCCTCTATTTATTATTTTGAAATAGTAAGGGTTGATTTGATTAATATGGTTAGTTATGGGTAAAATGCGCAAATATTTTAAATAAGCAAGTGGTTATAAAATATTCATTGTTGTCGGGGAATATTTGTTTGGTCATGGAATATTCTTACCATCAGGGTATATTCATACGACGGCAGAGCCTTGTGTGGGCCCCATAACGGAAAGCGATTGGATGAAGAAAATGACAAGTATAAGTTGTTTATAACTGGCAGTAGTTATTATTTATTAATATTGTTGGAATACTTATGGTTAAAACACGAAGACACACACCAGATTGCACCAATTATTGATTCTTACGTAAGAAGACACTACTCAATAATTGTTACAAATAATTTATTCAATATTTTATTTTATTGATTCAATAATTGCTACGTTGAAATTTTATATTATTGTTGTTTCAATAATTGTCACTACACAGTATTTTTCATTATCAGATCAATAATTTATATTATTTGAATAATATTATTAGATAGCATTATTGGCAATGTCTAGAAAGTTCTGTCCAAAGAGAGGTTTGGTCACCTAATTGCGTGCCAGTAAGGAGAAATCCTTATTGGAAAGCCCCTTTCTGAGGAACTACACGGTTTTCGAAGATTGTGATTCTATAATATTATTTGTGAATAATTAATTATTGATTTATATGATAAGGAAAATATTCATTTTACGTGGATATAGATGGAGAAAATTTTTAATGTGACAATTGTTAAAAATTGATATTTTATCTTTTCTGATAAAATAATTCATTTAAATATATTATTATATTATAATAATATAATAATGGTGATATTTTTACAATGAATGTGGGATATATGAATAAATGAGGAGGAAGAGTATTTTGTTACTAAAAATTTTTAAAACATGTTTTTCATGTATGTGGACCCCATTTCTTGACTGAAATTTGATTATAGCCTGTAAATTCGTCCGTATGTGGATTTCGGTCAATTTCTGTTTGGAATTTGGAAAAACTTAAACTTATAAAGTTGTAGAGAATTGAATTTCCTATGGAATGGATATAAGAGTCGAATTATTCTGATAAAAGGGCTATTTATTATGAATTATTGAAGTTTCGGAATAATTGATTTTTGGAGTTTTAAATAACTTTTTTATGAAAAACGTTTTTTGTGAGATGGTGGGCCCCACTTGTGTGGTTAATGTACTGAAATTGGATTGTCAAAATGGGCGTAGGAATTTTAATAAATATATTAATATTTTATTAAATTTTCTTCTTATGTGTTCTAAGCATTTTCTTATAAATAGGGTGCTTAGGTTAGAATTGAAAATCACACCAGAAACTAAAGTTTTCTCTCTCTATATTATCGAGCGTATTCTTGTGAGTATTTTGATACTTTGAGTATTGTTATACGGTTCAAGTTCCTTCAAAGACTATATCCGGTATTCCAATGTCGGAATCATGTTTTTCGAGGTAAGGATGTTATTTTTTTTATAAATGATATTATTTCTTTCAATATCATTATGCCGGAATATTGAAAAGATTTTTCTTGTGAAATTCTTGTCTTTTAGTGTCGGGGTTACTATTCACGTATACGACACTATTCACGTATACGGTACTATTCACGAATACGGCACTATTCACAGAAAAATTAAATTTTCGTTTTTTGTCCAAGATATCTATTATGGATACTAGCTTTGATTATATCCATGTTTTGATCATTATTCTTGAATTTTACTCAACTATGGTATATTATGGGGTGTTTTTAAATATGGATAAACCGAAGTACGAATCCTTAATATTTGTTCTTTTGTCCCACTGGATTCATTTTCTTTAAAATATTTTTCATCATCCTCAGTCCTAAATGATGATATAACTGAATATCTTTGGCCTGTAGTGCAAAGATAAATGATTTTCTGATGAATATTTTTGGCCCGTAGTGCAAAGATGAATAGGTGTTGAGATGAACATGTCCAACTGATGAATATCTTTGGCCTGTAGTGCAAAGATGAATATTTGATTCAAGATGTATATTGTTTGATGTTACAAGGATAGAATATTGATGATGGGCTTTTAAATTCATATATGATAGTAGATTTCATTCTCCACTTAACTCTTCTAATGAATTATTATTTCTGCTGCGAATATTGATCTGAAACTTGTTGTTTATTATGTTCTATCAGATTTTTCCCTGTTGAGGACTAACGATAATTTGATCTATATTATTTTAGTCATAATATACTTTACTGAGCTAGTTGAGCTCACCATTTTTATTTTTGTTCCATTTTTCTTCTCAGGAAGCGAAAATATAGCGGGGAGTAATCGTGGTGTGGAGTGATGTTCCAAGGCAGTTGTTATACTAGTCCTCACTATTTTGTAAAATAGTGTATCAATAATTGTAATGAGGACTTATTTGAGTGTGGATATTGTCTAGAAGACAGTATTTGTATTTAAACTCACAGTTTATGTGTTATCGTATTTTGCACGACAATTGTATTATTAAAGTTGTAGTTATTTCTGTATCATGGCTTTGGCGACTCAAAATGGGTGATGTATACCTATTTTGGGGGCGTCACAGTTTCATCATATGAAGGAGGTGGAGTTTATTAGACTGGAGCAGAACAACATGACAGTGTCCCACTATGAGGCGAAGTTCGCGGAGTTGTCCAGGTTTGCACCTCATTTGGTGGAGAACGAGGAACGTATGACGCGGATATTTCTGAAGTCTGAAACCCGATATACATCAATATCTCATTTCTCATAAATTTTCTCTATATTTAGATGTTGTCAACAGGGCTCAATTATTAGGGCGAGATAATGAGTACGTTCAACCGAGGGACAACAACTGTGGTCGACCTATATGGCGTGATCATCGGAGCAATGATAACCAGCGGGGAGGAAAGAATACGGACAAAAGCGGTAACCACTCTGGTGGTAATCGTGGCCATGATAATAGAAGAAGAGAGTTGGGAGGAGATTTTAAAAATAGGGGATTCAACAATGATAATGTGAAGACGTCAGCACCAGCAGCAACTGTTTCTAAGGGAGGAGAACGAACACCAGTCGTATGCTATAAATGTGGAAAAGAGGGACACATCAGCCCAAACTATCCACAACAGTTCAAGGTATGTTATAATTTTGGAATGGAAGGACATATCGCTCGAGATTGTACTGTAGCAAAACCAAGTCCAGCGGGGATGGTGACTCAAAAGGTTATCCCAGAAAAGTCAAAGTCAATGGTTCCTGGAAGAGCGTTTGTCATGACTGGTTAAAATGCGAGGAACCCAAATGAGGGGATCACGGGTAAGCTAATTATAAAATCTTTTGAAGTTTATAACTTACTAGATACCGGTTCTACCCATTCATTTATCTCTCCTACTTGTGCTCAACGTTTAAACTTGACTCCGAAGAAATTAGACTTTGACTTATCTGTGGAGACTCCGTTAGGAGAAACTTTCATTACATCCACTGTTTATAAATCTTGTTTGATCCAAGTTGGCACCATCACATTACCTGTTGATCTTATCTCTTTAAAGATACTTGCATTTGATGTGATTTTAGGGATTGATTGGTTAACTACTCATCATGCCAAAATTGATTGTTTTCGTAAGGTTGTTAGTTTTCATATTCCTAACCAACCAGTTATTCGAATTCAAGAATTTAAACCACTAAAATCGATCACAGTCATATCAAGCCATAAAGTTATTCGTTTATTAAAAAACGGATGTCAAGCTTTCTTAGCCCATGTTATGGATTTGAATAAAGACACGTCAGATTTGAATAATATTCCTGTTGTTAGTGAATTTCCTGACGTATTTCCTGAAAAAACTTCCCAGTCTACACCCAGAACGTGAAGTTCAATTCTTTATTGATCTTGAACCTGGTACAAAGCCCATTTCTAAAACCCCATATGGAATGGCTCCTATTGAACTTCAGGAGTTAAAGGTCCAACTACAGGAGTTATTGGACATCGGTTTCATTTGTCCTAGTACATCTCCTTGGGGTGCTCCTGTTTTATTCGTAAAGAAGAAAGACGGGAGTATGCGACTTTGTATTGACTATCGAGAATTGAACCATGTCACCATCAGGAATAGGTATCCGCTACCTCGCATTGATGACCTATTTGACTAGTTGCAAGGAGCACAATTATTTTCAAAGGTCGATCTTTGTTCTGGATATCATCAATTGAAGATTAAAATAGAGGATATTCTGAAGACTGCCTTTAGAACTCAGTACGGGCATTATGAAATCTTAGCCATGTCTTTTGGATTGACTAATGCTCCTGCGGCTTTCATGGATATGATAAACCGAGTATTCAAGGTATATTTGGATCAGTTCGTTGTTGTGTTTATTGATGACATCCTCATATATTCCAAAAGTCGTGAAGATCATGAGCACCATTTGAAGCTGGTACTCCAAAGGCTTCGTGAAAATAAGCTATATGCTAAGTTGATGAAATGCGAGTTGTGGCTTCAGGAAGTAGCATTCCTTAGGCACGTGGTGTCAAAACATGGAGTATCTGTTGACTCGGCGAAGATTGAAGCAATACAAAGTTGGGAGCAACCGAAGTACGTAGCTTTATGGGCTTAGATGGTTATTATTGGAGATTCGTGGAAGGATTTTCTCGAATCGCTACTCCGTTAACTCAGCTGACTCGGAAAGATAAAAAATTTGTATAAAGCAAGGAATGCGAGAAGAGTTTCCAAAAGCTCAAGAGGAGACTCATTTCGGAACCTGTTCTGACAATACCATCTGGTTCGGATGGATTTGTTATCTACAGCGATGCTTCAGGCAAAGGGTTAGGATGTGTTCTCATGCAACATGGGAAAGTCATAGCCTATGCCTCGTGACAACTTAAACAATATGAGAGAAATTATCCTATTCATGATCTAGAGTTGGCAGCAGTCATTTTCACGCTAAAGATCTGGAGGCACTATCTATATGGGGAGAAAGTGGAGATATATTCAGATCATAAAAGCCTCAAATATTTCTTCAACCAAAATGAACTCAACATGCGGCAACGACGATGGCTCGAGCAATTAAAAGACTACAACCATACCATTCAATACCATCCTGGAAATGCGAACGTGGTAGCTGACGTATTGAGTAGAATTTCGTATGCGGGAACGAGTGCAATGTTGTCAACATAAAGGCCCATTTTGTGTGATTTACAAAAGATGAAGATTGAATTCAAAACTCCGTTGACCCATGCGATGATGTCAAGTATACGCATAGAACTATCTTTAATGGATAAAGTTAAAGTTGCTCAAGCCACAGACCCGGAGCTGATGCGTATGAAGAAGAAAGTACAAGAAGGTACTATTCCAGAAGCAAGAATCGATGAAGAAAGAATACTTCGAGTCCACTCCAGACTTTGTATTCCTAATGACTCTGATTTGAAGTACAAAATCATGATGGAGGCACACAACACACCGTTTGCAATTCACCCTGGAAGTACCAAAATGTATCGTGATCTTCGACATACATTTTGGTGGAACAATATGAAGAGAGAGATCGTGAAGTTTATCTCGAGGTGTTTAACTTGTCAATGGTTAAAGGCGGAGCATCAAGTGCCTAAGGGTCCATTGCAACCACTTGAGATTCCGAAATGGAAGTGGGAACACATTACCATGGATTTCGTTACTTGTCTTCCCACGGTTTCTCAAGGCATAGATGCTATTTGGGTTATTGTTGATAGATTAACTAAGTCTGGTCATTTCTTGCTGATACGGGAGACTTACTGCTTTGAACGTCTTGCACGTATATATGTAAATAAGATTATGAGATTGCATGGCGTGCCAGTATCCATAGTTTCGGATCATGACCCAAGATTCACTTCACGATTTTGGGTTAGCTTGCAAAAAGCTATAGGCGCGGTTCTGATTGATTCGCATACCATCCTCAAACGGACGGACAATCAAAGAGGACTATTCAAACTCTTGAAGATCTATTAAGACTCTGTGTCCAAGACTTCAAAGGGAGTTAGGATAAGTATTTACCATTAGTGGAATTCTCTTACAACAACAGTTATCAAGCAAGTATAGGTGTGGCTCCATTCGAAGCATTATATGGACGAAAGTGTCGCCCTCCAGTATGTTGGGATGAGGTGGGTAAAGCAACATTGTTGGGACCAGAGTTGGTACGTATTACTACAGAAAAGATCCAAATGATTCGACAACGTATACAAACTGTGACGCCCCCAAAACAGGTAAACATCACCCATCTTGGGTCGCCAGATACACACTACATAAATCAAATACAACTTCTTTTATGCAACTGTCGTGTAAAATACAACAAAACATAGCTGAGAGTTTAAACACGAATATTGCCTTCTAGACAATATCCACACTCAATGGAGTCCTCATTACAATTATTATCACACTATTTCACAGAATAGTGAGGACTACTAAACCACTTATCATGGACCATCACTCCATTTCCCGACTCATCCCAGCTATATTCTCATTTCCTGAAGAGAACAATGAAAGAAAAGGGTGAGCTCAACTAGCCCAGTAAGAAATATTATGACTAAGATAATGCAAAATAAATTATCATTAGCCTTCAACAGTATAACAACTGATAGAATATAATAGACAACAAGTTTTAGATCAACAACTGCAGCGGAATAAGCAATCCATTAGAAGAGTCAAGTAGAGCATAAAATCTACTATCTTCTATAATTTAAAAAGTTTTTCATCAACTTTATCATTGAGACTCTGCTTAATAAATAAAATCAAATCATCCATGCACCACGGCCAAGGATATTCATGAAATCATCAATGGTCATGATTATAACGAATAATCCCTGGTCATAATCATACCAATAACTGTCCATCAATGAACTACAGGCCAATGAGGACTTTTACCACATCATTCGTCACATTACGGTCATGATTATACCAAATAATCCTTGGTCATAATCATACCAAGTCCATCTATGCACGTAAGCCAAATATGACTTTCATCACAATATAAGCATGAGGATGATGACAATGACATAATAATTCAATAAAACAAGTTCAAGGATAAATTTTAAAGTTTATCCAGGAATCAATAACGTCCAAATTGTCAACATGATACTGCATTGTAGAGTAAAAATTCAAGAATAATATTCATGTACCAAAAATAATTTGGACAGAAAAGAAATATATTTTTCGGGTGAATAGTACCCCGTGAATAGTACTTCAAGAATAGTACCTCGTGAATAGTACCCCAACACGAAAAGTGTCCCGAATACCCGAGTGAATGATACTAGAGTGAATAGTAATCGGGTGAATAGTAACTTATGAATAGTAACTCGTGAATAGTACTCCGGCACTAAAAGTACCCCGAATACCCGAGTGAGTAATACCAGAGTGAATAGTAACCGGGTGAATAGTAACCTATGAATAGTAACCCGAAAATAGTAACTCGTAAAAAAAATACCAAAGAAAATGATATTCCATGACGAGTACAAAAGAAATGATATCTCAGACGAGTATAATAGAATATACGAAACTGCAAATGGATTTTCACCCGCCATGCGATAATCCACATAGACAGATCATTTCCACAATTTAATAAGGAATGAATACACATGATCTTTCACCATGCTTGCGGTAGTCCACACAGACAGGTTATTTCAATTGAATAATAAATAATGGAATAACAAAAGAATTCACCAGGCATGCGATAGACCGCATGCATATGAGTTATTCCAATGTAATAATAAAGAATGGAACTAGGTCATGCGTAATCCATGCATGAATGAGGATATTCCAATAGAATAATAAAGAAGCGGAACCGAGTCACGCGTAATCCGCATGCACGGGATATTAAAGCCGAGAATTCACGGGCATGCGATAGATCGCATGCATGCATGAGGTATTCAATAGAATAATAAAGAATGGAATAACATAATAATTTCACCATGTATGCGGTGTGCCGATAGATAAAAGTTATTCCAACATAATAATAAAGAATGGAAAAAAAATCCTTTACGAGTATTGAAAGAAAATAACTCTCTTCGTGAATACGAAAGAATAATACCCTTACCTTAGAAGAAACCGGATCTTTGGAATAGCGGAGGTAGCAAACTTCTCTTCTTCTTTCTCTCTATAATTTCTCTCTATAATAATTGCTCTTGTGAGACTTAGTGAATTGGTGAAAAATAATGAAGGAATGAGCTTCTATTTATAGGAAAATATAGTTTCGATAATTGCACGTTTTGGGGCTCGAAATATTACATTACAATACGTTCAACTTTTCTTTCATTTTTAATTTAGTCCTACAAGTATTATCAAACTTACACCAGTAAATCATGTGAATCAATAGTAAATCATGTGACTCAATAGTTCTAAACATGTGAAAAAATTACTTATAGTATAGTACCTTCATCTATACTTCCATTTTTAATTTAGTCATACAAGTATTATCAATCTTGCACCAACTCCCCTAATAGTAAATCATGTGAATTAATAGTACACACATGTGAACACATAGTTATAAGCATGTGAATTAATAGCAATTAATTGCTCATTTATCCGATTAATTACCCAATTGGTCAACATAACTTCCAGACATCAATTATCTTCGAAATAAATGTCAATTTTCACTAACACCAATAATCCCAACACAATGGAACTATCAATTTCATCTTTAATCAAAACAAACTTATTCATCATTAATATTATAACTCATAATATTTAACAAACCAAGTCGTTCAGAGAGGGGCTTTCGATAAGGATTTCTCTCCTATGGGCGTTTAATTAGATTATCTAACCTCTCCTTGACAGAACTTCTACACATTTTCAATATTGCAAATAATAATATGAATAACTTTGTCGTCTCAATTATTTATTTAATAATATAACATATTATGCAGATGATACTGTGACAACAATTGAATCAATAATATGAGAGATATGATGCAGCAATTACTGTAGCAATAATTGAGTATAACTGAGTGATTTCTCACGTAAGCATCAATAATTAATACCGTGTGCTACTATACAACCACACATATTACAGTACTTTTACAATGGTTATTTTATGACAACTTGCTTACTTTGAAAAATTTTCACATATCACCCTTAACTTTAAACTTTTATCAATTTAACTATTTACCAAAATAGAGAAATTGAATAATTTTATTTCATAAAATTTGGGATCTCACAATCTCCCCTCCATATGAAATTTTGCCTTCGAAATTTACGTACCTGGTGCTTCGAAGAGATGAGAATACCTTGCTTTCTTTTCGGATTGTACCTTCCCGGTTATTTCCTCTCTATCATGATTTTCCCATTTCTCATCTCATGTATTTTAGATACCATTCTAGAATATAGTTTCAAAATAAGGGTTAATTGACATGCCACATATTATCCCTATACTCTGACCGACCAATTACATACCAAATAAACTTAGGTAGGTTATACTAGCGAAGTTATTCCCCGTCTCTCCCCTCCTAGTTTCTGTCTCACATCTCAGCCAGGGATCATATCACTAAGCTTTGATACCAACTGTGACGCCCCCAAAACAGGTATACATCACCCATCTTGGGTCGCTAGATACACACTACATAAATCAAATACAACTTCTTTTATGCAACTGTCGTGTAAAATACAACAAAACATAGCTGAGAGTTTAAACACGAATATTACCTTCTAGACAATATCCACACTCAATGGAGTCCTCATTACAATTATTATCACACTATTTCACAGAATAGTGAGGACTACTAAAGCCACTTATCCTGGACCATCACTCCATTTCCCAACTCGTCCCAGCTATATTCTCATTTTCTGAAGAGAACAACTAGCCCAGTAAGAAATATTATGACTAAGATAATCCAGAATAAATTCTCCTTACCCTTCAACAGTATAACAACTGATAGAATATAATTGACAACAAGTTTTAAATCAACAACTGCAGCGAAATAAGCAATCCATTAGAAGAGTCAAGTAGAGCATAAAATCTACTGTCTTCTATGATTTAAAACGTTTTTCAACAACTTTATCACTGAGACTCAGCTTAATAAATAAAATCAAATCATACTTGCACCACGACCAAGGATATTCATGAAATCATCAATGGTTATGATTATACCGAATAATCCCTGGTCATAATCATACCAATAACTGTCCATCAATGAACTACAGGCCAATGAGGACTTTTACCACATCATTCGTCACTTTACGGTCATGATTATACCGAATAATCCCTAGTCATAATCATACCAAGTCCATCTATGCACGTAAGCCAAAGATGACTTTCATCACAATATAAGCATAAGGATGATGACAATGACATAATAATTAAATAAAACAAGTTCAAGGATAAATTTTAAAGATTTATAATTTAATTTATCTAGGAATCAATAACGTCCAAATTGTCAACATGATACTGCTTTGTAGAGTAAAAATTGAAGAATAATATTCTTGTACCAAAAATAATTTGGATAGAAAAGAAGTATATTTTTGTGTGAATAGTACTTCGGGAATAGTACCCCGTGAATAGTACCCCAACACGAAAAATATCCTGAATACCCGAGTGAATGATACTAGAGTGAATAGTATTTGGGGGAATAGTAACCCGTGAATAGTAACACATGAATAGTACTCTAGAACGAAAAGAACCCTGAATACCCGAGTGAATAATACCATAGTGAATAGTAATCGGGTGAATAGTAACCCGTGAATAGTAACTCGTAAAAAAATACCAAAGAAAATGATATTCCGTGATGAGTACAAAAGAAATGATATCTTAGACGAGTATAATAGAATATACTGAAATGCAAATGATTTTCACACCAAATACGCAGTAATTCACGTAGATGAGATCATTTCCATAATTTAATAAGGAATGAATACACAGGATCTTTCACAATGCATGCGGTAGTCCACACAGACAGGTTATTCCAACAGAATAATAAAGAATAGAATAACAAATGAATTCACCAGGCATGTGATAGACCCACGCAGATGAGTTATTCAATGTAATAATAAAGAATGGAACTAGGTAAATACGTAATCCGCTTGCATGCACGGGATATTCCAAATGTAATAATAAAGAATGGAACCAGTCATGCGTAATCCGCATGAGATAGGATATTCAACAGAATAATAAAGAATTGAATAACAACAAAATTCACGGGCATGCGATAGACCAGCAGATGCAGAAAAGTTATTCCAACATAATAATAAAGAATGGAATAACAAAAGAATTTCACCATGTATACGATTGCCAGCATGTAGGAAAAGTTATTCCAACATAATAATAAAGAATGGAATAACAACCCTTATGAGTATTGAAAGAAAATAACTCTCTTCATGAATAAGAAAGAATAATACCCCTTACCTTAGAAGAAACTGGATACTTGAATAGCGAGGTAGCAAACTTCTCTTCTTCTTTCTCTCTATAATTTCTCTCTATAATAATTGCTCTTGTGAGACTTAGTGAATTGGTGAAAAATAATGAAGGAATAAACGTCTATTTATAGGAAAATATAGTTTTGATAACTGCACTTTTTGGGGCTCAAAATATTACAGTACAATACCTTCAACTTTTCTTTCATTTTTAATTTAGTCCTGTAAGTTTTATCAAACTTGCACCACCACCCCTAATAGTAAATCATGTTAATCAATAGTAAATCATGTGAGTCAATAGTTCTAAACATGTGAAAAAATTACTTATAGTATAGTACCTTCATCTATACTTCCCTTTTTAATAGAGTCATGCAAGTATTATCAATCTTGCACCAACTCCCCTAATAGTAAATCATGTGAATCAATAGTACATACATGTGAACACATAGTTATAAGCATATGAATTAATAGCAATTAATTGCTCATTTATCCGTTTAATTACCCGATTGGTCAATATAACTTCTAGACATCAATTATCATCGAAATAAATGTCAATTTTCACTAACACCAATAATTCCAACACAATGGAACTATCAATTTCATCTTTAATCAACACGAACTTATTCATCATTAATATTATAACTCATAATATTTAACAACCAGGTCGTTCCCAGGAAAGAGGGGGCTTTCCAATAAGGATTTCTCCCTATTGGCGCGCAATTAGATTATCTAACCTCTCCTTGACAGAACTTCTACACATTTTCAATATTGCAAATAATAATATGAATAACTTTGTCGTCTCAATTATTTATTTAATAATATAACATATTATGCAGATGATACTGTGACAACAATTGAATCAATAATATGAGAGATATGATGCAGCAATTACTGTAGCAATAATTGAGTATAACTGAGTGATTTCTCACGTAAGCATCAATAATTAATACCGTGTGCTACTATACAACCACACGTATTACAGTACTTTTACAACGGTTATTTTATGATAACTTGCTTACTTTGAAAAAATTTCACATATCACCCTTAACTTTAAACTTTTATCAATTTAACTATTTACCAAAATAGAAAAATTTAATACTTTTATTTCATAAAATTTAGGATCTCACAATCTCCCCTCTTTATGAAATTTCGCCCTCGAAATTTACGTACCTGGTACTTCGAAGAGATGAGAATACCTTGCTTTCTTTTCGGATTGTACCTTCCCGGTTATTTCCTCTCTATCATGATTTTCCCATTTCTCATCTCATGTATTTCAGATATCATTCTAGAATATAGTTTCAAAATAAGGGTTAATTGACATGCCACATATTATCCTATATATACTCGACCGACCAATTACATACCAAATAAACTTAGGTAGGTTATACTAATGAAGTTATTCTCGATCTCTCCCTCCTAGTTTCATCTCACATCTCAAACCAGGATCATATCACTAAGCTTTGATACCAACTGTGACGCCCCCAAAACAGGTATACATCACCCATCTTGGGTCACTAGATACACACTACATAAATCAAATACAACTTCTTTTATGCAACTGTCGTGTAAAATACAACAAAACATAGCTGAGAGTTTAAACACGAATATTACCTTCTAGACAATATCCACACTCAATGGAGTCCTCATTACAATTATTATCACACTATTTCACAGAATAGTGAGGACTACTAAAGCCACTTATCCTGGACCATCACTCCATTTCCCAACTCATCCCAGCTATATTCTCATTTCCTAAAGAGAACAATGAAAGAAAAGGGTGAGCTCAACTAGCCCAGTAAGAAATATTATGACTAAGATAATCCAGAATAAATTCTCCTTAGCCTTCAACAGTATAACAACTGATAGAATATAATAGACAATAAGTTTTAAATCAACAACTGCAGCGGAATAAGCAATCCATTAGAAGAGTCAAGTAGAGCATAAAATCTACTATCTTCTATGATTTAAAACGTTTTTCAACAACTTTATCACTGAGACTCAGCTTAATAAATAAAATCAAATCATACCTGCACCACGACCAAGGATATTCATGAAATCATCAATGATTATGATTATACCGAATAATCTCTGGTTATAATCATACCAATAACTGTCCATCAATGAACTACAGACCAATGAGGTCTTTTACCATATCATTCATCACATTACGGTCATGATTATACCGAATAATCCCTGATCATAATCATACTAAGTCCATCTATGCACGTAAGCCAAAGATGACTTTCATCACAATATAAGCATAAGGATGATGACAATGACATAATAATTCAATAAAACAAGTTCAAGGACAAATTTTAAAGATTTATAATTTAATTTATCTAGGAATCAATAATGTCCAAATTATCAACATGATACTGCTTTGTAGAGTAAAAATTCAAGAATAATATTCATGTACCAAAAATAATTTGGACAGAAAAGAAGTATATTTTTCGGGTGAATAGTACCCCGTGAATAGTACTTCAGGAATAGTACCCTGTGAATAGTACCCCAACACGAAAAGTATCCTGAATACCCGAATGAATAATACTAGAGTGAATAGTATTTGGGTGAATAGTAACCCGTGAATAGTAATTCGTGAATAGTACTCTGGAACAAAAAGTACCCCTAATACCCAAGTGAATAATACCACAATGAATAGTAATCGGGTGAATAGTAACCCGTGAATAGTAACTCGTAAAAAAAATACCAAAGAAAATGATATTCCATGATGAGTACAAAAGAAATGATATATTAGACGAGTATAATAGAATATACGAAACTGCAAATGGATTTTCACCCGCCATGCGGTAATCCACGTAGACAGATCATTTCCATAATTTAATAAGGAATGAATACACAGGATCTTTCCCCATGCATACGGTAGTCCACACAGACAGGTTATTCCAACAGAATAATAAAGAATAGAATAACAAAAGAATTCACCAGGATGTGATAGACCACACAGACAAGTTATTCCAACAGAATAATAAAGAATGGAACTAGGTCATGCGTAATCCGCACAGACAGGATATTCCAACAGAATAATAAAGAACGGAACTAGGTCATACGTAATCCGCTGATGAGTGAGTTTTATACTCATAATTGAGTGCGTTTGAGCTTAATCTTTTGGTTGATTTTAAGTGTTTGTGTCTATTCATGCATGTTTTACGTTGTTTTGTAGGAATTGGGACAAAAGTTACTTGGATCGACGTTTGGGGTGGCTAGATTCGCGTTTTCGGTTTACCATTTACACAGCAGTCACTTCAGAGCCAATTTGAGTATTTCTTCGTACCTTATTTCGAAAAGCTCAAAGAATGAAAGTTGTAGATCTACTTTTCGTCTTTCCGGAACATCTTGAATCATTGAAATCGGAGTTCGGACGAAGAAGTTATGACCATTTTTCCAAAGGACGTTGGAGCAAAAAATGTCAGAACTTGGGGCCAGCGCCGGGGCGCCCAAAATAGGCCTATGCCCAGCGCCGGGGTACTGGGGAGCAGGTTTTGAGCGTCAAGCCCAGTGCTGGGGCGCTGGGGAAGGGCTTGGTGATGGCCTGGACACGTTTTTGGCCGAATTTTGACACCTTTTTTACTCCAAATTGGATTGGGTTTGTTCCTAAGCTTAAAATTTGACTTGTAATCTATAAATACATGATGTAAGGCATAAAATAAAGAGAGATTACATATATTACACTAGATTAAACACTCCATTAAATTAGAATCTAAACCCTAGTTCATAGCTAGCCATTGGAGATTGAAGCAAATTGAAGAACACTGAAGATCAAGAGCAAGAGCAAGAGGGGAGCATCAGATTTGCTGACAACAGATTCTATTATCTTCTCTTATCATACTTTTATCTTTTAATGTCTATTCAATTGTGGATTCTTGGTTTTAATTCTTTATTTATGAACTAACTCTTTTATTAAGATTTCAATTGAACCTTTTATGGCTATAAATTAGTTATTTGATTTATTCCAATTATTTGTGTCAAAGTGAATTGTTCATCTTGCCTTGTGCTTATTGCTTAATTATCTGATCAATAATTACCTTGTTACTCTAGAAGGAATTGAGAAAGGAATTCTAGAGTTAGAATTGGGCATGATGACATGTGACTTAGTTATTTGCACAGTGAATAATTAGGTTTGTGAATAGAATGAGAATATCTATTTGCCGCATGTAACACATAAGAAATTGGGATTGTAGCACGTTTAATTCAATTATTTTCCATAGAGATATAGCAAAATTAATCTGGGTTAAATAGAAGTCAAATGATCGCTTGAGAAAGGGCTTTTGGCATTTGAGAATTCCTGTTAACAATTCAGTAGACATAATAATTGGGATAATTGGATAATTGGTTTATAGTTTATAAATGGGGATATTGGAGTCTTAACTTTTATTTATTTGAATTTATTTATAAAGCAATTCAGTGTAATTAGTTAATTTAATTTTCTTAATTAGAAAAATCACACTCTGCAATTGTTTAAATAAAATTGATTTGGTTAATAGTTAGTACTTGGTGATTTTTATTAAATAATTCCTCATGGGAACGATACTCTACTTTCACTTTATTACTTGTTGAATTAGTGTATACTTTTGCGTATTCATTGATTCTTGTAAATCGATCAACATCCAGAGATGACAGTGATATTCCAACAAAATAATAAAGAATTGAATAACAACAAAATTCACCAGGCATGCGATAGACCCAAGATGCATAAAGTTATTCCAATAGAATAATAAAGAATGGAATAACGGAAGAATTTCACCATGTATACAGTACTTCATATAGACAGGTTATTCCAACATAATAATAAAGAATGGAATAACAATCCTTATGAGTATTGAAAGAAAATAACTCTCTTCATGAATAAGAAAGAATAATACCCCTTACCTTAGAAGAAACTGGATACTGGAATAGCGAGGTATCAAACTTCTCTTCTTCTTTCTCACTATAATTTCTCTCTATAATAATTGCTCTTGTGAGACTTAGTGAATTGGTGAAAAATAATGAAGGAATGAGCGTCTATTTATAGAAAAATGTAGTTTCGATAACTGCACGTTTTGGTGCTTAAAATATTATAGTACAATACCTTCAACTTTTCTTTCATTTTTAATTTAGTCCTGCAAGTATTATCAAACTTGCACCACCTCCTCTAATAGTAAATCACGTGAATCAATAGTAAATCATGTGACTCAATAGTTATAAACATGTGAAAAAATTAATTATAGTATAGTACCTTCATCTATACTTTCATTTTTAATTTAGTCATGCAAGTATTATCAATCTTGCACCAACTCCCCTAATAGTAAATCATTTGAATCAATAGTACACACATGTGAACACATAGTTATAAGCATGTGAATTAATAGCAATTAATTGCTCATTTATCCGATTAATTACCCGATTGGTCAATATAACTTCCAGACATCAATTATCGTCAAAATAAATGTCGATTTTCACTAACAACAATAATCCCAACACAATGGAACTATCAATTTCATCTTTAATCAACATAAACTTATTCATCATTAATATTATAACTCACAATATTTAACAACCAGGTCGTTGCAAGGAAAGAGGGGGCTTTCCAATAAGGATTTCTCGCTATTAGCGCGCAATTAGATTATCTAACCTCTCCTTGACAGAACTTCTAGACAATGTCAATATTGCAAATAATAATATGAATAACTTTGTCGTCTCAATTATTTATTTAATAATATAACATATTATGCAGATGATACTGTGAAAATAATTGAATCAATAATATGAGAGATATGATGTAGAAATTATTGTAGCAATAATTGAGTATAACTGAGTGATTTCTCACGTAAGCATAAATAATTAATACCGTGTGCTACTATACAACCACCGTACGACATCGCACTTTTACTACCGGTTATTTTATGACAACTTGCTTACTTTGAAAAATTTTCACATATCACCCTTAACTTTAAACTTTTATCAATTTAACTATTTACCAAAATTGAATACTTTTATTTCATAAAATTTGGGATCTCACATTCTCCCCTCCTTATGAAATTTCGCCCTCGAAATTTACGTACCTGGTACTTCGAAGAGATGAGAATACCTTGCTTTCTTTTCGGATTGTACCTTCCCGGTTATTTCCTCTCTATCATGATTTTCCCATTTCTCATCTCATGTATTTCAGATATCATTCTAGAATATAGTTTCAAAATAAGGGTTAATTGACATGCCACATATTATCCCTATACTCTGACCGACCAATTACATACCAAATAAACTTAGGTAGGTCATACTAGCGAAGGAATTCCCCATCTCTCCCCTCCTAGTTCCTGTCTCACATCTCAGCCAGGGATCATATCACTTAGCTTTGATACCAACTGTGACGCCCCCAAAAAAAATAGGTATACATCACCCATCTTGGGTCGCCATATACACACTACATAAATCAAATACAACTTCTTTTATGAAACTATCGTGTAAAATACAACAAAACATAGCTGAGAGTTTAAACACGAATATTGCCTTCTAGACAATATCCACACTCAATGGAGTCCTCATTACAATTATTATCACACTATTTCACAGAATAGTGAGGACTACTAAACCACTTATCATGGACCATCACTCCATTTCCCGACTCGTCCCAGCTATATTCTCATTTCCTGAAGAGAACAATGAAAGAAAAGGGTGAGCTCAACTAGACCAGTAAGAAATATTATGACTAAGATAATGCAAAATAAATTATCATTAGCCTTCAACAGTATAACAACTGATAGAATATAATCGACAACAAGTTTTAGATCAACAACTGTAGCGGAATAAGCAATCCATTAGAAGAGTCAAGTAGAGCATAAAATCTACTATCATCTATAATTTAAAAAGTTTTTCATCAACTTTATCACTGAGACTCGGCTTAATAAATAAAATCAAATCATCCCTGCACCACGGCCAAGGATATTCAGGAAATCATCAATGGTCATGATTATAACGAATAATCCCTGGTCATAATCATACCAATAACTGTCCATCAATGAACTACAGGCTAATGAGGACTTTTACCACATCATTCGTCACATTACAGTCATGATTATACCGAATAATCCTTGGTCATAATCATACCAAGGCCATCTATGCACGTAAGCCAAAGATAACTTTCATCACAATATAAGCATGAGAATGATGACAATGACATAATAATTCAATAAAACAAGTTCAAGGATAAATTTTAAAGATTTATAATTTAATTTATCCAGGAATCAATAACGTCCAAATTGTCAACATGATATTGCTTTGTAGAGTAAAAATTCAAGAATAATATTCATGTACCAAAAATAATTTGGACAGAAAAAGAAATATATTTTTCGGGTGAATAGTACCCCGTGAATAGTACTTCGGGAATAGTACCCCGTGAATAGTATCCTGACAAGAAAAGTATTCCGAATACCCGAGTGAATGATACTAGAGTGAATAGTAATTAGGCGAATAGTAACCCGTTTATAGTAACTCGTGAATAGTACTTTGGCACGAAAAGTACCCCGAATACCCGAGTGAATAATACCAGAGTGAATAGTAACTGGGTGAATAGTAACCCGTGAATAGTAACTCGTAAAAAAATACCAAAGAAAATGATATTCCATGACGAGTACAAAAGAAATGATATCTCAGATGAGTATAATAGAATATACGAAACTGCAAATGGATTTTCACCCGCCATGCGGTAATCCATGTAGACAGATCATTTCCACAATTTAATTAATAATGAATACACAGGATCTTTCACCATGCATGCGGTAGTCCACATAGACAGATTATTCCAACAGAATAATAAAGAATAGAATAACTAAAGAATTCACCAGGCATACGATAGACTACACAGATAGGTTATTCCAACAGAATAATAAAGAATGGAACCAGATCATGCGTAATCCGCACAGACTGGATATTCCAACAAAATAATAAAGAACGGAACCAAGTCATGCGTAATCCGCACAGACAGGATATTCCAACTGAATAATAAAGAATGGAATAACAACAGAATTCACCAGGCATGTGATAGACCTCACAGACAGGTTATTACAACAAAATAATAAAGAATGGAATAAAAGAAGAATTTCACCATGTATGCGGTACTTCGCATAGACAGGTTATTCCAACATAATAATAAAGAATGGAATAAAAACTCTTACTAGTATTGAAAGAAAATAACTCTCTTCATGAATACAAAAGAATAATACCCCTTACCTTAGAAGAAACTCGATACTGGAATAGTGAGATAGCAAACTTCTCTTCTTCTTTCTCTCTATAATTTCTCTCTATAATAATTGCTCTTGTGAGACTTAGTGAATTGGTGAAAAATAATGAAGGAATGAGCGTCTATTTATTGGAAAATATAGTTTTGATAACTGCACGTTTTGGGGCTCAAAATATTACAGTACAATACCTTCAACTTTTCTTTCAATTTTAATTTAGTCCTGTAAGTATTATCAAACTTGCACCACCTCCCCTAATAGGAAATCATGTGAATCAATAGTAAATCATGTGACTCAATAGTTCTAAACATGTGAAAAAATCACATATAGTATAGTACCTTTATCTATACTTCCATTTTTAATTTAGTCATGCAAGTATTATCAATCTTGTACCAACTCCCTTAATAGTAAATCATGTTAATCAATAGTACACACATGTGAACACATAGTTATAAGCATATGAATTAATAGCAATTAATTGCTCATTTATCCGATTAATTACCCGATTGGTCAATATAACTTCCAGACATCAATTATCGTCAAAATAAATGTCGATTTTCACTAACACCAATAATCCCAACACAATAGAACTATCAATTTCATCTTTAATCAACATAAACTTATTCATCATTAATATTATAACTCACAATATTTAACAACAACATCATTCCCAGGAAAGAGGGGGCTTTCCAATAAGGATTTCTCCCTATTAGCGCACAATTAGATTATCTAACCTCTCCTTGACAGAACTTCTAGACATTGTCAATATTGCAAATAATAATATGAATAACTTTGTCGTCTCAATTATTTATTTAATAATATAATATATTATGCAGATGATACTGTGACAACAATTGAATCAATAATATGAGAGATATGATGCAGCAATTACTGTAGCAATAATTGAGCATAACTAAGTGATTTCTCACGTAAGCATCAATAATTAATACCTTGTGCTACTATACAACCACACGTATTACTGTACTTTTACTACCAGTTATTTTATGACAACTTGCTTACTTTGAAAAAAATTCACATATCACCCTTAACTTTAACCTTTTATCAATTTAACTATTTACCAAAATAGAAAAATTGAATACTTTTATTTCATAAAATTTGGGATCTCATACAAACAGCACAGGATCGATAAAAGAGTTATGCGGATCTTCATCGAAAGGACGTGGAATTTAGTATTAGAGATCATGTATTGTTCCGTGTTGCTATATGGAAGGGAGTTACAAGATTTGGGAAGAGAGTAAAGCTCAATCCACGATTTATTGGTCCATTTCAAATTCTTATCCGAGTAGGAAATGTGGCCTATAGACTCACGTTACCTCCATGTATGTCTCATGTTCATAATGTTTTTCACATATATGTGCTTCGTAAATATGTGAAAGACCCAAACCACGTTATTAAGTTAGAACCAGACGAAATAGCTGAAGATTTAACGTACGAGGAGGTACCTGTAAAGATCTTAGATAGGAAGGAGCATGTCCTACGCACAAAGGTCATACCACAAGTCAAAGTTTTGTGGAGGAACCATGTTATTGAGGAAATGACCTGGGAGTTGGAAACGGAAATGAAAGTGAGGTATCCTCACCTTTTTGAAACACCAGGTACGTACGTCAATTTCGAGGACGAAATTTCATAAGAAAGGGAGGTTGTAAGACCCCAACTTATTATAAATGAAATTGAATTTCCTCTCTTTATTATTTTTGAAATAGTAATGTTTGATTTTATTAATGTGGTTAGTTATGGGTAAAATGCACAAATATCTTTAATAAGCAAGTGGTTATAAAATATTCATTATTGTCGGGGAATATTCGTTTGGTCGTGGAATATTCTTACTGTCAGGGAATACTCGTATGACGGCGCAGCTTAGTGTGGGCCCCATAACAAAAAGCGATTGGATGAAGAAAACGACAAGTATAAGTTTTTATAAATAACGGCGTAGTTGTTACCGTTAACACTGTTGGAATACCCGGTGGTTAAAATATAGTAGCACACGGTATTGCACTAATTATTGATTCTTACGTAAGAAGACACTACTCAATAATTGTTATAGTAATTATTGTTCAGTATTTTATTTTATTGATTCAATAATTGCTATGTTGATATTTTATATTATTGTTGTTTCAATAATTGTCACTACACAATATTTTCCATTATCAGATCAATAATTCATATTATTTGAATAATATTATTAGATATCATTATTGGCAATGTCTAGAAAGTTCTGTCTATGGAGAGGTTTGGTCACCTAATTCTTGGCCGATGAAGGAGAAATCCTTATTGGAAAGCCCCCTCTTTCGTGGGAACGACCTGGTTGTTAGTATTGTGATTCTATAATATTATTTGTGAATAATTAATTCTTGATTTATATGATAAGTAAAATATTTATTTTATGTGGATATAGATAGAGAAAATTTTTAATGTGACAATTGTTGAAAATTAATATTTTATCTTTTCTGATAAAATAATTCATTTAAATATATTATTATATTATAATAATATAATAATGGTGATATTTTTACAATGAATGTGGGATATATGAATAAATGTGGAGGAAGAGTATTTTGTTACTAAAAATATTTAAAACATGTTTTTCATGTATGTGGACCTCATTTCTTGACTGAAATTTGATTATAGCCTGTAAAATCGTCTGTATATGGATTTCGGTCAATTTTTGTTTGGAATTTGGAAAAACTTAAACTTACAAAGTTGTAGAGAATTGAATTTCCTATGGACTGGACATAAGATTCGAATTTTTCTGATAAAAGGGCTATTTATTATGAATTATTGAAGTTCCGGAATAATTGATTTTTGGAGTTTTAAATAATTTTTTTATGAAAAACGTTTTTAGAGAGATGGTGGGCCCCACTTGTGTGGTTAATGTGCTGAAATTGGATTGTCACAGTGGGCGTAGGAATTTTAATAAATATATTAATATTTTATTAAATTTTCTGCTTTGATGTTCTAAGCATTTTCCTATAAATAGGGTGCTTAGGTTAGAATTGAAAATCACACCAGAAACTAAAGTTTTCTCTCTCTATATTATCGAGCGTATTCTTGTGAGTATTTTGATACTTTGAGTGTTGCTATACGGTGCAAGTTCCTTCAAAGACTATATCCAAAGATTCAAATCAATCTAATTTTTTTGAGGTAAGGGATGTTATTTTTTTATAAATGATATTATTTATTTCAATATCATTATGCCGTAATATTGGTAAGATTTTTCTTGTGAAATTCTTGTTTTTTGTGTGTCAGGGTTACTATTCACGTATACGGCACTATTCACGTATATAACTATAGACACTCGAAATTTTCTTTTTATATTACTAACTATGCAGGAGGGCAAAGGCGTCTTTTTCACTCCAGAGATAACCCTGGAGGACCACAACATCAATTCCAACCTCAGAGATAACCTTGAGATATTCAGAGTCAACAGCATGACAACCTCAAAGATAACCCTGCGAAAAGACGGCTACAAATGTGCGAAAACAGGAGATAACCCCGAGAAGGGCAAAATGGTCATTTTGCCAACTCAACTTCACTTCAAATCAAATACACTCATTTCAATACAAATCACATCAAAATATGTACCACAAGAACCATATCTCAACTTCCAAGCACAAACTACGCAAAACGGCTCAACGGACTGCCTGACGAAGACCTGGAAATGCCATTCTGGTCATGGACCCATCTTCCTAGAATCAAAAAGGGAAAATCTCATGTCATGGCATAACTCTCGACAAAAGCAGTTCGAAGAAGGTCTTGTACACCTCGCTCGGATGCTCGAATTGAAGTTTTGCAAGTTCGAAAGGAGACATTACAAAGGCACGTACTTGAGACAATTGGACACATGAACCCAGGAGAACTCCCGGCAACATGAAGTGCATCTCTGTTCGCCATAGGTACACCTACGGCTCCCCCTTCTATAAATAAAGGGCTTGGGGTGGCCATATTTGCAAGAAAAAAGGCGAGGAAGCCCTGTCAAATTTGTTCTGTACACACCCCATATTGAGTGCTTGCTTGTTTTAAACACTTGTTAGCCCACATACAGTTATAAATTTACCGGCGGGAGCTGAGTGTTTGTCCATATAGAGTCATAGAAGTTTGTATTGGCAGCCCACTGTAAGCCTTCTTACACTCTATAAAGCCTTTCTCTTCATATTTGCACACAATATTCTACACATTGAGAGTCGTATTGTGTGCGTATGCCCGGACTTCGGTCCGTGGTTTTCATTTCTGTCTGTAAATATATATATATATATATATATATATATAATTATATATATGTATATATTTTTATATGGACTAACATTATCGAGGTATGCCTCGATTGAGCCTAGACTTATGTCTGGAGCGTTTATTTGCTTTTATATATATATATATATATAATTATATATATAAAGCGTTGTATACTCATATCGATGAGCCCGGATTTTATATATCAGTGCGTTTAATTGCTTTTTATATATATATATTTATATATATAATTGTTTTCGGACATATCCGATGAGCCGGATTTTATATCCGTGCATTTATCGCTTTTTATATATATATTTACATTTACATCGGGCACCGGAGTTTACTTCATGGCCTTTACATGCCTTTCTTTACATTTCGTCTTGTGCAGAGCTCACTTTGTGGCGGTTGATAGCTTTTTAATTTTTATTTACATTCAAGTCCCGCTTTTGGAGTTTACTTCAAGTGGCGGTTGATAGCATTTCTTGCTTTATTTACATTTCGATCCCCATGGAGTTGCTTTTGTCGTGGAGTCGATCATACATATATATATATATATATATATATATATATATATATATATACCGCTTTTATATATATATATAACTACTTACTGCTTTCCATACAAATTGCAGTATCATGTCAGCCTAGGAATCATGTGATTACAGATTTAGTCTACTGAATCTAGATTTGGTTCCCGTGATGGACTTTTTTCTAGTTGTAAGCAGCTTGTACATTATTTACAGTGTACAAATTTCCTTGGATGGCTTTCATGCCCATAAGGGGTTCGGCACTGCTGTATACTATTTTCTCGAAGATGCCTCGCATCTCGAAAATAAAAGCAAACAAGCCGAACATTTAACAATAAAATGGAAGTATGAAAAGGTCTCAATTCCTATAGAGCACAGGGTTTGAAAAACCTCTTTTACAAAACTTCATTGCTATATCTTGGTTAAAACTGAATTTTTCTATAAATTCAAACCTTGTGTATATAGGTGTGAACGAGGCCTCGCACTACTTTCAAATAATTGCACATTGATCCACACACACACACACATTCATATAACTGTTTCTTTGAGAAGTGGCGGTCACCGTGGCAACACGGATGTTGGGGGGTGCCTAACACCTTCCCTCCGCATAATCAAGCCCCCGAACCTTAATGAATCTCAGTTTCACAGACCCGTTTAGCAGTGTCACATCACTGGGTCAATGCGCAAACCTTTTCGGTTGCATTGGTGCAACCAGTTAAAAACACCAACTGGCAACTCTTAAAGTCAAAACGTCGACATTACACATGTCGGACCTTTTTCACTTGTTTTTTCAAACAAATCTCACTTTAACATGAGAACACCAAAGAACAAGTAACGAAAAGGGACAAATAAAAATCCTGACGTCGACAGGTGGCGACTCTGCTGGGGACTCCAATAAGAGGGCTTAAGCCGCTACTACAAGCTTTTCAAAACTATTATATGCTTGTGTGTGAATGTTGCATTTACATTTATGATGAATGTGTACAAATGAATTTTACTTACTGCACTGCAAAATATCTATCTGTGATATTAGTGCTTCGCACATGTCATCATTTTCATAAATGGTGAGAAACGTTGTATGTGAATGTATGTTGTGTGGTTCCTCCACCAGGAGGCTATCCTGTCGGTGTTTGATTACTGGACTCGTAGGAAGACTAATTCCAATGAGGCTCAGGAAAGGCACCACCCAGATTAGCTCCAATTGAAAGACCGGATTAACTTCCCGTCAAGTAAATTGCGATGATATGGGAACCTTCATGCCGAAAAGTTGCCAGAGTAACCTAAGATAGGTCAGCCTCTGATAAACCAAACGCGAAGGGAAGTCTCTTCATACTATCCCATTTAAATTACTTGTAATTTTAATTACTTGTCAATCTCATTGTAATGGAAAATATGAAGAATATGTGTAAATGCATATTAAGGCTTGACATGCTATCAAATGACACCCATTTTACAAGATAATATTCCTAAAATGGACATGTTATGATAGCATGTAAAATTTTTATACATTTCCCTTAGACTAAACTACATAAGTTTTTGTAGGGAAGCAATTGATCCTATTTCCCATTCAAAGTCCAAAAGGGCATTAAGCCCACAGTCAGACATGGATAAAAGTGCCCAGCCTGATCCTACTCCTGCTCTCTCATGAGGAGTTCAAAGATTGCTTATCAAATGATAGAGTTGGGTTGTTATGCTCAAAGAACTACACCAATCTACTCAGGGTATACAAATACCCATCCACACAGAATCCTCTGCACATAGAGGAGTCCGGGGCCAAACAATGCCTACTCAACCAGAGTCATCCGCACCAGGGGCAGTCAGGGTATTGGTAAAAAGATGGAAACCCAGATACCTAAACCTCATTCCAATAAAGAAATCAAAAATCTCAGGGATGATCGAGAAACTGGGGATATAAGAAAGAAAGTCCAATAAATGGAGGAGACCATCTGGTCAATCAAAGGGACTGGAAACTATGGGAGTGTCACCTATTCAGATCTCTGCATATTCCAAGAGGCTCGATATCCTGCCAAATTCAAAGTCCCAGAGTTTGAAAAGTACAGTGGGGCAGGCGATCCATATACGCACCTGAAAGTGTACATTGGCGAACTAGGGTCTTATGCTGAAGATGAAAGCCTCAGAATGCAACTTTTCCAAAAAAGTCTCACCGGAGAGGCTAAAGCCTCGTATGCCCGACTTGACATTGCCAAAATCCACAACTGGGAAGAATTGGCCCACGCTTTTCTAAATCAGTACAATTTTCAGTCACAAATGACGCTGGATCGATACCAAGTGACTAAAGTCAAAAAGCAAAGTACTAAATCTTTTCGAGAATATGCCCAAAGGTGGAGACATCTCGCAGCGCAAGTCATTCCATCAACGATGGAAACTGAGATGGTAATGACATTTATTGAAATCCAAGAGGCTCTGTACTACGAGAAGATCCTAGCAGGCATAGGAAAGCCATTCTCAGAAATGATCAAACACGGCGAAATGGCAAAGATGGGCCTGAAGGCAGGCAAGATTAAAGACTTCACTGCCTTGGAAGCAGTTGCCAAGAATATACAGACTAGCAAGTATGCGAGCGATCCCAAGGGGGTACCCGATAAAAGTAGTGAAGATGTATCCCTTGTTGTACAGGGGCAAGCAAGGAGACCAACCTATAGTCCCCCCATTCAAAAAATGCAAGACAATCTTCCATTTCAACAACAGGCTGCATTTAACCAATTCTAGGACAGGAAAAGAAAATTTGAGAGAACAGAAAATCGTGTGTTCACTCCACTAGGCGATTCTCTTGAAAATGTGTTGGCGATATTAATGGATCATAAGCAAATTACCGAACTGGCTCCTCCTCTGGAATCAGGGAGCAAAAGATACAATCCAAACCAAAGATGTGCTTACCACTCAGGATCTCCAGGACACGATACACAAGATTTTTGGTCTTTAAAGCATAAAATTCAAAATCTGATCGAAATTGTCATTATTGTGGTCCAACAACCTGATCAACAAAATGTTAACACCAACCTTCCCTTACAGCATGATACGGGGGAAGTAAACATGATCAGGTCAGGAAGCGCTGAAATGTATCCAATTCGTAAGTGCATACGAAGGATAGAGGACTACCCCCAAAGGCATAGAACAAATATCCTAAAGTAGGAAAACTTAGAGGAGGGTATCACAGTAATGCAAAAATTAGAGATGATCCAGAATCAAGTAAATCTGCTAGCTAAGCTGATAGTGCGACAACATCAGGATACGAGGAAGTTTTTCACTCAACTATCAGAAGGCCAAGAAAAGGGGGATGATAAAATTGCTAGGAGATCTCGCCAACGGAAAAATCGCTCGGAGGAATGCGAATTCTCAAAGAAGAAAGATCAAACAACCTCCACAAGAGCCCAAAAATTCACCCCTCTAAGCAAATCCAATGAAGAAATGCTACACTTTCTGATAAGCGAAGGAAGGATTACTGAGTTACTGCCTCCTATAAATCCCAAGATAAAGAGTTACGATTCTACCAAGATATGTCTCTACCATTCTAACTCACTTGGACATATGACTGAGGAATGCTGGTCTTTGCGACATAAAATCTAGGATCTCATTGAAAATGGAGAGCTAGAGATAGAATTCCCCATGACCAAAAAAGGCGAAAAAGAAATAAAAATCTTAAGATGTCCACTCGAGACAGGCAGTTCAGATGGGGTGAAGGCTATGGACGATAATCCTGGCAGAACACAAAATGGAATGATCCTAATGCAGGAAATGACAGAGGAGACAAGAGAATCCCCAAAGGAGATTCCTCCACCAACATCCAACATCCTGTGGTCCAAAGATGACAACCACATTCCAGATCTTATAACCTTGGATGATGCAGCGGAAATACTGATCCTTTCCGAGGAAGAAAAAGCCAAAAGGGAAAATTCCTTATAAGAAATGCGACGACAGTTCGAGGGAGATTTCATGGTCGAATCCTCTCAAGCCCAGGAAAAGCGTGAAGGAACAGATGAAGGAAAAGGTGGTGAGGTTTTCGGGGAAACCCACCCATTAAAGAATCAAGATTTCATACCTTTTTGCGATGGGTCCAGCTCAAGCATCCCTGAGGAATGTACAGCGATCAAGTTATGGCCATAAGTGAAGACATTCAAAACCAAGAAGTAACCTCTATCGCGAGCCTTGAAGGAAACACAACCACTGACGACTGGACTATCAGGCCTCGACTAGCCAAAAAGATGTAGATCCAGGGGATAAAGTTGTGAGTTCCAAAAGATGTTGGGACGGTATCTCTTTCTTCGTAGTATGCCTTTTATTTTCCATGCATGTAAATATTGAAAGAAAAAAAAGAAAAAAAAGAAAATTAAAATTAAAATTAAAAAAAAAAATCAAAAATCAAGTCATTCTGTGTTTCACCATCAAAGCTCGAACTACGAAAAGACCGATCTCCTCTACAATAGGAGTACGTGGGGCAAATTTATGCAAAAGTGCGGTCAAACCAAACAAAAACAAAAATAACAAAAACACTTCTACCCTTTCTCTACATAAATAAAAACAACAAAAACATTCCTACACCCTTCTACATCATTCAGCGTTGAACCTCTTACACCAGGTCGAACTACGCAGACCTGATCTCCCTCACAGATAGGAGTGCGTAGGCAACCATCAGTGGTGCGGTCTGAACCTCAAAAGAAACATCCAAACCCAAACATCAATCCCAAGTCTACGCCCAAAAATAACCCTCCAAGTCAGCGACCCATGTGGAGAAGACCCAACAACACTTCAATGTTATTCCATCAATTTTGGCAGAAATTCCAGAAAGGAAGAAACAGCGATACACTAATACAACCAGCAGCGAGGACCTTCAAAGAGTCGACACCCTCAATCACAAGTCTTCATCAAATCAGAAGAAAATCATCAAAGCCAATTGCGCGAACAAGTCAGGAATAATGATTGAGGACATCCAAGCCTAAATCCACTACCTGCTCACCATCTGGTACGGAGGTAAAAGCCTTTTGCGAGCTCGGTATCTTATCAACCCATCTGTCAAAGCAACTATCTCAGATAACAAGTAAGGCTTGGGCAATTTCAAAATTGGCGATAACTTGATATTAGGACCCTTACAACAAGATTGGGGCAATCTTGAAAATAGCGATAACTCAACACTGGGGAATTTATCAACCATCCTAAGGAGGAAAATGCACCAGTCAATACCATCAGCATGGTCCATTATCATCAGAGCTTCCCTCATATTATCTCACTGGCGATTCGGATATTGTTCACTCGCGATTAGGTCAACAAAGAGACTTTCTCGTATGAATCCCCTACAACAACATGCGAAAGGACTGGAGCATTTTTTCGATTCCAGGAAAGCGAAGGATTCTAAGGCAAGATCAGGCCTCTCATCAATAGAAAGAAGACTCCTAAAAGAAATCATGGCGACATAAGCGTGCCCCTACGAAAGAAGGGGAAAATTCTCAAAAAGTTCTTAACTCGAGGCCAATGACAAAAGGTCTGGTGAATGAAATTTACACCAACAAATGTGTTAATTTACGTCAAATCCTCATAAATTGAGGCCTCTACACTGAATTTCAAAAGTTCGACAGCGAAAGAGCGAGCTGCACCCTCCAGGGATATCAACAGCATTCAGGTCATCAGTTCAGTAGGGTTACGAATCAAATATTCAAGGAAATGGGGCACAAGCACCCAACATCGAAAGGAAACTCCAAATAACCTCAAAAAGGGTGAAGCGCTACATCAACATACATTTCTATCAAGCGTAACATCAGGCAGAGTCTCGCGAAGCAAACCTTTGAATATTACTTCAGCGAAGGTATCGGAAGATCCGGCATTCAAAACCATTATCTTCAATTCAACGCAACATCAAGATAGTTCAGTGATGAAAGTTTTGAATACCACCATTCGAGTGGGAACCGAAACAATTGGGCGATGACAGCATATTCAACTACCAACAGGGTAGGAACTGTTGCAAACTACCAGCGTATACATCGGGAAGGTCTGGTGATTTCAGAACGTCATCCCCATCAGAGATGTGGAAAACATCTCAACTTATCTTCATCAATTAAGCGTCAACGATTAAATGCCAAACCATTGGAGTCAACACCAGCATAGGCATCAGCAATGATCGGTAAAGGTAAAGCGATTTGCAAAAACATTTTAAACATGCATCGTAACATTCATAACATTGCGATTTGCGATTTGTGATATGCAAAATGCGAGGTGCGATTTGTGAAGTGCGATTGGCCAAATGCGAAAACTGAAATGCAAAGTGCGAAATGAGATGTGCGATTTACGATTTTCGAAAACATTTTAAACATTTATCATCACATTCATTACATTGCGATTTGTATCATTAAAAATACCTTGTCATATTTCAAGTGTCTACTAATCTTTATCATGTCCATTCCATTGCATTGCATGAACATGATAAAGAGGGGCATCAGTAGACACTCGAATTTTTTTTTCATATTACTAATTATGCAAGAGGGCAAAAGCATCTTTTTCACGCCAGAGATAACTATAGAGGACCACAACATCAATTCCAACCTCAGAGATAACCTTGAGGATATTCAGAGTCAACATCATGACAACCTCAAAGATAACCCTGCGAAAAGACGGCTACAAATGTGCAAAAATCGGAGATAACCCCGGGAAGGGCAAAATGGTCATTTTTCTAACTTAACTTCACTTCAAATAAAATACACTCATTTCAATACAAATCACATCAAAATATGTACCACAAGAACCATATCTCAACTTCCAAGCGCAAACTACGCAAAACTGCTCAACGGACTGCCTGACGAAGACCTGGAAATGCCATTTCGGTCATGGACCCATCTTCGTGGAATCAAAAAGGCCAAATCCCATGTCATGGCATAACCCTCGACAAATGAGATCCAAAGAAGGTCTTGTACACCTCGTTCGGATGCTCGGACTGAAGTTCTGAAAGTTCGAGCGGATATCACAGTGCACGAGTGCACGTACTTCGAGACGACGGGACCCCACGAGCCCAGGGGCACCCAGGCTGCAACAGTAGTGCATCTGCTGCACGCTGCAGCAGTACACCTCACGCCCCCCTCTATAAACAGAGGGCTTTGGGTGGCCATATTTGTAAGAAAAAAGGCGAGGAAGCCCTGTCAAATTTGTTCTGTACACACCCCAAATTGAGTGCTTGCTCTTTTTAAACACCTGTTAGCCCACATACAGTTATAAATTTACCGACGGAGTCGAGTGTTTGTCCATATAGAGTCATAGAAGTCTCGCATTTGGCGCCCCACCGTAAGCCTTCTTACACTCTATAAAGCCTTTTCTTCATATTTGCACACACTATTCTACACATTGAGAGTCGTGTTGTAAGCGTATGCATGGACTATGGTCCATGGTTTTCATTTTGTTCAGATATATATATATATATATATATATATATATATATATATATACTTATATATATGTATATATTTTTATATGGACTAACATTATCGAAAGTTATGCCTCGATTGAGCTAGACTTGTGTTTCGAGCGTTTATTTTTATATATATATATATATATATATATATATATATATTTATATATCCGATGAGCCTCGGATTTTATATCCTGCATGCATTTATCGCTTTTATATATATATATATATATATATATATATATATATATATATATATGTCGGGCACAGTTCGGAGTTTACTTCGTGGCCTTTTTTTTATTTCTTTACATTCCGTCTCGCTTGAGCTCACTTCGTGGCGATTGATAGCTTTTACAGCTTTATTTACATTCAAGTCCCGCCTGGAGTTTACTTCGTAGTGGTTGATAGCATTTACTACTTTATTTACACTTCTGATCCCCCATGGAGTTGCTATGTGGTGGCTGATCATGGACATATATATATTTACCACTTTTATATATATATATATATATATAACTGCTTACTACTTTTCCATACAAATTACAGTATCACGTGAGCCTAGGAATCATATGATCACAGATTCAGTCTACTAAATCTAGATTCGGTTCCCGTGATGGACTTTTTTCTAGCTGTAAGCAGCTTGTACATTATTTACAGTGTACAAATTTCCTTGGATGGCTTTCATGCCCATAAAGGGTTCGGCACTGCTGTATATTATTTTCTCAAAGATGCCTTGCATCTCGAAAATAAAAGTAAACAATCCGAACATTTAACAATAAAATGAAAGTATGAAAAGGTCTCAATTCCTATTGAGCACAGGGTTTAAAAAACCTCTTTTACAAAACTTCATTGCCATATCTTGGTTAAAACTGAATTTTTCTATAAATTCAAACCTTGTGTATATAGGTGCGATCGAGGCCTCGCATTACTTTCAAATAATTGCACATTGATCCACACACACACATTCATATAACAGGTTCTTTGAGAACTGGCGGTCACCGTGGCAACATGGATGTCGGAGGGTGCCTAACACCTTCCCTCCGCATAATCAAGCCCCCGAACCTTAATGAATCTCTCGCCACTGAGACTTGCATTTAGCGTTGTCACATCACTGGGTCAATGTGAAAACCTTTTCGATTGCGTTGGTGCAACCAGTTAAAAACACCAACTGGCGACTCTTAAAGTCAAAACATCGACATTACACATGTCGGACCTTTTTCACTTGTTTTTTCAAACAAATCTCACTTTAACATGAGAACACCAAAGAACAAGTAACGAAAAGGGACAAATAAAAATCCTGACGTCGACAACGGCACTATTCACCGAAAAATGAAATTTTCTCTTCTTTGTACCAGATGTCTATTTTTGTTACTAGCTTTAATTGTATCCATGTTTTGATCATTATTCTTGAATTTTACTCCACTATGGTATATTATGGGGTGTTTTTAAACATGGATAAACCGAAGTACGAATCCTTAATATTTGTTATTTTGTCTCACTGGATTCATTTTTTTTAAAATATTTTTCATCATCCTCAATCTTAAATGATGATATAACTGAATATCTTTGGCCTGTAGTGCAAAGATAAATGATTTTCTAATGAATATCTTTGGCCCGTAGTGCAAAGATGAACAGGTGTTGAGATGAACATGACCAACTGATGAATATCTTTGGCCTGTAGTGCAAAGATGAATATTTGATTCAAGATGTATATTGATTGATGTTTCAAGAATAAAATATTGATGATGGACTTTTAAATTCATAGATGATAGTATATTTCATTCTCTACCAAACTCTTCTAATGAATTGTTATTTCCGCTACAAATATTGATCTGAAACTTGTTGTCTATTATGTTCTATCAGATTTTTCCCTGTTGAGGACTAACGATAATTTGTTCTATATTATCTTAGTCATAATATTCTTTACTGAGCTAGTTGAGCTCACCCTTTTCCTTTTTGTTCCATTTTTCTTCTTAGGAAGCGAGAATATAGCGAGGAGTAGTCGGGGTGTGGAGTGATGTTCCAGGACAGTTGTTATAGTAGTCCTCACTATTTTGTAAAATAGTGTATCAATAATTGTAATGAGACTTATTTGAGTGTGGATATTGTCTAGAAGACAATATTTGTATTTAAACTCATAGTTTATGTGTTGTCGTATTTTGCACAACAATTGTATTAATAAAGTTGTAGTTGTTTCTATGCCATGTGTTTGGCGACTCAAAATGGGTGATGTATACCTATTTTGGGGGCGTCACAGTTGGTATCTTATGAAGTTTATACCTTACTAGATACCGGTTCTATCCATTCATTTATCTCTCCTGCTTGTGCTCAACGTTTAAACTTGACTCCGGAGAAATTAGACTTTGACTTATCTGTGGAGACTCCGTTAGGAGAAACATTCATTACATCCACTGTTTATAAATCTTGTTTGATCCAAGTTGGCACCATCACATTACCTGTTGATCTTATCTCTTTAAAGATACTTGCATTTGACGTGATTTTAGAGATTGATTGGTTAACTACTCATCATGCCAAAATTGATTGTTTTCGTAAGGTTGTTAGTTTTCATATTCCTAACCAACCTGTTATTCGAATTCAAGCAATTAAACCACTAAAATCAATCACAGTCATATCAAGCCATAAAGTTATTCGTTTATTAAAAAACGGATGTCAAGCTTTCTTAGCCCATGTTATGGATTTGAATAAAGACACGTCAGATTTGAATAATATTCCTGTTGTTAGTGAATTTCCTGACGTATTTCCTGAAGAACTTCCCGGTCTACACCTAGAACGTGAAGTTCAATTCTTTATTGATCTTGAACCTGGTACAAAGCCCATTTCTAAAACCCCATATCGAATGGCTCCTATTGAACTTCAGGAGTTAAAGGTCCAACTACAGGAGTTGTTGGACATCGGTTTCATTTGTCTTAGTACATCTCCTTGGGGTGCTCCTGTTTTATTTGTAAAGAAGAAAGACGGGAGTATGCGACTTTGTATTGACTATCGAGAATTGAACCATGTCACCATAAAGAATAGGTATTCGCTACCTCGCATTGATGACCTGTTTGACCAGTTGCAAGGAGCACAATTCTTTTCAAAGATCGATCTTCGTTCTGGATATCATCAATTGAAGATGAAAACTAAGGAAATTCCGAAGACTGCCTTTAGAACTCAGTACGGGCATTATGAATTCTTAGTCATGTCTTTTGGATTGACTAATGCTCCTGCGGCTTTCATGGATATGATGAACTGAGTATTCAAGGAATATTTGGATCAGTTTGTTGTTATCTTTATTGATGATATCCTCATATATTCCGAAAGTCGTGAAGATCATGAGCACCATTTGAAGCTGGTACTCCAAAGGCTTCGTGAAAATAAGCTATATGCCAAGTTGAAAAAATGCGAGTTATGGCTTGAGGAAGTAGCATTCCTTGGGCACGTGGTGTCAAAACATGGAGTATCTGTTGACCCGGCGAAGATTGAAGCAATACAAAGTTGGGAGCAACCAAGTCGGTGATCAAGCACGTAGTAGCTTCGGGCTTAGCTGGTTATTATCGGAGATTCGTGGAAGGATTTTCTCGAATCGCTACTCCGTTAACTCAGCTGACTCGGAAAGATATAAAATTCGTATGGAGTGAGGAATGCGAGAAGAGTTTCCAAGAGCTCAAGAGGAGACTCATTTCGGCACCTGTTCTGACAATACCATATGGTTCGGATGGATTTGTTATCTACAGCGATGCTTCAGGCAAAGGGCTAAGATGTGTTCTCATGCAACATGGGAAAGTCATAGCCTATGCCTCGTGACAACTTAAAGAATATGAGAGGAATTATCATACTCATGATCTAGAGTTGGCAGCAGTCATTTTCACGCTAAATATCTGGAGGCACTATCTATATGGGGAGAAAGTGGAGATATATTCAGATCATAAAAGCCTCAAATATTTCTTCACCTAAAAGGAACTCAACATGCAGCAACAACGATGGCTTAAGTTGTTGAAAGACTACGACTATACCATTCAATACCATCCTAAAAAAGCGAACGTGGTAGCTAACGCATTGAGTAGAAGATCATATGCGGGAACAAGTGCGATGTTGTCAACACAAAGGCCCATTTTGTGTGATTTACAAAAGATGAAGATAGAATTCAAGACTCCGGGGACCCATGCGATGATGTCAAGTATACGCATAGAACCAACTTTAATCGATAAAGTTAAAGTTGCTCAAGCCACAGACCTGGAGTTGATGCGTATGAAGAAGAAAGTACAAGAAGGTGTTATCCCAGAGGCAAGAATCGATGAAGAAGGAGTACTTCGAGTCAACTTCAGACTTTGTGTTCCTAACGACTCTGATTTGAAGTAAAAGATTATGATGGAGGCACACAATACATCATTTGCAATTCATCCTGGAAGTACCAAAATGTATCATGATCTTCGACATACATTTTGGTGGAATAATATAAAGAGAGAGATCGCGAAGTTTATCTCGAGGTGTTTAACTTGTCAACGGTGAAAGGCGGAGCATCAAGTGCCTAAGGGTCCATTGAAACCACTTGAGATTTCGAAATAGAAGTGGGAACACATTACCATGGATTTCGTTACGGGTCTTCCCACGGTTTCTCAAGGCATAGTAGCTATTTGGGTTATTGTTGATAGATTAACTAAGTCTGCTCATTTCTTGACGATACGGGAGACTTACTCCCTTGAACGTCTTGCTCGTATGTATGTAAATGAGATTGTGAGATTGCATGGCATGCTAGTATCCATAGTTTTGGATCGTGACCCAAGATTCACTTCACGATTTTGGGTTAGCTTGCAAAAAGCTATGGGCAAGGATTTACGATTCAGTTCAGCATACCATCCTCAAACAGACGGACAATTAGAGAGGACTATTCAAACTCTTGAAGATCTATTAAGACTCTGTGTCCTAAACTTCAAAGGGAGTTGGGATAAGAATTTACCATTGGTGGAATTCTCCTACAACAACAGTTATCAGGCAAGTATAGGTGTGTCTCTATTCGAAGCATTGTATGGACGAAAGTGTCGCTCTCTAGTATGTTGGGATGTGGTGGGTGAAGTAACATTGTTGGGACCAGAGTTGGTACGTATTACTACAGAAAAGATCCAAATGATTAGACAACGTATACAAATGGCACAAGATCGACAAAAGAGTTATGCGGATCTTCATCAAAAGGACGTCGAATTTAGTATTGGGGATTATGTATTGTTGCGTGTGGCTCCATGGAAGGGAGTTACAAGATTTGGGAAGAGAGGAAAGCTCAATCCATAATTTATTGGTCCATTTCAGATTCTTGACTGAGTAGGAAATGTGGCCTATAGACTCGCGTCACCTCCAAATATGTCTCGTGTTCATAATATTTTTCATATATATGTGCTTCGTAAATATGTGAAAGACCCAAACCATATCATAATGTTTGGAGGTTCATAATGTGAAAGACCCAAACCATATCATATCAGATTCATAATGTTTTTCACAGATCAAAATTTTTTAATGTGACAATTGTTGAAAATTGATATTTTATCTTTTCTAATAAAATAATTCATTTAAATATATTATTATATTATAATAATATAATAATGTTGATAATTTTACAATGAATGTTGGATATATGAATAAATGAGGAGGAAGAGTATTTTGTTACTAAAAATATGTAAAACATGTTTTTCATGTATGTGGACCCCATTTCTTGACTGAAATTTGATTATAGCCTATAAAATCATCCGTATATAGATTTCGGTCAATTTCTGTTTGGAATTTTGAAAAACTTAAACTTACAAAGTTGTAGAGAAATGAATTTCCTATGGAATGGACATAAGATTCGAATTTTTTTGTTAAAAGGACAATTTATTATGAATTATTGAAGTTCCAGAATAATTGATTTTTGGAGTTTTAAATAATTTTTTTATGAAAAACATTTTTTGTGAGATGGTGGGCCCCACTTGTGTGGTTAATGTTCTGAAATTGGATTGTCAAAGTGGGCGTAGGAATTTTAATGAATATATTAATATTTTATTAAATTTTCTACTTTGGTGTTCTAAGCATTTTCCTATAAATAGGGTGCTTAGGTTAGAATTGAAAATCACACCAAAAACTAAAGTTTTCTCTCTCTATATTATTGAGCGTATTCATGTGAGTATTTTGATACTTTGAGTGTTGTTATACGTTGCAAGTTCCTTCAGCACTATATCCAGTATTCCAGTCAGAAGTACTATCTTTTTGAGGTAATGGTTGTTATTTTTTTTATAAAAATGATATTATTTCTTTCAATATCATTATGCCGGAATATTGGTAAGATTTTTCTTGTGAAATTCTTATCTTTTAGTGTCGAGGTTACTATTCACGTATACGGCACTATTCACGTATACGACACTATTCACAAAAAAATTAAATTTTTATTTTTTTTGTCCAAGATATCTATTATGGATACTAGCTTTGATTGTATCCATGTTTTGGTCTTCATTCTTGAATTTTACTCCACTATAGTTATTTATGAAGTATTTTTGAACTTAGATTGTTTGAAGTACGAATCCTTAAAATTTGTTCTTTTGTTTCACTAGATTCGTTTCTTTAAAATATTTTTCATCATCCTCAATCCTAAATGATGATATTACTGAATATCTTTGGCCTGTAGTGCAAAGATGGATGATTTTCTTATGAATATCTTTGGCCCGTAGTGCAAAGATGTACAGGTGTTGAGATGAACATGACCAACTGATGAATATCTTTAGCCTGTAGTGCAAAGATGACTATTTAATTCAAGATGTATATTAATTGATGTTACAGGGATAAAATATTGATGATGGATTTTTAAAATCATAGAAGATAGTAGATTTCATTCTCTACGTAACTGTGAATATTGATCTGTTATATTCTATCAGATTTTTCTCTGTTAAAGACTAACGATAATTTGTTCTATATTATCTTAGTCATAATATTCTTTACTAGGCTAGTTGAGCTCACCCTTTTCCTTTTTGTTCCATTTTTCTTCTCAGGAGGCGAGAATGTAGCGAGTACTAGTCGGGGTATGGAATGAAGGTTCTAGAAAGTTGTTTTTGTAGTCCTCGCTATTTTGTAAAATAGTGTATCAATAATTGTAATGAGGACTTATTTGAGTGTGGTTATTATCTAGAAGACAATATTTGTTTTTAAACTCACAGTTTATGTGTTGTCTTATTTTGCACGATAATTGTATAAATAAAGTTGTAATTGTTTCTGTACCATGTATATGGCGACTCAGAATGGGTGATGTATACCTATTTTGGGGGCGTCACACTGACAACACAGTTTTAAGTTTTCGTTACTAATCGATACTCGCGAGCACATAAGTTTATCACATAAGCACATAAAGTCTTTTATTATCTTCAATGAAATAAGGAATTCATTTCTTAGAACTCGATAAGAGTTTACCACCACTATGTTCTAGATCTCCTATAAGGCTACTACCTAAGGTTGTTCCCCCACCTAAGGTTCATAACCTACGGCTCTGATACTAACCTGTGACACCCCCAAATCCGAGTACTTCAATTCCACGAGATTTGGTGTTCACTGTACAAATATCATCTATCTATCTACCCATAATAAATGCAAACCATGCAATAGATAGAAATAAATCCTCCCCTTATGGGGTTACAACATCTGAATAATAAATACAATCACAGGTTAAACTAACCTTAAACATCTATGCGGAAACATAAACAAATAATAAGTCTTAAACAACATCAAGTCTTGACAATAAAATTCTTAAATTAAATAACAAGTCTTCATCACTTATTAGCTTTGCCCTTGCCTTTGCTAGTAGAAGGCTCATCGGACCTTTCGTTTTTAACTGCAATGTTATTATTACACAAGAGTGAGCACGATTGCCCACAAGTATAATAATACAACAATAAAATAATAATATGCGAGTGAATTAAAAACTTCTGTAACAAGAAAACTCGGCTTTTGAATCAAGAATGAATAACAAGAATCAAAAGAACTTCTGAGGGTCATAAGACCTTGAACTATGTCATGGGTTGTCAAGTGTTTATACTTGAAATCTTTAACAGTCATAAGACTATGGACTCTTCTTCTCGTACTTAGGGGGATCAGCCCTTAGTACCATACTGTGCACAATATCTTAACGCTAAAGCGTAATTAATCCCCTGTAATAGGGTTGTTCATCTCAGTTTGACATTAGAGTCTGCACCAAAGGAAGTTTGGTTTGGATCAGCTCAACAATGGTTCTGAAATTTAGAACGTTCATCAACTATTGACTAGTCGAATCAATAAGGGTTCGCTAGTCTTATAAGGTTCAACAATAATTGATATTCAATTTGAATAATAAAGTTCAAGATGTATATAATCGAATAAGTATTGTATAACAGGAATTATGCTTTTAAAGAATGATAACATCTAATATGAAATATTGACTTGAACAATAATGAACAAGATAAAATAAGGAACTTGCTTTATGTAAAGAAGCAAGGTTTAGGAACTTGCCTCGTGCGTAGGCTAGACGATTACTACTTCCGTTCACCACAAATCCTACACACATACCATATGTATTCACGACATTCATTAGTTACATTTTCACTTAATTATTTAATATAAACTCCACTTTATTTAACAAATCATTACCCTTCTAATTTAATTACTTAATTAAATTAGAATATTTTTATTCCCTTACTATTATTACACTCGAATAAATTATTTCATAATAATTTCCATCGAATATTTATTTTATTCCATAAATATTTCAACTAAAATATTCATTTTATTTTATAAATATTTTAATAATAATCTCCATCGAATATTTATTTTATTCCATAAATATTTTAACTAAAATATTTATTTTATTTGATAAATATTTTAATAATAATTCCCATCAAATATTTATTTTATTCCATAAATATTTTAACTAAAATATTCATTTTATTTGATAAATATTTTAATTATAATTTCCATCAAATATTTATTTTATTCCATAAATATTTCAACTAAAATATTTATTTTATTTGATAAATATTTTAATAATAATTTCTATCAAATATTTATTTTATTCCATAAATATTTTAATTAAAATATTTATTTTATTTGATAAATATTTTAATAATAATTTCCATCAAATATTTATTTTATTCTATAAATATTTCAACTAAAATATTTATTTTATTTGATAAATATTTTAATAATAATTTCTATCAAATATTTATTTTATTCCATAAATATTTCAACTAAAATATTTATTTTATTTGATAAATATTTTAATAATAATTTCCATCAAATATTTATTTTATTCTATAAATATTTCAACTAAAATATTTATTTTATTTGATAAATATTTAATTAATTATTATTATTTTTTATTATTATTTTTTTTTTATTTTTTTATTTTTTTATTTTTTTATTTTTTTTTTTTTTGTTCGCTGTATGGGTAATTTAGTTTAGTAACATCACGAAAAGTTAACTCAGACTTCGATTTTTGCAGTTCACGAACATAACAAGGCCAAATTAGGCCAAAAAATCTCTCACAATTCCAACTCTACGTTCTGTGAAAAACACAGAACAGAGCCATAACTTCCAATTTCTTTGTCCATACATTAATTTAAGCATACTCGTATACTATAATTCATATATGATAATTATCCAACCTTTCTAACATGATTTCAACAACTTAATTCATACAATCACTTGAACCAAATCACATAATTTCACTGTTCTTATGAAAAACTCTATTTTTAACATTATTAACGAAATCAACCACTGCGAACTCGTTTTTTGACCAAATCAGTCCGTTTAAGATTCGTTCTTTTCGTTTTTACATGTATAAACATAATCATTCATCAATTTACCGATTAATATGCAATTTAAACATAAATTTTTTTACTTATAAGCCATATTCATATATTTTCTCTATAAAACTATAAAACTCCAGTTTGGACATGATTTCATGGATTAATTATTCTAAAACACATATAGATCATATATAATTGAATTATACAGGTTAATAAACATATACAACATCGTAGATTTAACAATTAGCCATGAAAATTCAATAATGTAAACTAAAAGCTAATTTTCATGAAAAGTTTCTAAAGCACGTAAAATAAAAGTATAGTTAAGGAATTACCCCTTAAATTCTCTGTTAGATTGTTAGAAGAGGAAGAAAACTCCTTAATCTTCAAATCCTTCTTCATTCTCTCTTCTTCTCTCTCTCTCTCTCTCTCTCTCTCTCTCTCTCTCTCTGTGTGTGTGTTTTCTCATAATTAGGTTTTAGGAAAACAAAGGCGTAGAACATCGATATAATCGCGTACAGATAATCGGCATAATATGGGTATCGATTAAGCACATCACGGTTTAATCGATCCCATGTTCTTAAGGCCATGTTTGGCAAGAACATTAATTATCCTTCTAATTTATTTTAATTACATTATTTATTATATAGTTTAATAATGTCACACTCATTTAAGCAATTAATGAAATATCTTATTTAATTAAATTAAATTAAATAGAATAATTCTACATTAAGTCACATCATTACATACTTAAAATTCTCATTTATTAATTATGTCAATTATTGAATCTCTAATTAATTATTAAATTAATTAGAATAACATTATGCTTATTAATTAATTCATTTAATCAAATAAGCTAAATTTAATACATACTTGAATATAAAGAATTCTCCACATTAATTTAATCAATGTAACACATATAATAAAATAATCTACCACAAACTCATCAATTAATTATTTAACCCAATAATTAAATCATCAAAAAATATTTATTTAATTTAATAAATATTCAAATTAAATTACAAAAATCTCGTTTGTCACAAAAGGTGGGGGCCACATGTGGGTCCCACGTGTGGAAGAAAAATGAAATGGATGGGATTTTCTTTGTAGTTCACTTGGTTATATATATATATATATATATATATATATATATATATATATATATATATATATATATATATATATTATATAATAACTTTTGTTTTTTATGAAAAATAGAATATATTATATTTTATTATGTATAGTATTTGCATAGTGTCTGCAAAGTGTTTGCATAGTAAAATCTAAAATATTTTCGCCCGTGAATTGAATTCGTCTGAATTCGTTTTCTCTGTTTACCCGTGATAAATTCAAAAAGTATCCTTCCATTCTCCTATAAATAGGATGCTCAGTTTAGAAAAGAAAATCACGCCAGAATAAGAGAATTCTTTTTCTATAATATTGAGCATATTTCTTTAGAGTTTAAGGAAGTTTTGAGTGTAGAAAATAGTGAAAGTTTTCTTCAAGAATATATCCGCTATACCAGTCGGAATTGCTCTCTTTTTGAGGTAAGGGGTATTATTTCATATTCGCTTACGATATTTTTTTTCATATTCGTAAGGAATTTTATTTTCGTTCAATATTCGTAAATAATGTTATTTTCGTTCAATATTCGTAAGGAATATTATCTTCGTTCAATATTCATAAGGAATATTATTTTCGTTCAACAGTCGTAAGAGATATTATTTTTATTCAGTATTCGTAAGAAATAATATTTTCTTCCATACTCTATAGTATGTAAGTCATATTATTTCGTTTCAGATTCTAAATTCTACACTCATTTTGTTAAAATATTGCTTCTATACTCCTTGAAATTAGTGGAATATCCTTGAAGTTTGCATTTCATCTTGTATCGTTCCACTAAAATATTTTTCTGAACATTCTTGTTAAATTTTAAGCTTTTCATGTCGGAGTACTATTCATGGGTACTATTCATACATACGACACTATTCATACGTACGACACTATTCATACGTACGACATTATTTATACATATGATACTATTCATACGTACGACACTATTCACAAAATATTATTTATGGGGTACTATTCACGAAGTACTATTCACCCGGGGTACTATTCATGACAAATATTGATTTCTTTTCGGTCCAAATCATTTTTGATACAATATTATTCTTAAATTTTACTCCACAAAGTAATATCATGTTGACCATTTGAACGTTTTTAAACTTTGGATAAATTTAAAGTCTTTAATATTTATCCATAATCTCGTTTGATTGAATTTTTATATTATTGTCATCATCCTCATGATTATATTGTGATGATAGTCATCTTTGACCCGTAGTGCATAGATGGACTTTTGATTGGTATGATTATGACTGTGGATTATTCTTAAGATAATCACGACTGTAATGTTACAAGTGATGTGGATTATTTATTGAGTTGAGTCTCAGCGATAGTTATTGGTATGATCATGACCATGTGTTCTCTTCAGCCAAGGGTGCAAAGATGAATTGTTGTTTGGCATGTTCAAGAAAATTGGTGAAAACACGAATATCCTTGTCCCGTAGTGCATGGATAATTCATGGTCGTGATACTAATGAATATCCTTGGCCTATAGTGCATGGATAATTCAGTGATGTGGATTATTTATTAAGCTAAGTCTCAGCGATAAAATTGATGATAAACTTTTTAAATCCTAGAAGATACTAGATATCATGCTCTACTTGACTCTTCTAATTGATTGCTTATTCCGCTGCAGTTAAACTTGATGTTTATTATATTTTATCAGTTTAACACTGTTGAAGGCTAACGATAATTTATTCTGTATTATCTTAGTCATAATATTTCTTACTGGGCTAGTTGATCTCACTCTTTTGCTTTCATTGTTCTCTTCAGGAAATGAGAACATAGCCGGGACTAGTCGGGAAATGGAGTGATGGTCCGAGATGGTGCATTAGTAGTTCTCACTATTCAGTGAAATAGTGTGATAATAATTGTAATGATATTGAATTTGAGTTTGGATATTGTGTAGAAGACAATATTCGTGTTGAAACTCCCAGCTTATGTTTTGTCGTACTTTACACGACAGTTGTATAATTAAGTTGTATTTGAATGTTATGCCATGTATTTGGAGACTCAAAATGGGTGATGTATACCTGTTTTGGGGGCGTCACAGTTGGTATCAAAGCTTAGGGATATGATCTCTGGCTGAGATGTGAAATTAGAACTAGGAGGGGAGAGATAGGTTAATCCTTCGCTAGTATGACCAACCTAAGTTTATTTATTATTTAACTGGTCGGTCAGAATATAGGGATAATATGTGGCATGTCAAATAACCCTTATTTTGTGACAGTAAAATGGCATCTGAAAATGTTGAAATAAGCAATAGAGCACATGAGGCCGTTGAGTCACCGTTGATCATTAACCAGGATAATGTGCATCAAGAAGGAAATAATCCTCGTGTAAACAACAACACTGACCAAATGACGAACGATGGTACGTTTAAGAGTTTTCTAGAATTTATGCAAAACCAAACGAGAGAGACTCATGTTCAAAATGCAGGTGGAAACACTGGTAACTCACGGATAGTCACCGCTAAGCAGTTCAAGGAGCTGGGATGTCCCAGAGTTTTTGGGAAAGCCAGAACCACTTAAGGCAGAGACGTGGATAAAGTATATCACCAAGATATTTGATGTCTTGGAATGCTCAGAGGAGCACAAGGTTCCCTTTTCCACCTTAATGTTGTGTGAAGAAGCAGATTACTGGTGGGAATCTGTAAAACGTACTCATCTTTCTGCACTAAAGATGTCTTGGAAGAAGTTCCAAGAGTTGTTCAACGACAAGTACTTTCCCAAAAGTATTCGTCACATGAAGGAGGTGGAATTCATCAAGTTGGAGCAAAACAATGGGACTGTGTCGCAATACGAGGCTAAGTTTGCCGAGTTGTCCCAGTTTGCATCCCATTTGGTTGATAATGAGGAGCGAATGATGCGAGTGTTTCTAAGAGGTTTGAAATCCGAAATACGTCAATACCTCATTTCTCACAAACTTTATTTATATTTAGATGTTGTGAATAGGGCTCAGTTAGTGGAGCGCGATAATGAGTCAGCTCAACCAAAAGGCAACGACCAACAACGTGATAATAATTGTACCGGTGTCAATGGCCATCGGAACAATGATAACCATCATGGAGGAAATTATCAGGCAAGAAATGGTAACCACTTCGGTGGTAATCATGGCCAAGATAATAGGAAAGGTAAACTAAGTGAGAACAACTTTAAGAAGAGAAGATTCAACAATGACGAAAAGACATCGACAGTAGCATCGGCACCCATTTCGAAGGAAGGAGAACGACCACCGGTCGTACGTTTCAAATGCAGACAGGAGGGACACATCCTTCCAAACTGTACGCATTAACCCAAAGCGTGATTCAATTGCGGAAGAAAAGGTCACCTAGCTAGATTTTGTCGTGTAGTGAAGTCAAGTCCAGTTGGGATGGTGACGCCAAAGGATGTCCCAGACAAGTCAAAGCCAATAGTTTAAGTGATGGGGGCCACATGTAGGGCCCATATGTGGAAGAAAAATGAAATGGGTGGGATTTTGCTACAGGTTCACGGGTTATATATATATTATATAATAAGTTTTGGTTTTTATGAAAAATAGAATATATTGTATTTTATTATGCATAGTATTTGCATAGTAAAATCTAAAAAAAATTTGCCCGTAAATTGAATTCGTCTGAATTTGTTTTCTCTGTTCACCCGTGATAAATTCAAATTGTATCATTTCATTCTCCTATAAATAGGATGCTCAGTTTGGAAAAGAAAATCACACCAGAATCAGAGAATTCTTCTTCTATAATATTGAGCATATTTCTTTGGAGTTTAAGGGAGCTTTAAATGTAGAAAACAATGAAAGTTTTCTTCAAGAATATATCCGTTATACCATTCGGAATTGCTCTCTTTTAAAGGTAAGGGGTATTATTTATTTCATATTCGCTTACGATATTATTTTTCATATTCGTAAGGAATTTTATTTTCATTCAATATTCATAAAGAATGTTATTTTCATTCAATATTCGTAAGGAATATTATCCTCATTCAATATTCGTAAGGAATATTATTTTGGTTCAACAGTCGTAAGAGATATTATTTTTATTCAATATTTGTAAGAAATAATATTTTTTTCCCATACTCTGTAGTATATAAGTCATATTATTTCGTTTCAGATTCTGAATTCTACACTCATTTTGTTAAAATATTGCTTCTATACTCCTTGAAATTAGTGGAATATCCTTAAAATTTACGTTTCATCTAGTATCGTTCTATTGAAATATTTTTTTGAACATTCTTGTTAAATTGTAAGTTTTTATGCCGGAGTACTATTCATGGGTACTATTCATACATACGGCACTATTCATACGTACGACACTATTTATACGTACGATATTATTTATACGTACGACACTATTTATAAAGTACTATTCACGGGGTACTATTCACAAAGTACTATTCACCTGGGGTACTATTCATGATAAAAATTGATTTCTTTTCAGTCCAAATCATTTTTGATACAATATTATTCTTGAATTTTACTCCACAAATGAATATCATGTTAACCATTTGAATATTTTTAAACTTTGGATAAATTTAAAGTCTTTAATATTTATCCTTGATCTCGTTTAATTGAATTTTTATATTATTGTCATCATCCTCATGCTTATATTGTGATGAAAGTCATCTTTGGCCCGTAGTGCATAGATGGACTGTTGATTGGTATAATTATGACCAAAGATTATTCGGTATAATCATGACCTGTAATGTTACAAGTGATGTGGATTATTTATTGAGCTGAGTCTTAGCAACAGTTATTGGTATGATCATGACCATGTGTACTCTTCGGCCAAGGGTGCAAAGATGAATTATTGTTTGGCATGTTCATGACCATTGGTGAAAACACGAATATCCTTGGCCCGTAGTGCATGGATAATTCGTGGTCATGATACTAATGAATATCCTTGGCTCGTAGTACATGGATAATTCAGTGATGTGGATTATTTATTAAGCTGAGTCTCAGCGATAAAATTGATGATAAACTTTTTAAATCATAGAAGATAGTAGATATCATGCTCTACTTGACTCGTCTAATGGATTGCTTATTTTGCTGCAGTTAAACTTGATGTTTATTGTATTTTATCAGTTTAACATTGTTGAAGGCTAACGATAATATATTCTGCATTATCTTAGTCATAATATTTCTTACTGGGCTAGTTGAGCTCACCTTTTGCTTTCATTGTTCTCTTCAGAAAATGAGAACATAGCCGGGACTAGTTGTGGAATAGAGTGATGGTCCGAGATGGTGCATTAGTAGTCCTCACTATTCTATGAAATAGTGTGATAATAATTGTAATGATATTGAATTTGAGTTTGTATATTGTCTAGAAGATAATATTCGTGTTAAAACTCTCAGCTTATGTTTTGTCATACTTTACACGATAGTTGTTTATTAAGTTGTATTTGAATTCTGTACCATGTATTTGGCGACTCAGAATGGGTGATGAATACCTATTTGGGGGGCATCACATTCCTTATCGACAAATGACATTGTTTCTAATGAAACCAATGATAACTTCTTTAGTAACCCTGGGGGAAGATGCTTTTTCTATCCACTTGGTGAAGTAGTCGATCATGATGAAGATAAACCGATGTCCATTACTAGCTTTGGTCTCGATGGGTCCGATCATGTCCATTCCTTACATTGAGAATGGTCAGGGCAAGCTCATATTGTGGAGCTCCCTCAGAGGGGCATGGATAGCATTCCCATAAATTTGGCATTGGTAACATCTCTTAACGTGATCATCACATTCAGCCTTGAGAGAGAGAGCCAGTAATGCCCTGTTCTTAGGATTTTCTTGACAAGTAGATGGCCGCTCATGTTTGGGCCACATACTCCACTATGGATTTCATCCATGAGTCTCTGAGTTTGTTGTTTTTCTAGACATTTGAGAAGACCTAGTCCTGCATCTCTTTTGTAGAGTGTGTCTCTGCTCAGGTAAAATTTCATAGTCATCCGATGGATCCGTTTTCTTGCAGCCTTACTCGCCTCAGCGAGTGTAGATCCATCTCGCATATACTCCTTGATATGGTGATACCAAGGGTGTTGGATGGGAGGCAGTTCATCTGATACTTCTCCAATGTAATTCCCATATGCTGGAGCCTTTTGTAGGGCAAATGTGATATTTGGCATGTTTTCCTTGTCAAGTATGTTGATCAAGGAGGCCAAAGTTGCTAGTGCATCTACAAAGTTATTCCTATTCTGAGGAATGTGGAGGAAGGATATTTCTTCAAACTCTGAAGCCATCTGGATAACCTGCTGATGGTAAGTCAGCAAATGTAGCTCTTTGGTGTGATAGATCCCAATGTTTTATTTGATTACCAATTCAGAATCTCCAAAGACAATTAATCGTCTGATGCCCATGGATTGGGCTAGTTTCAACCCCATGATACAGCCTTCATACTCAGCTGTGTTATTGGTGCTGGCAAACTGCAATCTGACGACAACGGGATACTACTCCCCCGTAAAGGATACTAGAACTACTCCAGAACCTTCCATGTTTACAGCTCCATCAAAATACATCTTCCATGGTTGGTGTGTATTGCCCTGATGGTGTTGCTGAACTGTCACTACCCCTTCTTCGGGGAAGTATGTTTACAAGGGTTTGAAATCCCCTGAAAGTGCGGAGGTCAGTTGATCCGCAATTCCTTGACCTTTGATAGACTTTTGAGTCACGTAGACGATGTCGAATTAATGTAGGATCAACTGCCATTTGGACAGTTGACAATTTAACATGGGTTTGTTGAACACGTACTTGAAAGGATTCACGCGGGATATGAGATGGGTTGTGTGACCATGGAGATAATGATGTAATCTCATGGAAGCCCATGCTAAAGCAAAACAAGTTTTCTTAATCAGAGTGTACTTGTGGTCACTACTGCTGAATCTTTTACTGAGGTAATAAATAGCTCTTTATTGGCCTCTATCGTCTTTCTGTCCAAGCATGCAGCCAATGGCATTATCATTGATTGACAGGTACATAAATAGGGGAACATCATCCCTAGGAGGTACCAAAATAGGAGCTTTGATTAGTTGTTCGTTGATTGTAATGAAGGCTTTTTGACACTCATCATTCCATTTCATGGAGGAGTTCTTCCTTAGCAACTTGAAGATAGACTCACAGGTTGCTGTGAGTTGGGAAATGAATTGGCTGATGAAGTTGATTCTTCCCAAAAATCCCCATATTTCCTTTTATGTGTGAGGTATGGGCATTTTCGTGATGGCCTGGATTTTTGTAAGATCCAACTCAATCCCTTTGTGGCTGACTAGAAATCCTAGCAACTTGCCTAATTTAATGCCAAAGGCGCACTTGGCTAGATTCAACTTCAAGTTGTACTTACGCAACCTATTGAAGAGCTTTTTGAGATGATCTAGGTGGTCTTCCTCCCTTTGGGACTTAACAATGATGTCATCCACATAGATTTCTATCTCTTTGTGCATTAGATCATGGAAAAGAGCCATCATGGCTCACTGGTAGGTAGCTCTGACATTGATGAGGCCGAATGACAACCGTCTGTAGCAAAAGGTTCCCCAAGGAGTGATGAATGCAGTTTTCTCACGATCCTCTTCAGCAACCATGATTTGATGGTACCCCGCGAAGCAGTTAGCAAAGGAGTACATATCATACTGAACTGTATTATCAATGAGTATGTGGATGAATGGCACAGGAAATCTATCTTTAAGGCAAGCTTTATTTAGATCCCTGTAATCCACACAAACTCGCACCTTTCCTCCAAGTTTAGGCATGGGGACTATATTGGATAGCCACTATAGGGTACATTGATACCATGATGATGCCTGCTTGAAATTGTTTCACAATTTCTTCTTTGACTTTTAAACTCTACTTAGGTTTTAATCGCTTGAGTTTCTGCCTGACTGGCTTGAATCCCTCTTTGATGGGAAGGCGATGAATGATGATGTTAGTTGACAAACCGACCATGTCTTCATGAGACCATGCAAACACATCCTAGAATTAGGTTAATAGAGTAACCATGTCATTCCTTTGGTTTGGAGTAAGGTCCGTACCAATCTGGATTTGTTTATGGTTTTCTGAGGTTCCAAGGTTAAAAGAGGTGGTTTGATAAAGATTTGGCTTGGGTTTTTCTTTGACCCATTCTTTGATATCCTGAGGTATCTGATAGTCCTCTTGTTCAATCTCCATCAAGTCTGAGTCCAACTTTACATCAACGTTACAATCCTTGTGAAGAATAGGCACCTCATCAGCAAGTTTAGGCACATCTAACTTTAGAGTCCTGAAACAAAATGCTTTCACTTAATATATGAAACTGTTCAATCATACAAAGTGTTAGCATGAAATGACAAAAACAACTGCTAATACTGTACAACAAAAGTAAGCAGTTATTGTTATCTACGAGGCAGAGGGAGTTTCTGCCCTTTTTACCCTTGTCGCCAAATACAAGGAGTGCTGCTCCAATTGCCAAGGGTAAAGTCCTGGTGGACAGCTGTGATGAAGGGGCTATTATCGTCCTCCTTCTCCTGAATAATGACCATGATGTCAGGACAATCATCATCTGGAATGTCTCGGTTCATACCCTCCGTATGGACCAAGACGTGCATGTTTGACAACCGGCTTGCAATGTCTTGTTTACGTCTCCAATCCTTTTCCTCCGCCTCGGGGTCTGGAATCAGGACTTCCTTTCCTTTAACTAGTATCGGCTTAGGAAATAGCATAGCTACAACAAGGGCAGGGACCTTTAATAAAGGTCATACAGGATTATCACCTGTAGGTTTAGGCAGGCGCCTTGTAGATGATGGAACCGATTTATGCTTGTGAGGGTTCCTGTGACTGGTCCCAGGAAAATAGACTAATCTGGATGTCCCTGTTTGACTGGGAACTTGAATTGGGCATTTGATGCCCTGATGATCCTTTCTTAACCCCTGTCCAGCTTGAAAACCCAAGGATATCATCTTTTGACTTGCCGACATTACCTCGGCAGAAACTCTGGGTACCAAGGGTGGTGCTCCAATGGGTTGATAGTGAGTGTTTCTCACCTCGAGGGCTTGGAAGCTAACAAGCTCAACTTCTACATTAAAACTGATGAGTTGTATATCACCTTGAACAGGACATTCTGGCTCAGCATTGACAGTGACCAAATCATTGTTGATGATATATTTAAGTTGCTGATGAAGGGTGGACGAGACGGCTCCTGCCATATGAATCCACGGTCTTCCCAAAAGTAGATTGTATCTTATAGTGATCTTAAGCACTTGAAAGGATACGTAGAATGTATGTGGACTGATTTCCACAGGAAATTCAATCTCTTCGACAGCGTTTCGTTGGGATCCATCAAAAGCTTTGACGATTATATGGCTACTTCGGATCCTATTGAGATTGATGTTTATTTTCTCCAATGTGGCATAGGGGCAAATGTTTAAAGATGATCCCCCATCTATGAGCACTCCTCCAACCATATATCCAGAGGACATAACAGCTATGTGCAACGGTTTGCAATGACCCGTCCCTTTGGGAGCTATGTCATCATCGGTGAAGGATATCACATTGCTATTGAAAATGTGATCAACCAGATGATGGAATTTCTCAACATCCACTGTCTTTGGCAAGTGGGCTTCTTCTAATACTTTTAGTAAGACCTTCTGGTGATCTTCTGAAGAGAAAACCAAGTCCAGAATAGAAATCTATTGTGGAGCTTCTTTTAAGCTTAAAACCACCTTGGCTTCATTATGTCCTATCTTGCGGAGGAATTCTTCAACCTTCTCCCTAGGCATTTTCCCCTTAGATTTGGTGATAGGCTTCATCACCCGTTGAGGAAGATACAGTGGATTTTCCTTCGACACTGCAGTAGTTGTAGATCCTTCAGCCTCCCCATAATTCCATTGCACTTTCAATCTTTTCCTCCAGTGTTTCACATTCTGGAGTAAGTGGTGGAGGATTTGTAATGAAAGGAAGGAGGCTAGCATGCTCCTGAATGAATAATTGACATGTGACTTGGTGATGATGATTCACCAGTTCTGCCAATTGATTGACTTGTTCGCCAAGAGCCTTTATCTTCCGTTACATTATGACCTGGAATTGTGAATAATCCCATTTACCAAAATTATCCTTGTTGATTTGGGATGAACCACCCATATAGTTGGAGCTTTGTCCATTGCTCTAGTTGATCATATTAACCTCCTTTTCCTTGTGTTGAGGAAGAGGGTTGTTTTGAACATGTGGTTGATCGGGCTTGGTCACCATGATCTCACCACTGTCAATTAAATCCTGGATCTTATGCTTAAGGGCCCAACAATCATGAGTGTCATGGCCTGGAGCTCCAACATGGTAAGCACACGTACTGCTTACATTAAAACCCTTTCCACTCGGGTTAGCTGGTGGAAGGAGATGAGTGATTTTCTTTTGCTCAGTCAGAAGTTTGAGAATGTTTTCAAGTGAGTCCCCTAAGGGTGTGAACACTCTCGTACATCTGACTTCTCCACTTTTTGGCAATGGAGGGTTTGAAGACTAAGCTTGGAAAGGGGAATAGTTTCTCCTCTGAGTAGGAATGTTCTGATTGCCTTTTTGTCCTTGCAGTATCAAGGGAACATCCTCTTCTTTCTTCTTATGGACCCTCCAGGGGTTGTTTCCATAACTTCCATACTGGATGTGTTCAGCTACAGCTTTTAGAGTGGCAAGGTCTTTAATCTTCCCTGATTCCAATCCCATTTCAGCCATTTCTTTGTGTTTGCTCATTTCAGAGAATGGGTTGCCTATGCCAGCTAAGACCCTCTCATAAAAGGGAGCCTCTTGAATGTCTATGAAGGTCATCACCATTTCAGACTCAGTCATAGATGGAACAACTTGAGCAGCCAGATGCCTCCATCTTTGGGCATACTCACTAAATGACTCATTGACTTGTTTCTTCACCTTGGTAATTTGATACCGGTCTGGAGCTATCTGAGTTTGAAAACTGTATTGATTGAGGAAAGCATGGGCTAACTCTGTCAAGAATAAGCATGTGAATGATATTCCTATTTACATATGATTTGATTATGATATATATATATATATGAATGAATATGCAAGTATGCTTGCATTAAGAAAAGCTGTAAAGTCCCTTGATAGATAATAGAAACATATGTACAAGGGCTTAGAATGAATTGATCAAATGTGTTAGGTTGATCCTACATAAGTAAAACAGCTTTGTAAAGTCCTTAAAAAGAAATGATGTACAAGGACTATTAATATAGAAAGATCAAGCATGTTAGGTTGATCTTATGATGTAATAGATAGGCTTGTCTGATCGTCGAGCACTACACCAGAAATTGTAGTCTGCCAGGAGAGTCAAGAATAACTAGAGAGCTATCGAGGCAAAATCGTAGTCTGCAAGTTAGTAGATCTCAGAGTTCGTAGACTGCCAGGAGAGACGAGGAAGGATCGTAGTGTGTCGAGTAGTACTTCCTCGGAACCGTAGTCTACTGAGGAAGTCATGTTCAGAATCGTAGAGACAGACTGCCTACGAGCCGACCGAGTATTTGCCAAAGCCAAGTCAAGAATCGTAGACTACACTCAGAGTTATAGAGTCTACTTATCATACCAAAGGCATAGATCGTAGTCGAGCAAGATCAGATGAAGACAACAAGCACAACGACAAAAATCGTAGTGTCAAGATCTGATCTTAGAGTCGTAGTGTCTGCACAGCCAAAGCTGAATCGTAGAGTGCAGAACTAAGACCTCAACAGATGTGCTCACAATGCCAAAGCAGAATCGTAGAGCAAATACTATTCTCAACAAATGAGCACTCCCTGAATATCCAAAGGAATGAAGCCTCTGGTTGGTAATGCAAAGATACATCTCACTTGAAGAAAGTCAGAGAGCACTCAACGAGTGGCATACAAGCTAACAGAAGACCTAAGCACCAACCCAATCAGCATCAAGATTGAGTTGTGAAGCCATTCGAGATGAAGTCTTCCACAAGATGATCATAAGAAGACTTCAGTAGCTGACTAAAGAAAGTCAGCATATGCAGTAGCTGTTAAGTAGAAAGATGACAACGATCTTGGAAGCAACCAAGATCGTAGTGTTTGCTAAACGCAGAAGGAACTGATGGAGTACACACTGAGATACTGGTCAGCCTCTAAAGAACAAGGATAAAGTGATTAAACATTGGGTCAGTACATTGATGATAAGTGAACGGGAGATCACAAGGAAAAAGCGAGCTGGACACGCCACAAATCTGAAGTGTCTTGTTATTCAGAAGAGGCCAGAGCAAGGAATCAAGCCATCAGTTTCTAAGAACAGTCGAGGCAAACAGAAGTAATGAAGCACTGCACAAATAAAGGAAGAGGTGTTCTACACTAAAGAACAAGTGAACATTCTTCAAGATCATAGTGTTGTTTCTACAAGTCAACAAGAACACTACGATCAGGTCCATGAAGATATGCATCAGAATCATAGAGTTCGAATAGTTGAAGACTGAAGCATTTGCAACGGTTCAATCTGAAGGGTAATATTCAAACAAGAGCTTATTGAGAGCATCGATGCAAGGACAACCTCTGATCGAGAAATCAGAAGGGTGAAATAAAGTCATCGACCTGCCCGAGATATCTAAGTGACATATCTGACAGGGTTAGTGAAACAGCAGACTGCAGTGTCAGGAAGTCAGAAAAAGATGTCATGTCACATCTGCAGTCTGCACCAAATAACTTGAGATCTGCGAGGCAATTTGAATAAGCTTCAACGAAACGGGAAGATTGGGAAGTAGTATAAATCAACAAAGCTTCAAAGATCTAAAAGTGCTGATGATTGTGAAGTTGCAGAATCGTTGAGTTGGTGAATGCTATTGTTGACTCTACGAGTTCCACCAAAGATCAATAGAACAAGTCTCAGTGACAGTGAGACTACCAAGGTGGAAGTGAAGCAGCTTTGAAGAAGGAATCAAATAGATCGAAGCTTCACTCAATAAAGATGAGAATGCCATCAAGATGTACCAAGTCGAGAGCCGAGAAGGCCAAGAAGATAGCATTCAGGAAAGTGGCTAAGTACAAAGAAGATCAAGAGAGCCACTCTACGAATCACCATGAACCGAAAGCTGAAACTGAACAAGTGCAGAACCATGTCTGCAAAGTATTCAAGAAGGGTTCAGGGATTGCTAAGTGCCAGACAAAGTCTACTAAAAGCACAGAGACTTAGCAACCCAGATGGTGATGGTGTACAGCTGATACCAGATGAAGATGAGCAGAAAAGAGTGAAGATCAGCTGCATAAAAGAAGATGTGGTCTAGACCCGAAGCAGAATGTGAAGAAGACCACACCAAGCTACTAAGTACAAAAGATGTTCAGAGCTTAATGACATCTTAGCAAATTTCAAAGACCAACAACATCAACAACTACAACAACAAGAAGCTGATTCGAGGGTCTTTGTCCGGAGGGACTAAATGAAGATTCCAAGCTCATTGGGCTTGAAGAGTTCCGAGGAACTAGAGAAGTTCAAGGTCATTGGCCTTGAAGAGTTCTTAGCGAATCAAGTCCCAAGGTGGCGGCCTTCAAGGAATCTTAGTGATTCGAGTGCCGCCTTCCTTAGTGGAAATCCTACTAGTTGAAAGCGGAAGAGTGGATTAGGAGCTTGAGTCTCTGAACCACTTAAAACCCCCTGTGTCTTTTACTTTATATCATTTACATTATGTACATTAACTGTTATAACTGCTATGTATATTTTAACTGCTTACCACTGAACTAACTCTACGAACAATGTATGTATGATGATGAATATATCAATGAAGGGGGTCTTTTACTTATTCCACTGTGCTTGAAAAGTTTCTTAAGTTTATCATGAGCTACTTAATGACCAATACAACTTAATAGAGAAAAAGTTTTTTGAAATTCTAAGGATCTATTCAACCCCCCCTTCTAGATCTATATTGTGCCTACTGGGAACTAACAAACTCCTCCCAAGTGTGAATTTTGGAGTTATCTAATCTGGTGTACCATGATCTTGCTTCTCCAGATAGACTTTTCTAAAATAGCTGCATTCTGAGCTTTTCATCCTCGGCATAAGATCCGAGCTCTCCTATGAACACCTTTAAATGGGTATAAGGATCTCCAAATCCATCATATTTTTCAAAATCGAGAGTCTTAAATTTTTTCGGATAATGAACCCCGGGGAAGATGCAAAGGTCTGAATATGAAACACTTCCCTGTGCTCCAATCCCTTTGATGGACCAAATGGTCTCTTCCATTTGTAGAACTTTCTTTCGAATATCACCGGTGTCTTGATCTTCTTTGAGATGGGTGATTTTAGGGGTTTTGTTGGTCTTATCAAACTGAGACTCAGGTGCTAGAACTTCCCGATTATTTTCTCTGTATCATGATTTTCCCATTTCTCATCTCCTGTATTTCAGATATCATTCTAGAATATAGTTTCAAAATAAGGGTTAATTGACATGCCACATATTATCTCTATATTCTGATCGACCCATTAAATACCAAATAAACTTAGGTAGGTCATACTAGCGAAGGAATTCCCCATCTCGCCTCCTAGTTCTTATCTCACATCTCAGCCAGGGATCATATCCCTAAGCTTTGATACCAACTGTGATGCCCCCAAAATAGGTATACATCACCCATCTTGAGTCGCCAGATACATGGTACATAAATTCAAATACAACTTAATTATACAACAGTCGTGTAAAATACGACAAAACATAGCTGAGAGTTTAAACAAGAATATTATCATCTAGACAATATCCACACTCAATGGTGTCCTTATTACAATTATTATCACATTATTCCGTAGAATAGTGAGGACTACTAAAGCCATTTATCCTGGACCATCACTCCATTCCCCGACTCGTCCAGCCTATATTCTCATTTCACGAAGAGAACAATGAAAGAAAGGGTGAGCTCAACTAGCCCAGTAAGAAATATTATGACTAAGATAATGCAGAATAAATTATCCTTAGCCTTCAACAGTATAACAACTAATAGAATACAATAGACAACAAGTTTTAGATCAACAACTGCAGCGGAAATAAGCAATCCATTAGAAGAGTTAAGTAGAGCATAAAATCTACTATCTTCTATCATTTAAAAAGTTTTTCATCAACTTTATCGCTGAGACTCAGGTTAATAAATAAAATCGAATCATCCCTGCACCACGGCCAAGGATACTCATGTAATCATCAATGGTCATGATTATACCGAATAATCCCTGGTCATAATCATACCAAGTCCATCTATGCACGTAAGCCAAAGATGACTTTAATCACAATATAAGCATGAGGATGATGACAATGACATAATAATTCAATAAAACAAGTTCAAGGATAAATTTTAAAGATTTATAATTTAATTTATCCAGGAATCAATAACGTCCAAATTGTCAACATGATAATGCTTTGTAGAGTAAAATTCAAGAATAATATTCATATACCAAAAATAATTTGGACAGAAAAGAAATATATTTTTTGGGTAAATAATACCCTGCAATAGTACCCTATGAATAGTACTTCGGGAATAGTACTTCATGAATAGTACCCCAGAATGAAAAGTACCCCAAATACCCGAGTGAATAATATTTGGGTGAATAATAACCCGTGAATAGTACTTCGACACAAAAATGCCCCGAATACCCGAGTGAATAATACTAGAGTGAATAGTAACCGGGTGAATAGTAACTCATGAATAGTAACTAGTAAAAAAATACCAAAGAAAATGATATTCCATGACGAGTACAAAAGAAATGATATCTCATACAGTATAATAGAATATTCAAAGCTGCAAATGGATTTTCACTCGCGTATGCAGAATACACGTAAACATGATCATTTCTACAATTTAATAAAGAATGAATACGAAGGATCATTCACCATGCATGTGGTAATCTATATAGTATGAGTTATTCCAATGTAATAATAAAGAATGAAATAATGAAGAATTCACCGGGCATGCGATAGGCCATACGCAGACGAGTTATTCCAAATGAAGAATAATAAGAATGGAATCAGTCGTCGCATAATCCGCAGATGCATGCGGGGATATTCCAACAGAATAATAAAGAATGGAACCAGGTCATGCTTAATCCGCACAGATAGGATATTCCAAGAGAATATTAAAGAATGGAACCAGGTCTTGCGTAATCCGCACAGACAGGATATTCCAACAGAATAATAAAGAATGGAATAACAACAGAATTCAACAAGCATGCGATAGACCGCACAAATAGGTTATTCCAACAGAATAATAAAGAATAGAATAACAGAAGAATTTTACCATGTATGCGATACTTCGCATAGACAGGTTATTCCAACATAATAATAAAGAATAGAATAACAACCCTTACGAGTATTGAAAGAAAATAACTCTCTTCATGAATACGAAAGAATAATACCCCTTACCTTAGAAGAAAACTGGATACTGGAATAGTGAGGTAGCAGACTTCTCTTCTTCTTTCTCTCTATAATTTCTCTCTATAATAATTGCTCTATAGCTTTATTGAATTGGTGAGAAATGAAGGAAGAATGAGCTTCTATTTATAGGAAAATATAGTTTCGATAATTGCACATTTTGGGGCTCAAAATATTACAGTATAATACCTTCCTCTTTTCCTTCATTTTTAATTTAGTCCTGCAAGTATTATCAAACTTGCACCATCTCCCCTAATAGTAAATCATGTAAATCAATAGTAAATCATATGAATCAATAGTTATAGACATGTGAAAATACGAATTACAGTATAGTACCTCCATCTATACCTCCATTTTTAACTTAGTCATGCAAGTATTATCAATCTTGCACCAACTCCCCTAATAGTAAATGAATGTGAATCAATAGTACACACATGTGAATAAATAGTTATAATCATGTGAATCAATAGCAATTAATTGCTCATTTTTCCAGTTAATTACCCGATTGGTCAATATAACCTCCAGACTAATTATTATCGAAATAAATGTCGATTTCCACTAACACTAATAATTCCCACACAATGGAACTATCAATTTCATCTTTAATCAACATGAACTTATTCATCATTAATATTATAACTCACAATATTTAACAACCAGGTCGTTCCCAGGAAAGAGGGGGCTTTCTGATAAGGATTTCTCCTTATTGGTATGCCAATTAGGTGACCAAACCTCTCATTGACTGAACTTCTAGACATTGTCAATATTGCAAATAATAATATGAATAACTTTGTCATCTCAATTATTGATTTAATAATATAACATATTATGCAGATGATACTATGACAATAATTGAATCAATAATATGGGAGATATGATGCAGCAATTACTGTAACAATAATTGAGTATAACTGAGTGATTTCTCACGTAAGCATCAATAATCAATATCGTGTACTACTATGCGACCACGCGTATTACTGTACTTTTACCATCGGGTATTTTATGACAACTTGCTTACTTTGAAAAATTTTCACATATCACCCTTAACTTTAACCTTTATCAATTTAACCATTTACAGAATAGAATAATAATTATAAAAATTGAATACTTTCATTTTGTAAAATTCGGGGTCTTACAATCTCCCCTCCTTATGAAATTCCGCCCTCGAAATTTACGTGCCTGGTAGTTCGAAGAGATGAGAATACCTTGCTTTCTTTTCGGATTGTACCTTCCCGGTTATTTCCTCTATATCATGATTTTCCCATTTCTCATCTCCTGTATTTCAGATATCATTCTAGAATATAGTTTCAAAATAAGGGTTAATTGACATGCCACATATTATCACTATATTCTGATTGACCCATTAAATACCAAATAAACTTAGGTAGGTCATACTAGCGAAGAAATTCCCCAACTCTCCCCTCCTAGTTCTTGTCTCACATCTCAGCCAAGGATCATATCCCTAAGCTTTGATACCAACTATGACGCCCACAAAATAGGTATACATCACCCATCTTGAGTCGCTAGATACATGGTACATAAATTCAAATACAACTTAATTATACAACAGTCGTGTAAAATACGACAAAACATAGCTGAGAGTTTAAACAAGAATATTGTCATTTAGACAATATCCACACTCAATGGTGTCATCATTACAATTATTATCATATTATTCCATAGAATAGTGAGGACTACTAAAGCCATTTATCCTGGACCATCACTCCATTCCCCGACTCGTCCAAATTTATATTTCTCATTTTTCAAGAGAACAATGAAAGAAAGGGTGAGCTCAACTAGCCCAAAGAAGAAATATTATAACTAAGATAATGCAGAATAAATTATCCTTAGCCTTCAACAATATAACAACTAATAGAATACAATAGACAACAAGTTTTAGATCAACAACTGCAGCGGAAATAAGCAATCCATTAGAAGAGTCAAGTAGAGCATAAAATCTACTATCTTCTATAATTTAAAAAGTTTTTCATCAACTTTATCGCTGAGACTCAGCTTAATAAATAAAATCGAATCATCCCTGCACCACGGCCAAGGATACTCATGTAATCATCAATGGTCATGATTATACCGAATAATCTTTGGTCATAATCATACCAACAACTGTCCATCAATGAACTACAGGCCAATGAGGACTTTTACCACATCATTCGTCACATTACGGTCATGATTATACCGAATAATCTCTGGTCATAATCATACCAAGTCCATCTATGCACGTAAGCCAAAGATGACTTTAATCACAATATAAGCATAAGGATGATGACAATGACATAATAATTCAATAAAATAAGTTCGAGGATAAATTTTAAAGATTTATAATTTAATTTATCCAGGAATTAATAACGTCCAAATTGTCAAAATGATACTTCTTTGTATTTTATGACAACTTGCTTACTTTGAAAAAATTTCACATATCACCCTTAACTTTAACCTTTATCAATTAAACCATTTACTAAATAGAATAATAATTATAAAAAATGAATACTTTCATTTGTAAAATTCGGGGTCTTACAAGTAGGATTAGACTGGCAAGATGTAGCCATGTTTGGCTATACGCTTATTGCCTTTTTGGACTTTGAACGGGTAACCGGACCAATTTCTTCCCTACAAAAAGACTTATGTAGTTTAGTCCTAGGGAAATGTGGCAATGTTACATGCTATGTGATGTGTCCATTTTTTAGGAGTATTATCCTACAAAATGGATGTTAGCTGTTTGTATGACAGGATAGCATGATAGGGTTTGATATGAAAAGGAATGCATGTTCACATAATCCTTTATATTTTCCATTACATTGAGATTGACATGGAAATGAAATTACAAGTAATTAAAATTACAAGTAATTGAAATGGGAATGTATGAAGAGACTTCCCTCTGCGTTTGGTTTATCAGAGGTTGACCTATCTTAGGTTACTCTCACGGCTTTTTGGCATGAAGATTCCCAGATCATCGCAATTTACTCGATGGGAAGTTAATCCGATCTTTCAACTGAAGCAAATCTGGGTGGTGCCTTTCTTGAGCCTCGTTGGAATTAGTCTCCTTATGAGTCCACTAATAAAACACCGACAGGATAGCCTCCTGGTGGAGGGACCACACAACATACATTCACATACATCGTGTCTCACCGTATAGAAATGATAACATGTGTGAAGCACTAATATCACAGGCAGATATGGTGCAAAGCACTAAGTGCAGTAAGTAAATGCATTAGTACACATTCATTCAAATGTAAATGCAACAACCACACACAAGCAGATAAAAGCTTTGAAAAGTTTTGAATAGCGGCTTAAGCCTTCTTATTGGATGTCCCTAGTAAAGTCGCCACCTGTCGACGTCGGGATTTATATTTGTCCCTTTCTGTTCTTGTCTTTTGGTGTTCTCACGTTAGGTGAGATTTGTTTAAAAAAATAAGTTTGAAAAGGTCCGACATGTATATGTCGACGATTTTACTGTAAGAGTCGCCAGTTGGTATTTTTAAATGGTTGCACCAACTCAACCGAGAAATGGTTTGCACATAGACCTAGTGATGTGACACTGTTTAACTGGTCTGCAAAACTGAGATTCATTAGGGTCCGGGGGCTTGATTATGCAGAGGGAATGTGTTAGGCACCCCCCGACTTCCGTGATAACACGGTTACCGCCACTTTTCAATTTAAACTTTTATCTGAATGTGTGTGTGTAAGTCTATGTGATGTTGTCTGGAAGTAATGTTATGCCTTGTTTACACCTATATACAAAGGGTTTGAATTTTGTATAAAAGTTCAATTTTAACAAGATATGGCAATGATGTTTTGTAAAATAGGTTTTTCAAACCCTTGTGCTCAATAGTAATTGAGGCCTTTGATACTTCCATTTTATTAAATGTTCGACTTGATTGCTTTTATTATTTTCGAGATGCGAAGCATCTTCAAGAAAATAAGATACATAGAAGTACCGAACTCCTTGTGGGCATGAAAGCCATCTAAAAAAATTCAGACACCGTGAATAATTTACAAGCTGGCTGCAACTGAAAATGTCCATCACGGGAACCGAATCTAGATTCAGGAAACTGAATTTTTGATCACATGATTCCTAGGCTCACATGATAATGCAATATATACAAAAGCTAAAACAAGAACTAGATTTGAATAAATCTAAACCATTTCAACTTCATCGGTTCCAGTTTAGTCACCATGAACCGGTTAAAGTGAGAAATGACCAGATTTAGGCGAATCTAGCCCGCAGGCTGATAAAATAGTTATATATATATATATAAGCTGTAAATATATATATAGGGACAATCAACTGCCACGAAGTGAACTCCAGGCAGGACCTGAAATGTAAATATATATATATATATATGTATATATATATAAGTGATAAATGTATCGAATATCATATCCAGGCTCAATCGAGTCGAATTCGATAACAATATATATATAAGTATTTATATATATAAGCGGTAAACGCACCGAATGTATATCCAGGCTCAGTCGAATTGAATTCGATAACAATATATATATAAGCCATAAACGCACCGGATGTAAATCCAGACTCAATCAAACTCATATATATATCTATATATAAATATATAAATTTTTATATATATATAAAAGCAGTAAAAGCCACGGATCGACGATCCAGGCATATACACACAACACGACTCTCGACGTGAATAAGTAAGTGTGAATGTACAAATTTGAGAAAAAGCTTAAAAATCTGATATATCTTGCAGTTGGCTGCCAAAGAAGACTTCAGATAGCTTCTGATGAATGAATACTCGGTTTCCACCAATTATATTTCAGGATGTAGCAAAACACGAGCTCACAAGTGTTTGGAAAGAGAAAGCACTCGGCTTAAAGTGTGTACAAAGTAAAATGGATCATTATAGAAGTGTGTATAGAGTGAATTGGGCAGGGATTCCTCGCCTTTTTTCTCTTCTAAAATGGCCACCCCAAGCCCTCTATTTATAGAGGGGGGAGCCGCAGGTCTACCTGCGGCAGCCACAGGTCCACCTGCGGCTACTCGGGGTGCCCCGGGCTCTGTGGGTCCCATCATCTCGAAGTACGTGCACGCATGCAACGCGTTGTCCGCTTAAACCATCATAACTTTCAATCCGGGCATCCGATTGAGGTGTATAATACCTTTCCAGAATGATGTTGTCGGGAGCTACACAATGACATGATATAAGAGGTTATACGAAGTTGGGAAGTGATAAGTAGGTTTTATACCTACTTATCCGGTATCTTTTACTTGAATTAGTTGCTTATACTCATGTGTCTTAGTTACTTTTCATGCATTTTGGTTATATGTTTGGGAGAGGTGTGCGCGACTATTGGTAAGGAAAAGCAAGGAAAATGTAAAGAAAAGCAATCTGGACATCATTTGGGCTTTCATGTTCATTTCATGTTCTTGGATTGGAACTTAGACTATATTGTAGAGCTTCTTCTTAGCTTTCCGGAACATCTTGAATCATTCCAATCGGAGTTCGGATGAAAGAGTTATGACATTTCTACCAACGGATGTCGTTGAACTTCATTGTTTTGGGTGGCCATTTGCATAGCAGTCACTTCCAGTCCAATTTCGACCTTCATCCGTTCGTTATTTCTCAACACTCAAAGAATAAAAGTTGTACATATCGTCGATAGCTTCGATTTGATAGGTGGAAGGCTCTGTAACTCCTCCCGGTTTAAAAGTTATGACAGTTTTAGCAGAGGAGGTTCCAGTAGAAAAATAATTGGCAGATTGGGGGCAAGCCGGGGCTTGCCCTTTTGTGCTTTGATAGCAAGCCGGGGCTTGGGGTCCTGGGCGTGAAATCAGTAGCATAGCAAGCTGGGGCTTGCTATTTACAAGGCAAATAGCAAATTGGGGCTTGCCTATGCGCAGAATGAGTAATTTCTGTTCGAATTTAAGTCCGAAAAGGATTGTTTCGAGTTGTTTGATTCAAGGACTTCCAAGAGGACTTAAATACATATAAAGAGACATATAAAAGGAGAAGAATTACAAGGATTAGAGGAAGTTTTTGGAAGAATTCCATTAGATTAGATTAGAGTAAATTAGATCAAAACCCTAGTTTTAATGAGTTTTGGAGATTGAAGCAACTTGGAGACCATTGAAGATTCAAAGTAGGAGCAAGGAGGGAGCGTCAAATCTACAGACAATAGATTCTATCTTCTCATCTTCATCTATCTTTGTCATTTAATGTGTATTCAATTGTGGATTCTTAGTTTTAATTCAATGAACTAATTCTTTGTTTGAGATTACAATGGATCTTATTGTGTAGTTTATTTTAATATGCTTCGTTATCAATTGTTATGTTCTATCGTGAGGATTGTCTATTGTGATTTGGACTTAATTGTTTAATTGATTGGCCATCAATTACCGTGATAATCTATATGAACTCGAGAGATGAAGTATTGATTTAGATCTAATCATGATAGCATTTATTCAGGATTTTGTTAATAGCTTAAACTTGATGAGTGTTAAGGTAGAGATATGCTTGACATCGCATGTAATCGGATAAAAAACTTATTCTTAAACCTTCTTCAATTGTAAGTCACATAGAGATATAGTGGGTTAGTTGATTAAGGTGTTTAACGGATTTCTATCTTAATTGTGGATTGACGTTAATACGGTATTAGTGCATCGAGAGGTGGTTAATACTACTTTAGTGTTCTTAATTAACAATTCGGGATAGAGAATAATTGATGAGAAGTGTGTTAACTTAAATGAAGCAATAAGTGAAGTTGTGATCTTAAATCTCTATAGTCTCAATTTAATTAGTGGAATTTAATAGTAGTTTAATTTATATAATTTGAAATTCATTCGTTTAAAAAAGATTGAGTTGGTTACGGGTTAGTACTTGGTGATTTTTATTAAATAATTCTCTGTGGGAACGATACTCAACTTATCACTTTATTACTTGTTGACCACGTATACTTGCGTGTTGTGCGTAACTAGATTTTACCCAACAGGAAGATGGGTCCATGACCAGATCTTCAAATTCTATCCGGTGTGCTGTCTTGTGTAGTAGTCACTCGGGATTTTGAGCTATGGTTCTTGTGGGACACTTCTGTGTGGAATGTGGTATGAAATGATGTTGAGACAGTGTGAATGTAGCATCGAGGTGGCAAAATGACAAATTTGCCCCTCACCGGGGTTATCTCCGACTTTGGGCTGATTTAGTAGTTGTTTCTCATGGTTATCTTTGAGATTAGGCTGCTGTAAGCACTGAATGTCCTCAGGGTTGTCTCTGAGGTGTGCCTGACCTTCTGGGGTTATCTTCGGGGTTGGAATTGAGTGCCTCGGGGATGTCTTTGAGATTAAAACTGACTTTTTTAGGGTTATTTCCGAAACTGGAACTGCATTCCTAAGTGTTATCTCCGAGGTTGGAACTGAATCTCCTGGGGTTATCTTCGGGACTGAAACTGTACATCTCGGGGTTGTCTCTGAGATTGAAAACGGAGTATCCCGGGGTTGTCTCCGGGATTGAGCTGATTTGACTTCCAGGGTTATCTTCGGAAGACGATTTTGCCCTCCTGCAAGGTTAGTAACAGGAAAGCAAAATTTCGAGTGTCTACAATATTATTGCATCTCAAAGATTTGTATAGTGAGCAATGTAGGACTACTAGATATGAGATATCTAAGGAGCTCTTCTGATCTCGAATGACAGAGGCACTGCTATTGAGACTCATGTCCTAAAGATAATCAATTTGATTGAACGTTCTAGACAACTAGGGTTCATTATGGATGGGGAGTTAAGTTAAGATTTGATCTTACAATCACTCTCAGACACCTTCTCATAATTTGTTGTGTTTCACATGAATAAGTTAGACGTCAACTTGCCTGAGTTACTTAACATGTTGAAAACTGTTGAAGTTCACTTCTAATCCAAGAAGGACCAAGTCTTAATGGTGGATGATTCTTCCAAGAAAAGGAAGAGGCCCAAGGTATCTTTTGGAAAGAATAAAACCAAGAAGGCTAAGGGCAAGGCAAAAATGAAGGATAATAAGAAACTTGATCCAGCTAACAAAGGAATATGCTTCCATTGCAACAAGTCGGGTCACTAGAAGAGGAACTGCAAGGAGTTTCTTGCAAAACAAAAGAAGAAGAAGCTTAGAGAAGCTTCGACTCCTAATCAAGGTTTGATTATGATTGAAAATAATTTTTCTAAAAGTCAAACTTTTACTTGGGTATTGGATACCGACTGTGGTTCTCATATATGTAATAATATGCAGGGACTAGTCAGAAGTAGAAAGTTGAACAAGTATGAGGTCATCCTACGAGTGGAAAATGGAGCAAGGGTTGTTGCATTAGTTGCAAGGACTTATTATTTAGCACTGTCTACGGGAAAGTCCATTAGTTTAAATAATTGTTATTCTGTTTCAACACTCATTAAAAAGTTATTTCAATTTCTGTATTGGATATGGATGGTTTTGATATTATAATAAAGAACAACAGTTGTTCTATTTATAATAAAAATATTTTATATGGTGTTAGTAATTTGCGAAATGAACTTTACATACTTGACTTGCATAAAAATATATTTCATGTTGAAGAAACCAAGAAAAGGAAAAGAGACGATGTTAATTACACCTTTATGTGTCACTGTAGACTCGGTCATATTAATGAAACAAGATTATCCAAGTTGCATAAAGATGTGCCCTTAGAGCTATCTGATTATGAATCATATCTAACTTGTGAATCTTGTCTCATGGGTAAGATGACTAAATATCCTTTTAGTGAAAAAGGATAAAGAGTTACAAAGTTGTTAGCGTTGGTACACATCGACGTATGTGAACCTATGACAACGACTGCATGAGGAGAGTATTATGATTTTATTACTTTCATTATAGTCGATCAAAATCTGGTTATCTAAACACTTCTTCATGAAAGACTTGGGTGAGGCATCCTATATTTTGGGGATAAATATCTAAAGAGATAGATCTAAAAGGATGATCGGCTTATCTCAAGGAATGTAGATTTACTTGATACTAAATAAGTTTAGCATGGAAGATTCCAAGAAAGGTCTTATGCCGATGAGTCATGGAATACATCTCTCTAAGAAACAGGCCCTAAAGACACATGAGGAAAGAGACTGTATGAGTAAGATTCCTTATGCTTCAGCAATAGAATCTATTATATATGGTATGATATGTATTAGACCGGATGTCACTCATGCACTTAGTGTAACAAGCAGATATCAGTCGAATCCAGGAGAAGAACACTAGAAGGCAGTGAAAAACATCCTAAAGTACTTAAGAAGAACTAAGGATTTGTTTCTTGTCTACGCTGGGTCTGAATTGAAACTAGAGGGCTACACAGACTCAAGCTTTCAAACGGACCAAGATGATAATAAATCCGTTTCGGGGTATGTGTTTACTCTAAACAGAGGCGCAGTGAGTTGGAAAAGTTCCAAATAGCAAACAGTGGTTGAATCAGTGATAGAGGCAGAGTACATAGCTACAAGTGAAGCTGCAAAGGAGGCTTTTTGGATGAAGAAGTTCATAACTAAACTTGGTGTGGCTCCTAGCATTAGAGGAGCAGTACCTTTATTCTGTTACAACACCAGAGCTGTTGCGTAGGCTAAGGAACCTAGGTCTCATCAGAAATCCAAACACATGTTGCTGCAGTTTTATTTAATTAGAGAGATCATTGAAAGAGAAGACGCCACCCTAGAGTGTGTAGACTCTCAAGACAACATTGCAGATTCATTTACTAAAGCTTTAACACAATAACAGTTTGATTGTCACTTAGAGAAGATGAGTATGAGATACCATGGCAATTGGCTTTAATGCAAGTGAGAGATTGAAAGTAGTATGCACACAAGTCAATCATATTAGATATGATAAAGCATATACTTTGTAACAATTTTATTCATTTACTAATAAAAGTATTTATTTATTAAAGACATTTAATTTATCTACATGGTGTTGTTATATTTAATATGTGATAAACTTATAGTTTTGAGCAGTGCTTTTAGAATCACGATGATGATCATGCTAATAAGATCTAAATTCTTAGATAGCTGACAAACTAAAATTGTTCCCAATCGTTGGATTACTAAAAATGGGATTAGTGAAATTGGATAATTGGTGCATATGTTGCTTGCTCATTGGATGAGGATAATCGATCTCATGATCATTTGTGTGGAGACACTAAAGTAAGTATGTAGGTGCTTATTGGAGAATAAGTTCACTAAACGTGGCTCGCTAAGGAAAACCTAATAGAGTTTTACTTGACTGTTAATAGAAATTCCTGTAGTCATAGTAGTACAAGTGATCCTAAAGGAGTTTTATTATTATTACTATTATTATTATTTAATTACTAAAGGATTTTGTGAATTAATTAATAAATGTACTCTCAATTATTCCTAATTAGATTAGGAGCCTAATTAATTAAAGGAGTTTAATTAATTAAATCAAATCCCTATTTCTAAATGGTTTAGGAGGGTTGCCTACATCTATAAATAAGAAGGTCTTATTATGGATTAGGGTTACACTAATAATTTCAAGAGTTGGGAGAGTACGTATATTTTATAGAGATAGAATTAGGGTTTTGTCAAACACCCATATTCTTGAATAACATTTCTTCCTTGGTGGATCACCTCTAGAGGCCAAACGCTTTGGTGGCTAATGTTGATCAAAGGAAGGAATCAAACCCGGTGGATTCAAGTTGAGTGTGAAAAGAATTGGAGGTGAACTCGTACCTGAGGAAGCTTGTTTCATAAGTATGAATCTGATCTCCATCTCTTTTCTATTGAATTGATAATTAAGAAAAAAACATGATCATGGTGATGATTTGTATAAAAATTTTAAAATCCATTTTATAGCACTTCCGCTACGTTTATATGATTTGATTGTATGATCGAGATATATACAAACCTAACAAGTGATACAAATATTAAATTTTTTAAATTAAATTATTAATGGAGCTATTCTAATTAGAGTGATTGAATATGTTGATAGTTTAGTTTTTGGTGTTTAACAACAAAAATTATTATTTGAATTCTTTGTTTCATATTGAATTTTCTTGAGTATATGTCAAAATTTGGGATATTTATGATTTTGATTACACTTTTTTAGTATACAGTTAACATTGTTTTTGTGCAATGTTGAATAAAAGAAAATATAATAATATTTATTATTGCCTCTATCTTATAAAAAGATGTTTCTTTTAACATACTTTTTCTTTTTTTGAGTAAAAACATTTGTCATTTTTTACTATAAATAATTATATTTTAGTGTGACCTATGTTTAGTGTCAACGCCGGGAAATTCATTTTTCCTAATGTTTGTTTCTACCCTTTTATTTCGCTATGTAAATTAATTTATTTGAAGGGTGAGATTTTAGGAAAAGACCGACATACATGTCGACTATTTGAAAAGATTAATTTTATGATTAGGCTGAATTAGACAGATCTGCCAATTAGTATGAGTTCAAAAGGATGTACCAACTCATCCGGAATTTGAAGGTTTTCGCAATATGGCCCAATATGTGACTCCGTTTAATTGGTCTAGAACCCGAGATTCATAGAATTTGGGGGCTTGCTTAAGCGAAGGGAAGGTGATAGGCACCCCGACTTCCGTTAAACATGGTTACCGCGACTTTTTCATTCCCCAAGCATTCAATGAGTGTATGTGTGTGTGCGCGCGTACAAAGCTTTTAGAAAAGGTGCTTAAGTGCTTTATTTTGAAAGTAGTGTTGTGCCTCTTTGGACCTATGTACAAAAGGTTTGATTTATAAAAAAAGTTTGTTTTTAAACAATGCATATGAAAGTGATATTTTGAAAAGATGGTTTTTAAACCCTTCGCCAAATAGAATCGAGGCCCCTTTGATACTTCCAATTTTATCCTAGAAGCGACTTGATTTGATTTTAATCGATATGCGAAGCATGTTCAAAGGTTAAATCAAAACTATTAACTATAAGGGTCGGGCTTCTTGTGGGTATGGAAGCCATCGAAGTAAGCCCGAGCACCATAAACCACAATTTCACTATATCAGAGCCTTAAATTCGAATACCGTTTTAAGGCCCAATATTACATGTACTAGGGATTCCAAGCTGACTGTACAACTTAAATAAGTCCATCACAGGAACTGGATCTAGATCCATTGATTGAATCTTCAATCCTATGATTCCTAGGCTCACATAACATAGATAAACTAGATCAACAATATTTACAAAACATGAAAATAAACTAGATCTATCTAGATATGTGCCTATTTAGCTCAATGGGTCAAGTTATGAAGCTTTTGGACCGGTTAAATGCTAGATCAAGCTAGATCTAGTCAAAACACTACAAATATCAACTATTTACACAAAATGACTGGTAAAAAGATAGATATATGCACAACCAAGTAGTGTGTATATATATCACTTATATATATTAAAGCAATAAATGAACACAGATCTGAGAAGATCTCACGTATTTACATGAGATCTGCAAACGAACGGCTGAAAGGTTCAAAGAACTTCATTTCAACCGGTAAAAAGTTGATATAACAAGATTTATATGTATAGAAGTGTATAAAACTAAGATTTACAGTGTTTAGAAGCAAGATCTGAGCTCTCTCTCTAACTTTCAGATTTTTCTATCTAGCAATGCTCTCTCCCTCCATATGAGCTAAAATCCGTATTTTTTGTAGAGGAATTAGGGGGAGCCACATGTGTACTAGAGGCAGCCCTAAAGTGGGCCCCACTTGCTCGATTTTCGTCTCACAAAGTCAATTTTTCATGATGCGCGGTGGAACGACCATAACTCTCAATCCGGGAGGAGTTAGAAGACGTGCCATATCATTACGAAAATCTCTTTCCAATAGCTTCACAATGGTATATTTTTTGCTCCATTACCCAGTTAGGGAAGCTAGAGAAAAAGGGGAAAGACCATCCATAGGTAGACGGCAGCTAGTCATGCACCTTGTTGTGCGCTGGAAAACTCTCTCCTTTCAATCCGGGAATAATTGGGAGATGTGTTATACCATTCCGAAAATCTCTTTTAGAGCATTACACAATGACATCAGGCTTGACCACTTCTGAATCCGAGAAGATGGGTCGATGAACAGAGTTGCATCTTCAAGTATCCGAAGGTAGTCCGTGGAGTTGTCTTGCGTAGTTTGCACTCAGGATTGCTACGATGGTTCTTTGTGAGCCTATCCTCAGCCGGATGATTGTTTTTTATGTTTTGTTTGTCAAAATGACATCTTTGCCCTCCCAGGGTTATCTCTGGGGTTGAAGTTGTGATGTTGTCTTCTCTTGAGGTTGTCTCTAGGAGTTAAATTGTCTTCACTCGGGATTGTCTCCAGGGTGTAAAAATACGCTTTTGCCCTCCTACACGATTAGTCTAAGGAAAGAAAAATTTTGAGTGTCTATATTTAGTTTAATATATGAGAAAAATAATTAATATAATTTTTAATATTTTTTTATTTGAATAATAAGGTTCGTTCTGTAATAATAAGTTTGTTTTACATAAATTTTAATATTTAGAAAAAATAAATATAATTTTATTGCATTAATTTGTACTTTTATGGGTATTAAAAGTTAATTTTAATTATAAAAAATATATTTGAATATATATCACGTAAATTTTAATTTTTGAGAAATGTAATTAGAAAAATTTGTATGACTTTATTTTCTCGATAAAATGAATTTTATTATTTTTGACATTTATGTTATTTATTGCACAAGTTCATAATTTAATTAATTAGATCAATTTAAATTCAAATTATAATATACAAATTTAGATTTAGTGGATAAATTAAACATTATTACTTGAAGGGTATATTAGATATTATATTTAAAAGATTTGTGGATATTAGTTAAGAATAACAAATGCTAACTTAAAAAACTAGAGCTGTGGGGACTGTTATTGTGACGCCCCCAAAATAGGTATACATCACCCATTCTGAGTTATCAATACATGGTACAGAAACAACTACAATTTTATTATTACAACAGTAAAACTGTGAGTTTGAATACAAATATTATCTTCTAGACAATATCTATACTCAAATAAATCCTCATCACATTTATTGATACATTATTTTATAAAAATGGTGAGGACTACTAAACAATTCTTTCTAAAACCTTCATTCCATACCCCAGGCTCGTTTGCATTTATATTCTCGCCTTCGAGAAGAAAAATGGAACAAAAAGGAAAAGGGTGAGCTCAACTAGCCCGGTAAAGAATATTATGACTAAGATAATATACAACGATGATTCGTTAGTCTTCAACAGGAAAAAATCTAATAGAATACAATAGACAACAAATTTTAAATCAATATTCGCAATGAAATAATAATTCATTAGAAGAGTTAAGTAGAGAATGCAAACTACTATCTTCTATGTATGAATTTAAAAGTTCATAAATCTATCTTTTATCCCCTGTAACATCAATCAATATACATCCGAATCAAATATTCATCTTTGCACTCTGTGCCAAAGATATTCATCGATTGGTCATGTTCATCTAAACACTGTTCATCTTTGACTACGTCCAAAGATATTCTTCAGAAATCATTCATCTTTGCACTACTGGGCCAAAGATATTCAATAATATCATCATTTAAGACCGAGGATGATGAAAAATATTTTTAAAGAAACGAATCCGGTGAAACAAAAAATGACAAGGATTAAGGATTAGGATTAAGGATTCGTACTTTGTTTTATCCATGTTCAAAATACCTCAAAAATAATCATAGTGGTGTAAAATTCAAGAATGATCAAAACATGGATACAATCAAAGCTAGTATCCGAATAGATATTTTGGACAAAAAGAAGAAATTTTATTTTTAAATTGAATAGTGCCGAGTATCGTGAATAATAACTCAGACACCAAAAGATAGAAATTTCCCAAAAACATCTTCACGCTTCATGAATAGTACTCGTGAATAGTAACTCATGAATAGTAACTCGTGAATAAGTAACTCATGAATAGTAACCCGACATGAAAAAGTTTCAAATTTGATAAAAGTTCCAACCAATATTTCAAAGATAATGATATTGAAGAAATAATATCATTTGAAAAGAAAATAACATCCCTTACCTCGAAAGATTAGTACTTCTAAATTTGGAATCAAAGGGTATAGTGTTGAAGGAACTTGCTTAATCTAACAATACTCAAAGTATACTCACAAGAATACGCTCAATATATCGAGGGAGAAATAGAGAGAAACTTCAGGTTTACATTGTGATTTTCAATTCTAACCTAAGCACCCTATTTATAGGAAAATGCTTTAGAACACCAAAGCGAAAATTGAATATAATATTAATATATTTTTCACATTTTCTTTAGCCCACCTTAGACAACTGATCTCAGCCCATTTGAATCACATGTGAGGCCAACTTAGTTGCAAAAAACGTTTTTCTCAAAATAATTAACTAAAACTCCCAAAATTAATTATTTGAACTTGGAACTTTGAACTTCAATAATTCATAATAAATAGCCCTTTTATCAGAAAATTCAAATCTCATGAGTTTTATAGGAAATTCAATTCTCACAACTTTGTAGAAGAAAGTTTTTCAAATTCCAAACAGAAATTGACCGAAATCCACAAAGCAGGCGATTTTTAAAATTTATAATCAAATTTCAAACCAATAATTGTGTCCACCAACACACAAAACATGTGTTAAACATTTAATGCCACAAAAATACTCTTTCTCCTCATATACTCATATATCCCACATTCATTGTAAAAATATCATCGTTAATATATTATTAAAATAATATATTTAAATGAATTATTTTATCGTAAGCAGATAAAATATTAATTTTCAACAATTGTCACATTAAAATTTTCTCCATCTATATCCTCATAAAATCAATATTTTTCTCATCATATAAATCAATAATTAATTATTCATAAATAATATTATAGAATCACATTATTGACAACCAGGCAGTTCCTAGGATAGAGGGGCTTTCCAATAAGGATCTCTCCTTACTGGCGCGCAATTAGATGACCAAACCTCTCCTTAGACAGAACTTTCTAGACATTGTCAATAATGTTATCTTATAATATTATTCAGATAATATGAATTATTGTCAGATAATAGAAAATACGATTGTAATGACAATTATTGAAACAACAATGAATATAAAATGTCAACGTAGCAATTATTGAATCAATAAAATAAAATCTTTGAGCGGTAATTCATCGTAACCATTATTGAGTAGTGCCTTCAATAATTGGTGCAATCACAGTAAATAACTCTTGTCGCAACAACGCGTACATCTTGTGTTTTAACCAACGGGTATTCCAACAGTGTGTTACTTGTAATAACAACTACGCCGTTATTTTTAAACAACTTATATTTGTCGTTTTCTTCATCCAATCGCTTTTCCGTTATATGGGGCCCACACATATTGGTCGCTAGTCATTCGAATATTCCCCGAAGCGGTATGAATATTCTCCACAACAATGAATATTTTATAACCACTTGCTTATTTTGAAATATTTATGTATTTTACCCCTAACTATCCACATTAATCAAATCAACCCTTACTATTTCAAAATAATAAATAGAGAAAATTAAATTTCATTAATAATAAGTTGGGGTCTTACAACCTCCCTCCTTATGAAATTTCGTCCTCGAAATTGACGACGTACTGGTGTTTTCGAAAAGGTGAGGATACCTCGCTTTCATTTCATTTCCAATTCCCGTGTCATTTCCTCTATAGCATGATTCCTCCACAAAACTTTAACTTGTGGTATGACCTTTCTTCAGCGTAGGACATGCTCCTTCCTATCCAAGATCTTGTGGGTACCTCCTCATACGTTAAGTCTTCTATTATATCGTCCGGTTCTAACTCTATAACGTGGTCGGGTCTTTCAAATATTTACTGAAGTATGATATGTGAAACACATTATGAACACGAGACATACTCGGAGGTAACGCGAGTCTATAGGCTACATTTCCTACTCGGTCAAGAATTTGAAATGGACCAATAAATTGTGGATTGAGCTTTCCTCTCTTCCCAAATCTTGTAACTCCCTTCCATGGAGCAACTCGCAACAATACATGATCCCCTACACTAAATTCCACATCCTTTCGATGAAGATCCGCATAACTCTTTTGTCGATCTTGTGCCGTTTGTATACGTTGTCGAATCATTTGGATCTTTTCCGTAGTCACACGCATCAACTGACTCGGGTCCCAACGGTGTTGCTTCACCCACCTCGTCCCAACATCTTTGGAGAGCGACACTTTCGCCCATATAATGCTTCAAATGGAGCCACACCTATACTTGCACGATAAGCTGTTGTTGTAGGAGAATTCCACCAATGGTAAATACTTATCCCAACCGCCCTTGAAGTCAGGGACACGAGTCTTAATAAATCTTCAAGAGTTTGAATAGTCCTTTTCGATTGTCCGTCCGTTTGAGGATGGTATGCCGAGCTGAATCGTAAATCCGTGCCCATAGCTTTTTGCAAGCTAACCCAAAATCTTGAAGTGAATCTTGGGTCACGATCCAAAACTATGGATACAGGCATGCCATGCAACCTCACAATCTCATTCACGTACATACTAGCAAGATGTTCAAGTGAATAAGTCTCCCGTATCGGCAAGAAATGAGAAGACTTGGTTAATCTATCAACAATAACCCAAATAGCATTGATGCCCTGAGAAACCGTAGGAAGACCCGTAACGAAATCCATGGTAATGTGTTCCCACTTCCATTTCGGAATCTCAAGTGGTTGCAACGGACCCTTAGGTACCAAATGCACCGCCTTTACACGTTGACAAGTTAAACACATTGAGATAAACTTTGCAATCTCTCTCTTCATATTGTTCCACCAAAATGTATGTCGAAGATCACGATACATTTTAGTACTTCCAGGATGGATTGCAAATGGTGTATTGTGTGCCTCCATCATAATCTTGTACTTCAAATCAGAGTCGTTAGGAACACAAAGTCTAGAGTGGACTCGAAGTATTCCTTCTTCATCAATTCTCGCTTACGGAATAGCTCCTTCTTGTACTTTCTTCTTCATACGCATCATCCGGCTCCATTGGTGGCTTGAGCAACCTTAACTTTTTCTATTAAAGTTGGCTCTATGCGTATACTTGACATCATCGCACTCGTTCCCGCATATGATCTTCTACTCAATGCGTCAGCTACCACGTTCGCTTTTCCAGGATGGTATTGAATAGTGTGGTCGTAGTCTTTCAATAGCTCGAGCCAACGTCATTGCCGCGCATGTTGAGTTCTTTTTGAGTGAAGAAATATTTAAGGCTTTTATGGTGCGAATATATCTCCACTTTCTCCCCATATAGATAGTGCCTCCATATCTTTAGCGTAGAAACGATTATTGCCGCTAACTCTAGATCATGAGTAGGATAATTCCTCTCATACTCTTTAAGTTGTCGCGAGGCATAGGCTATGACTTTCCCACGTTGCATGAGAACACATCCTAACCCTTTGCTCGAAGCATCATTTGAGATAACAAATCCATCCGAACCGGATGGTATTGTTAGAACAGTCTTGAAAAAAGTCTCCTCTTAAGCTCTTGGAAACTCTTCTCGCATTCTTCGCTCCAAGCGAATTTTGTATCCTTCCGAAAGTTAATTTGAGTTAATGGAGTAGCGATTCGAGAAAACCCTTCCACGAATCTTCGATAATAACCAAATTAAGCCCAAAAGCTACGTACATCGATCCATCGACTTCGGTTGCTCAACTTTGTATTGCTTCAATCTTCACGGATCAACAGATACTCCATGTTTCGACACACGCGTGCCCAAGGAATGCTACTTCCTCAAGCGAACTCGCATTTCTTTAATTTGGCATATAGTTTGTTTTCACGAAGCCTTTGGAGTACCAAACTTCAAATGGTGCTCATGATCTTCACGACTTTTGGAATATATAAGGATGTCATCAATAAAGACAACAACAAACCGATCCAAATATTCCTTGAATACTCGGTTCATCATATCCATGAAAGCCGCAGGAGCATTAGTCAATCCGAAAGATATGACTAAGAATTCATAATGCCGTCATCGAAGTTCTAAAGCGCGTCTTTGGAATATCCTCGTTTTAATCTTCGGTGATGATATCCGAAGCGAAGATCGATTTTGAAAAGAATTGCCCCCTTGAATCGGTCAAAACAAGTCATCAATACGAGGTAGAGGATACCTATTCTTGATGGTGACATGGTTCAATTCGATAGTCAATACAAAGTCGCATACTCCCGTCTTCTTTCTTCTTTACAAATAAAATAGGAGCACCCCAAGGAGATGTACTTAGGACGAATGAAACCGATGTCCAACAATTCATGTAGTAGGACCTTTAACTCCCGAAGTTCAATAGGAGCCATTCGATATGGGGTTTTAGAAATGGGCTTTGTACCAACGGGTTCAAGATCAATAAAGAATTCAACTTCACGTTGGGGGGTAGACGGGGAAGTTCTTCTTGAAATACGTCGGGAAAGTCAATAACAACAGAATATTATTCAAATTTGGCGTGTCTTTATTCAAATCCATAACATGGGTTAAGAAAGCTTGACATCCGCTTTTTAATAAACGAATAGCTTTATGATTAGATATGATGGTGATTGATTTTAATGGTTTAGTTGCTTGAATTCGCATAACAATGGGTTGGTTAGGAATATGAAAACTAACAACCTTACGAAAATAATCAATTTTGGCATGATTAGTAGTTAACCAATCAATCCCTAAAATCACATCAAAAGCAAGTATCTTTAAAGAGATAAGGTCGGCGGTAAGGTAATGGTGCCAACTTGAATCAAACAAGATTTATAAGCGATTGGATGTGATGAAAGTTTCTCTAACGGAGTTTCCACAGATAGGTCAAAGTCTAAATTCTCCCGAGTCAAGTTTAAGCGTTGAGCACAAGCGGAGAGATAAATGAATGGGTAGCACCAAGATCAAGTAAGGTATAAACTTCACAAGAATTTATAAATAGCTTACCCGTGATCACCTCGTTTGGGTTCCTCGCATTATGACGATCCACAACAAACGCTCTTCCGGAATCGTTGACTTTGACTTTTTCGGGATGATCTTTTGAGTCACAAAATCCCATTGAACTAGGTTTCGCTACTGCGTACAATCTCGAGCGATATGTCCTTCCTTTCCACAATTATAGCATACCTTGAAGCTGTTGTGGGGCGGTTTGGTCGATATGTCCTTCTTTTCGCATTTATAGCATATATGGGGTGGTCGTTCTCCTCCCTTAGAACCCGATATCGCTTCAGACCGCTGCGTCTTCACATGGTCATTGTTAAATCTCCTCTTTTAAAATCTCCTCCCGACTCGCTTCTTCTATTTTCATGGCCATGATTACCACCAGAGTGGTTACCATTTTGTCCGTCTGTTTCTTTCTCCATTTGGTTATCATTATTACATTGATCGCTATCTCTAATACGATCCTCGGTTGTGGTCCTCGGTTGACCAGTACTCGTTATCTCGCTCTAATAATTGAGCCCACATTTTACAACATCCGAATAGAGAAAAAGTTTATGAGAAATGAGATATCGACGTATCGGGTTTCAAACCTCTAAGAAACATCCGTGTCATACGTTCCTCATTCTTCACCAAATGAGGTGCAAACACGGATAACTCGCAAACTTTACCTCGTGATTGAGACAATCGTCATGTTGTTTTGCTCTAATCGATGAACTCCACTTCCTTCATATACGACGAACACTTTCGTGAAAGTATTTGTCATTAAATAGTTTCAAACGCGTTTCCCAAGACATCTTGAGTGCTTGTTTGGATGGGTGCGCTTCATGCACTCCACCCGATGATGCGCTTTCGCCAGGGAACATAAAGGTGGCAAATGGAACCTTCATTCTCCGTGCATCCCAAGACATCGAATATCTTGGTAATTTGCTTGACCCATGTTTTCGCCATGATCGGATCGACTTTTCCCTTAAATTTTGGTGGTCCCAACTCTTTGAGCCTTGTTGTTGTAATAACCCGTGAATTGCTATCATTTCCTCCTGTATTTTGAACACGAGTCTCTCCTAAATGGGATTTTTTGCATGAATCGCAAAAAGCTTCTAAACATCCCTCGTTCATCATCATCTTTCGGTGGTGTTGTTCAAAGGAGGAACATCACTGACTGTTACACGTTCTCCTCGTTGGTGAGTAAAGGCGTCTCCACGGTCTCATTTCCATTGTTAATATTCTTAGTCGACATTCTCAAAATCCGTCATAAAACAAGGGTTAATTAAGGAAATCAATATATCACATAATATCCCTATATCTTGACCAACTAACAAATAAGCTTAGGTAGGACACCCTAGCGAAGGATTTACTCGTCTCTCCCTCCTAGTTCTATTCCCGATCTCCGCCAGAGATCATATCCTAAGCTCGATACCAATTGTGACGCCCCCAAAATAGGTATACATCACCCATTACGAGTTGTCAATACATGGTACGTAAACAACTACAACTTTATTATTACAACAAGAAAGCGTGAGTTTGAATACAAATATTAACTTCAGACAATATCTATACTCAAATAAATCCTCATCACATTTATTGATACATTATTTTACAAAATGGTGAGGACTACTAAACAATTCTTTCTAAAACCTTCATTCCATACCCCGACACTAGTACTACGCTTATATATTCTAGCCTCACGAGAAGAAAAATGGAACAAAAAGGAAAAGGGTGAGCTCAACTAGCCCAAGAAAGAATATTATGACTAAGATAATATACAACAAATTATCGTTAGTCTTCAACGGGAAAAATCTAATAGAATACAATAGACAACAAATTTTAAATCAATATTCGCAATTGAAATAATAATTCATTAGAAGAGTTAAGTAGAGAATGCAAACTACTATCTTCTATGTATGAATTTAAAAGTTCATAAATCTATCTTTTATCCTCAGTAACATCAATCAATATACATCCGGAATCAAATATTCATCTTTGCACTCTGGTGCCAAAGATATTCATCGATTAGTCGTGTTCATCTAAACACTGTTCATCTGCACTACGTCCAAAGATATTCTTCAGAAATCATTCATCTTTGCACTCTGGCCAAAGATATTCAATAATATCATCATTTAAGACCGAGGATGATGAAAAATATTTTTAAAGAAACGAATCCAGTGAAACAAAATGACAAGGATTAAGGATTAAGGATTAAGGATTCATACTTTGTTTTATCCATGTTCAAAATACCTCAAAAATAATCATAGTGGTGTAAAATTCAAGAATGATCAAAACATGGATACAATCAAAGCTAGTATCCAGAATAGATATTTTGGACAAAAAGAAGAAATTTTATTTTTCGGTGAATAGTGCACGAGTATCGTGAATAATAACTCCAGACACCAAAAGATAGAAATTTCCGAAAAAAAAACATCTTCACGCTTCGTGAATAGTACTTTCGTGAATAGTAACTCATGAATAGTAACTTTCGTGAATAAGTAACTCATGAATAGTAACCCCAGAGCATGAAAAAGTTTCAAATTTGATAAAAGTTCCAACCAATATTTTAGCATAATGATATTGAAGAAATAATATCATTTGAAAAGAAAATAACATCCCTTACCTCGAAAGATTAGTACTTCTAGCTGGAATACCGGGTATAGTGTTGAAGGGAACTTGCACCGTCTAACAATACTCAAAGTATACTCACAAGAATACGCTCAATATATCGAGAGAGAAATAGAGAGAAACTTCGGTTTCATTGTGATTTTCAATTTAACCTAAGCACCCTATTTATAGGAAAATCTTAGAACACCAAAAGCAGAAAATTGAATATAATATTAATATATTTTTCACATTTTCTTTAGCCCACCTTAGACAACTGATCTCAGCCCATTTGAATCACATGTGAGGCCAACTTAGTTGCAAAAAAACGTTTTTCTCAAAATAATTAACTAAAACTCCCAAAATTAATTATTTTAACTTGAACTTGAACTTCAATAATTCATAATAAATAGCCCTTTTATCAGAAAATTCAAATCTCATGAGTTTTTATAGGAAATTCAATTCTCTACAACTTTTCAGAAGAAAGTTTTTCAAATTCCAAACAGAAATTGACCGAAATCCACAAACGAAGCGATTTTACAAAATTTATAATCAAATTTCAAACAATAATAATTGTGTCCACCAACACACAAAACATGTATTAAACATTTAATGCCACAAAAATACTCTTTCTCCTCATATACTCATATATCCCACATTCATTGTAAAAATCATCGTTAATATATTATTAAAATAATATATTTAAATGAATTATTTTATCGTAAAGCAGATAAAATATTAATTTTCAACAATTGTCACATTAAAAATTTTCTCCATCTATATCCTCATAAAATCAATATTTTCTCATCATATAAATCAATAATTAATTATTCATAAATAATATTATAATCACATTATTGACAAACCGCACAGTTCCTGGGATGATAGGGGCTTTCCAATAAGGATCTCTCCTTCTTGTTGCATGATTAGATGACCAAACCTCTCCTAGGCGTAACTTTCTAGACATTGTCAATAATGTTATCTTATAATATTATTAGGATAATATGAATTATTGCTCCGATAATAGAAAATACTGTGTAATGACAATTATCAAACAACAATGAATATAAAATGTCAACGTAGCAATTATTGAATCAATAAAATAAAATATTGAATAAGTAATTATCAGTAACCATTATTGAGTAGTGCCTTCAATAATTGGTGCAATCTGCAGTGTCTTCTTGTGCAACAACGCCGTATTCTTGTGTTTTAACCACCGGGTATTCCAACGGTGTTAACTGTGAATAACTACTCTGTAGTTATTTTTAAACAACTTATATTTGTCGTTTTCTTCATCCAATCGCTTTTCAGTTATGGGGCCCCATTATTATCGCGTGGCCAATATTAATATTATTCGAAAAAGATTTAATATTCTCCGACAACAATAAATATTTTATAACCACTTGCTTATTTTGAAATATTTGCGTATTTTACCCCTAACTATCCACATTAATCAAATCAACCCTTACTATTTCAAAATAATAAATAAAGAAAATTAAATTTCATTAATAATAAATTGGGGTCTTACAGTTATTATTGTTATGTACGAGTTGTGTGATATATTTTACTCTAATTATTATGCACAACTCATTGTACTATGGGACAACATTGATGTGTTATGGGAAAAAACACATTTATCCCACTGTAGTCGTCGTGTTTTAAACAATTAGTCACTGTACTTTAAAACAAAATTCAATTGGCCCACTGTAGTTTTAAAAAATGCTTAATTAGGTCATTCAGTCAAATTTTTTGGACCGATATTAAAAAATTAAACCAATTTTCTTACGTAACTTTTAAAAAATAAATAAATTATTTTCTACATAGCAAGTCATTCAGCCATTGTGTTCCCCCTCTCTCTTCCACTTTTCTTGTTTCACCCTGCCTCATCGGGGTCTCCATCCCTTCTCTCTTTTTCTCTTCTCTATCTCCATGTCTCTCTCTAGGAAGGGGGATCACCAAGATTTTGAAGCTCTCTGCACTGCGATTCATTTTCTTCAAGTTCCTTTTTTTATAAATTAACTTCTTGGATTCCAATAAATTCACCAGGACCCAGATTTCAAATACAAATGTGAATGCATTAGTCTTGTTGGTGCCTGTCTTTTAACGCCCCCTTGTTCTTGCAGGAGTCAACAATTTGGGACACAATCCATTGGACCCATTTCGTTGATTCTTCCCAAGAACAGAATAATCACCATTCAAAAACCTTCCTAATTTTCAAACCCTAGGTCTTGAGTTTGAACACAAAAACTGAGAAATTGGTGCCAAACCCAGATGCGATAATGCATCACAAATCCTGAAATTATACCCCCGATTTTACTTGATATAGTTTTTAAATAGATTCGCCATTTTTGACCTCTGTGGTTTTAGCTCTTGGGGTTCTTCTCGGCTTCTTTTCCCTGCTCGTCGAATCTCAAAATCCCCTTCCACCACCTCCACCTCTTCAATCACCGCCTCCACCTCCACCTCCGCCAGTGTCACCGCCTCCATCTCCGCCAGTGTCTCCTCCGCCTCCTCCATTTCCTTAGGTCCTCACACAATTAAGTAAAAAATAAAAGAATTTTTATTTTTAAAAATTTTATAAGTATTTTAAAACATAAAAATATTTTTATTTTTATTTTTAAAATAAAACATACATATTATAAATATTATAATATTAATTTTTATTAATACTATACATATTATAAATATTTAGGTAAAGAAAAAGAAAAAAAATAAAACATAAAAGTATTTTTATTTTTAAAAATTTTATATGTATTTTAAAACATAAAATATTTTTATTTTTATTTTAAAATAAAACATACATATTATAAATATTATAATATTAATATTATATATATTATAAATATTTTCTACCTCATTTTTAACATTTGCATACCATATTTATGTGTTTGATTATTTGTATTTTTTTTTAAGTACAGTGGCTCAATACTTATAATTCGACGAACACAATGAGATAAATGTGCTTTTTGTCAATTTTCAAGTACTAGGAATTTGGTTGACTGACTTACCACGTAGAAAATAATTTGTTTTTTTTTTTTTTCAAAAGCCACGTAAGAAAATTGATCTAATTTTTTAACTTCGTGAATAAAATTTAACAAAATGGCTTGATTAAGTATTTTTAAAAATCGTTGTGGGCCAATTAAATTTTTTTAAAGTACAACAGTTGATTGCTTAAAAAACTACTACCACAGTCGCTTAAAGTTGCTTTTTGCCGATGTGTAGCTAATTTTCTGTTACTTTGAGCTGAAATCCATTCTTTTACTTGGCTCAAATTATTGCCACTACTGTGTATATAACTAGCTCATTTTCTTCTCCTTCCTACTCATTTGATTAACTTTACCGGGTATCTCTTTCTACACACACATATATAAGTTTCTCTAGATTCTATTGTATAGATTCAAAGCACATAAGCTTTATTTGCTGTTAAAATTTTCTGCTCTCTGTTTTCATTTTTTACTGCCATCCTTTTTTGCTTTTCTCTAAAACCCTAGAACTCCTTAAACCCTAAATTTTTTTGCTTTTCTCTAAAACCCTAGAACTCCTTAAACCCTAAATTTCAGCTAAGAAGCTGAACCCAAATTTCAAATTTCACATATATTCCACATTTATATCAGTGGAGTTAACCATTTTGTACTCTATTTTACTTTTACTTGCAGAGAAATTTTGTTGACTTCAATGGGGTTGGAGGATTTTGAACCGATATTCGGTCAACCCAAGACGGAGGGGGTTGATCCGAGTTCGACCCGTCTGCTTCCGTTCTTGTTGTATGTGCACGCGCTGGACTCTTCTAAGCTCCGAATCCATGTTACTGATTTCGACTCCAATACTTGGGAGGCTGTCCGGTCTGTTTCACAGCTAGAGGACATGGTGAGCTTTCAGGTTTTTTTATTTACTTTTTTGCCTCATTTTGGTTGATGGAAAAACTGAGGGGTTTATATAACGGAAAGCTGTTTAAGTTCAGATTTGCTTTGTATATATGTTAGTTTTTAACTGCTCTGATTGTAATTGTAACTGTGAGAGAAAGAGGGTGGGTAAAGGAAGAGGGAGGGGAATTGAAAATGCAATGTAGAGAAACATAGGAACTTTTGGATTATTTATAGCACTGGATATTTTTTTTTGAAGCCCCACTTTAGATGGATAGACTGATAGTAAATCAGTGTTCTAAAATCCCCACCTAGGTCTGCATAATTCCGGTCTAGATTTGGTTACCGCATATTTAATACAGGCTTCGAAGCTCTACAATACTTGAAATGAATTTGATAAGCAAGATTGATTTCTTGGTAATTTTTCAAGTAAAATTTAAAAAATTACATGTACTATAGCATTTTAAGAATATACAATAGAAAAATAATAAATGAGGCAGCCTAATAAATGTCTAGTCTGTCTAGAAAAATCCGCTGATAGCAACTTTATAACACTAGTAAATTACTAAATTAGTAATATATAATGAATTCCATAATCAATATCAATTACGATATCATTAAAACCTCACTATATGGGTGGGTGAGAATACAAACTTCACTGTTGTGAGGAAAGAATGCATTAGAAAAGGGAGTGAAGAAAGTTCCATAATAAAGGGGAAATACAAACTTAGACAATTGGTGAGAATCGAACCAGAACACAATGGTTTACTAGCTATCTTTGTAGCATCTGAAGAGTCTAAATCAATGTTTTGCAAATCGAGTAAAATGAGAGAAAAGAAGGCAAGAGAAGAAGAAAGGAAATGAAATAAAAAGAAACATTTGAACTTTTTGAAAGACATTAATATATCAAAAATATGTTTTGAAAGATTTATTATACTTAGAATTTAGAGTTTGTATTGCCTCCCTCCAAAAATGAGACTTTTGTTTAATTTTTCTACACATATTAAGGTTTTCCTAGGACACCTAAACATATATTTTTAGTGATTTCCTTTAATGATTAATTAAGTCCTAAATTTATATTATTAACTTATTTTTTGAAAAAATTAACTTTAAATGTGTCATAGACAAACCTTAATGTGCTTAAAAAAAAAAATCAAAAGTCAAATAGGACTCTCATTTTTGAACGGAGGGAGTATATAATTGGGTTTGTGTTATTTTCCTCTTTAAATTCTTTCATTTTTCTTGCTCTGTTCCAAAGAGAAACGAATTTTATGTTTGGAACTTGGACAAAGTTTTCTGAGAGAAGAAAGGGGAAAAAAAGGCAACGAAAAGCAAAGACAAATAAAACTTTTAAAAATTGTTTGCAAGCAAAGAAAGTTAATAACTTCTTAAAAGATTCTTTGTACTTAATTATAGATTTTGTAGATTTATATATAGTTAGTTTAGATTTGCTTGTATTAATAGGGAAAAAGAAAAGGAGGAGGAGGGGGTGGGGGCGGGGTCTAAGAAAACACAAGAGGGTTAATCTATCTTTGCTTCAGTTCCTTTTACATAATTCTGTCATACTTTTTTTAATTTTTTTTTGAATTGCAAACAGAGGTTACTACAAAAGTTAAAAAAAGAGAAGCATCAACTAATTCAAATAGTTTGTACTCTCTCCCTCCCACTTCGACGTGTCCAACTTTCCATCTATGTTTCTTAATCTTGTTTGCAGAGGGATAACATTGGAATTGGGGGACCATGGTCCGAGTTTGTGGATTATATCATTGCTTCCATCAAATCTGAAGATGCGAAGCTTGTTTTTGAAGGGCAATCAAAAGAAGATGGTGATGTGCTTTCCTTTTAATAAATGATTAATTTGAGACTGCTGAATGAACTCTTTATCTTTTTTCTTTCTTTTCCTTGAATGCTTTTAAATTTTGAAATGTTTTTAGAAAAGACTTGCGTTTATCTTTTTCCAATATCTTGTTTCTAAGTATGGCTTCTTTATGGAAAATTATGGGATTATACTTTACTGCAGATAAGTAGTATTTTAGCTTTGAAGTTGAGTTGTTCTGGTTTGGGTGCCAGACTGACAGTTGATTGTTAGATATTTTCTGAGATGTGGTTCGACTGATACTTTTGCTTTCATTTTCTAAATCACGGGTTAGATTTTTGACAATAACTATGAGTTATAATTCTAAATTCTGTTTGTGGAGCCAGTAATCTATGATTATATGTAGTATCTTAGATGAGGGCTAAGTGGTTAGCAGTTTTTTTGGATAATCTACATGTTTTTTAGAATGACCTGAAATTGACATTATTGGTTCAGCACGCCATTATGTCAGTAGAAATCTATTCAGTTGGATGCATATTTGTCTAATACATGTAGTGTATGTGCCTTTCTTAACTACAGGTCCTGCATATGCAAAACTAGTTGCTCAGAAGTCAAAAGGATTGCCACGAATTTCTATTTCTCTTGATAAACTTGTGGGTGGTGCTGCTAATGAGGCCATGGGGAATGTTTCACTGGAACTTTACAGAGCACTCAAAACGAACAATGAATTACTAGCAAAAGGTTGTGTATCTCATCTTTGTCCGTTTCTTATATTTGGACAAAAGAATGGATATATCAGGGACTTTATCCTGCATCCAATAATCAAGTGAACTGATTTGTTTGGTGTTAATTAGCAGTTATCATATATATGTATATAATACATAATTATATATCTATCTATATATATTTATAGTCTGTGTGTTGTTTCAAGTATAATTGTAGATAAACATTGTTGTTGTAATTATAAGCCATAACACAACTTTGTGGTTTGCAAATATGTAGATCATACTTTGTCTTCTTATATTCACTATCAATAATCGTCCTCATCTTTCCTTCTCTTTTATGTTTCTTGGAGGCTTTTGTTTTTCAAAAATCTTTTAGTTGATGAATTTTGGTAGATCAGTAGTATATCATTATTTGGGAATTAACTTTACTTCATTGATCGCTTCTTCAGAGAAAGAGGGCCAGTACCAACTGATGGAAATGATATCAGCTGAACAGGTAATTATTGCTTACATTTTTAAGCTGTTAGAGCTATTGTTTATCCCAAGTTAATTCACATGTTATATATTTTTTCTAGTTTTGCGACTATTCCATATACAAACATTAAGTTGAGCAGTGGCTGCCAATTTGCCTGCTGTGAATTATACGTAAACATATAGGCTAGCTGTGTTATGATATAGGAATGGTTTCCAGGATTAAGTGGATTGCTTGGGTACGTGGAACGAAAACGGGTACCATATGACAGAATTCACAAGTCATCTAGGTTTGCGTAGCATGATTCAGAACTATAGTACCTGGTTAACGGAATGCATGACAAGTTAACTTGCTCGATTAACAAGGAAAATAAAAAAAATGAAATATTACCTTCTTTCCATACAAGTAGTGATATTCATCAGTAGGAAGAAAAAATCAATTGCATATGATGAACCTGACTCGTGTAGATATGGTTGTTTCCTAGGCATACCAGTCTACCCAAAAAAGAATATAAGAACTAGAACAATAAGTCAGATAAATACACATACATCATTGGCAAACATTTCATAGCCAAAAGAAAAATGCATTATATTCCCTGGATTAGGCTAAGAAATGCTTGTCAGTGATATGTGTTTATCTGTCTTCTTGTGCTAATTGATATATTCTTTTGGCAGATTTGTATGCCCTTATTTGGAAACTAGCAGATATAAATGTGCCAGTTTCACCATATTCAATTGTTTTTTTTTCCTTGGTATTGAAACTTATGAATGTCACTACTTGTATAGAAAGAAGGTGCATATATTCCTTTATTATTATTATTATTTGTCAATTTATAAATATAACTTTCTTCCGGTAAAGGACTTTGAACTCCATTAAGTCGTTGCCTTCTTCTTATAGCCAAACTGCCATACCAAAATGAAGTCTGTATATATATTATACAATATTTCATATATATTATTTTGTATTGTATCGGGGTTTAATGGTAACCAAATCAAATCACCATGGTTTTCCTAATTTCTAAACAAACCCAAATCACAAACCACGAGGCATCCTAAAATGATTAGATTTGTGGTGTTTATGTGGTTTGGTCGGTTTTCCACAATTGATAGTCTTTCTTGTGTGACACTATTAAACACTGATTGGGCCCAAACACATCTTGAACTTGAATACTTAATTGCTAGTATTGATATCATGCGTGTCAATTGCACTATCATTGGTGGGGAGTTTCCTCATCATGTCTGTTCAATTAATGTATTAATACTTCACCCATTAAAAAAGAGTTATTCTCTTATGTACTAAAACTGATTAATTCTCATGTGTGCTGTCTAACTGTTTATTTTGCAAGGAAAAGAATCAAAATCTCCAGAGGAAACTTGATTCAGTTTGTTCTTCGAAAAGGCATAAGTCACAACATATGAAGGAGAAAGCAGTCTCAGATTCTATATCAGTGTCTTCTTTGCAAGATTCTCCAGGTGCAATATAATCTATTCTATGCCTAGTTCTTATTCTTTTGGTATAACTGGGTAGTTACTTCTACATCTTTGCAAGATTCTCCAGGTGCAATATAATCTATTCTATGCCTAGTTCTTATTCTTTTGGTATAACTGGGTAGTTACTTCTACATGTTCAGATTAATTGATTAGTTGTAAATTGGACGTTGAGATTGTTCGCAAGTAATATTTGTTCCTTTAGACTACATACGATGATGAGGACATGCCTAACTTGAATTCAAATGGAGGTGTTCGGATCCAGTGCAAGTGCCTGTTCTCGTCACTAAAAAGTTCAAGGAAGGTCTTATGGGCTTGTTGCAAGCAATGTAGATTGAGAATGGTTTGACAACATGCTCCAAGATGGTTGAAAGTGATCCTAAGCTCATCAATGTGGTCGAAGTAAAGATATTGGATCAGGTCGATCACTTCAAGAAGGTTTAATTTATTCTGGAGCAAACTTAAATTGCCTAGCAGAAGGTTTGATTCCTTCAAAATATTACTCCAAAACAGCTCAAAGGCCGCTGATGGGAGCCATTTGCAGAATGCAATGGTTTGTAACAATGGAGTTTGTTTTGAAACACCATTCTTACTAATTAAGAACATGTCCGAGACAGCTATTCTGGGTACATCTTTTATTAGTTTGCTTTTCCCTTTGTCGACAAATAAAAAGTGTATTAGCAATAATAAGGAGGGGATAAAAGTCCGATTCAATTTTATTTCGGAACCAAGATTTCAAGGAGTTAACTATTTGCTTAAACGCAAAGAAGATTTTTTTGTTCTTTCTCAAAAAAGAGTTAGAAATCAAGAAAATCGAAGAGCATCATAAAGATGAAAAGTTCAAACTTAAAGTTAGTACTTACCAGGAGGAATTAAGCGAAGAAATTTGCTCTACGGATCTTACAGTCTTCTGGAAAAGAAAAAAGCATGTTATCTCTCTTCCATAAAAACTCATTCCCACTAAAGCTAGACATATTCAAATGAATGAAAGGTTCTTAAAGTTTTGCCAAGAAGAGATAACTGATCTCTTAAATAAGTGGCTAATTAGAAAGTGTTATTCACCATGGTCATATTCAGCATTCTATGTGGAGAACGCGGCGGAACTTGAAAGGTGTCCCAAGGTTGGTGATTAACTATAAACCCCTAAATAAAATTTTGAGATGGATTAGATATCCAATTCCAAACAAAAGGGATTTGCTAAACAGATTACTTAGAGCAAATGTCTTCTCAAAATTTGATATGAAGAGTGGAGACTGGCAGATCCAGATCACGGAAGAAGACATATACAAAACAACATTCACTGTTCAGTTTGGACATTATGAATGGAACGTGCTGTCTTTCGGGCTTAAGAATGCGCCTTCTGAGTTCTAGAACATTATGAATGAGATCTTTAATCCATTTATGGATTTAATGCTAGTTTATATTGATGATGTTCTTGTGTTCTCAAAGGACATAGCTCAACACTGAAAACACTTAAATGTGTTTGAATCGGTAGTAAAGAGAGGTCTTGTGGTATCAGCTAAATAAATGCAGTTATTCCAGACTAAAATTAGATTTCTGGGATTTGATATTACTCAAGGACGATACGTTCCTATAGACAGAGCAATTGCATTCGCCGACAAGTTTCCAGACAAAATCTTGGATAGAACTTAACTCCAAAAATTTATGGGAAGCGTTAACTATATTGCAGATTTTTACAAAGATCTGGCAATAGAGGCAGCTCCTCTCTATAAAAGGCTAAATAAAATGCCTACTCTCTGGACTGATGATTGTACTATGGTAATTAAAAAGATTGAGCTTTGAGCAAAATCCTTGCCATGTCTGCGTTTTTCTGATCTCGAAGCCCCTAAAATTATAGAAACAAATGCTTCGAACAAAGGCTATGGAGGTATTTTGAAATAAATAAAAAATTATAAGGAAATTTTAGTATGTTTTGTTTCGGGAAAGTGGGACCCTACACAGATAAACTATTCAACTATTAAGAAGGAAATTCTATCCATAGTTCTTGCTGAGAGTTGACTGTAAGTCAGCCAAGGAAGTTCTAGAGAAGGATGTTAAAAACATCGCTTCTAAACAAATATTTGCTAGATGGCAAGCCCTGTTATCTGCATTCGATTTCGATATTGAATTCATAAAAGGTGAATCAATTTCTCTTCCACACTTTTTAACTAGGGAATTCCTGCAAAATGCTCTTAATGTTTGTATGCTTATTTATGACAGGTCTTTTAGATGAGCAGCAAAACTTGCGATGGAAAGATCCAAGGAGGTTCTTAAAGGACAATCATCAGGATCTCAAAAATCCAAAATAAAGGAAAAGCTCCTGAGCTCAAAGCTCCAGTGGAACACAATACATTAACACTATGCTTAAAGAAGTCATAGTTATTGAAAATATTGATGTAGTTTGTTCTCCTGAACAGGTGGCATAGTTGTATTTATCCTATTCACATGACCTACCTGTTTTTCTCCCTAAAACAAGGGAATTCTTTGACAAAATATTAGTAGAAACCGATTCCATTAAAGTTTCTCATAAGCCTCGAGATCGCTATAATCTAGCCTTCTCTACAATTAAGATCTCATAAGCCTCGAGATCGCTATAATCTAGCCTTCTCTACAATTAAGATCTTAAAGGTCTTACGTCCTTGAGACTAGGTGGGTGATCTCAGAACCGATAGGTATTTTGAAAATAAATCCATGATTCCCAAGACTTGTACCTATATGATTATATCATTGCCTAGGAAAAGATTTTCTTATATCAAAATGACCATTATACCCATAGCTTGTTCCTTCACCCTAGATTTTCAAAGAACATGAAAACTCAGGATTTTCGTGCTCGGTTTCAGTCTTGATTTACTATTGGGATCCAGTACCTAACTTCTTCCCTCCAAAAATGGAAGAGGTTTTTGATAGGTTTTTTCAAGCCTTTAGAATCCTTAACGATAATCAGGTTTTACTAAAATTTTGCTATGATTATGAAATTTCATGGATCTTTAAATGATCCTATGTCATTGATCAGCATGCTGGAAATGAGACTAAATAGTCTTCTTAGACGTAAAATGGTGGGCTAAGTTTAATGAAGAAAAATTTGCTAGTTTAATCTATTTATGACCCAGATAAATCTGATGCTTCTCAAAAGAAGTTAAAATCTGTTCTTAAAGAAATTCCGAAGAATGATATTCTAGAATTCTGAAGGACTCATGAGGACACAGAGACTATACTGGATAGCGATGACGAAGCATCATCAAGCAATCCTTTTGGTGGTCCCTGCTCCCAGCCTAAATGATTCAGGCGTGCTTAGTGCTCAAAGCATCTTCGGACAAGGCCTTAATAATTTAGGTTTTTTGTGTTAGTTGTATGTGAATTTTTTTCTTTAAGAAGTCCCAGTTGTTTGTTTTGTCTGCTGTCTTTTCGACTCCAGCCTATTCAGGACCTGCGACGGTAACATTATCTCCAACTTTATTAAAATAAGAATCTGCTTTTACCTAATTATCCAAAAGAAAAGTAGTTTGTTTTCTTGTAATAATTATGTTCATTCTCATGCCTATAAGAGGACTTGTTTTGCTCATCTGTTGGAGCATCTGAATTCATTCTAATTTTCATTTTCAGTTTATATTTGTAAGCTTTTGATTGTTTTCTTTCGGAGCGTGAACTTTCATTCGTCTTAAACTTTATGCAAGTTTGTTTGTGTTGCAATAATATTCCGCTTTTCTCTGTACAATTCATTATTCAAAATCTCTATAATATCCTTACCTATTTGGTATTAGAGCCAAGATAGAGTTTAGATCATGTTGAAGTTTGGAAAACTTATTTTCTATGTGTAATTTCTGATAGTTGCTTATTTTGTTATAAACACCATTTAAATACTATTATATATTAAGCTTAAGGTTTTAATTGGGTAACTTGGTTGTCGTTTAGGCTATAAAATGTGTTAAGCCGTGTTGACATAAATCCTGTAGTGGACTTTACATTCATTCAAACACTTTATACGACTAATGACAAACCTATTCAGAAATCTGTCTAGATCGATGAGTTCTTCATTTTCTTCATCCTCTTCATCTTCTTTGGATTCAACTACTAAGCATGTAGTATCCATCAGAGATATAGAAACCACTTACAAAATTGGTCTATTCCAAAAACTCCTATATCTCAAGTGTATAATAAAGGTTGTTTTCTGTTTAAATCAGATTATATTATTAAATCTATAGAGCAATCTCTTCCCATAACTTAAGGTCATATGACTGTTGAGATGTTACCTAACAAAAAGGCTATAAATATTTACATATTGGTGTAGTCCAAGTTGCGGTAAAACCGCTAACCAGAACTGGGCTACCCACTTCTTATTGTTATGTATAAGAGATAATAGGCATTTAAAGTTTAACGTTGCTGGGATGTATTACTTCATCCTTATCAGAAAGACCGGTTTACTATAATAGTTTTCCTAATTTTTCAGTATCTCTATTAGACCCAACAATTCTCAAAACCTTAACACTGACTTTGCAAACGTCTGGTTTTGAAATGGACCCTCTATCATCTAACATGGCTTTAATATACCGGATCTATGTTAAAGTTATGAATACTATTATTCCTGATATTAATTTAAAGAGTAATTTTATTAAAGATTGTCGAGGTGAAATCACGGTGTTCCAAATTAATCCTTTGAAAGCAAATATTTCGATTCTAAAACTTTTAAGTAGAATGAAATAACTATACCGGAAAATTGGACACTTCAAGATGCAGTACCTAAAAGAGTACAAGGAGCTAATCATAGTTTAGAAAATGTTACAGAAAATCCAGATGGATTTGTAAACATTAGATTTGGCAACAGCAATTCCATTCGTCTCAATTTAAATAAACCAAGACGAAGAAGCACTTCTACGGTTCCTTAAAGGAATATAGAAGAATCATCACGAAGGTCTACTTCTTCAATCCAAGGAGTTATTTTCAAACCAAATGATTCGACCAGCCGATCAACATATATGGTGGAAACTTCGTCTGACATACTAGGGGCTCAAAGTCCAACGACGTCTGATTTTGACTATACTGAGGGTATTTATACTCTAAACAATCAGTATTTCAGCCCATATCAAATATTATTGCAACACAAACAAATTTGCATAAAGTTCAAGCTGGATGAAACTTCAGGCTCTGGAAGAAAACACTCAAAAACTTACAAATATAAACTGTGAATGAAAAATTCGGATGCTCCAACAGATGACCAAAGCAAGTCCTCTTATAGGCATGAGGATGAACATAATTATTACAAGAAAACAAACAACTTTAACAAAAAAAGGATAACTAGGCAAAAGTAGATTCCTACTTTAATAAAGTTGGAGATAATGCTGCCGACGCGGGTCCTGAATAGGCTGGAGTCGAAAAGATGACAAACAAAAACAAACAGCTGGGACCTCTTAAAGAAAAAATCTCTGTACCACTAACATAAAAGCCTGAATTATTAAGGCCTTATCCGTAGATGCTTTGAGTACTAAGCACGCGTGAATTATTTAGGCTGGGAGCAGGGACCACCAAAATGATTGCTTGATGATACTTCCTCATCGCTATCCAGCATAGTCTCTGTGTCCTCATGAGTCCTTAGGAATTTTAGAATTTCATTCTTCGGAATTTCTTTAAGAAAATATTTTAATTTCTTTTGAGAAGCATCAGATTTATCTGGATTATAAATATCCTCTGGCTAAATAGTTAAGGTAGCAAATTTTTCTCCATTAAACTTAGCCCACCATTTTACAGATAATTGTCTAAGAAGATGATTAGTCCCATTTGCAACATCCTGATCAATGACATGACCATTTAAAGATCCATGGAATTTCATAGTCACAACAAAATTTTAGTAAAGCCTGATTATCGTTAAGGCTTCTAAAGGCTTGAAAAAAGTTAGGTACTGGACCCTAATAGTAAAATCAGGACTGAAACCAAGCAGGAAAATCCTGAGTTTTAATGTTCTTTGAAAATCTAGGGTGAAGGAACCAACTATGGTTATAATTGGTCATTTTGATATAATAAAAACTTTTTCCAGGCAATGATATAATCATGATAGTTATAAGTTTTCCGAATCATGAATTTATTTTCAAAATACCTATGGATTCTGAGATCACTCGCTCAGTCGCAAGACCTTTAAGATCTTAACTCTAGAGAAAGCTAGATTATAGCGATCTCGGAGCTTATGAGAAACTTTAATGTAATCGTTTTTTACTAATATTTTCTCAAAGGATTCCCTTGTTTTAGGGAGAAAAACAAGCAAGTCATGTGAATATGATAAATACATCTCTGCCACCTGTTCAGGAGAACGAACTTCATCAACATCCTCAATAACTATGACTTCTTTAAGCATAATGTTGATGTATTGCGTTCTACCGGAGTTTTGAGTTCATGAGATTTTTCTTTATTGTTAGATTTTTGAGATCTGATGATTGTCCTTTAAGAACCTCCTTGGATCTTTCCATCATAGGTTTTACTGCTCTTCTAGGAGACCTGTTATAAATAAGGATACAAACATTAGGAGCATTTTGCAGGAATTCTCTAGTTAAGAAGTTTGGAAGAGAATTTAATTCTCCTTTTATGAATTCAATATCGAAATCGAATGCAGATAATAGGATTTGTCATCTAGCAAATATTTGTTTAGAAGCGATATTTTTAACATCCTTCTCCAGAACTTCCTTGTCTGACTTACAGTCAATTCTCAGCAAGAATATCTGATTTAAGAGATCCCCTTGAATTTTTTCAATACACAGAACTCTGGATATAATTTCCTTCAGTGGGGCACAACAAAATGTATATTTAGTTATTTTAATGATGAAGTACTTGGGTTCACAAACTTTATAACATTGACTTCAGCTATTAGGACAAAAATATATTCAGTTGGGTCATTATTGTATTTAGAAAAGTAATTTGATTTATGAAGATGCAAGAGGATCTGATCCATCTGGATTAATAACTTCCATAATTTTATTGCAGTTTGATAGTGAAAGAGATAAATTATGTGAGGAGTTGTGGGTTTGAAACTCTCTTAACTTGATTCTTAGTATTTCAAAGCTATTTTAAAGCATAATATACATTGTTGGACCCTATTTCTTACAGTTTAAATATTTAAGTGCAACCAGTACTTTTACTTGGTATAAGAGCTCTGGTTGAGTAAGGTCTTGTCAAATTTTGCATTATCAATCTTATGTTAGTGACAGTTGCAATGAAGTACTTTGTTTATATTTTCAGCCGCAGAGAAGGAAGTAGGTCATAATTTGGTCTCGACAAATGTCGCTAACCGTGTTGTGCCGGCATATCGCAGGTTACTAAGCAATTTCACAAGTTCATTGAAAGATACTCCCTCCGTTCCAATATATATAGTCCGGCTCTCTTATTAATCTGGAGGGGAGCGAACCAAATTATAATTTGATCGCTTTTTACGTCGCTATAACATAAAAAACCGGCTTTCTATACTATAGCGATGGAAAAAGCGTCGCTTATATAATTTGGTTCGATTCTTAGTTCGCTCCTTCGATTCATTTGGAGAAAAGCGGATATATATATATATATATATATATATATATATATATATATATATATAACCAATATTGATTTTTTGAAGTCAATTTGAGATATGTTCAAATTCAAAGGTGTATTGAATTCTTTTAATTTTAGACAATTCAATTATGAAAATTATGAACTATGTAAAAAGTACTACTACTTGCATCATTTATCTAGTTTCACAAGTAAAATAAATCACACCAATTTGAATTAAAAAATATCTCATATTAACTTTGAAAAGTCAAACTTTATCTTATATTTTGGAACGGAGGGAATATATATAAACTTGGTCATTTCTGAATAACAAGGATCTTTGGCAGGGCTAAAGTTCGAGGAGTTCTTTTGCAAGATACTGAAGATGATGTTGATAATTAGAAGAATTTGTCACATTGATTCACATTTAGAGTTCTAGTATAGGTTTATACCATTAACAACTAATATTTGTCAATACCGAAAGGAAAGTAATAGGGGTTTCAAGTGTCCCATTATATTTTGTACATGCCTGACAGGTATTTGTTAAAGTACATTCTACTGAGCTGGGTTTGGTTCTAAAGAAAAGACATTTTGTGATGATATTACAGATTGGTTTATTTAGTACATTATTAAACCTTTATATTTTTTTACTCTTGTCTAGTACTTTTTATGGTTATTGATTGTGTAGTTGATTGGCGTATTTGATCAGATGATGGGGAAAGGATTGTTTGTGTAGTTGATTGGAGTATTTGATCACAAGATGCGGGAAGGATAGCATGTTTAGAACAAAGTGATTTGAACTTAGAACTCCAATGTTTTTACTGGATGGTTTTATGTTTTTCAAATGCAGTGGCGAGTGTGATGTTACATATGAATGATAGTGTTATGCCTTTCTCAAATTTGTCCGGGATTGGACTTTTGACCCGAAATATTTTTGACCCGGAGTCCTTCTATGGGGACTGGATTATTGGACCGGATTATTGAACATTTTCAAATTTTTTTTTTTGACTTTTAAAAAAAATATATAGTATTTATTTTAACTGAAATTTTTACATAGTACATTGTTTTGTGTAATTTGAATGTATATACAATAACATGGTTGTACAGACTGTACAAATATGTATTCAAATTACACCTAAAAACATTGTATTTTATAAAAATTTAGCTGGAATAAATACTATACATTTTTTGAAACCACAAGAAAAGCAAAAAAAGAAAAAGAAAAAGAAAAAGAAAAAAATTAGGACCGGTCTAATTTAATGGACCTGTCCGCCAAGACTTATTCTTTTAACCCGAAATATTTTGCGGCAGCTAAAAGGGTAAGAAAGATGAGGTATAGTGGTGATAGCAGGATTGAGGCCGGGGGTATGAACTAGTTGTGATTTTTGGGACCATCATATTTTTAGCTTGACTATATATATGTTATTATAGTTAGGGTTTTGGTATTTTTTTCCTTCTCAGTTTTAGCCATTTTTTGATAAGAGATTCACAACTTGTATTATCCTTGATATAGTGATATATTATTACTTTTTGTCCATGATATTTTTTTTTTTATTTGGAGTTTTCACGTATATCTCGTGTTCTTATTTTTGTATTTGTTGTTGATTTTTATTTTTGTCAGAGTTTGTTCTATTAGATAGTAAAAATATAATAACAAATTTGAAATGTCATTTTATAGTTTAAAATAAAATATATATATTTAATTTTGAAACGGACTGAAAATGAAAATAAATCTGTAATTTGGAAGTTGCACTCATTCTCTATTTCTCATTACTAAAAGTAAAAGCTCTCAGAAACTTTTTATTTATAAATTTTTTTAGTAGTTTTCTAACCATCATGTTATAAGGTAACTAGGCAAGTAGCTCCTTTCTCTTGCCCTGTTACTAGTGTTTCTCCTCCTGGGTTTTCACTCATTTCCTAGTTGAATGAAATGGAAATTATTTGAACCAGGAAAATATCTACATAGCATTACATAGGCATCCAATTACAAATTCCATGCTGCAGAATCTGGACTGCAAGATTATCTCTTGCGTATAATTTTCCTAGAAACCCTTGATTTACCAGAGCATGAATATCCATGTATTTTAGATTCAGAACAAGCACACTATGTCTTCTTGATTTATACAAGTCGTCGGATGGCCAGCAACCTTGTGTGAAGCTGCTATGGCTGTTCCTGCCTGACAAGAATATAAATTGGGTAAACATTGATGCATTTTCCAACTATATTCAAATTATATATGCATAAGGGACTTGATACATAGCAAATGGTGGTTATAGAAGCTTATATAATTATCACATCTTGCACCGTTCATTGCAAGATCTGCGACCACAATTTTAAAATACCTGGAGCCTTTCGGGACAGTGTTGCAGTAGGCAAGCCTCCCTCAACAACGTTGTGTTGCAGTAGAAAAGCCTCCTAAAACAACACTGTGTTGTGGTAAGAGAGTTGTGCGCCAAATTGTTTGGCGTATTGTTGGCTACTAGCCAACTGTGGTTATGAGTCTTTCTCCATATATAAAATATAAGTCAATACACACACCAAAAGGATAATTTTTTACACATGAAAAATGCAAGGAAAGCCTAGAGCCATTTCAATCACAAGTCATAACTCAGTAATTACTTGGGATATAATCAATTTTCAAGCACAGTTCTAATAAATATGCTCCATTCAAATGCTTGTCTTTGTGCATATACTTTCACAACACAAAAATTAATGAAACATACCTGCTCCTGCTGCTGCTGCTACTACAACTATTCTTACTCTTCCCTGAAACAAGAAACCTCACACTCCACCATTCGTTATCCACCACCTTCTTGGATCCATCAAACAATGGGCTCTGAGAAACCTTTGAGCTTTTTCCTATCATCGATCTCTTCCTCGAACTTGGGCATGCTGGGAGAAACAATTTAAGAAGGAAACCTCCACAATCCACACTTTGGCTCCTCCTAAACCTTCTGTTCTTTTGCTCAATATTTTTTGCCACTTCTTGTTGTTCCTCTTGCACGTTTATCCGATCCTCTACTATATCCTTCAGAGATAATTCAAATGAAGATTCAGGCATGTTATGCACCATTTTTATTAGCTCCCTTCTACCATCTGGTATCACTTGTAAACACGATGTTTTGGATCAGAAAGGAGGTGAATAAGCACTATTTTCATCCGTTTTAGTTTGAAATTGTATTTGAGAGCTCTGTAAACCAACATGACTATTGCAATAATTTTTAGATCTTTTTTCCAACTCTGTTCTCGTGCTAATGCTCTTGCTTTTCGTAACAAGTCCTTGTAAGGCATGGTTGGAATTGGAAGAAGGAAATACTGATTATTGAAGGGTGAAAGAGGCAGGTGTAGTGGTTATATAGATGGGGAGATTGAGTCAAAAGTCATTTTCCATGAAAATTATTCAAAGGAAAGGAAATTTGAAGGGAATTGCCGTCTTAGACGGGAGAGGACAAGAAAATGTGTGTATTTTCCTCTGTTAGGTTCCACTTGTGTTCTTTTAAGATTGTATGTAGGAATAGAAGTACAGTCCCTATATCATTTGTCATTGTTAGATTTTTTTGCTATAAAAATCCTATTTATCTATTTATTTAATGTTTATTTATTTATGTTGGACATTAATTTATTAATAAAGTTACATCATTCATCATTCATTAAATGATTATTTAGTTTGTTTATATATATCTCCATATTAAATGTTATATACAGAAGATATAAATCATATGTAATATATAAATAAATAAATAATGGTTTATAATCTAGGATAATTTGGAGATATTATCGTGTAAGTTATAGTACTTTAATAGAGATGATTTATCTTGATCATGTAAGTTGGACTTCTAATTAAAGTACTAATGCATTAACAATGTGTATTAAAGCGAATTATGTGATAATATTTTATTTATACAATATTTTAACATAAATACTAATTAGTAAAATTTCTTAATTTTGAAATTATAGTGGACTTAATATTGTTACATATATTAATTTGATGTTCCAATGAGTTAGATTATATCGTGTTAATTAATACCTCGGAATGTCGATTAATATATTTAATTAATATACGAACATTATTATTGTCAAAATATTTATAAGATTTTTCATAAGATAATTTATCATTGATCATAGAATCTTGCTTAGGAGTCTTTTAATATTTATTATTAAAAGGGGTGATTTAATTGTTAAATCAATTTATGATCAAATAGAGATATATCAATTATGGACTTATGAAATTAGTTTAAATGTATCGAAATTATATTAATTGATTATGAAATACTTATGTACATTTATAGAGGAAATATTTACAGTTTATTAGTAAAGGGTTTATTTAATTAATTCCTATCTTTGTAGTGCAATTACAATTATTTAGTTGAATTAATTATAATTACTATTTCTTTTGAATATTATTATTAGATAATAATATCTAGGTAAGTATTGGAGTCAGAAAAGAAATCCCTTAGATCCCTTTCTTAGCCTAATATGGACCAATTTTTTAAGAGAGGGTAATGATTAATGTTATTATATATATCATTGATCAGAAACGTATTGTGAGATTTTTTCTATTAGAAAAAAAAATACAAAAATATGTATTCTCTTTTTTAGTTTAAGAAAAACAGAGTTAGGATTTTTCTAGAAGGGTGCTTTGGAGACCACACTACATGTTCAACATAAGTTCATAGGAAGGAAGATCTTGAGAATATAAGTGATTGTTTGAAGATTCAAAACGTGTTAATCCAACCAAACACTAGGTAACAAATTCGTACTTTAGATACATGATATATATATTTGTTATTTCGTATAAAACGATAAAGATAATCCTGGTTTTATTTAAATTTTTTTAAAACCTATTTTTCAAATTTTTTTCTTTTCAATTGGTATCAGAGCAATCTTTATGTTTTTATATGAATAACATGAACATATATGTGTATAGGTGATTTTTGAAATCTGCTACTTTAGGGTTTTAATAAAGTAATCTATTTGTTTATGTTATAGAATTAAAGTATGCATGAGATGTATTAAAGTGTTTTTTATGTTTAACAGTAGGATATATTATTGTTCTAACTTCTATTTTGCTGAATCGATTGTTACATACTCTCATGGTTAGTATGAATGTATGTTTTAATTAAATAACTGTTGGTTTTGATTTGAGTTGTAATACTTCTGTTGTGAGTAATTTAATTTGTCTGCAGTTTAGATAGTATGTGAACTGTTAATGAGTATAGGTTTCATTGATGTAATTATATATAGATCGGATGTACACTTCATATGAAGTATAGGACCTATATGTAATCTGCTGCACTGATAATAAGTAAGCTGTTACATGGAGTTTTTTTCTTTTCAGAATCTGAGATGGACTTGGAGTTAGTTTTTTTAGAATCTGAGATGGACATGGAATAATGTAGATGAAAGTAGTATGCAAACAAGCTAATATTATTTGATATGATAAAACATATAATTTGTAACAATCTTATTTATTTACCAATAAGAGAATTATTTAATTAAAAGCTTTTAATTTATCTACATGGTGCTATTTTTTATAATATGTGATAAGTCTATAGTTTTAAGCAATGTTTTTAAAATCATGATGATGATCATGCTAATGAGATCTAAATTCTTAGATAGGTTAAAACTAAAATTGTTCACTATCATTAGATTACTAAAAATGGGATTAGTAAATCCGGATAGATTGATACATACGATGCTTGCTCTTAGGAAGAGGATGACTGATCTCATAATCATTTGTGTGGAGACACTAAAACAAGTATGTATGTGCTTATTGGAGAATAAGTTTACTGAACGTGGCTCGCTAAAGAATACTTAATGGAGTTTTTATTTATCTATAAATAGGAATTCCTCTAGTGATAGTAGTACAAGTGATCTTTAGATTTGAGATCATTAAGTATCTTGTGTATGATGAGTTATACTTTGACATGTCCCTTAAGACCCTTAGGGTATATTAAAGGGTATGCTTGGATGTAATTAGTTATAAACGGAGATAATGAATGATCAATAAAGAATCTACCGCTTCTAGTAAAAGAAGAGAATGTCCTATGTGATTCGATAAATGATAACCCAGGAATCATTGGCCAATGAGGAATGAAATTATAAATGAGTTTCTAATTTGCATTATTTGGAGTTGTGCATTTAACAATCGAAATACATATAATTAAATAAAATAACACTTGATAGTAATTTCACATCTTATATTTAATTGAGACATTATATGGTGGAAGGATTGAATTGTACGATAACTATTTACTCAATGGTTCTTTTATGATTAATGTTGAAATCTATATTATTTGAAAATTCGTTGATCGCTAAACGGGCTTACCCTTATTGTAGAATAAATGTTATTTATTTATTGTAGAATGTATGCTAAAATGTTGTTAATTATAAATTCATTTACAAAATTTTACAATGTCTAAATTACTATCACTGTGGAGTATATTAGATGTTAATTTAACAGAATCGAATTACACGGACTGGTTACAGAATTTGAGAATAGTTCTCACGGCTGAAAAACTATCTTATGTCCTTAATACACATATCCCTGCAACGGTTGTAGACAATGCCTCTGAGAAAGAGATTACTACTTTTAGAAAGTGGCAAGATGATGCACAGTTGGCTCAATGCATTATGCTCGCATCCATGAGTAATGAGCTTCAGTGTTAACATGAAACTATGGATGCTCCTACTATTATCCTGCACATCAAGTAGTTGATGGTGAAAAAAGTAGAACTCCTAGATATTAGATATCTAAGGAGCTCTTTCAATCTAGAATGACCGATGACACTATAGTACAAACACAAGTCCTAAAGATGATCAATTTGCTTGAACAATTAGGACAACAAGGTTTTGTCATGGATGGAGAGTTGAGCCAAGATTTAATCTTGCAGTCACTCCCGGACTCCTTCTCACAATTTGTTGTGAATTTTCACATGAACAAGCTAGATGTCAGCCTAGCTGATTTACTTAACATGCTTAAAATGATGAGAGTCATTTTCCAACTAAGAAAGACCAAGTCTTACTGGTAGATGATTCTTCCAGGAAACGGAAGAGGTCCAACGAATTTCAGAAAAGAAGAACAATTCAAAGAAGGTACATAAAAAGGAAAAAAAAAGGATAATAAGAACAAAAACTGATGCGGTTAACAAAGGAGTTTGCTTCCACTGCAATAAGCCTAAACACTGGAAAATAAACTATGAAAAACATCTTGTAGAGGCTAACCAGAAGAAATTAGTGAAGTTTCGATTACAAATACAGTTTTATTCTTGAAATAAATCTTTCTATAAGTCAAGATTCTACTTGGGTATTGGATACCGGTTGTGGTTCTCATAAATACATATTTATGCATGGACTAAGCAGAAGTAGAAAGCTAAACAAGGATGAGGTCATCCTACGAGTCAAAAATAGAGCAAAGGTTGCTGCATTAGCTATAGGAACTTATCGTTTAGCACTGCCTACGGGTAAGTCTATTAAGTCAATAAGTTATTATATTATACTTCTCGTTAGAAACATTATTTCTATTTTGTGGTTGGACAATGAAAATTTGGTATTATATTTAAGAATAATTGTTGTTTTATTTATAATAATAATGTTTTGTATAGGACTGAAACATTACTTAATGGACTTTGTATACTTGACATAAATGAAAAATATTTTACAAATTAAACATTTTAGTAAAAAAAAAGAGGAGATGATCATTCAAAGAGTTGAATATGTGTATTTGATGAAATATAAGTCTAAATCATTTTAAAGGTTCAAAGAATTCAGAAGTGAAAAAAATTGGTAAATTAGTAGGATTCTTTGATCGGACTGAGGAAGAAATACTTGTACAATAAGTTTTTAGATCATCTTAAATAGTTTTCTCATAATGGACGCTGTAGACACTCGAAAATTTTGTATTCCTGTTACTAGCATTGCAGGAGGGCAGAATCGTCTTTCAGAGATAACCCTGGAGGACCAACCAGTTCTAATCCTGGAGACAACCCCGGGACTATCAATTTTTCCATCTCGGAGACAACCCCAAGATACTCAGTTCCAATCCTGGAGACAACCCCGGGAGATTCAATTCCAACCTCGAAGACAACCCCGAGGAATGCAGGTCCAGTTCTGGAGACAACCCCAAAATTATCAGTTTTTCCATCTCGAAGACAACCCCGAGATATTCAGTCCAATCTCAGAGATAACCCTGGGAGGTCAGACACACCTCAGATATAACCTTGAGGACATCCAGTATTTGCAGTAGCCCAATCTCAGAGATAATCCTGAGCAACGACTGCTTTATTAGCCCAAGCCGGAGATAACCCCGGTGAGAGGCAAAATCGTCATTTTTCCACCTCGATCCCACATTACACTGTCTCAACAACATTTCAACATACATTCTACACAGCAATGTCCCACAAGAACCAAGGAGCTCCAATCTTGAGTGACTACTACACAGGACAGCACACCGGATAAAATTTGAAGCTTGAAGACCAAGGGCATGATCCCATCTTCCTGACTTCTGACAACCTCTAATCCCATGTCCTTTGTGTAGCTCTCGACAACATCACTCCGTAAAAGGTCTTATACACCTCAATCAGAGGCCCAGATTGAATTCTAAAAGTTTGAGCGGACATCACGTTGCACGAGTGCACGTACTTTGAGATGGCGGGACCCTTAGAGCCCGGGGCACCCCAGGCAGCCGAAGGTACATTTGCGGTTGCCACAGGTGTACCTGCGGCTCCCCCTCTTTAAATAGAGGGCTTGGGGTGGCCATTTTATAAGAGAAAATGGCGAGGAAGCTCTGTCCAATTTGTTATGTACACACTCTAAACTGAGTGCTTTCTCATTTTAAACACTTGTGAGCTTATATTCAGTCATATTTTTACCGGAGGGAGCCGAGTGTTCATCCATTTAATGCTATAAAAGTCTTCTTTGGCAGTCCACTGTAAGCCTTCTTACACCTTTTAAAACCTTTCTCTTCTACTTTGAACACACCGTTCTTCACATTGAGAGTCGTGTTGCGTGTGTATGCCCGGACTTCGGTCCGTGGCTTTTATTTCCTTTTGTATATATATATATATATATATATTTATATTTATATATACGGACTAACATTATCGAGTTATGCCTCGATTGAGCCTGGACTCACGTCCGGAGCATTTATTTGCTTTTGTATATATATATATATATATACTTATATATATGAACTGTTGTCGAACTCTATTCGATGAGCCTGGATTTTACATTCGGAGCGTTTATTTCTTATATATATATATATATACTTATATATATAAACTATTGTTGGACTCTTTTCGATGAGCCTGGATTTTACATCCAATGCGTTTACTGCTTTTATATATATATAGCGACAAATTGCTGAAATGATAAACTGAGCCGGGATCGATATATATCCTGAGCGTTTACCACTTATATATATATATATATATATATATTTACAATTTTGTTAGGCCTGGAATTTACTTCGTGGCCTTTTACTGCTTTATTTACATTCCGTCCCGCCTGGAGTTTACTTCGTGGTTGTTGATCGTTTTTACTGCTTTGTTTACATTCCGTCCTGCCTGGAGTTTACTTCGTGGCGGCTGATCGTCTTTATTGCTTTATTTACATTTTTGATCCCCCATAGAGGTGCTTCGTGGTGGTTGATCATGTCTATATATATATATATATTTATCGCTTTTATATATTTACATTTTCGATCCCCCATGGAGGTGCTTCGTGGTGGTTGATCATGTCTGTATATATATATTTACAGCTTTTATACATATAACTGCTTACTACTTTCATATAAATTGTGGCATCATGTGAGCCTAGGAATCATGTGATCACAGATTCAGTCTACTGAATCTAGATTTGGTTCTCGTGATGGACATTTTCAGCTGTAAGCAGCATGTAAATTATTCATGGTGTTTGAATTTCCTTAGATTGCTTTCATGCCCACAAGGAGTTCGACACTGCTATATATATTATTTTTTCGAAGATGCTTCGCATCTCGAAAATAAAAGCAATCAAGCCGAACATTTAATAAAAAATTGAAGTATTAAAGGCCTCAATTACTATTAAGCACAGGGTTTGAAAAACCTCTTTTACAAAACATCACTCCTTTATCTTGTTAAAACTGAATTTTTACACAAATTCAAACCCTATGTATATAGGTGCGAACGAGGCATAACACTACTTGCAAATAATTGCACGTTGACCTACACACACACACATTCATATAATAGTTTAATTGAAAAGTGGCGGTCACCGTGGTAACACGGATGTCGGGGGGGGGGGGGGGGCTAACACCTTCCCTCCGCATAAGCAAGTCCCCGGACCCTAATGAATCTCGGTTTCACAGACCCGTTAAGCAGTGTCACATCACTAGGTCAATGTATAAACCTTTTCTCGGTTGCGTTGGTGCAACCATTTAAAAACGCCAACTGGCGACTCTTACAGTCAAATCGTCGACATATAAATGTCGGACCTTTTCACAACTTGTTTTTTCAAACAAATCTCACCTAACATGAGAACACCAAAAGACAAGAACAGAAAAGGGACAAATAAAAATCCCAACGCCGACAAGTGGCGACTCTGCTGGGGAAAACCAGTAAGAGGACTTAAGCCGCTACTATAAGCTTTTCAAAACTATTACATGCTTGTGTGTGGATATTGCATTTATATTTTTGATGAATGTGCACGAATGCATTTTACTTACTGCACTGTAATATATCTATCTGTGATATTAGTGCTTCACACATGTCATCATTTTCATAAACGCTAAGACACGTTGCATGTGAATGTATGTTGTGTGGTTCCTCCATCATGAGGCTATCCTGTCGGTGTTTGATTACTGCACTCGTAGGGAGACTAATTCCAATGAGGCTCATGAAAGGCACCACCCATATTCACTCCAATTGAAAGACCGGATTAACTTCCTGTCAAGTAAATTGCGATGATCTGGGAACCTTCATGCCAAAAAGCCGCGAGAGTAACCTAAGATAGGTCAGCCTCTAATAAACCTAACGCGGAGGAAAGTCTCTTCATGCTTTCCATTTTTAAATTACTTGTAAAGACAATTACTTATAATTTTATTCCATTTCAATCTCTATGTAATGGAAAATATGAAGAATATGTGTACATGCATATTAAGGCTTGACATGCTATCAAATGACACCCGTTTTACAGGATAATATTCCTAAAATGGACACATTATGATAGAATTTAAACATTTTATACATTCCCTAAGACTAAACTACATAAGTTTTTGTAGGGAAACAATTGGGCTCATTACTGATTCAAAGTCCAAAAGGCCACGAGCCTATAGCCAATTATGTCTTCATCGACCCGATCTAATCTCGCTCTTGTGCAGTCGAGAAAGTTTGGTGGTTTAAGTAAACAAATTACTGATTGGGTACATGCTCGCTAAAAGAACTACACCGGTTTACTCAGGGTTCACGAATAGCCATACATACAAAATCCTCTGCACATGGAGGAACACAAGGTTTGGATAAAACAATTCCAGAACTTCAGTTGGATACAACCAACAAAATTCCTAAAAAAACTCATCTCAAAGGATATCTAGACACCGGTGATATCAGGAAAAAGGTCCTTCAAATAGAAGAGACCATTCAGTCTATAAAAGGGATTGGAGCACACATGAGTATCTCATATACTGATCTTTGTATATTCCTTAGTGTTCATTATCCAGAGAAGTTCAAGACTCCTGACTTTGAAAAGTATGATGAGTTAGGAGATCCTTACACACACTTGAAGCTGTTCATAGGAGAACTCGGATCTTATGTCGAGGATGAGAAGCTCAGAATGCATCTGTTCCAAAAGAGTCTAATTGTAGAAACCCGACCATGGTATACCAGATTAGACAATTCTAAAATATATAGCTGGGAAGAGTTAGATCATGCCTTCCTCAATCAGTATAGTTTCCAGTCTCAGATGGCTCCTGACCGGTACCAAATTGCCAAGGTCAAGAAACAATCCAATGAGTCATTTAGAGAATATGCTCAAAGGTGGAGGCGCCTTGCTGCTCAAGTTATTCTTGCTATGACAAAATCAGAAATGGTGATGACCTTTATAGACATACAAGAAGCTCCTTTCTATGAAAGATTCTTAGATGGCATTGGCAAGCCATTTTTTGAAATGATCAAACATGGAGAGATGGCTGAGATGGGATTGAAGTTAGGAAAAATTCAAGACCCTTTGCTCTAAAAGTCATTCTTTGAGCACATCCGATCTGAACTTATGGAAACAACCCCCGGAGGGTCCATAAAAAGAAAGAGGAGGATGTTTCCTTAATACTACAAGGTCAGAAAGGCAGTCATAACATGCCTATCCAGAGGAGAAATTACTCCCCTTTTCCAACATAGTCTTCCAACCCCACATTGCCAAAGGGTGGGGAATTCTAACGCAATCGAGTATTCACACCCCTAGGGGATTCGCTCGAGAATGTTCTCAATCTTCTGACTACTGAGAAGAAAATTACACACATCTTCTTCCACCAGCCAACCCGAATGGGAAGGGTTACAATGCTACACAGAAGTGTGCGTATCATGTTGGGGCACCGGGACATGACACTCAAGATTGCTGGGCCTTAAAACACAAGATCCAGGACTTAATCGACAATGGGGAGATTGTGGTGACTAAACTCGAACAGCCTCATGTGCAAGACAACCCTCTTCCTCAACACAAAGAAGAAGAGGTTAATATGATTAATTGGAGCAGTGGACAAGGTTCCAATTATATTGCTGAATCTTCCCAAATCAGCAAAGATGGTGCTGAAAAATGGGATTACGCACAGTTCCAGTTCATGATGGAACAAAAAATTAAGGCTCTTTGTAAGCAAGTAGACCAATTGGCAGAACTGGTGATCCATCAACATCAAGTCACACACCAATTAGTCAGTCAGGAGTATGCTAGTCTCTTTCCTTTTGTTATGAATACTCCATCATCACCTTCAGAAAGTGAAACATTGGAAGATAAAATTGCAAAAAGAGCAAGTGCCAAAGCCCATCGGGATTTTGCCAACAAGAGGGAATTTACATACCTTGCCCAACCTATGGAGGAGATATTTCAGATGTTGATCAATGAATGAAGAATTACATTGCTTCTGCCTCCAATCAATCCCCGTTCTAGATGGTTCAATTCCAATGGAGTATGCTAGTACCACTCCCATTCTCGCGGTCACAACACAGAAGAATGTTGGGCACTCCGCCATTTAATTCAGAATTTAATTGATAGCGGTGTCTTATAGATGGCAGACGATGACACTTTGTTACTCAAGAGTGGGAACACATGTCCTACAAAATGGAAGGACGACATAGCAGTTATATCTGCTAAGGATGATTTGGCTGCCAGTCCACTCATAATACAAATAGTTTAACTCAAAGGTGCTGACAATCCTTTGAAAGTGGTTGCACCAGAGCTAATTCTCTTGCCATCTAGGCCATAGTATCCTGTTGTTAGCTTGAAAAAAGTCCATTGGAATTATGGGCAGGCTGAAAGATCTACATCACACACAACTGTTGCAGTATCGAAGGAGAATCCGCTGTATCTTTCTCATCGGGTGATGAAGCCTACCATCAAATCAAATGGGAAAGTTCCCATGGAGAAAATTGAAGAGTTCCTCTGTACCATGGGCCATAACAAAGCCAAAGTGGTTTTAAGCTTGAGAGAAGCTCCACAACAAATTTCCATACTGGACTTAGTTTTCTCTTCCGAAGATCACAGGAAGATCTTGCTAAGGGTCTTGGTAGAAGCCCATTTATCGAAATTAGTGGATGTGGAAAAATTCCAACATCTGGTTGATCACATTTTTAACAACAATGTGATATCTTTCACTGATGATGACATACCCGCTGAAGGGACTATTCATTGCAAGCCGTTAAATATAGCAGTTTTGTCCTCCGGATACATGGTGGGAGGAGTCTTGATAGATGGAGGTTCATATCTGAATATCTGTCCTTATGCTACCTTGGAGAAGATGAATATCAACCCCAAGAGGATCAAAAGCAGCCATACGGTTATCAAAGCTTTTGATGGATCTCGACGAAATGCAGTTGGGGAAATTGAGTTACGTGTGGAGATTGGTCTGCATACATTCAGTGTATCCTTTCATGTGCTCAGAATAGCTACAGGATATAATCTGCTGTTAGGAAGACTGTGGATTCATATGGCTGGAGTCGTCCCTTCCACCCTTCACCAACAACTCAAGTACATTATCAACAATAGCCTAATCATTGTTAATGCTGAGCTGGAATGTCCTGAACAAGGTGACATACCACTCATCAGCTTTAATTCAGAAGTTGAGTCGGTCAGTTTCCATACCCTAGAGGTGAGCAACACTCATTATCATCCCATTGGGCCGCCACCTCTCACACCCAAGATTTCTGTCGAGGTAATGTCGGCCACTCAAGAGATGATGTCATTGAGTCATCAACCTGGACAAGGGTTGGGCAAAAATTATCAGGGTATTAAGTACCCAATCTAAGTTCCCAGGCAAATAGGGACAACTGGATTAGGCTATTTTGCTAGCTCCAGTCACAGGAATCCTCACAAGCACAAATAGATTCCTCCATCTTCAACTATAAGACGATTATCTCCACCTACAAATCCTGAGCCTATACAATCTCCGGTAAAGGTTCTAGCCCATGTTATGGCTATGCTATTTCCCAAATCGATACCGGTTAGTGGACTAACCCTAAGAGTTTGATATCAAAGAATTTATAGGATTCTTAATGATTAAATATTCAATATATTTGAATATAGTGACAATATTTGAACATATTGATTCATTTTAATTATGGGTATATCACCACTATAGAAGTGAAATTATATCATATAGAACTTGTGTGGTGATAGAAATTGGAACTGGCTTGAAGCTAACCCATTTTTAGCATCTTATATGACCCAGTAGCAATTTGCGCCCTCATAGCAGATACAAAATAACTATTCGCGCCTCCCAAAGGTACAAAATGGGCAATTGCCAAAGTGTCCAATCTGGGAAGAAATTAGCTTTCTACTGTAGAAATGAAATGAAACATTAATGTAAGGTGTGACATGAATAAAATCATATGATAAGAATATATTCTAATGATATGAAGTATCAAGTAGTGCAATAAAATCATAAGTGATTTTAATACATAATTAATTAAATATACGTGTATTCCAGAAATTGGGAAAGAAATTATGTGTGTACACTGGATATATAATATTAAATAATGTGATAATGTGGTTATGAGGGTAGTAAAATATAATTATGGAGATACCCAGACAATAATACCTAACTGTGTTATTTTAATTGCGTGTATTTAATGTACATGGATTATATGATGTGAGTATCTAAATAATCCCTAAATTTTCTAATATGGTAATAATTGTACATTAAAATTACATTTTGGGAATTATAGTAACCAAACCAAGCTTATTGCTGAGAATTTCTCTTGTCCCAATTTGAGTGACACAAATAGTATATGAACAGTAACATGGAGCTAGTTTATGTATCTTATAAATGGCTAAGCATAGGTAATGATTTTAAGGCCAATGGCTGGTATTGGGTTGTTGAACCACTCCTTAGCAACCATTGTTTTCTTCCATTACACCATGAGTTCAACCTCAGTGCAATGTGATTGTCCAGTTCAAGTTCCTTTTATAAATAGAAGCTTTACTTTTAGTTTTTGTTGTTTGTTAAGTCTGAAATTAAAAATTCTAAGTTGCTGAACAATTATAGAAGCATACTTAGTGTGTAAAGAGTCCAATCCAAGCTTAAGGAGGTATAAATTATAACTATGTTCTTGAGTTGGGTTTTGTCAAATGATTGAAATTACTTGAAATTCCATGGCAATTGATGTGAATTAACATGCTATCATGTGTCTAGGAAGTATGTTTACATGTATGAACTCTTAAATGATGGATTGGAATATGTTTAAACTGAAAAGAATTAAAGTGGTTTGAGGCTCTGTAAAACAGAGTGTTTTCGCTTACACAGTGCGGTATGCTATTGGCATTTGTATTGTAATAAGTGCGGTGCAATTACTGCCGCACCCGTAAATTAATTCTTTGGTTTTGTTGATGCTATGTGTTGATAATTTGGTATCATGACTTATATATATACCTAAAAGGAGTATAACATGATATGTAAAGCTTTCTTAAGTAGTATGAAGTAATTAACTTGGATTAGCAAGGAAGTTTGTAGCAAAACTTAAGGTTTTCAAAACAAACCTTGTGGAAAACTTATGTTTACAAGTTCTGAACTTGATGATATATATGCATGATTGATTTCAAACATAAAATAGTATACTATAGAGTTATAGTTCCTTTGTTCATAACCAAATTTGTAGACATTGTGTTAGAGAAGTTTTGAAGAAAAGTTTGATATATCAAAGACAATATGCATGAAAACTATATGATGTAGGTTCTGATCTTGTGAGGATGATAACAAGACTTGACTACACATGATAAGAGTTTTAAAGTTGTTTTATATGTATTATATTATATCATTCATGATAAAGTGATTTCAAAGGCAACCTTGAACGTATTTTCAAAAATCTAGGTGCATCATGAATATCTATATTCTAAAGGGTTAGGATGTCATGTTATATCTATTATATCCCTAGGCATGGTTTACATGTATTGAACATGATGATAACTAAACCGAACATGAGTTTAGAGCATGATTTGAAGTGTTAAACAATGTTAGTTGTGAACAAACAATATGAACACCATGAGCATGTGTGTTAACAGATTGAGTGACCTCCCTAGGTAAACCCATGGCCAAGTTATAAGGCACAATAATTTCTGGACCTTTTATACTTGAATTCCATGGAAAGTCACAAACGAAAAGTAAACTCAAGATTGGTTATACACTTTTGTAAAGACCTCTAGCATGTATGTATGAGGAGTGTAAGTATCTAAGTGTGTTAAAGCTTGGGACTGAAAACGGAAATGCAAAGCTCAACCTTAGTGCGGCAGGGGATGGCGTGAGTGCTGGCAGATCCCTAAACCTAGACGGTGCAAATTGCATTTAAATCCTATGATTTTGTCAACATTACATTTTTGATCCAAGTTTAAAGCATGCTTATATAATTACTTTACCTTGTAATATATGACCAATATGCCATATAATGTGTTAAGAAGAATGCTATGTGATGGCTTGATTCTTGTAAGTGTAGTCTTATATTAGTTTACACATACTAATTGAAAAGACCGACTTGTTAACGTTAGGTCATTTCAACGCAAGTTAATTAAAGCTAGAATTATTTGTAGCTAAGCAAACAGGCAAGTTCCTTGAACTATACTTTTATTATGCAGTTCCCTAACCTTACTCAAATTTATATTGAGCAAGTTTCCTAACTTACACAACTTTGAATGTTGTATAAGTTAATAACTTCACTTGTGTTTTTGTGAAAGTTTCCTATCCTTCTTATATTGTATTGAGCATGTTATTGTTGAATTAAAAGTTATTCAATTAAGTTTGAACTTTATTTCCAAGCATGCTATTAAGTGGTTTAGTTACTTTACAATTATTCCACATCGATATTATTGATATTCACATTTAGTGCACTCGAGTTGTACAGTCTTGGACTTGTACATCCTTTAAAGTTCTATAATTCTTGAACTGTGTGAGATAGAGTCTGAACCTTTGTTCGGTCAGACAAATGTATGAAGTTTTATAAAAGCTATCCAAACCAATTGATGGTAAGGATTCTTAGACTGAAAGAAAACCCCTTTTATGATAGGGGAGTACCCCAGGTATCTAATATAAGATACAAAGAACATATTTAAATGTTATGCATATACATGGTGTACGCGAGGCTGATCCTCTTAAGTACTTATTCTGTAGCCAGTAACCAAAGGGTCAATCAGCCATTGATTCTATTGGAGTTTTATAGTTCAAAGTCTACTTGACTGTGACGCTTCCAAATTCGGGTATCTTCCAACCCGACAAATGGTGCTACATGGTACTACCATTCACACATACATTCAATTGAAAAGTCTCAAAGGAACGAATATGTTTTCTATATATTCAAAATAATATTAACATTCCCCAGGTTCTTTATAACCATTACATTTGTTCTTGACATAATATCAAATATATTTCAACATTAAACCTATATTATTACATAAGTATTCTACGGGTTCGTCTTTGCCTTGCCCTTATCGTTGCCAGAGCCTTCGGTCCGTTCGATCTTAGCTGCGTTTATATGGTTCAAGCAAGAGTGAACATGACTAGCTCAGCAAGTACAACAATTCTATTTAACAATATGCTTGAATAATACAAATCATATATCTTCAATAACTGAACAATAGTTACGAAGTACTATTGATAATTCAAAATAGCACTTCTCTTTTCTTTAAAACATTTTACAATGACAATATTCAGTAAAACATCAATTCCGGTCCAAGACCTTGAGCATTTCATACTTTATTTGAAAAGGACATCCCGACACCAAGTCCGTAAGTTCGACATTTCTTATGAGCATGTCTAGGTGATCAGCCTATAGTACTCTATGTTGATCAACACTACATTCATTAAACGTATGTAAGTTTAAGTCGTGGCAACCTCACGTGCCTGTCATTTGATGACAAAACATTTTTAGCATACTCAGTCTTCATTTGAAAACCACACCAATATAACTTGGTACAACATTGACCAAGCTTTGATAGATTGTAAGAAATCCAACATAACATAAGTCTAGCCGAAAGAATTGGCTTTGACTTATTCATACAATAATTCATGCGTAAGAATACATGAACCACAAAGCTTGTCCAGATTAAACTGAAAAAAGTTTTAGAATACTTGCCTTCAGCGTCTGTTACGGTTATTACACGTTCACGTTAAGTCTTTAAGGTCTCTACAATAGATGATAACATAGCATACACATTAGTTCATGAATGAGCATACATGGTTCCTAATGAATCTTACCCTTCTTCTCAATCTAAACATGACTTATATTTATCTGTTACTATTGGTTCTGGCTTTCTGTTACGTCGTTCTTACGTTTACATATAATTGACTTACTTCAACCCTAAATGATCATACTTAAGGTTTAAACATGTCTTAACAATGTTTCATTAAGTTCCTTAATTCATTGTAAATCAATTACAATTCATGTTATACTTATAAACTTTCTTCATTGTCTAAACCCCAAGGCTGGCGTTGCGGCGCCAGCTTTACTACTCTGATCCACACCGCGACGCGACTCGTTAGTAGGTTTTCCCCGGTTCCGACGCTGCGACACCAACTTCAGTACAATGGGTCGCGTTGCGGCGCCAAACTACAGTAGGTCACAACATCCTCTCGGCCATGCTCGGCGCTGCGGCGCCACCTATTTGGCCTTGGGCTGGCATCGCGGCGCTAGCTTTTGTTCGTTATAAGTTCGAATTGTCTCGTTAAAGAGCATACGGTTCACAAATCACATACTCTACATGTTTATGCAAGAATTTTATCTATTTGACTTCATTAACAAAAAGTTCACCTATTAGTCCATTTTTAACGAAAACGATAAACGTCCGTGAATGTTCAACGCTCGTTTCTTTGTTCCAAGTCAGAATTCGGTCATTTTCGAGTCCACAACTCTATAATGCCAAATATGACTTGTCTCCATCGAAAACCAATGTTTCCGAGTTCAAACACAAAATTCGACTTCTGTGATGCCCCCAAATTCAGGTACTTGAAACCCGAACTCAGTGCTTCATGATACCATTTTTTTGAGCGGAATAATACTAATAATAATAATAATATAAATATCAAACTTAATTTACATATGAATCAAAGTCTCTTCCGAGGTACGATACCTTTAAACATTCTTTACAATACATGATAGATAATATATATCATAGTCTTAGTAAAGTTAAACTATTACATAGGATATCATAAAAATTCATTCAGTAACCTTCCCTTTTCCTTTGTTCTTGGAAGAGCCTTCAGGTTATTCACACTTAGCTAAAAACATTTTAAATTAAGCAAGGATGGGCATTTGGGTGCCCAACAAGTAATAGCAATTATAAATATTACCTGAAAGGATTAAATGTTTTCTTTGTACGACACTTCTACAACGAATCAATAGTTGTGAAGTAAGTTGAACCAATAATAACAATATATTAATTCTATATCAATTTTTTGAAACTACGTACTGACTATAACTAGAGATTAGTCGACAGACTATGAACATTGTTTTCTATTTTCGAAAAGGTTAAACAGAACTTCATCTGCAAACCGTCATAACTTACGGGCATGGGGGTGATCAGCCCGTTATGCCATGGTATTGATCAATACTAAATGCAAGAAAGATATTATCATTCATCTGATTCGCCTTTGGCGCACAAAAGTTTTCCCATATATGGGATGTTCATACTTAGTCTTGAATCCGAACCAAAACAATTTGGTCAGATAATAATAAAGTTCTATCTTGTTCAACAATATTTTTAAGTTTATGTTTAGCTGAATCAAATAGCTTTGACGACTTTTAAGTCAACATATACATACAAGAAATCTATAAGTAAGTATCAACATGTGTTTAAATACAATGATTATCCAAGTGAGGACACTTGTATAACCATATTTAGAAATTAACCAACAGAATAAATATCTGGATTATACAATAGTACTGTATTGATAAACAATGATCAGATAATTTAAGAACTTGTATGAATACAAAAGATTGGATACATAATTGATAATCATAGAGTTAATAATCTGGCACAATAATAGTATAATTCTGAAACTTTCTTACTTATGTCCATTGCATAAAGGAAATGTAAAGTTAAGATACTTGCCTGGTCTGTTGCTTACAGTTATGCAACGTAGTTTTATCTTTTATATCAAGCCCTATCATTAATAAGATCATTTATTCGATTAGAATAATATATCATAACACATAGCACTGCTATTTGCAGTCAGCACATAACCTAATTACATTATCACATAAGTTTAACAACCATTGAATCACAAATAAACACTTATCAAGTCAACCTATCAAAGTCCAAATCAATTTCTGACACATGTCGGTGTAGCAACGACTTTATCGGGTAAATATCGAGTCTAAGACTCTATACCGAAGTTCAATATAACTTAAACATCGGTCAAATTATTTTTAAATGACTTATAATAATTTTTAAACAATTATTATAATTTATCATGATTTTTCAAACACTGGAATCATTATTTAATAATTTAAATATTAAATAATTCTATTATCATTAATATTTAAATAATATTAAAGTATTAATGAAACCATTGCCAAAATATTAAAGTTATTTATAATAACTCAAAATATTTCTAAAGTATTAATATTACACTTAAATGATTTTTAAAACAATTAAAATCATTTTAAATAATTACCATTAATATTTAAATATTAATGCATTATTTATCAAAATATTAAAAGTCATTTATTATAACTTAAAATATTTTTAATTCATTTATATCATTTTTAAATGATTTATAAATCAATAAAATCATTTTAAACTATTTATTTAATATAATTAATAAATAAATCTAATATCATTAATATTAAATTATTAATGAAATTACCCTTTAAATATTAAAAGTTATATTTTATAACTTCAAATATTTTTAAACACTTTATTTTCATTTAAAATGATTTTCTAATATTAAAATTATTTTTAAACTAATTTATTTAATATAAATATTAAATAAATCTATTATCATTAATATCAAAATATTAATATTTTTCATGACAAAATATCAAAAGTTATACTCCCTCCATCCCATAGTTATAGACTGATTTCTTTTGGCACATAGTTTAAGAAAATCAGTTTAAGTTAATTTTTAACAAAATTTTTTCACATATACCCCTTAATATAGAATTAATGAATAAATTAATTACTCCTTACTTATCACATTGAAACTCTTAACTTCATTGATTGATGGTACAATTGCCTTTTATACACAAAATATGTTAAACTAGTAAAGCTTAAAAAGTTGAATTCTTTTATTGAGAATACAATAACATTAAGTGTGGTGATAAAAATAATGACATTGAAGGTTGTTTCTTCAAAAAAAGAGTAATGGTTGAATATTTATTATAAGGGTATAAAAGTAAAATAATGAACCAACTAAATTTTATAAATAGTAAGTAGCCTATATATTGGGACATCTCAAAATAAAAAATCAGCCTATAACTATGGGACGGAGGGAGTATTTTATAACTTAAAATATTTTTATAACCCTTAAATCATTTTTTATATGATTTTTAAATCATTAATTATATTTTTTCATAATTTATTTAATACATTTATTAAATAATTGAATTATCATTAATATTAATTTTATTAATAAAATTTCATCACAAAATATTCAAAGTCATTAAAAATAACTTAAAATATTTTCTTATACCTAATATATTTTAAATGATATTATTTAATATTATAATTAAATAAATTAAATACCATTAATATTCCAAAAATATTAATGAAATATATTCAAAATTATTAAAATTAATTTTAGGCTTTAAAATAATTTTTAGTAATTTATTTTGTATTTTTAATAATTAAAAACTATTTTTATTTAATTATTTAATAAAATAATTAATTTTAAAAATAAAATGTCGCTAAAGATCTTTATATAGCGAGGTAACTCGCATTATAGGTGTTCTTCATCAAAACCAGGATCTTCATAAGCGGTGATCGAGGTACTACTTGACTTATGAATAATACCTAATTTGTGATATTTCTGGACATGGTTTTGGTCAAATCTTGTAGTGCTAATGTAAGACTACATGATCCAACAACAAACATGACCAAACAACATAGCACGAACGAGATCTGAGCATGCAAAGTGGCTGTCAGAGCTGTTCTTCATTTTCTGGGTTACCCAGAAATGAAGAATAGTTCGACTGGCCATATTTGGGCTTCCACAACTTGCAATCCATGTGTTGTTTTTGTGATTTAAAAGTTGTAGTGTGTAGCCAACATGTAAAGGTACATATTCATTACAAAACATCAATACAACAACAAGAGAATCGTGAGATCTAGGCCGGTCAAACCCCGTCAGAGGCAGTGTTCATCTGTTTTCTGGAAATTCCAGAAAATAGTTTTCGTGACCTTTTAGACAACTTTGACCAGCCATTGTAACGACCCCAAAATTCATACAATTTAATTCTCGACTTCGATCATTAATAATTCATTCAACCTCTAATTTTACATCATTAAACGATAATACATCCATTGAAATTTGTAGAATAATTAAAATTTTCTATTACAAACTATCCTCGTTCCCAAAACCTTCAACCTTTACATCTAAATATCTCAAAATTATTTTAACACTACAATAGTTTGTATTGCAAAACGATATTACAATTCAACATTAATACATTATTCAGAACCTTAAACATGGTTCAAATAATAATAACACAACCAAAGTGTATAAATCTTCAAGTATCACATCTGATTCATGTCTTTCAAATAACACATAATTTTACCTTGAATCTTGAACCTGCAAAAGTGGTTATTTGCAAGGTTGAGCTCGACAGCCTAGCAAAATCTAACAGTTTTCATGCATCACATAACACATAATAACATGCTCAACATATAACATACATGCTACAGTTCATATAATAGGTATAAAGATTGAGTCTTTACTCAATCAGCATGCTTTAATCAATCAACATAGTCATAAATTGAATTTAACATTTCATACTTTAAAAATGTAAATAACACATCATGCTCTTTGGAATAAAGATTTAAAACAGTTCACATAGCAAATAGGAACTGAAAGACTTGTCTGATTCGTAGTTTATGAACTACGACTTAACTGCTTAACGCTTATCTGCACTTCGTGTATTCCTACACAGTTATATAATCATGGATTCACATCCATTAGTCATATATTTCATACGCTCTTTGTGACGCCCCCAAAATAGGTATACATCACCTATTCTGAGTTGTCAATACATGGTACAGAAACAACTACAACTTTATTATACCTGGCCAGTAAAGCGTGAGTTTGAATACAAATATTATCTTCAGACAATATCTATACTCAAATAAATTCTCATCACATTTATTGATACATTATTTTACAAAATGGTGAGGACTACTAAACAATTCTTTTTAAAACCTTCATTCCATACTCCCGAGGCTGCACTACGCTTATATTCTCGCCTCCGAGAAGAAAAAATGGAACAAAAAGGAAAAGGGTGAGCTCAACTAGCCCAATAAAAGAATATTATGACTAAGATAATATACAACAAATTACGTTAGTCTTCAACAGGGAAAAATCTAATAGAATACAATAGACAACAAATTTTAAATCAATATTCATAATGAAATAATAATTCATTAGAAGAGTTAAGTAGAGAATGCAAACTACTATCTTCTATGTATGAATTTAAAAGTTCATAAATCTATCTTTTATCCTGTAACATCAATCAATATACATCCGGAATCAAATATTCATCTTTGCACTCTGAGGCCAAAGATATTCATCGATTGGTCATGTTCATCTAAACACTGTTCATCTTTGCACTACTGACCAAAGATATTCTTGAGAAATCATTCATCTTTGCACTACTGGCCAAAGATATTCAATAATATCATCATTTAAGACCGAGGATGATGAAAAATATTTTAAAAAAAGCGAATCCAAAGTGAAACAAAATGACAAGGATTAAGGATTAAGGATTCGTACTTTGTTTTATCCATGTTCAAAAATACCTCAAAAATAATCATAGTGGTGTAAAATTAAAGAATGATCAAAACATGGATACAATCAAAGCTAGTATCCGAATAGATATTTTGGACAAAAAGTAGAAATTTTATTTTTGGTGAATAGTCTGGAGTATCGTGAATAGTCTTGCAGTATCGTGAATAGTAACTCCGACACCAAAAGATAAAAATTTCCCAAAAAACATCTTCACGCTTCATGAATAGTAACTCATGAATAGTAACTCATGAATAGTAACTCGTGAATAGTAACTCATGAATAGTAACTCGTGAATAGTAACTCATGAATAGTAACCCCGACATGAAAAAGTTCCAAATTTGATAAAAAGTTTCAACTAATATTTCAAACATAATGATATTAAAGAAATAATATCATTTGAGAAGAAAATAACATCCCTTACCTCGAAAGATTAGTACTTTAAATTTGGAATCTAGGATATAGTCTTTGAAGGAACTTGCACCGTCTAACAATACTCAAAGTATACTCAAAATACTCACAAGAATACGCTCGATAATATAGAGAGAAAACTTGATTTACGGTGTGATTTTCAATTCTAACCTAAGCACCCTATTTATAGGAAATTGCTTAGAACACGTGAGAAGAAAATTTAATAAATTAATAATATAATTATATAAATTTCTCACGCATGCCTAGAATCTGATTTCAGCCATCAAACACATGCCACATTCTAGAAAAAGTAAGAAAAAACGTTTTTCTAATTTTAAATATTTTAAACTTCCAAAAATCAATTATTTCTGAGCTTCGGAACTTCAATAATTCATAATAAATAGCCCTTTCATCAGAAAATTCGAATCTCATGAGTTTGTATAGGAAATTCAATTCTCTACAACTTTGCAGAAGAAAGTTTTCCAAATTCCAAATAGAAATTGACCTGAAATGCACAAAGCAGGCGATTTTTACAGTTTATAATCAAATTTCAGTCAATAAATGGGGTCCACCGACATGTTTAACATGTTTTAAACATTTATTGCAACAAAAATACTCTTCCTCCTCGTATACTCATATATCCCACATTCGTTGTAAAAATATCACCATTATTATATTATTAAAATATAATAATATATTTAAATGAATTATTTTATCAGAAAAAGATAAAATTTTAATTTTCAACAATTGTCACATTAAAAATTTTCTCCATCTATATCCACATAAAATCAATATTTTCCTCATCATATGAATCAATAATTAATTATTCACAAATAATATTCTGTAATCACAATATTGACAACCGTGCGGTTCAGGAAGAGGGGCTTTCAATAAGAATTTCTCCTTCTTGGCGCCGCAATTAGGTGACCAAACCTCTCCTTATGCAGAACTTTCTAGACATTGCCAATAATGTTATCTAATAATATTATTAGGATAATATGAATTATTGCTTCGATAATGAAAAATATTGTGTAATGACAATTATTGAAACAACAAAGAATATAAAATATCAACGCAAAGAATTATTAAATCAATAAAATCTTTGAGCAGTAATTATCGTAACCATTATTGAGTAGTGCCTTCTTCACGTAAGAATCAATAATTGGTGCAATACCTGGTGTCTTCTTGTGTTTTAACCACCGAGTATTTTAACAAAGATTATACTTAGTAACAACTTCTGTTGTTATTTTTAAACAACTTATATTTGTCGTTTTTCTTCATCCAATCGCTTTTTCAGCTATGGGGCCCTACACATCGCATTTGCCATAAATTGAATATTCCCCGACAAGTCATGAATATTCCACGACCAAACGAATATTCCCCGACAACAATGAATATTTTATAACCACTTGCTTATTTTGAAGTATTTGCGTATTTTACCATTAACTATCCACATTAATCAAATCAACCCTTACTATTTCAAAATAATAAATAGAGAAAATTAAATTTCATTAATAATAAGTTGGGGTCTTACACTCTTAATATAAAAACAAACATTGTTTCCTAACTTGGTTTCATTTTTACTTTAACTTAGTATAACCATGAGACTAGTTCATTCTATTATCATATTTATCTAAACAATCTTGTTTCATATTTTGCAATCCTTAAAGACAATATATAAGCATAACTTAAGACCATGCAGTTAACAAACTGCTCTTGGTCACTCTGCTATGCCAGGCGGCTGGTGTATTGCATTTAAGCTTAGAGTAAGTATTTGTGACAACCCGAGTAAAATCGGATTGTCCAGAATTTAAGATTTAAAGAATTAGTTATGAATAAAATAAATATTTATTAATACTATTCTATGTTATGTGTTTATTAATCGTTCTATAACCTAGAATGATTATAAATCGGGAGGATTCTGGCTATGTGCTAGACTGAACGAGTAAGAATTTTCAAGACGAAAATAAAATTTTTTCGGGGAAAAAGATGAAATAGGCATTATTCACCCGATGAAACCCTAAGGGTTAGGGTTTGAATAACCTAAGCCGTTCTGAGAGTTCAGTATGTCGAAATGACATTCCGTCGAAAGATTTGACAATAATATATCGTGAAATGTTAAGTAAGCCGATAAAAGTTTTTCTCGAAAAACGTGCAGAAATCGAATAAAATAAAAATGACGAAAAGTACTGTTATGTACTCATTCGTTTAGTTACGTTAGGGGAAAACAGGAAGGAAAATACTTGACACCAAAAAGGGTTTATCAGTTTTTCGAAAATTCAAAGAATACGTAAAAGTTAATCGGTAGAGGAAAGACGAAATATCCAAAAATATTTGGATTCCGAGAATCGCAGTTTTCGAACTGTCGGACGAATTTCGCAAGACGGAAGTATGAAGCTTCCAACGAAAGCTTCGTGAATAGTAAGGAGGTTTATTGAGGAGGTGTGAATAGTAAGGAGGTTTGGGGAAAAATGACTAAAATGCCCTTAGCCTTGGTTTTCTATATAAACAAGCCTTAAACTCATTTGTTTGGTTTGGAAATTCAACCAACACTTTGAGAGAGAGAGAGAGAGAGAGTTCGGATGGGGGAAGAGAGGAAAAGGAAGAGGAAAAGCTTGCCCGAGTGTACGCTTTGTCCGACAGAATGAGATTAAAGAAGAAAGGTAATCCGAAACCTAGTCTTCTATAATTTTTCTTTAAGCTTTATATGTTAAAAACTTAGCTTAATGAGAATAGGAGGTAAAAGACATTAGAAATGATTTCATATGGTTGAAATCGTAAGAAAATGAAGAAATAAGAATTAGAAATTTAGTTTATAAATTTCTTAAGGAAGTGTAAGATTCGTAAGGATTTTGAGCGATTCGAATGAATCTTATGAACGAGTAGGTCAAATAAGTAAGGAATGATGTTCTATAACATCAAATTCCAAGAAAAAGTAAAATTGTAATCCAAAATATTGATTAAAAATGAAGAACACGCGAAGAACGCGAAGAACGTTGTTGATGGATAAATTTAAAACAATCGTAGGATAATTGTTGTTGATGGACAAGTTTAAAACCATCGCGTATAAGTTAGTTGCCTATAGCTTGGTTAGGAAAGTTAGAAACGTTCATGAAGAACGGATTAAAATTGAGCTATAACGAAGTTATGGCGAAAATTTCGTAAAAGAAGAACGAGAATTAGAAAGTTAGTAAATGAACCCGATCGTGTAGGGTTTCATAAGAATGTAAGAGAACGTAGAAAACATTAGTCGTGGACTCAAGAATGAGCGAGTTTCGAGTTCGGATGACCGAATTACGGACGAACGAATGAAGAACATTAATAACATAAAAATGAACGAAGAACGAAGATTAAGCCAATTGAATGGCATGTTCACGGATTCAGAACGAAGTTCTGTCCGAGGGTAATCGAAGTACGCAATATAAGGAAGAAAATGGCTTTGGAACTGTGACACCCCCAAATCCGGGTACTTCTATTTTCGAAGGATTTAGTGTTCACTGTACAAATATCATCTATCTATCTACCCATACATAAAAATAAACCATGCAATAGATAGAATTAAATAAATAAATCTGCCCTTATGGGGTTACATCATCTGCATAAAATAAAATCCTAGGTCATTCTAACCTTAAACATTTGTGCGGAATCATAAACAATAACAAGTTTTAAATAACATCAAGTCTGAACATAAATACATAATAACAACAAGTCTTCTTCATTTGTTAACCTTGCCCTTGCCTTTACTAGTGGAAGGCTCGTCTGATCTTTCGTTCTTAACTGCAATGTTATTATTACGCAAGAGTGAGCACGATTGCCCACAAGTATAATAATATAACAAATGAATAATAACATGCGAATAAATCAAAGGCTCCTGAAACATAAAAACTCAGCTTTTGAATCAAGAATGAATAACAAGAATCAAAAGAACTTCTGAGGGTCATAAGACCTTGAACTATGTCCTAGGTTGTCAAGTGTTTATACTTGAAACCTTTAATGATCATAAGACTATGGACTCTTCTCTCTCGTACTTATGGGGATCACCCTTAGTACATCTTGTGCACAATATCTTAACGCTAACGCATAAGTAATCCCCCTATCTGAGGTTGTTCATCTCGGTTTGACATTAGAGTCCGCACCAAAGGAAGTTTGGTTTGGATAATTCATCAAGGGTTCGAAATTTAGAAGCGCTCATCAACTATGGACTAGTCGAATCATGAAGGGTTCGCTAGTGCAACAAAGTTCAACGATGTCGATAATTTAAAATTGAATAGCAATCAAAAAAGGTATCTGATAGAATAATTATTGTATAACAGAATCATACTTTGAAAGATTAATACACTTTAATATAATAAAATGGACTTGATCAATAATAACGAGAATTTGCTCGAAGTAAAGAGACAACTTATAAGCTCATATTAAGATAACGAGTAAGGTTAGGAAACTTGCCTCGTCAAATGCGTAGATTACACGTTAATTTATACACGTTCCTTGATTTAATCCTACATACCATTTACATTCACAATACCAGTCTATTATCACGTAACTAGTCGTCATACACTCATTCTTTTTGTTTAAACTCGAATTATGACTATACTTAGTCAAATTACTACCACAATTAACATTAACTTCATGAACAATAAGCTAACTATGCATTCAATCATTCAATTCACACATAAATGTGTTATTGACATGTTAAGAATTTATTTTAACACCTCATTATATATCTAACATGTTTTTATGTTCATTAGATTAAGTTACTAACACATTGCTAGACTTGAACATTTAAAAAATTCATTTCGGACCATTACGCTAAGTGGCGCTGCTTTGGCCACTTCGTTAGGCTTATTCTTGGCGCTACGGCGTGGTTTTTAGCGATGTTGTGAGTCTTAAGGCATGGAGTTAGTATTTGCATGCGAGACTCGGTTTGATTCTATGATTCGTGAAAATTGCGAGAATATGGCCAAAAACTCCAATTAACTTATTTTTTACAAGAATTTAGACATACCCAAACATTGTAATACACAAATAACTAATACTCAACCCTTCAAGCATGATTTTAACAAGTTAAAACACATAATTACAGAATTAAAACATGCAAATTTCACTGTTCTTGATGTTCTTGAAGGTTTTGAACATAAAACAAGAAAATTAATACTACGGATTCATTATAACACTAAATCCATCCATTCAAGTTTTGTTTTCTTCTTTTTAGCATGCATAATCATATACAAGTGTGAATTTTACAAAACAATTTATGTTTGACATATTAATTTTACATTATAAAGGGCCGTATGGGCCGGCCATATTCTATACTCTGTAATTTTGAAACAACAACATACGCTATAATATTATGAAATTGATGTTATGAAACCATCTAATACATAGGAAAACACATTAAAACAACATCTTAACACATATATGCACATAATCTTTACTCTTTCCAATTTACAGAGACTTTCTGAGAAAACTTGAAAGCCATATTTATAAAAAACTTTAATAACGTAAATAAAGCGGGTTGAAGAAATTACCCAAGCGTAGATGAGTAGAATTGAAACCCTTCTCATAATTAATTCTTCAATCACACAATTCACAATATCCTCAACAATTTCTCAAACTCTCTACGGTTTTTACTTTTTTCGGACTTAGAAAAAAATAAAAAGAAAAGGAAGGCGATAATAAATAAAGGAAAGGAAGGCGACGCAGCGTTGTGGTCGATTACCCCATCATGGGTTAAGCGCGCCTCAACTCCCACTAAAGCCATGTTTGGCTATCTTTACAAAGCTTATACCCATTTTATTTAATAATCCCTTTTATACTATAGTTTAAATCATGTCACACCCAATTGCTCAATAATTCAAATATCTTATTTAATTTATTTTAAATAAAATATAATAATTTCTCATTAATTCACATAGTCACATAATTAAATTTCTCATTTATTAACTATGTCAAATTATTAAATCTCTAATTAATTATTTAATTAATTAAAATAACATTAGGCTTATTAAATATTTCTTTTAATTCAATAAGCTCACATAAATACATACTTTGAATAATAAATTTTTTCCACATTATTTTAATAAATAAACCACATATAATTAAATTAATCTACCACAACTTCATCAATTAATTATTTAATCTAATAATTAATTCATCAAAAAATATTTATTCAATCCAATAATGTTAAAAATTAAATTACAAAATCTCGGTTGTCACATCTTTCCCCCCTTAAAAGGATTCTGTCATCAGAATCACAACTTAAACAATTCGTCCCGTTACATTCTCCCCCTGACAAAGATTCTGTCCCCATAATCACTTATAACAATCTAAGTAAATAAATGAGGATAATTTTTCATCATATTCTCTTCGAGTTCCCACGTAGCTTTTTCAGCGTTGTGGTTCCTCCAAATTACCTTAACAGAAGGTATTACTTTATTTCTTAGAACTTGCTCTTTTCAGTCGACAATTTGAACAGGAAGTTCTTCGTAAGATAAGTCTTTGTCTAAATGTAGGGGTTCATATTCAATCATGTGCTTGTAATCGGGTTTGTAGGGTCGTAGGACTGAGACATGGAAAACGTTGTGGACATTCTCTAGAGCTGGAGGTAAGGCTACCTCATAAGCAACTTCTCCGACCCTTCGCAGAACTTCAAAGGGTCCAATGAATCTTGGGCTTAATTTCCCTTTCTTTCCGAACCCGATCTTTCCCTTCTAGGGAGAGACCTTTAAAAACACATAACTACCCGATTCGAACTCAACATTTTTATGGTGTGGATCGACGTATTTCTTTTGTCTATCTTGAGCTGCTATCAATCTTGTTCGGATCACTTTGACTATTTCTGCTGTTTGTTGTACCAATTCCGGGCCTAGTAATTGTCTCTCACCAACTTCATCCCAGTATAGCGGAGTTCTGCACTTTCTGTCGTATAACGCTTCATAGGGTGGCATGCCAATACTAGCGTGGTAACTGTTGTTGTATCCCGAACTCTCTGAAGCGGTAGATGATCATCCCAATTTCCTTTAAAGTCCATTATAAAAGCTCTTAACATGTCTTCTAATATCTCGATTGTTCTTTCACTTTGTCCATACATGCGAGGGTGATATGCCGTGCTCATTCATGGCTTGTGTACCCATGCATTCTTGTAGACATTTCCGGAAGTTTGATGTAAAGCGCGGATCTCTATCGAAATAATTGACACGGAACTCCGTGCCTTGAAACAATCTCTTTCACATATAACCTTGCCGGTGATCTAAGTTGAATCTGATTTTGATCGAAAGGAAGTGTGCGGATTTCGTCAATCGGTCAACAATAACCCATACTGCATCGTAGCCTTTCTGAGTTGTCGGTAGGCCAACCACAAAATCCATCGTAATATGTTCGCATTTCCATTCTGGAATCTCTAAAGGTTGTAGTAACCCACTCGGCCTCTGATGTTCTGCTTTCACTTTCTAACATGTCAGACACTTGGCAACACATTCTGCAACCTCTCGTTTCAAATTTGGCCACCAGAAATGTTGTTGATGATCTTGGTACATCTTGGTACTACCAGGGTGAGTCAAATATCTTGAGTTATGAGCCTCGTTCAAAATTTCTTCCTTAATCTCTGGTACTGGCGGTACCCAAATTCTATTCTCAAATCTCAGTATTCCTTCCTTATCCATCTTGAATCTTGATTCAATTCCTTCGAATATCTTCTTTTTCACCGTTTTACATTCGTCATCGTGAAGTTGAGCCTCCTTAACCTTGTCTAATAGAGTTGTACTAGATTGCATCTGAAACAGATTCTCATCAATCTCCATGGGAGACTTCACTTCCAATTCCATCTTTTCCATTGCTGAAATTAACTCCTCATGTTTGGTCAACATCATCAGTTTCTCTCGACCCTTTCTACTTAAGGCGTCGGCAACCACATTTTCCTTACCCGAATGGTATAGAATCTCACAATCGTAGTCTTTAATTAACTCTAACCACATTCTTTGGCGCATATTCAAGTCTTTCTGTGTAAAAATATATTTCAGACTCTTGTGGTTTGTATATATTTCACACTTCTCCCCATAGAGATAGTGCCTCCAAATTTTCAAAGCACAAACCACAGCAACTAACTCCAAGTCATGGATCGGATACCCCTTCTCATAATCTTTTAGTTGTTGTGACGCGTATGCAATGACTCTGCCATTTTGCATAAGCACACAACCAAGTCCTTTGTGCGATACATCACTATATACCACAAAATTTCCTGTATCATCTGGAAGAGATAACACATGTGCTGTACTCAACCTCTTCTTTAATTCTTGAAAGCTTTCCTCACACTTCTCCGTCAAACAAATTTCACCAATTTTCTAGTCAAATTAAATCAAGCGGAGTTGCGATCTTGGAAAATCTGAATGAATCTTCTATAATAACTTTTGCTTGATCCAAGAAAACTTCTTACTTAACGCGGCGTCTTGGTGATCCCGATTAATCACGGCTTTCGACTTTGGAGGGATCCACCGAAATTCCGTCCCTATCGATTACATGTCCTAGAAATTGTACTCTTTTAATCCAAAATTCACATTTCTAAAACTTGGCATACAACTTCTTCTTTCTCAATGTCTCTAATGTCGCCCTCAAATGCTCTTCGTGGTCTTCCTTAGTTTTCGAATTTACCAAAATATCATCTATAAATACCACTATGAATTTGTCCAAAAACGGTTTGAACACTCCATTCATTAGGCCTATAAATGCTGCAGGAGCATTTGTTAGACCAAATGACATTACCAAAAATTTGTAGTGACCATATCATGTTCTGAACGCTGTCTTCGGTACATCCTCTGGTCTCACCTTCAGTTGATGATAACCACTCCTCAAGTCTATCTTTAAAAAGTATCTTGCTCCCTTTAACTGATCGAATAGGTCGTCAATTCGCGGTAATGGATACCTATTCTTTATCGTGACCTTATTTAGTTCTTTATAGTCGATGCAGAGCCGTATTGTCCCATCCTTCTTCTTCACGAATAAAATCGGCGCTCCCCATGGTGATACGCTTGGTTGGATATACTTCTTGTCCAGTAATTCTTGTAGTTGGACCATCAGTTCTTTCATCTCTACCGGTGCCATTCGATGCGTGTGCCTTCGATATTGGAGCCGTTCGAGCCAAATCGATCACGAATTCATTGCTCTATATCGGAGGAAGTCTGGCAAATCATAAAGAAATACGTCTGTGAAATCTCTCACTCTTGGTATCTCATCTATTTTGGATTCTCTTTTACGACTATCGACTTTGTAAGCTAGATATCTACCTACGTGCCTTGCCTTAACAACCTCGGCTTGCATCATCGTCAAATAACTTCGCATGTCAGGAGACTTTGCTGCCATAAAACACAACCTTTGGCGAAAGTCATAAGGTTATACGCTTCTTCGGCGATCGATTCCGCCCATAATTGGATAACCGGTCCATACCCAAAATAACATCGAATTCTCCAAGTCGAATAGGGATAAGATCTCGTTCATGATATTACCCTTAATATCCACTCTACAGTTCTTTATGCACGTACTTATGAGGGATTATTTCTCTATTCGCAATTTTATGTTCATGGGGTATTCTAACTCATCCTTAAGCAATTCTAAGTTCTTAGCAAAGTCATCGGATATAAATGAACAAGTAGCACCCGAATCAAATAATACATAAGCATTAACTTTATTGATCGGAATGATACCTGACACCACATCGCGAGGACGCTGCATTGCATCTGTGCATGTCGTGTTAAATGTTACGGCGGTCGATTCGGTTGGTTCTGATTGGTCTGCGATAGTCGAGTGCTTCCACCGCTGTTTCCTTTATTCCCTCTTGATCCCGTCCCTCCAGATCCCTTCTTAGGACAATCCCTTGCAAGATGATCCTTTGAACCACAAGTGAAGCATGCACCCTTCTTTTGGTTAGGACAGTTAGGTGCTATATGGCCTTCCTGACCACAATTGTTGCACACTCGTTTTCCCTTTATGCAAACTCCCAGATGAGTTTTCCCACAGGTTGGGCACGCTTCGATCTTCTTTTTCTGCCCTCCTTGTTGACTTCCAGCTGACGAGTTATCAGACCACTTCCTCTTCTGATTATGGCTACCTCCCGTGTTACTCCCACCAGTCTTGCTAATTCCTTCATTCTCACTCTTTTTCTTCTTCTGATCCTAATTATATTTAGTTACCGCATCGCTTCCACCTTCAGCGAGTATGGCCTTCTCTAACACTCCAGCAAAAGTGTTCAATTGGAACATTGACACCTTGCTATACAACCAGGGCTTCAGTCCCTACTCGAAACGTCTTGCCTTCCTCTTATCATATGTACTTGGTATGTGGCGAACCTAGCTAACTCGTTGAATCTTGTCGCATAATCAGCTACGGACATACTCACCTGTTTCAATTCTAGAAACTGAACTTCCATTTGATTCTGCGAGCTGGTCAGAAAGTACATCTCGAAGAACATCTCTTTGAATCTCTCCTAGGTTATTACACCTTCACCTCCCCGTACTTTGTTTGCCTGCCACCTATAACTGGCTTCAGACTTTAGTATGAATGTTGCATATGCGGTTTTCTGGTCTTCCCTTACTCTAGCGACATTGAACACCTTCTCCATCTCCATAACCCAGGTCTGAACTTCGATTGGGTTTATGGAACCCTTAAACTCTGGCGGTCCTACCACCTTGAAATCCTTAAACGATGTGTTTGGTGGAACTTGTGGTTGATTGTTAATTGCTCTGACTAATAGGTTCACCAACTGCTGAACAGGGATAGCATTGGCGTCATTGTTGTTATTCATTGGTTCTTCTTGAGCTTGCTGATGGTTTTGTCTTCTTCTAGGCGACATATTTCTGTTAAGAATATACACTTATTAGGTCTTTATTCAATCTCTTAAACATTTAAGGCTTAACTAAAACATTTAATTATAATTCACTTAACACATTATTTCAAATAAACTTTGACATTTTCATTCAATTCAAAAGTGTTAACATCATACGATAACATCACTGCTATTTACATCAACTATCCTGAGATAAAGAATCTACAGGATTTAAAACATTAAAATATTCCTTTGTTTATAAACACATCGGAATTTACATCTTAAACTACCAGATAGTTTTCACATAATTAAACTAATTCTATCCTTTGCTGTTAAAGTATTTGAATAACCTTGCCACGTTCCTCTTCCATGATGTGGGACATCGTCCTGCGATCTAGCATATATGATGGTAGACCTTCAAACTGGATTGCGTATCTCATAACTCGATCCTGGGCCTCATCCATTGCATTTTGAAGTGTAGAGTACGTCTCCCCAAGCTTAGCCTTCTTCGCACGACAATCCTCTCTTCGCAAGATCGGCCACGGCGTGACTCTCTTTTGACCCTCCTCTGCTATGGCCAGCCTTTCTGAGCTCTCTTTCAGATCTTTCTTCAACTTTTCTATTTCTTCGGACTTCTCCTCGGTTTGACCCTTCTCGTGAACTAAATCCCACTCCACGTTTCCTAAACGTGTGTGAAGAGTCACAATTTCCCCATCCTTACGCTTTCGATGGTAATCTGTTTGATAATGATCCTCTCCTTGACTCTGAGCGGTGTCTTACAACTCTATGTTACGATCATAAAGTGCATCATACATCTCAGAATCGATGGAGTTCGGTGGGAACTCCTCTTCCTCCTCTTCTTCATCAGAATTCTCCTCTGGATCAGTCTCAAGCTCAATCTCCCGACCAACAACAGTGATCAACGGAGATGGCTCTCTCTGTACTAACTGTTCCCTGACGATATGAATGTCTCGGGGCTCCTCCTCCGTAGGTACTCGGGGTTCCTCCTCCCCAGCTCGGCTAGCTCCTCTAACATCCGACATCCTGACAACAAAATTTTAAGTTTTAGTTACTAATCCGTACTAGCGAACACATAATTTAACACATAAGCACATAAAGTCTTTTATTATCTTCAATGAATTTAGAAATTCATTTCTTATAACTCGATAAGAGTTTACCACCACTATATTCTCGATCTCCTACAAGGCTACTACCTAAGGTTGTTCCCCCACCTAAGGTTCATAACCTCTGACTTTGATACCAAACTTTGTGACACCCCCAAATCCGGTACTTCCATTTCCACATGAGATTTTGGTGTTCTTATACAAATATCATCTATCTATCTACCCATAAATAAAAACAAACCATGCGATAGATAGAATTAAATAAATAAATCTCCCTTATGGGGTTACATCATCTGCATAAAAGAAAATCCCAGGTCATTCTAACCTGAAACATCTGTGCGAAATCATAAACAATAACAAGTTTTAAATAACATCAAGTCTGAACATAAATACATAATAACAACAAGTCTTCTTCATTTGTTAATCTTGCCCTTGCCTTTACTAGTGGAAGGCTAAATCGATCTTTCGTTCTTAAGCGCAATGTTATTATTACGCAAGAGTGAGCACGATTTCCCACAAGTATAACAATATAACAAAAATGAATAATAACATGCGAATAAATCAAAGACTTACGAAACATAAAAACTCGACTTTTGAATCAAGAATGAATAACAAGAAACAAAAAGAACTTACGAGGGTCATAAGACCTTGAACTATGTCCTAGGTTGTCAAGTGTTTATACTTGAAACCTTTAATGATCATAAGACTATGGACTCTTTCTCTCGTACTTATGGGGATCGAGCCCTTAGTACCATCACATGCACAATATCTTAACGCTAACGCATAAGTAATCCCCTATCTGGGGTTGTTCATCTCGGTTTGACATTAGAGTCCGCACCAAAGGAAGTTTGGTTTGGATAATTCATCGAGGGTTCTGAAATTTAGAACGCTCATCAACTATGGACTAGTCGAATCATGAAGGGTTCGCTAGTCTAACAAAGTTCAACAGTATCTGATAATTTAAAATTGAATAGCAATCTCAAAAGGTATACAATAGAATAATTATTGTATAACAGAATCATACTTTAAAAGATTAATACACTTTAATATAATAAAATGGACTTGATCAATAATAACGAGAATTTGCTTGAAGTAAAGAGACAACTTATAAGCTCATATTAAGATAACGAGTAAGGTTAGGAAACTCACCTCGTGCGTAGATTACACGTTAATTTATACACGTTCCTTGATTTAATCCTATATACCATTTACATTCACAATACCAGTCAATTATCATGTAACTAGTCGTCATACACTCATTCTTTTTGTTTAAACTCGAATTATGACTATACTTAGTCAAATTGCCACAATTAACACTTCATGAACAATAAGCTAACTATGCATTCAATCATTCAATTCACACATAAATGTGTTATTGACATGTTAAGAATTTATTTTAACACCTCATTATATGTCTAACATGTTTTCATGTTCATTAGGTTAAGTTACTAACACATTGCTAGACTTGAACATTTAAAAATTCATTTCTGGACCATTCTCAGCGCCACTGTTAGGCTTATTCTTGGCTATTCTTGGCGATGATGACTGATGGATGGTATGGTTTGGTGGCGTGGTCTTTGGCATTAAGTCTGATGAGTCTTAAAGCATGGAGTTGGCTTGTTGCGAGACTCCAGTTTCAGTTTTGCAATTTATGAAAATTGCAGAACATGGCCAAAAAACTCCAATTAACTTATTTTTACACGAATTTAGACATACCCAAACGTTGTAATACACAAATAACTAATACTCAACCCTTCAAGCATGATTTTAACAAGTTAAAACACATAATTACAGAATTAAAACATGCAAATTTCACTGTTCTTGATGTTCTTGAAGGTTTTGAACATAAAACATGAAAATTAACACTACGGATTCATTATAACACTAAATCCATCAATTCAAGTTTTGTTTTCTTCGTTTTAGCATGCATAATCATATACACGTGTGAATTTTACAAAACAATTTATGTTTGACATATTAATTTTACGTATAAGGGCCATATGGCTATATTCTATACTCTATAATTTTTGAAACAACAACATACATTATAATATTATGAAATTGATGATATGGAACCATCTAATACATAGGAAAACACATTAAAACAACATCTTAACATGTATATGCACATAATCTTTACCCTTTCCAATTTATAGAGACTTTATAGAAAACTTGAAAGCCATATTTATAAAAACTTTAATAACGTAAATAAACTGGTTTGAAGAAATTACCTAAAGCGTAGATGAGTAGAATTGAAACCCTTCTCAATTAATTCTTCAATCACACAATTCACAATCTCCCTCAACTAGGGTTGAGCAAGTAATCAAATTGGAACCGAAACCGCACCATAAACCGCACGAACCGCACCAATTAAAACTGCACCAATGGTTCCGGCCTATGTGGTGGTTTTAGGTGGGTTGAATAACCAAATTTACGGTTCGGTTTGGTTACTAGCCAAAACCAAACCTCATAAAACCGAAACCGCACCATGTGTGTGTATGTATGTATTATCTCTAGTAAATTCTAAAGTTAATTTTCACTTGAATACGCTCAGAGAAAACCCCAGTCTTGCATTGTCATTTTTTCACCAATTGAAAGAAGATGTTAGAGGTTATAGAGTCAAAAATTAAGCAATTGGGTTTTGGAATTTTGAATTTGTTTGATGCGTTATTGGAGGGGCTTATAGTTGAGGGGCTCGAGCACTTGATGCATTGGTTAAATGTCAATGCTATAATTGTAATAGTCTAATAGAATATTTTTAGTCCTCCCTGCAATATATTTTATTCTATCTTCAGTATATACTTTTAATTTTTGGGGAACTAAATAAACATTTTTGCTTGTTATCGAATAGTCTCCGTTGTTTTATATAGCGCATATTTTAGTTTTAAAGCATGCTTGATATAATTCTCATTGTCGACTTTGTCACTAAGTTAATTGCTCGATGTAAGTTTTATGTTAAATTTTATTGAAGGCTTAAACTTTTTTGTTGTTTCAATTGGTTTTGGAACCGAAACCGCACCAATTAAAACCGCACCGCACACTTTAAAACCGCACCGCACCAATCACAAGCGATTTCGGGTGCGATTTTAAATTTTTCAAACCGTACCTAAGCGGTTCGAGTGCGGTTTGGACTTCAAACCGCACCAAAACGCACCATGCTCACCCCTACCCTCAACAATTTCTCAAACTCTCTCTGATTTTTACTTTTCCAGACTTAGAAAAATAAAAAGAAAAGGAAGACGCATAATAAATAAAGGAAAGGAACTGACGGGTTGTGGTCAGTTACCCAGTCATGGGTTAACTGCCCTCAACTCCAACTAAGGCCATGTTTGGCTATCTTTACAAAGCTTATACCCATTTAATTTAATAATCCCTTATACTATAGTTTAAATCATGTCACACCCAATTGCTCAATAATTCAAATATCTTATTTAATTTATTTTAAATAAAATATAAAATTTTTTCATTAATTCACATAGTCACATAATTAAATTTCTCATTTATTAACTATGTTAAATTATTAAATCTCTAATTAAATATTTAATTAATTAAAATAACATTAGGCTTATTAAATATTTCTTTTTAATTCAATAAGCTCACATAAATAAATACTTTAAATAATAAAAATTCTCCACATTAATTTAATAAATATAACACATATAATTAAATTAATCTACCATAACTTCATCAATTAATTATTTAATCTAATAATTAATTCATCAAAAAATATTTATTCAATCCAATAATGTTAAAAATTAAATTACAAAATCTCGGTTGTCACAGGAACGATCTTGTTCCGAGTTATAACGAAGAAATTCGAAGTCAGCATCTCAAGCTTGTAAAAGACTTAGAAAATTTTTCTAGGTTTCATGCTTGGCGTCGCTTGTCATGAAGTCGTGCCTTGAGGGCCGCATTGGCTGTATGAGCCTGGGCCATCGACATTGTTAAGTGGCACCGCGGCGGGAGAATTAGTGAAGAGGGTGGAAAGTTACACTTGATTTCGGCGGTTTGACACTACAGAGTGGTCTTTGCAGTCATGATGTAAACGAAGGACACTTGCCGTAAGCGTACGGATGGTGGCAATGCCCATAAATGAGATTTTACTGCTCAATTACTAGGGGATGTGGAAGAAAAAAATAGGAACATGTAGTTCAAATAATGTAACACTTAATCAAGTGTATTAAACCTTTAATGATGGTTGAACGAAAAGATTAATAGAGATTAAAAGACTGTAGACGCGGGTTACGGAACCAATATTCGGGGACCGTAGTCACGATAAACGAACGTGAGGGATTGATTGTGATTCCTTAGACGTTGAGTGATGAGAGTAATGAATAACATTTCAATGTTATGTCATGGTAATGAGAGATGAATGTGAAGCGTATAAACGCTGTGGACGCAACGTTGTTGCGATGAATGATCGGTCTTAGCATACAACGAACCGTATGCCTTTGATATTAAGAAAGAATATTGATCATGGGGTTCAGATGATAGTACTGAATGAAAGAAACCAAAACCTTAGATAAAGGTTGAATGGGAGATTAAGGGATGAGCAATGTAAACGGTTAATACGTAAACGATTCTCGTGAATCGTATTCGCATCGAGCGAACGTTCTAAGTATACATTGGTTGTATAACTTAGATGTTGACGAAGGTAGTAAGTAAGATATGAATAATAAAGAAAGCCATAGCGAACGGTAATAAGATTAATAAAAGCCGAATGTAAGTCGGATGAGAATGTTAGAATGAAATGTAAGCGTTGAACACTTTAACCGGCGTGAAGGTTGAGTGTACGCGAATATTAATCGGATAAAACCTACACTCCGTGTACGGTTTGACCGTAGGATAATGAAGACCTATGACTAAAACTATGAGCGGTGAAGAAGCTGAATTAAAGACAAATACGTATAGCGTAAAAGGAGCCGAGTTAATGTTTATAACTTGGATGACATTCCGAGTCGAATGAACCGGACATTGTAAGATGAGAATAACGTAACGTAAAATGCTTAACGCTATAAATGCGTAGAATGAATATTGAATAATCGTTCTGAGTATACAAAAGAGTGTATGACTTGGACGATAAAGAATAAATCCTGAGGTATGACATTTATTTTTCAGAAAGCCATAAGGAATAAGAAATTGACTTAACGAACATTATAGTTTAATAGTTCGGATAAGTTAAGATGAATTTAGGTTGTAGTACAATTGTAACCTTTGATGGTTAATATATGGGATCTGGGCTAAACAATTCCTTTAGAGAGCGAAGGTATATACAAAACTGGTAACCGATCTAACTCACTGTTATGGGCAGTTGAGATGAGACGGGAACTTGTTTGTTGGTTGTTTGTGGGAAACCACTCGGAATACCATATGGACTACTAGCAGAGACACGATGTGTGCTGAGTCCTAGTAGACTTATAAGAAGAAGATAAGAATGTAAGTCATCAAAGATGATGAATGTATTAAGTAAGACATCTCCGTATGTCATAAAGCTGTTAACCGGTAAAGGAAGTTGGTCGCGTAAACTTAGTTTGTAAGAACGTGAACCCTAAGAAGTAAAGTTAAGTAAACCAATGAGTAAAGTCAAGTATATGACTAATTGGTGTATGTGTTATTTCCTTATGTGTTATAGGGATTGGAATGAAGCGATTCAAATGTAAGTCGTAACATCGTGTGTAATGCAAGTTTCCTAACTTTATTCATATTTTAAATGAATGCTAGTTTCTAAAACTTCTCATATGTTGAACTTGAGAAGTTCTATCTATGTGCAAATGTGTGATATTTGTACAAGGTGTTAGAATATATGAGGCCTTGTGCCACAATTTGAACACTTCTGTGTTTCTATGATATGAACTGTTTTGTGATTGAACTGTTCAATATGAGCATGTTCTGTTTATACATGAACCGTTATTGTAAGTCTGTGCTATTGATTCTAGCCAGACAGAATGTGTATGAAAGAAAGTAGAGAATGAAAGTATTTCAAAGTTAATGTGAATAATGTTCTAAAATGATAGAAATTGAGATTATTCCTATTATTCAAGCTGCTTCATAACCTTTGTTCGGTTATTGAAGTCTTAAGAGAATGTTTGAAATCTTAAAGTTATTTGTTCAACTGTTATGACTTGCTAAGCAATTGAATGTTCACACTTGCTTAAAATAAAAATATTTTTAGCGAACAATGTTAGAAGAAATTAAAGATCCCGTAAAGATCAAGCTGATCGGTATCCAGAAGAAGTATCAATCATTATATGAATGAGCATGAATATGAAACGAAGACTTGTAATATAGAATGATAGAATTAAACTATAAAATAATTTAATGAACGATTATGTATCCTTGGTGGCGGATAAAAGTCACTCGTGCAAGATATAAAGAATATGTAATTATCATTGTTTGTAATGAAAGAAGTTTTAAGGTTTTAGAACCTGGGATTTGAGGATGTATGTTGTTATAGTTAGCTATATAATGATGTATGTTTGGAAGAAGATGAGATTGTGACGTACGGAATTCGGATGTGAAAATAGACCGGATTTTGGGGTGTTACAGGCGCGGCCGCGCTACCCTCAACCAAAACCAGATTTGAGCTTTTCATTGCTCAGTTTAGTCCTAACCTACTATGCATTCTAACAAATACTATAAACATACATCAAGTAGGTTCTGATATTTCTTCAAGTTCACCTTTCAAATCATTTAGTTTTGAATTACATAGTTCTATGTTGAATTATTTACATCAACAAGGCTTAACAACTTCTTTTAACGAAGGTTCAAGGTTTATAAGCTTTTAAACCTTATATTGGTACTAACAACCTTTAATACACATGTTCACATGTATCTATCTCATTTATATAGACATAACAAAGTTCATACTTTTAAAACGTGCTTAAATAACTTATGTCATGCTTGACTAGTTGAGTGCACATATCATTCATGTTCAACGACATAAATAACTCTATCATGCTTGCTTATAAGGTCATAATGCAAGTAACAATGTTCATCAAAGTTAGTTTCTAAAACTTTTAAATTTCTCTTTGAAAACACATATTATCAAAGCTATACAAGTTATCTTATGTGACAACCCGGAAAATCGGATTGTCCAGAATTTAAGAGCTAAAGAATTAGTTATTAATAAAATGAATTTTATTAATACTATTCTGTGCTATGTGTTTATTAAGCGTTTTATAACCTAGAATGATTATTAATCGGGAGGATTCTGGCTACGAGCAAGACTGAACGAGTAAGAATTTTAAAGACAAAAATGAAAATTTTCCAGGAACAAAAATATTTCTGGGGAAAAAGACAAAATAGGCACTATTCACCCAACAAAACCCTAAGGGTTAGGGTTTGAATAACCTAAGCTTTTTTGAGAGTTCGGTATGTCGAAATGACATTCAATCGGTAAAGGAAAGACGAAATATCCAAAAATATTTGGATTCCGAGAATCACAGTATTTAAAACTGTCGGACAAAACCCAAAAGAGGGAACTACGAAACTTAAGGGCTAAGCAAACTTGAGGGCAAAGTTAACTTAGTCCTTAAGTAATGAATAGTAAGGAGGTTAGGGTGTGAAAAGACCAAAATGCCCCTACCTTTGAAAATCTATAAATAGGAAGCTTAAACTCATTTATTTGGATTCTTGAAAATCCTATACTTGAGAGAGAAAGAGAGAGAGTTCGAATGGATGATGAAAGGGAGAAGAAAGAGGAAAAGTTGGCTCGTGATCAAACTTTGTCCAACGGAAGGAATTTAAGGATGAATGGTAATCCGAATCCTAGTTTCTTCAAAATTTTCTTTAAGTTTTATGTTTAAAAACATAGCTTAATGAGAATAAGGAGGAAAAGATGTTATTAATGATTTCATATGGTTGAAATCGTAAGAAAATGAAGAAATAAGAATTAGAAAATTAATTTATAAATTTCTTAAAGAAGTATAAGATTCGTAAGGATTTTAAGCGATCCGAACGAATCTTATGAATGAGTAGGTCAAGTGAGTAAGGAATGATGTTCTATAACATCAAATTCCAGGAAAAAGTGAAATCGTAATCTAAAATATTGATTAAAAATGAAGAACGAACGAAGAACACGCAAAGAACACGAAGAACGTTGTTGATGGACAAATTTTAAACCATCGTAGTATAATTGTTGTTGATGGACAAGTTTAAAACCATCGCATATAAGTTAGTTGCTTATTGCTTGGTTAGGAACGTTAGAAACATTCATGAGGAATGGATTAAGATTGAGCTATAACGAAGTTATGGCGAAATTTCGTAAAAGAAGAACGAGAATTTGAAAGTTATTAAATGAACCCGAATGTGTAGGATTTCATAAGAATGTAAGAAAACGTAGAAAATGTGAGTCATGGACTCAAGAATGAACGAGTTCTGAGTTCGGATGACCAAACTACAGACGAACGAACGAAGAACGTTAAAAACATAAAACGAACGAAGTGTGAAGATTAAGCCAATCAAAAGGCATGTTAATTGATTCAGAACAAAGTTCTGTCTGGGGGTAATCGAAGTACGTTAGATAACGAAGAAAATAGCTATGGAACGACCTTGTTCTGAGTTATAACGTAGAAGTTATGAGATTTCAAAGTACGTCTCTGAACGACCAAAGACTTAGAAAAATTTTAGGGAAGAAGGTCTTGGCGCCGCGACGCCAGTCATGCCTAGAATGGTGGTCGCTGCGGCACAAGCCGCGAGGGTCACGATCGCTAACTAACAATTTGTAGTGCATGTTTTAGTGTTTGAGAGGAAAGGCGCTTGGCCGGCAGAGAGCAATGCCAGAAATGAGATTTTAAATGCTCAATTTCTGGGGGATGTGCAAGAAAAAAAATAAGAACATACTGTTCAACTAATGTAACACTTAATCAAGTGTATTAACCCTTTGATGAAGGTCGAACGAAAAGATTAAACGAGATTAAAAGAATGTAATTACGGGTTATGGAACCGATAGCCGGGGACCGTAGTGGCAATGAATCGAACGTGAGGGATTGCTATGATGGTGATTCCTTAGACGTTGATGGACGATAGTAATGTATAACATTTCAATGTTATGACATGGTAATGAGAGATTAAGAGACAAACAACGTGAACATTGAATACGTAAACGAGTCTCATAAATCGTATTCGAATTGGACGAACGTTCTAAGCATACCCTGGTTGTATGACTTAGACGTTGACAAAAGTTGTAAGTAAGATATGATTTATCAAAAAAACCGTAGTGAGCGGTAGTAAGTTTAATGAAAGCCAAACGTAAGTTGGATAAGAATGTTAGAATGAAATCTAAGCGTTAAACACTTTAACCGATGTGAAGGTTGAGTGTACGCGAATATTAAACGGGTAAAACCTACATTCCGTGTATGGTTGACCGTAGGATAATGAAGACCAATGATTAAACCTATGAAAGGTAAAGAAGCTTAATTAAAGACAAGTACGTATAATGTAAAGAAGCCGAGTTAATGTGTATAACTTGGATGACGTTATGAGTCGAATGAATCTGACGTTGTAAGATAAGAATAAGGTAATGTAAAATGATTAATGCTATAAATACGTAAAGTGAATATTGAATGATTGTTCTAAGCATACAAAAGACTGTATGACTTAGACAATGATGAATGAATCCTGAGGTATGACATTTAATTGTCAGAAAGCCATAAGGAAAAAGAAATGAACTTATCGAACATTATAGTTTAATAGTTCGGATAAGTTAGGATGAATTTAGGTTATAGTACAATCGTAACCTTTGATGGTTGACATATGGGAGCTGAGCTAAACAATTCCTCCCAAGAGCGAAGGTATATACGAAACTGGCAACCGATCTAACTCACTGTGATGGTAGTGTAGATGAGATGGGAACTTGTTAGTTGGTTGTTTGTGGGAAACCACTCAGAGTACCATATGGACTACTAGCAGAGAAGCAATGTGTACTGAGTCCTAGAAGAGTTATAAGAAGAAGATAAGAATGTGAATCATCAAAGATGATGAATATTTTTAGTAAGACATCTCCGTATGTCATGAAGCCGTTAACCGGTAAAGGAAGTTGGTCGCATAAACTTAGTTTGTAGGAACGCGAACCCTAAGAAGTAAAGTTAAGTAAACCAATGCGTAAGTTAAGTATATTACTAATTGGTGTATGTGTTACTTCCTTATGTGTTATAGGGATTGGAATGAGCAGTTCAGCGTAAGCTATAGCTGTGCGTAAGGCAAGTTTCCTAACTTCATTCATATTTTAAATGAATGCTAGTTTCTAAAACATCTCAGATGTTAAACTTGAGAAGTTCTGTCTATGTGCAAATGTGTGATATTTGTACAAGGTGGTAGAATGTATGAGGCCTTGTGCCACAATGTGAACACTTTGGTGTTTCTATGATATGAACTGTTCTGTGATTGAACTGTTCAATAAGAGAATGTTCTGTTTATACATGAACCGTTATTGTTAAGTCTGTGTTATTGATTCTAGCCAGACAGAATGTGTATGAAAGATAGTAGAGAATGAAAGTATTTCAAAGTGAATGTGACTAATGTTTTAAAGTGATAGGAATCGAGATTATTCCTATTGTTCAAGCTGCTTCATAACCTTTGTTCGGTTATCAAAGTTCCAAAGGAATGTTAAACTCTTGAAGTTGTTTGTTCGACTGCTAAGACTTGCTGAGCAATTGTATGCTCACACCTGCTTTAAATGAAAAACATTTTCAGCGAACGATGTTAGAAGAACTTAAGGATTTCGTAAGGATCAAGCTGACGGTATCCAGATGAAATGCCATTCAGAATGTGAATGAACGAGAAGATCAAGTGAAAACTTATAATGTAAAAAGATGAACATTAAACTATAAACTAGTTTAATGAACTGTTATGTATCCTTGGTGGCGGATAAAAGTCACTCTTGTAAGATGAAAGAAATAATGTAATTATCATTATTTGTAATGAGAAAGGTTATAAGGTTTTAGAACCTGGGAATTTATAGTGTATGTTATTATATTTCAGTATATAATGATGTATGTTTGGATGAATGATGTACTAGTGACGCACGGAATCCGAGTGTGAAGATAGACCGGATTTTGGGGCGTTACAGGTTGGTATCAGAGCTGATAGGTTATAAATCTTAGGTATGAGTACCTAAGACTATAATTGTAAATAGAAGGATAAGAAGATCACCACGTGATCACAGTTAATCGTAGTAACAGATGATCTGTTAAACGATGGATGATTTATAGCTAATGCTATGAATGAATGGTACTCTAAGTAAGTATGCAGAATAAGAACTCAGATTGAGTTGTAAAGGATAGCATACGAATTAAAGAAAATTCGTATTAAGTAAAGAGAATGTTAGAAGTTCTAAGATTTCGATTGAGGACTCATGTGATAGCTGAGTAGTACGAACCTTCGAATGGGAGGGGGTTTATGATTACTTAGTTATTATAGTGATAATCATTGGAATAGTATGTCATGTTATCAATATGTATATGACGAGAAGGTGAATCTTTTCTCATGTATATACTTGATAGGTAGAAAATGATAAGATAGGGGCGGGTTCTTGAAACTCATACTTATGAAAAGTTTGTGACTCATAGTTATATGCTATGTTTCTGAGCCCTAAGCGTATGGATAGTCCTTGATTTGTTCTTGGATTACATATTGCGAAGATAAGTTCTTAAACACATATGGTTGTGAAAAGTTCCTAAACACATAAAGTGTGGTAAGTGGATGAACTATACTAAGGTATAGGAATGTTCAGACTGAAAGTAAGTATTTTTAGTAGACTTAGCATTGAAGGTTCTAGAGGAGATTAAGTATTGTCACAAGTAAGATAATGAAGGAAGATGGAGAATAGGATATTCCAAGTCATCTAGCTATGCTAGATTTCGAAGTTTCTTGAATTCGTGCTGAAGTGCGCGTTTTGGAAAATGAAAGAATTGGTTCAATTTTTGGAACTAATGGATTTTAAAAGATCTATTCTTGATATGTCTATGCTAGTTGTTTCGGCTAGACAGAAATTGATTTGAAATATCAAAATGAATTTTATATCATCAGTGTATTTGATGCAAAGATGGTAAAAGGATGGAGTTATTAATGCAACTGAACCTGGTGTTGGAAGTGATCTTAGGATCAACAACCCACTATGGTATGATGTATAATGACGAAGTCCTCAACGTACTGTAAAAAGTGCGGTATCATGACGTCATGGAATGTTTTGATGTATTGCGAAAGAATTTAAAAAAGTAGTCGATGTTAAGCGAGTTGACTAGACGAATGATTCAAGTTGATGTCCAATATATTGGTACGGTCTAAGCTACTTGATTTGGCTAAGACGAATGGTATGTCATGATTAAAAGAAAATTGAGCTTTCTTTGAAGAGCTATGCCAAACCAAATTGTTTTGGTGTGGATTCTAATGATTAAGTCTGAGGTGAACATACCCTGGAATGGGGTGATACGATAGGTTGATCGCCTATGTATGAAAGATGTAGCTTACCTTCTTTGTGATTGTAAACTTACCGTGTAATAAAGGTTTATGGCGAAAGGCTGTTTAACCTAGTATGAGTTCATGGTCGATTTGACCCCTCAGTAAAAGTATGAAATGTTTTAAAGGAATCCTTATATTCCTAGTTATTCCTTTCACTTCATCATTTTTGTTAAGTTATGAAGGGTAGGGAATGTATGAAAGATAAGAACTTCTTTGAAGAGAAGTTGAGAAGATGAGTAAGCTAAAATTTCGAGGATGAAATTCTGTGAAAAAGGGGAGAATGTGAGAACCCGGGTAAGGGTTTGGTTTTAAGAAATTCCGAGGACGGAATTTTTGTAAGGGAGGAAGAATGTGACAACCCGAAAAATTGGATTGTCCAGAATTTAAGAGTTAAAGAATTAGTTATTAATAAAATGAATTTTATTAATACTATTCTGTGCTATGTGTTTATTAATCGTTCTATAACCTAGAATGATTATTAATCGGGAGGATTCTGGCTATGAGCTAGACTGAACGAGTAAGAATTTTCAAGATGAAAATGAAAATTTTTCGGGAACAAAAATATTTTCGGGGAAAAAGACGAAATAGGCACTATTCACTCGACGAAACCCAAGGGTTAGGATTTGAATAACCTAAGCCTTTCTGAGAGTTCGGTATGTTAAAATGACATTTCGTCGAAAGATTTGACGATAATATATCGTGAAATGTTAAGTAAGCCGATAAATGTTTTTCTCGAAAGATGTGCAAAAATCGGATAAAATAAAAATGACAAAAAGTACTGTTATGTACTTTTCACTCGTTTAGCTACGTTAGGGTAAAACGTGAAGGAAAACGCTAAATGTCGAAAAGTGTTTTTCAATTTTTCAGAAATCCGAAGAATACGTAATATTCAATCTGTAAAGGAAAGACGAAATATCCAAAAATATTTGGATCCCGAGAATCGCAGTTTTTAAAACTGTCGGACGAAACCCAAAAGAGGGAACTATGAAACTTAAGGGCTAAGCAAACTTGAGGGAAAAGTTAACTTAGTCCTTAAGTAATGAATAGTAAGGAGGTTAGGGTGTGAAAAGACCAAAATGCCCCTAGCTTTGAAAATCTATAAATAGGAAGCTTAAACTCATTTATTTGGATTCTTGAAAATCTTATACTTGAGAGAGAAAGAGAGAGAGTTCGAATGGAAGATGAAAGGGAGAAGAAAGAGGAAAAGTTGGCTCGTGATCAAACTTTGTCCAACGGAAGGAATTTAAGGATGAACGGTAATCCGAATCCTAGTTTCTTCAAAATTTTCTTTAAGTTTTATGTTTAAAAACATAGCTTAATGATAATAAGGAGGAAAAGATGTTATTAATGATTTCATATGGTTGAAATCGTAAGAAAATGAAGAAATAAGAATTAGAAGTTTAATTTATAAATTTCTTAAGGAAGTATAAGATTCGTAAGGATTTTAAGCGATCCGAACGAATCTTATGAATGAGTAGGTCAAGTGAGTAAGGAATGATGTTCTATAACATCAAATTCCAGGAAAAAGTGAAATCGTAATCTAAAATATCGATTAAAAATGAAGAACGAACGAAGAACACGCAAAGAACACGAAGAACGTTGTTGATGGACAAATTTTAAACCATCGTAGTATAATTGTTGTTGATGGACAAGTTTAAAACCATCGCATATAAGTTAGTTGCTTATTGCTTGGTTAGGAACGTTAGAAACATTCATGAGGAACAGATTAAAATTGAGCTATAACGAAGTTATGGCGAAACGCTTAATGTCGAAAAGTATTTTTCAATTTTTCAGAAATCCGAAGAATACGTAATATTCAATCTGTAAAGGAAAGACGAAATATCCAAAAATATTTGGATCCCGAGAATCGCAGTTTTTAAAACTGTCGGACGAAACCCAAAAGATGGAACTACGAAACTTAAAGGCTAAGCAAACTTGAGGGAAAAGTTAACTTAGTCCTTAAGTAATGAATAGTAAGGAGGTTAGGGTGTGAAAAGACCAAAATGCCCCTAGCTTTGAAAATCTATAAATAGGAAGCTTAAACTCATTTATTTGGATTCTTGAAAATCCTATACTTGAGAGAGAAAGAGAGAGAGAGTTCGAATGGAAGATGAAAGGGAGAAGAAAGAGGAAAAGTTGGCTCGTGATCAAACTTTGTCCAACGGAAGGAATTTAAGGATGAACGGTAATCTGAATCCTAGTTTCTTCAAAATTTTCTTTAAGTTTTATGTTTAAAAACATAGCTTAATGAGAATAAGGAGGAAAAGATGTTATTAATGATTTCATATGGTTGAAATTGTAAGAAAATGAAGAAATAAGAATTAAAAGTTTAATTTATAAATTTCTTAAAGAAGTATAAGATTCGTAAGGATTTTAAGCGATCCGAACGAATCTTATGAATGAGTAGGTCAAGTGAGTAAGGAATGATGTTCTATAACATCAAATTCCAGGAAAAAGTGAAATCGTAATCTAAAATATCGATTAAAAATGAAGAACGAACGAAGAACACGCAAAGAACACGAAGAACGTTGTTGATGGACAAATTTTAAACCATTGTAGTATAATTGTTGTTGATGGACAAGTTTAAAACCATCGCTTATAAGTTAGTTGCTTATTACTTGGTTAGGAACGTTAGAAACATTCATGAGGAACATATTAAAATTGAGCTATAACGAAGTTATGGCAAAATTTCGTAAAAGAAGAACGAGAATTTGAAAGTTATTAAATGAACCCGAATGTGTAGGGTTTCATAAGAATGTAAGAAAACGTAGAAAATGTGAGTCGTGGACTCAAGAATGAACGAGTTCTAAGTTCGGATGACCAAACTACGGACAAACGAACGAAGAACGTTAAAAACGTAAAACGAACAAAGTGTGAAGATTAAGCCAATAAAAGGCATGTTAATGGATTTAAAACAAAGTTCTGTCTGGGGGTAATCGAAGTACGTTAGATAACGAAGAAAATGTCTTTGGAACGACCTCGTTCCGAGTTATAACGTAGAAGTTATGAGATTTCGAAGTACGTCTCAGAACGACCAAAGACTTAGAAAATTTTTCGGGAAGAAGGTCTTGGCACCGCGGCGCCAGTCATGCCTAGAATGGTGGCACTGCAGCACCAGGCTAGAGGGTCACGTACTGCTAACTCGCACCGCAACGCGAGTTTTAGTACTGAGAGTGGAGCCGCGGCGCCGGTGCAGAGCAATGCCAGAAATGAGATTTTAAATGCTCAATTTCTGGGGGATGTGAAAGAAAGAAATAAGAACATACTGTTCAACTAATGTAACACTTAATCAAGTGTATTAAACCTTTGATGAAGGTCAAACGAAAAGATTAAACGAGATTAAAAGAATGTAATTACGGAGTTCTGAAAACCGATAAATGGCAGACCGTAGTAAGCATGATGAATCGAACGTGAGGGATTGCTATGACGGTGATTCCTTAGACGTTGATGGACGATAGTAATGTATAACATTTCGATGTTATGACATGGTAATGAGAGATTAAGAGACAAACAACGTGAACATTGAATACGTAAATGATTCTCGTAAATCGTATTCGCGTTGGACGAACGTTCTAAGCATACCCTGGTTGTATGACTTAGACGTTGACAAAAGTAGTAAGTAAGATATGATTTATCAAGAAAACCGTAGTGAACGGTAGTAAGGTTAATGAAAGCCAAACATAAGTCGGATAAGAATGTTAGAATGAAATCTAAGCGTTAAACACTTTAACCGATGTGAAGGTTGAGTGTACGCGAATATTAAACGGGTAAAACCTATATTCCGTGTATGGTTGACCACAGGATAATGAAGACCAATGATTAAACCTACGAAAGGTAAAGAAGCTTAATTAAAGACAAGTACGTATAACGTAAAGAAGCCGAGTTAATGTGTATAACTTGGATGACGTTATGAGTCGAATGAATCGGACGTTGTAAGATAAGAATAAGGTAATGTAAAATGATTAACGCTCTAAATGCGTAAAGTGAATATTGAATGATTGTTCTAAACATACAAAAGACTGTATGACTTAGACAATGATGAATGAATCCTGAGGTATGACATTTAATTGTTAGAAAGCCATAAGGAAAAAGAAATAAACTTATCGAATATTATAGTTTAATAGTTCGGATAAGTTAGGATGAATTTAGGTTATAGTACAATCATAACCTTTGATGGTTGACATATGGGAGCTGATCTAAACAATTCCTTCAGAGAGCGAAGGTATATACGAAACTGGCAACCGATCTAACTCACTGTGATGGCAGTGTAGATGAGACGAGAACTTGTTTGTTGGTTGTTTGTGGGAAAGCACTAAGAGTACCATATGGACTACTAGCAGAAAAGCGATGTGTACTGAGTCCTAGAAGAGTTATAAGAAGAAGATAAGAATGTGAATCATCAAAGATGATGAATGTTTTGAGTAAGACATCTCCATATGTCATGAAGCCGTTAACCGGTAAAGGAAGTTGGTCGCGTAAACTTAGTTTGTAAGAACACAAACCCTAAGAAGTAAAGTTAAGTAAACCAATGCGTAAGTCATGTATATGACTAATTGGTGTATGTGTTATTTCCTTATGTGTTATAGGGATTGGAATGAGCAGTTCAGCGTAAGCTATAGCTGTGCGTAAGGCAAGTTTCCTAACTTCATTCATATTTTAAATGAATGCTAGTTTCTAAAACTTCTCAGATGTTGAACTTGAGAAGTTCTGTCTATGTTCAAATGTGTGATATTTGTACAAGGTGGTAGAATGTATGAGGCCTTGTGCCACAATGTGAACACTTCGGTGTTTCTATGATATGAACTGTTCTGTGATTGAACTGTTAAATAAGAGAATGTTCTGTTTATACATGAACCGTTATTGTTAAGTCTGTGCTATTGATTCTAGCCAGACAGAATGTGTATGAAAGATAGTAGAGAATGAAAGAATTTCAAAGTGAATGTGACTAATGTTTTAAAGTGATAGAAATCAAGATTATTCCTATTGTTTAAGCTGCTTCATAACCTTTGTTCGGTTATCGAAGTTCCAAAGGAATGTTAAACTCTTGAAGTTGTTTGTTCAACTGCTGAGACTTGCTGAGCAATTGTATGCTCACACTTTCTTTAAATGAAAAACATTTTTAGCGAACGATGTTAGAAGAACTTAAGGATTCTATAAGGATCAAGCTGACGGTATCCAGATGAAATGCCATTCAGAATGTGAATGAACGAGAAGATCAAGTGAAGACTTGTAATGTAAAAAGATGAACATTAAACTATAAACTAGTTTAATGAACTATTATGTATCCTTGGTGGCGGATAAAAGTCACTCTTGTAAGATGAAAGGAATAATGTAATTATCATTATTTGTAATGAGAAAGGTTATAAGGTTTTAGAACAAGGGAATTTAGAATGTATGTTATTATATTTCAGTATATAATGATGTATGTTTGGATGAATGATGTACTAGTGACGCACGGAATCCAGGTGTAAAGATAGACCGGATTTTTGGGGCGTTACATCTTATACGAGGTAACTTAAGATCATATTTTATGCTCGCATGACTCCACCATATGCTCACTACAAAGTCAGAACTCAAGTGACTTAAAGTTCATCAAGGTTTATTTTCAAAATCTCCAAGTTTCTTTTTAAAACACATACTAAGTCATGCTTAAGCATCCCAATATGAATAAAGTAATCATAGCCATATAACATGTCTATTATCATTCATATTCACATTTTATTACTTAGAATAACATAATCCATCGTCCGAAGCACAATACTTGCCTATGTGCTCGCTCGACACCCGCTGATCGCCTCCAAATACGTAATAGTCACAATGATGACTATTTTGACCCTTCCTAAAGACCTCAAATTAAAACACTTAAAGCACAAAAGTTGTAGGTCTATTCGTCCTCGTTCCGGATCATCTTGAATCACCTCAATCAGACTTCGTATAAAAAAGTTATGACCGTTTTACCAAAACAGGTTGAAGTAGTCATAGTCAGAACACATGGGACGTGGCCGCGCCCCTTTTCCGCGCGCCCATGCTCCCGGGCAGCATGCCCGCGCTAGGCTTCGCCCAGATTACAGTGTTTTGCGATTTTTGACCCTTTTCTCCTACTAATCTTCATAACTTGAGTTATACACATCCAAATTACTTCGTTTCCGATTCTATGGATTTGTAATTCATAGAACTACAACATACTAGAATTCTAACAATTTATAAAAACATTAACCAACGTAAAATTTAACCCAAAACACATGTTCATACTTTATTTTCATGTTTTAAACACATTTAGCGAATTCATTCACTACGAATTCATTACTTAACCGATTAACATGATTTAAACTACGCTGCTTTCATTTCTTCACATATTAACATAATCCAACCTCAATTTACAGATTATAACACATATAGGGTATACAATTTTGTACTTTCTAAAGCCATAACATATGAATACACACTAATATTCACTTCTCTTCTTCAAACCCATTTTCCATGAACTCTCTTACTACAATCATTTATAGATAACCACCAATTGATTACATAAACTAATTTTAACAATTATAATATCGAATTCAAACAATCCAATATTAGAAATTTAGAACATAAACTTAGGTTTTCATACCTTCAATGCTTGATTTCTTTACAAGATTGTCACAAGCTTTAGCAATCCTTCTTCCTCTTTTTGATAATCTCAGAAAACCCTCTCCCAAACCACTGTATTGTATCTCTTCCTCATCAAGCTCTCTCTCTGCTATTTAGCCTTAAAAATAAGACACGAAGAATAACTGATATGGCTTTCACTCACGTATCCTTCCGTTAGCAAAATAATACGTCTACTTCAGTTACAATAAGCCAAAGGCCACAAGGCCTTGTTTGGCCACACACCAATTCCCCCAAACTGAATTATTTTAATAATATTATATTATATAGTTTTTATTTGTTACACCTATAACCAATTTTCATAACTTTCAATAATAAGTAAAATAATTATAATTTTTATTATAATTATTCTGATGATTAATAAATAATCATATATCTAATTTAATTAATAAATTATATTTAAACATTACTTTATTTAATATACTTATTTTCTTTCATATTAAATAACTCATTTAATTTAATTAATTCATTAAATTAAATCTTCAAAGAACAAAATTTACTTTTGCTTTAATTTAATTATCATACACGTAACTAAATTATTATACCACAATTTCATAAATTATTTATTTTTTCTCAATAAATAAATTATTTAAAATATTTATTCAATTCAATAAATATTTAAGATTAATTAAAAAATTCATTTAATTCTTTAATAGTTAACTCAACTATTAAACCTCACTTTCCCAATATATGAATATATATTTCTCTTCATACCAGATCACATATTTCAAAATATATATAGCACGTATATATATACATACTCAAACTCAAAACATCTCATAATAAGAATTTTAATTATTAAATTCCTATTTTAATAACTTATAAAAATTCGGGTTGTCACAACCATTACCTTCACCCTGATTGATTCTTAGGAGATTTTAAGGCATAAACATGTAGTCCATATACCAAAATACAAACTAGATACAACAACAAACACAGATCAACAAAAACATGAAACACTACTAAAAAAATGGTCATTTGTGATGGCCAAAATCCATCACAAAAAGTAGGAAAATCATCACAAAAAGTTTACGTGATGGCTTTAAACATCATAATGGTCGTCTTGTATACGCCCATCATGAAAGATTTTACGTGATGGTTTTGGCAATTACGCAAACGCTTAGTGCTTTTGTGATGATTAATACAATCACATTAACATATAATTTATTGTGATTGTCAAAGTCATCACAAAAAAATAAGTCTTTAGGGATCAAATGTAAGAACGTGAATCTCTATTTACGTATAATTTATTTCCCTATATTAATTGTATCAAATGATATTTGTAGGATTCAAACCCTCTCCCATTTGCAAACTAAATAAAGAGTATTACCACTACACCAAAGTCCAAATCATGATTATAATTTTAAAACAAAATATAAAAGGAAACATATGTGAGTTGACTTACTAAACAAAATTACTTCCAAACAAGATTTGGTGATTGCAATGACAGTCACAAATACTCTATAATGATGGTAAAATTAGTCATCACTAAGAGCCATCATATATTTTATTATTTTGTGACGGCTTAAAAATTTCATCACAAAATACCTTCTTTTTGTAATTGCAAATAAAAGTCGGCACAAAAATCTATCTTTTAAATGATCGTCATGACCGTCACAAAATATTATTTTGATTATTTCTTATATTAAAATATTAGTGATAACTTAAATGCAATCACGAAAAAGGGTATATCTATAAGTGGTGACTTAGTGCGTCACAAAAAGAAAATTTATTTTGGGTGAAAAAATTGGTGTGATTGACATGGCCATCACAATTATAATACATTGATGACAAAATTAGTCATTACTAAGAGCCATCATATATAATATTATTTTGTGATTGCTTAAAAGGTCCATCACAAATTACTATCTTTTGTGATTGTTTTTAAAAACTGTCACAAAATTCCTTCACGTATTCTTATTTTTTAGTAGTGAAAGATCTGGGCCCATGAACTAGCTGTCAGAGCTTTCTGGGCAAGTTCATGGTTGCCCAGATTTCACTTGGTCATGGTCGGTCAACCGATTTTGACCATCAATAAAATGAAATCTGTACATGCTTTAGACTTGATTCAAATTCCAGAGTAAAGTTCACATGACATATTACATGATCAAATATTTAAACAACAAAAACACATAACATACTAAGATCTATGGGACCTGACATTTGGTTGTCAGACCATATTTCTCAATTTTTCCAGATTTGCAAAAACATCAAATCTGAGCCTATAGATGTTATGGATCTAACATCTATCAACCCAGATCATCTATGTACACTATAAACAACATGTTTTAACATAAAAACATAACATTTATCATAGGATCAAAGATTAGATTTGGTTCTAGGGTTTATACCTCTTATGAACACTGTCTTGATCTAGGGTTCTTGATCTGTTTAGTATGTTCTAAGAACTTGATAAGGGACTGAAATGCTTGCTAAATTCGTAGGTTTAGAGAGAGAGGGTCTTGGTGAGGAGTTTGTGTATAAATGAGGCTAACTAATCAACTTTCTCTCTTTTGATCTTATATATAACACATGGTTCAATGAATTTGTGATGCAAAGTGGCTGATTGCTGAGATATATGAGCATGTGATGATATCTAGAGTTGTTGAACAACTCAAATCTTGGCAAGATATGCAAGTAACCTAATAAAGAATTGCAAAAGGGCTTTTTGGACATTTACATTGTAAATTTAATGGCAAATTTATAAACTTGGCAAACCCTTAGGGTTTAACATTAAGGTTTAACACAAAGATTTGTAGGATTTCTAATTAGAAAAAAAAATGAAATTTAAAGTTTCTAAAAATATAAATTAGGGTTCCCTAATTAGATTAAGTTTACTAATTATATAGACTTGAAAAATAGCTTAAAAATTTACTAATTAGCATTAAGATGACTAAATTAACGATTAGGGTTTTTATTTTAGCATTTAGGGTTCCTAATATGACGATTAGGGTTATAAATTCATAATTAGGGTTTTCTAAATAATAAATAGAATCTTCCCTAATTATCATTAAGCTTAATAATTTAATAATTAAGGTTTTAGTTTAGTAATTAGGGTTTCTAATTACTAATTAGGATTTCCAATTAATTAGGGTTTCTAAATATCAGTTAGAGTTTCCCTAATTAACAATAAATTTCTAAAGTACCCATAAATTATCAGATAACACAATTTCTGACAAATCTTAAACTCTAGTCTGAGTTTCAAATTAGGGTTTAATCAATAAAGCTAAGATTTGATCATGATACAACATAATTAACCAACCATTGCCAGTCCACATACATACAATACATATTTATAGCACTAAAATAAAAATAATATTATTTTATTATTCTCATTCGTTGATCAAAATCTAAAATTAGGGTTTGAATTCCATATCTGATTTACCTCGCATAAATAGCATTATTAATTAAGGTAATAAATAATTAACTTAAATAATCTAAACAAATTCATATAATAAAATATTTATTATAATAATTCTAATAATCATTTCATATATTATTTAAATAATATAATGATCATATTTTCATGGAAAATAATTAATAAAAACATTTCTATTATAAAATTAATTATTATAAACATATAATTTATAATAATCAATAATTCTAAATAAAATTATTTGTAATTATTCATGTAATAAATATATTTTATTTGTCACATACATATATATCCACATTATCTTGGCACATATTCCCCATATTTATAAAATAATAATAAAAAAATTATACGTAAAATTTCTGATTTATTTATATAGGAAATCTTGGGTTATTACATTCACCCTCCCTTATAAAGATTTCGTCCCTGGAATCACCATTTTAAAACCTATACATACAAGGGTACATAAAATACACAGTCATTGCAAATAGATCTCGATCAAATTCGATTAAACTGATCTTTAACTATTCAGCATAAAGCTTTCCTATCTAATTAAACGGAAATTTGATTTCTAAGAGAACTCAAATTCCTCCTTCAAAATTTCTTTATAAAATAATTTACTATATATAGGAACATTATATATACGAAAATAAAAGTTATACGAACAATACCTGGAGTTCCATCACCAGCTGCTAGGGTATCCTGGACCGTCATATTGAAGACTCTCGCGGTTGATTTCATTGGCATGTTTGATGACATTGGTCCCGTGATTGCCAGAGTCCCGATGCCCTTGCCAGTAGTCACACTCCCTACCTTCATTCTCCTTTTCGGGCAATCCTTCACCTTGTGCTCCATTGACCCGCATATAAAACAACCAGTGTTCATCCTTGGATTGGGGCAGTTGGGAGAGATATGTCACTCCTGCCCACACTTGTAGCATACAAACTTTCCCTTCAGACTTTCCCTAGAGTGATTCTTTCCACAATTCCCACACTGTACTACCTGCTTTTTCTTCACACCTTTTTGTTTCACTTGAACATTCCCAAAATTACTCACCTTTCTCTTTCCATTTCCACTCCTACTTCCACTATTAATTTCCACCTTCCCAGCTCCTTCGACCTTACCCTTGTTCCTTTTTTCCTTGTTGTAGAGGCTCATGGCCTCACTTCCCTCTTCGGCTATGATAGCCTTTTCCATGAGTGCTGCAAAAGTGTTTATCTGCAACACTGCCACCTTTTTATAGAGCTAGTGTTTTAATCCTATCTCAAACCTCCTTGTCTTCCTTGCTTCCGTATCAACTTGATGCGGAGCGAACCTAGCTAATTCATTAAATTTTATGGAATACTCCGCAACTGACATGTCCCCTTGCTTCAACTCCAAAAACTTCACCTACATCCTAGCCTACATACTAGAGGATAAATAATTCTTGAAAAACAAAGTTTTAAATCTAGCCCAAGTAACTACTCCTTCTCTTGCCCTAGCTTGATTTTCTTCTCACCAAAAATTTGCCTCACCCTTCATCATATAGTTGGAAAAAGTTATCTTTTGCCCCTCAGCTACCCTAGCTATCACAAAGGCCTTTTCTATTTCCTTAACCCAGGTTTGCGCCTCTACAGGGTTAGTTGTCCCTTTGAATTCTGGCGGTCCTACAGCCTTAAAATCTTTGAAATTTGCCAAGCGATTGTCTGGTTGGTTCCCTACGGCTGACATTCCATGTTGCGTAGCCTGAGCTACCATGTTTGCAAAGTTTTGCATCGGGTCTTGTTGTTGTCCTTCAGCGTTGTTAACAGATTCTTCTGCCCTCTGATTTCGAGTTTGACGTCTTGGCAACATTATCTGATTAAATAAAATGTAATATATACTTTATTAACTTACATTCTAAACCTTATCATATAAGTTTAATATATTAAACTTGTTTTATTACTCAAACATGGATTCATATTCATTTAGCGAATACTTTACATAGCATAACACATACTGGTTTAAACATTAGCTATCCCTTTGTGACTATAAAAGTCAAGATTTATAGCCTTGACTAATACAAAAGATGAGAATATTACATTACACAGTCATACTAATCATATATATTACATTAAACACACCTACATAACAGAACATATACTACCTATTCACTATGCCTTTTTCTTGATCTTGGACAACCTTTTGCCTGATGACCTTCTATCCCACAAATAAAACATGCACCTTGCATATAGTCAGGACAATAAAGAGAGGTATGTCCCTCATAGCAGCAAATGTAACATATCTTTTTCCATTTCTTCTTATCAGATTTTCCTAAGTCGTGGTCTTTTATCTTTCTTTTCCCCTTCTTACTCGGAGCTGCACACGATATGTTGCTTTTGGCTCCCATCTGATCAATTTGGATTTTAAGCTTATCTTGTTCTTCCATTATTTTTATTAACGACTGACGCAGTTGACTATTTAGCAACTTTTCTATTTCCCACAACTTTTCTAGAGAAGAAACCTTATTTCTCAGATTCTGCACCTCCGTTGATGCTTGATCAGCTCCAACTTCAGTGTCCGAATAACTATCTACCAGTTCTATTATTTCTGGATCTGGTACTATATTTTCTAGAATAATCACCTCATCAAGGTTATCTTCAATGTGAGCCTCTATTTCAGCTACTGGCTTCGATATTATCTTGGGTGAATGGGTTTGATCCTTCTTTAAGTTATAAGCATATAATAAGCCTTTTCCACCTGACATCTATACACATAAATTATCCTGATTAGCTTATATTATATACACACAACAAATAATAGTTTTTTATAAGTTATATTTTATTTTGTTTGACGATGAATTTATCCAATTCATCTCTTTTTAAACTCTATACGAGTTATTTGTATTTTCAACTTTTCCCTCTGTTCTAAGATTATAGCCTAAGGTCTATCCCACCTAAGGTTTCTAACCCTAAAGCTCTGATACCATGATGTGACGCCCCCAAATTCAGGTACTTGAAACCCGAACTCAATGCTTCACGATACCATTTCTATGAGCGCAATAATACTAATAATAATAACAATAATATAAATATCAAACTTAATTTACATATGCATCAGAGTCTACTCCTAGGTACGAGACCTTTAAACATTCGTTACAATACATGATAGATAATATATATCATAGTCTTAGTAAAGTTAAACTATTACATAGGATAGCATAAAAATTCATTCAACAACCTTCCTTTTTCTTTTATTCTTGGCAGAGCCTTCAAGTTGTTCACAGTTAGCTGAAAATATTTTAAATTAAGCAAGGATGAGCATTTGGGTACCCAACAAGTAATATCAATTATAAATATTAGTTGAAAGGATTAAATGTTTTCTTTGTACGACACTTCTACAACGAATCAACAGTTGTGAAGTAAGTTGAACCAATAATAACAATATATTAATTCTATATCAAATTTTTGAAACTATGTACTGACTATAACTGGAGATTAGTCGACAGACTATGAACATTGTTTTTTATTTTCGAAAAGGTTAAACAGAACTTCATCTACAAACCATCATAACTTACGGGCACGAGGGGTTATCAGCCCGTTATGCCCTGTATTGATCAATACTACATGCAAGAACGATATTATCGTTCATCTGATCCGCCTTTGGCGCACAAATTTTTTTCCATATACGGGATGTTCATACTTAGTCAGGAATCTGAACCTAAACTATTTGGTCAGATAATAATAAAGTTCTATCTTGTTCAACAATATTTTTAAGTTTGTGTATAGCTGAATTAAATAGCTTAGACGACTTTTAAGTCAACGTATACATACTAGAAATCTATAAGTATGTATCAACATGTGATTAAATACAATGATTATCTAAGTGAGGAAACTTGTATAACCATATTTAGAAATTAACGAACAGAATAAATATCCAGATTGTACAATAGTACTTTATTGATAAACAATGATCGGATAATTTAAGAACTTGTATGAATACAAAAGATTGGATACATAATTGATAATCATAGAGTTAATAATCTGGCACAATAATAGTATAATTCTGAATCTTTCTTATTCATGTCCATTGCATTAAGGAAATGCAAAGTTAGGATACTTGCCTGGTCTGCTGCTTATATTTATGCAACTTAGTTTTATCTTTTATATCAAGCCCTATCATTAATAAGATCATTTATTCGATTAGAATAATATATCATAACACATAGCACTACTATTTGCAGTCAACACATACCTAATTACATTGTCACATAAGTTTAACAACCATTGAATCACAAATAAACACTTATTAAGTCAACCTATCTAAGTTCAGATCAATTTTTGAAACATGTTGGTGTACCGACGGCTTTATCGGGTAAATATCGAGTCTAAGACTCTATACCGAAGTTCAATATAACTTAAACATCAGTCAAATTATTTTTAAATGACTTATAATACTTTTTAAATAATTATTATAATTTATAATAATTTTTCAAACAGTGGAATCATTATTTAATGATTTAAATATTAAATAATTCTATTATCATTAATATTTAAATAATATTAAAGTATTAATGAAACCATTGCCAAAATATTAAATTTATTTATAATAACTCAAAATATTTCTAAAGTATTAATATTACACTTAAATGATTTTTAAAACAATTAAAATTATTTTTAAATAATTATCATTAATATTTAAATAATAATGCATTATTTATCAAAATATTAAAAGGCATTTATTATAACTTAAAATATTTTAAATTCATTTATATACTTTTTAAATGATTTTTAAATCAATAAATCATTTTTAAACTATTTATTTAATATAATTAATAAATAAATATAATATCATTAATATTAATTTATTAATGAAATTACCCTTTAAATATTAAAAGTTATATTTTATAACTTAAAATATTTTAAACACTTTATTTTCATTTAAAATGATTTTTCTAATATTAAAATCATTATTAAACTAATTTATTTAATATAAATATTAAATAAATCTAATATCATTAATATCAAAATATTAATATTTTTCATGACAAAATATCAAAAGTTATATTTTATAACTTCAAATATTTTTATAACCCTTAAATCATTTTTTATATGATTTTTAAATAATTAATTCTATTTTTCATAATTTATTTAATACATTTATTAAATAATTTAATTATCATTAATATTAATTTTATTAATGAGATTTCATCACAAAATATTAAAAGTCATTAAAATAACTTAAAATATATTTTCTTATGACATAATATATTTTAATTGATTTTTCATGTATTAAAATCATTTTTTTTAATAATTTATTTAATATTATAATTAAATAAATTAAATTCCATTAATATTTCAAAAATATTAAATATTAATGAAATATATTCAAAATTATTAAAATTAATTTTTAGGCTTTAAAATATTTTTTAGTAATTTATTTTGTATTCTTAATAATTAAAAACTAATTTTCTTTAATTATTTAATAAAAGGCTTAAATATAAATTACTATCATAAAGTATAGGCCATATTCCACTTTGGTGATTCACCTTTCAATTTTGTCAATTAGATGATTAAACTATTAATTTTTTTCAATTCTAACAAATTGAACATGTCGCGTCGAGAAATTCATTGTCGTGGCTAGTAGAGTGGCCATTAATTAAATTTGAGTTGTAATGAAAAAATAATATTTTATTTATTGATTAAATAATTTTGATATAATAGAGGGTAAAATGGTCACAACCTATACATTAATTAAAATTAAACAAATCAAAACTTCAAAACCAATAACATCATCGATCAAAAATAGCCAAATCTATGATCTAATACTTATTCTCTCACATCTGATTCTGTAAGTGCAAGATCCACCACGATCATCCAATGGCGGCATCGCGACGGCTCCAAGATTTGCAGTCCCAGCCGGGAAATAAAACCTGCGTCGATTGTTCGCAAAAGAATCCTCAATAGGCGTCGGTATCCTACGGCCTCTTCATGTGCTTCTGATTGGTTCACAAACAACCAAGGGCCTCGGTGTTCACATCTCATTCGTCCGATCCATTACTATGGACTCTTGGTGCGAGATCCACTCAAAAAGATGGAATCGGTGGTGGCGAAAAGCTCAATAATTCCTTTCCCAATACGGCGTCGCTAATTAAACAGACATCGTTACCAAATACAAGACCAAGGCTGCGTCTATTTAAAGCGATCATATCCAAGCCCTAGCAGAGGGCCCTAAATTTATTAAACTATCCAATTCAATGATTAAAAATTATAAAAAATAAATTAAAAACAACTAAACTACCACAAACCAATCACCAATATCAAAATCTGGAATTTCAAACAGTTAATGGAGAATTAGACTTATGATTTCATCCTAAGCTTCACTTTGATTTTAACACCTTTATTCCAATTCAATTCACAATCCCAGTTTATTAATTAAGAACACGAACGTAGTATTAACCACCTCTTGATGCACTAATACCGTATTAACGTAAATCCACAATTAAGATAGAAACACGTTAAACACCTTAATAAACTAACTCACTATATCTCTATGTGAATTACAATTAAAGAAGGTTTAAGAATAAGTTCTCTATCCGATTACATGCGATGTCAATCATATCTCAACCTTAACATTCATCAAGATTCTGCTATTCACAAAATTCATGAACACATGCTATATCAACTAGGTCTAGATTTGAATATCCTCTCTCGATTCCAAACAAATCCACAAAGAATTGTTGATAAGGCAATTCATAGATTCAAGCTCAAATCAATATAGATAAACTGGAAATAGCTTATTAAATTGGAAATCAAAGTTTACAAAATCATAAATTCACTCAAAGATCCATCATAAGCCTAAAAAGTGAATTAGTTCATCATAAACGAAATAAACACTGAATAAATCATGGAAATTATTCTATCAATTACAAATAATAGCCTAAGACGAAGAATATTGAAAAACACCCTTCACGTAGCCCTAGAATCGCAATCGTCTCGAAAATCTCCTTGAAATACTCCTCCAATGCTTGCTTAGAAAAAATAAGATTAATCTTCGTAATTTGCCTTGTGTGTTTTCAAATCCATTGTTTGTTTTTAATTATATACTTCAACATGTATTCTGATTACAATTCCATGCCAATATGAGTCCCAAATCATCACCATCACTTAAGCTCCACGTTTGTAGCATTAGAAACCAACTAGGAGACCCTTCTATTCCCGTACCTAAGCCCCATCTTGGGTCTTTCCTTTGTAATAGCAAGCCTCGGCTTGCTAGGCTGCTGTAAATCATCCCAGGACTCCAAGCCCCGGCTTGCTTACAAGGCCAAAAAGAGCAAGCCCCAGCTTGCTATGCTACTGTAAATCTGCTACAATGTCCTCTGCTAAAACTGCCATAACTTTTAAACCGGAAGGAGTTACGGGATCTGCCACCTATCAAATCGAAGCTATCGGCGAGCTCTACAATTTTCATTCTTCGAGTTTTGAGAAATAACGAACGGATGAAGATCGAAATTGGACTGGAAGTAGCTGCTGTGTAAATGACAAACATAACAACTCTTTGCTTTGTATTTGTTGATAAAGAGGCCATAATCTCGCATCCGAACTTCCGATTGGAATGATTCAAGATGTTCCGAAAAGCTAAGAAGAAGTTCTACAACATAGTCCAAGTTCCACGCCAAAAACATAGAATGAACATAAAATGAACATGAAGGCCCGAACGATCTCCGGAATTGCTTTTCCTTACGTTTTTATACCAATAGTTGCTCACTCAGCTTCCAAACATATAATCTACAAAAATGAAAACAAAATGCATGAAAAGTAACTAAGAAACACGAGATTAAACAAATAATTCAAATAATAGATACCGAATAAGTAGGTATAAAACCTACTTATCGAATACCCCCAAACTTAAACCTTTGCTTGTCCTCAAGAAAAAACAAAACAAAAATGCAATGCCATGCAATGGAATGCAACTCATCTATATGCTTATTAATCCAGCAGTAATGAAAGAACAAGTCTATTCGCACGGCCTCAGAGAAATGAAATAAACGTGACAATACTCCATATCAAAACCAATCAATAAATTCCTTGTCAATCATCAAATCTTAAACTGTTATTACTGGTATAGTGCATATGTGCTTAACATCCATGCTGACTGATATAATGCTAAATACAACACATAATAGATTTCTTTAAAGGCATCATATAGTGTAAACTCACAAAATTCATGAACAAGCCAAATCAAACTAAAGTCAAACTGCCACCAAATTCAAGAGTCCAATCCGGGATACTTATGCTTTACTTTGCATTACGGGGGCTTTTTGTTCTTTTCCCGTTTTATTGTTGTTATTTTTTTCAACCATGACTATTCAATGTCTCATTCCATTAGGCTAACAGTGCTACCCCTTAGCGAGCTTTCAACTTACGACTCCCAGACCATAAACACCTTAGGGCGCTAGGTGTAAAGACAATCCCCTCGGGCGTACTTGCTCAAGTAACAAAGGCCCCGAAACAAGACTAGCCATGATATGATTTTTTATTGTTTTTTAAAGCTATATATCCCAATTTTTTCCCCCAAACTGAAGTTTTTGTCTAAATTTAGCCATCTTCGCCTTTTCATGTCTTTCATTTATTTAAATTAATATTATCCTTAAGAAGTCAATTATGTATCAATTTAAACTTAATCAGTCAATAAAGTTATCTCTAACGTCCTAACCTGATTATACCAGTTTCAAACAGGAAAAGATTCAATTCATAACAAGAAATCACATTAAAGTTCTAATAATCAGTACTATACTTGTCTACTCAATCCCATTCTCATCATTGGCCAAAATAGATTGTAACTATCAAACAGCTGGACTCATGCAAGATAACACAATACTTAACTATATATATATATATTTAAAGATAATATGTGGTAAAAATAACATGATTGAAAAGATAAATAAAAACTATTTACAGTCCTTAGCTACTATGCAACTACATGATTACATGAATGCAACATTTAATAATCCTAAACATGCAACTAAATCCCCCAAACTTGAAAATTACAATACCCTCATTATATAGATAAAGCAATAAATAAGAGAGGACTTCCCTGTAATCGCCTAAGTCTGGGTTGGTGGTGTCTGCTGTTCTTCATCGAAATCGCTAGGTGGGAACCTTGGCATTAGGGCTGGTTGCTGGTATGGGAATTGGGCATTGGGATTGAAGCTCTAGAGCGTCGCATTCAAGGAGGCGAAAGATAGATTCATGGCCTCAAACATGTGGTCCTACCTCGCTGCTAGTCTCCGCATTTCTCTTCGTGCCTCCTTGTTGTGCTGATCCACTTGTCGTTGAAGGTTGAGGAACTGAGGGCTAGATATGCCTCTGGGCTGTGGTGTTGTCTCTGTTTCTTGCTCTCCCATTGTCGTATTCCCCTAAAACTTATCATCATCCGAGGTGTCCTCAGCATCAGCCTCATCCTCCGAGGCTGAGGGAAATACAAATCCTACTCCTCTCGGGTGAGACTCGCCTCCGGGCCACACCGAATATCTTGCAATCATTCTCGAGTCGAGTGTCTGAAGCGGCATCTGGGTTATCTTATCATCAGACCAACACACTCTCGCCTATACACATAACCCATAAATGAGAGATGGGCGTGGCAAGCCGCCAAAGAATGGTCCTCGAAGGCATCTTCGGATTGAAAAGTTGATTATAGCCCCTATGTCGATGATGAAATCTTATACCATGGCATACAAGAGCACTGCCTTATCCTTGGGCACATCTGACGTATGTGTAGATGGAAGTAACTTAGTGCACAGAAACGCATACCATATCTTCCCATACCTGCTGAGATCCTTACTGCGAAAGACAATGCCTCCATGTTATGATTTGGTCCATGCGTTACCCGGCTTTGTCATCTCCTTCATAATAGCCTCATAATCTGGATCATTGTCACGTAAGTGAGCGTCTCGCAATGCAATGTCTCTTCATCAGAATCGATAGTACATGTTGATGGCGTCGGTACTGAAAGGAACTAACCTACCCCGTACAAAAGCATTGAAGGGGGCCTTATCCTCGGCGTTAGCGTAGAATTCTTTGACCACACTTACAACTGCGGCCTCGGGCTCTACCGTGAATTTATTCTAACCTTTTTGATATATTTGTTGCATCATTTCGCCATCAACAAACTCAGGTGGCAACCCCCGCTCTGGTGTGAGTGATTTTGTCACCATATAGTCATAACGGTCGACGGCGACGACACTTATGAATTTTTGCTTATCAAAGGTTCGTGTCAGTGGTGTGGCCCCCGAACTCTCTCCTCGTTGCCTCTTTGATGCCAGTTTTGGTGCCATTGATTTGGAATTGATGAGTTTTTCCCCCAAACGTTACTTAAGCAATTTGTCGAACACTTGGTGTGCGAGACTCGAAATTCCCACAAACTTGGTGATTTGGCTCGAACTATGGTGATAGAAATTGAGGAATTAGAAAACAAACTTCTACTTTCAGTATATTTCCAGGTTGGTTGTAGAGATTCACACAAACCCTATCCTCAAACTTCCAAATTGGTGTGAATTGATGTTGTCAGATTATGTGTTGAAGGGTGGATTTATAGAGAGGAGTTTATGTAGGGAATAGTGGGTGACTAGTTTGGAGGAGTGGGTAAGTGTTTGATTGTTGTGAGGAGATGGGAAGTAATGTGCAAGGTCGTGGGTTAATGTTGTGAAGGAGTGGGATTGTAGGAAGTTGAAGTGTAATGAGATTGGGATATCATGTCTGCATATTGTAACTATCGTAACCTCTTTTCAAATTCTGGACACCCAAGCCCCCGGTTTTACTTTAAAGGGCAAGCCCCCCTTATTCTTATTTAACCCCAAGCCACCACTTGGGTCTTACACTGGAAGGGCAAGTTGACTCACTGCTAGATCTGCTTATGCCTCTTGACCCAAGCCCCAGCTTGCTCAATGTTCTTTGAAAGGCAAACCCCAACTTGCTAGTGGATTGTTAATGCCTCTTGACCCCAAGCCCCAACTTGCTTTTTGTTCTTGGAGGCGCAAGCCCCGACTTGCTAGTGTTCTGCTAAGGCATCTTAGTCTGTTATTGCACTATAGTTTTCCTCTTCCTTGCCTCCTTAGTGCATCCCATAGCTTCTTGAGTACCTGATCAACATTAAAGCATACCTATCAGTAGAAATTGAGCCACTTCAAGCATGGAGGATATGATTATTTAGATATCAAATATACTTTAAATACTATTTGATGAATTAACATGATTATATTCTAGACCAAATATTATTCTAAACTACCATCTCACTAGCATGGATAAAATTACTTAAGAAAAGAAAAAGAAAGAAAAAGAATAATAAGAAAAATAAAAATTGGGTTTCCTCCCAGTTAGCGCTTGATTTTAAGTCGTTCAGCCTGACTACCCCCTGTTTATGGTGCGTCTGCAAGTGTGATAACAATGACGTCCATGTTAGACTTGCCACCCCAATAGTGTTTTAATCTGTGACTGTTGACCTTAAAAGTTTTTAAAGGATTTAGACTATAGAGTTCAACGGCGCCATGAGAGAACACCCTTTTTATTGTAAATGGTACTAACCATCTTGACTTAAGCTTGCCTGGGAACAATCTCAATCGTGAGTTGAACAACATGACTAATTGCCTTGGCACGAATGTTCTTTGCATAATTTTCTGGTCGTGCCATCTCTTGACCTTTTCCTTGTATGACTTGGAGTTCTCGTAGGCTTGAAGACGAAATTCGTCGAGCTCATTTAATTGCAGTAATCGCTTTTCCCCTACAGCTGCTTGATCAAAATTGAGTTTTTGAATCGCCCAATAAGCCTTATGTTGTAACTCGACCGGTAAGTGACAAGCCTTTCCGTATAGTAGTTGATATGGTGACATCTCGATCGGTGTTTTATACGCAGTCCGGTAGGCCCATAATGCATCATCCAACCTGAGCGACCAATCCTTTCGATTCGGGTTCACCACTTTTTCCAAGATTCTCTTTACTTCCTTGTTTGAGACCTCAGCTTGTCCACTAGTTTGGGGATGATACGCTGTAGCTACCTTATGGTTGACCCCATACTTTTCCAATAGAGTTGTGAATGACTTGTTGCAAAAGTGACTACCTTTGTCACTGATAATTGCTCTTGGCATGCCAAACCTTGTGAAAATGTTCTTTGTAGGAAGCTGAGGACCACCTTGGCATCGTTTGATGGTAATGCTGCAGCTTCAACCCACTTTGATACGTAGTCCACTACAAGTAGAATATACTGATTGTTCAGCGATGAAGGGAATGGCCCCATGAAATCAATGCCCCATACATCAAAAATTTCAACTTCAAGAATCATTTGTAGAGGCATCTCATTCCGTTTTGAAATGTTTCCCACCCTTTGACATCTATCACATGTTTTAACAAAATGATGGGCGTCCTTGAATAGTATAGGCCAAAAAAACCCAGATTGTAATACCTTCGCTGCTGTCCCCTCACTCCCATAATGTCCGCCATACGCAGATGAGTGACACTCATGCAGATTGTTCTTCACTTCACTTTAGGGCACACACCTTCTAATCATCTTGTCGGCGCACTGTTTGAACAAGTAAAACTCATCCCACATGTACCATTTCACGTCATGAAGAAACTTCTTTTTCTGTTGTCTTATGAGATCAGGTGGAAGTACGTTGCTCACAAGATAATTCGCATAATTAGCATACCAAGGAAATTTTGCATTTATTCCAAATAGTTGTTCATCCGGGAATGATTCATTAATTTCACACTTGTCCTCTTTCAATTTCCCTTAGTTTTTCAGCCTAGACAAGTGATCGACTACCTGATTCTCCGTCCCCTTTCTATCTTTTATTTCTAGATCAAACTCTTAAAGTAGGAGAATCCATCGGATCAGGCGTGGCTTAACATCTTTTTTCGCAATTAGGTACCGAATAGCCGAATGGTCCATGTAGACTATCACCTTAGTTCCAATCAAGTATGCTCATAATTTGTCAAACGAATACACCACTGCAAGAAATTCCTTCTCCGTAGTTGTATAATTCATTTGAGTCTTTGTGAGCATTTTGCTTGCATAATATATAGCGTGAAATATCTTCTCTCGGTGTTGACCCAACACAGCCCCAACCGCGTAGTCGCTTGCATCACCCATCAGCTCGAAAGGCATACTCCAATCCGGTGCGACGATTACGGGGGTTGTAGTCAACTTCTTTTTCAACAACTCAAAAGCTGACTTGAAACTTTCGTCAAAAATGAAAATAGTATCCTTCTCTAATAGACTGTATAGAGGCTTGGCAATTTTTGAGAAGTCCTTTATAAATCTCCTGTAGAACCCAGCGTGTCCCAAAAAACTTCTAATACCTTTAACTGAGCTCGGTGGAAGTAATTTCTCGATTGTTTCCAACTTCGCTTTTTCGACCTCCAATCCTTGAGCCGATACCTTGTGGCCCAAAATTATGCCCTCAATAATGAAGTGGAATTTTTTCTAGTTAAGCACGAGGTTCGTATCCTTGCAGCGCTGTAATACCATTACCAAATTTCCTAGGCAAGTATCAAAGTTATCCCAATAGACAGAAAAGTCGTCCATGAAGACCTCAACATTTTTCTCCACCATGTCTGAGAAAATGGCCATCATGCACCGTTGGAAAGTTGCAGGTGCATTGCATAACCCGAATGACATCCTCCTGAATGCAAATGTGCCATAAGGGCATGTGAATGTTGTCTTTTCTTGATCCTCCGGAGCGATGACTATCTGGTTATAGCCCGAGTACCCATCCAATAAACAGTAATATTCATGTCCCGCCAATCTATCCAACATTTGATCAATAAAGGGCAGCGGGAAATGGTCTTTTCGGGTTGCCTTGTTCAATTTTCTATAATCCATGCAAACCCTCCAACCTGTCACTATTCTAGTTGGTATTAACTCGTTGTCCTCATTCTGCACCATAGTCATTCCTCCTTTTTTTGGCACGCACTGGACTGGACTAACCCACTTACTGTCAGAAATCAGATAGATGATACCGGCATCCAACCACTTTAAATTTTCTTTTTCACAACTTCTTTCATAATAGGGTTAAGTTGTCGTTGTTGCTCCACCGTTGGTTTTGCTTCATCTTTCACCAGAATTTTGTGCATGCAAAATGAAGGGCTAATTCCCTTTATGTCTGCAATTGTCCACCCAATCGCTGATTTGTGTTCCCTAAGCACCCTCAGCAACTTCTCTTCCTGCAATTCATTAAGTGAAGTAGAAATAATCATAGGTAGAGAATTTGAATTGCTTAAATACGCATACCTGAGGTGTTTAGGGAGTGGCTTAAGTTCTAACTTTGGTGGCTCTTCCAATGATGGTATCAGTTTTTCTGCGGCTACTTCCTCTATGTACAATGGTTCAAACGGTGTTCTGAATCTGGAAACTCGTGTCAATGAGTCTAGCATCTGTAAGTAATCCATAAATTCCGGGTCGTCGACCTCTTCATCACCCAATAAAGTTGTTTCTAATGGATTGTTGACCAAACTCTTGCTCATATCTTGACTGACGAGTTGCTTAATTAAATCCATCCGAAAACATTCTTCCTCATCCGTAGGGAATTTCATGTCCTTGAACACATTAAATTTGATTTCTTGATCTTGGACCCTCATAGTAAGTTCTCCTTTTTGTACGCCTATGAGTGTCTTGCCCATGACCAAGAATGGTCTCCCTAGGATAATCGGTATGTTCTTGTCCTCCTCAAAATCCAGAATAATAAAGTTCGTGGGGAATATAAACTTATCCACCTTAATCAAAATGTCCTCTACTATGCCTCTTGGATATGTGACTGACCTATCCGCCAACTGCAATAAAATATTCGTAGGCCTTGGCACGGGCAAACCCAATTCTGTGTATACTGACAATGACATAAGGTTTACACTCGTCCCCAAATCATATAGAGACTTGCTAAAATGCATATTCCCGATCGTGCATAGAATTGTGAAACTCCCCGGGTCTTTAAGTTTTGGTGGTAATTTCTACTGTAATACTGCACTATACTCCTCTGTAAGTGTAATTGTCTCAAAATCTTCCCATTTCTTCTTCCTTGACAGCATCCCTTTCATAAATTTTGCGTAGCTCGGCATTTGCTCTAGGGCTTCTCCAAATGGAATATTAATCTGGAGTTTCTTGAACACCTCCAAACACTTTGCAAATTGCTTGTCTAATTTTTGTTTTTGGACCCTCTACTGAAATGGTGGTGGTGGATAAACAATTGGCTTATTGTTTAGCTTTGTTTCCTCACTCTGCTTATCATCACCCTTGTTTTCTACAATCACGTTCCTATCGTCAACTTTTTCATCTGGAGTTACTGAATTTTCTGCATTAGTACCCTCGGAATGTTTTCCACTCCGCAATGTAATTGTCTGACACTGTTCATGGCTACCCTTTGGATTTCTCTCTGTATCGCTTGGTAGGGTCCCTTGTGGCCTGTTATTTAATGCTAAGGCAATTTTTCCTATCTGATTCTCCAAGTTCTTGATGGCTATTGCTTGATTTTTCATCGCTGCCTCATTATTAATCATGTACTTCGACACCACTTCCTCAAAATTTGATTTCTTTTCCTGATGCTGAACTGGTTGTTGGTGATTCTAAAATCCTGGGGGATATTACTATCGTGGAGCTTGATTTTGCTGGTTATTGCTCCACGAGAAATTCGGATGATTCCAATTCCCTTAATTATATGTGTTCTGATATGTATTATGTGGAATTCTGTTATAGTTGCCCACAAACTGCACAGATGCTGGATTAATCGTGCATTGATCCGTCTGGTGCTCTCCCGCACACAACTCACATATAACTGCCACTTTCTGTGCTTCTTGTGCTTGTACCCCCGTCATAGAATCCAACTTCTTCGAAACTGCAGAAATCTTTGCTTGTATAGCTGTCACACCATCCACTTCTAACACCCCAGCTGCCTTTGTCTGTGTCATTCTAGCCGTGGGCCACTGGTAGTTATTTGCCGCCATGGTTTTAATCAAATCGTAAGCTTCCTCGTAACTCTTAGCCATGAATGCTCCGCCCGACGCTGCATCAATACTCGTTCTAAGATTCCCATGTAGTCCATTATAAAAGGTGTTCATTTGTAGCCACTTGGGCAATCCATGATGTGGGTATTTTCTGAGCAATTCTTTGTATCTCTCCCATGCCTCATATAATTACTCCCCATGTTGCTGTTCAAACATCGTTATCTCGTTCCTCATCTTTGTAGTTTTTGCCGGTGGAAAGAATTTGACGAGGAATTCTGAGCTAAATCCTCCCATGTAGTTATCGAACCGGATGGTAGAGAATGCAACTAACTCTTCGCCTTGTCCCGTAAAATGAATGGGAACAAGCGAAGTCTCACCGCCTCATCCGACTCTCTATTTTACCTAAAGGTGTCGCAAATCTCCAGAAAGCTGACTAAATGTTCATTCGGATCGTCATTTGCCAATCCCCCAAACTGAACTGAATTCTGAATCATTTGAATCATCCCAGGTTTGATTTCAAATGTATTTGAAGCTATTGTGGGCCTGGTGATGCTTGACTGCAGTTCAGTCACCTTGGGTCTGGCGAAGTCCCTTAACGCTTTTCGATCTTCAGCTGCCATTTCTTCTTCTTTCTCAGATGTTTCAAACTCTTTCCTCGTTTCCTTGATCCACTTACTTAACCTCTGAAACCTTTTCTCAATGTCGCCCTCCAAATGCAGCAAGTCTGGATTTTTGGACCGAGTTTACATAAACTGCTTTAAACACCTGAAATAAGAGGAACAAAACGAAAAAAATAAAATGTTTAAGTAAAACTGGATTAATTAAACTGATATTTTAAAAATATTAAGATCTATACTAAATTAGTACCTGACAATGGTGCCAAAAACTTGTTATGTAAAATCTATATATGCACAACACGCAAGTATACGTGGTCAACAAGTAATAAAGTGATGAGTAGAGTATCGTTCCCACATAGACAATTTAGTAAGAAACTAAACTTCACAATTATCAATTTCCTATTAATCCTAATTTTATTAAACTATCCAATTCAATGATTAAAAATTATAAAAAATAAATTAAAAACAACTAAACTACCACAAACCAATCACCAATATCAAAATCTAGAATTTCAAACAGTTAATGGAGAATTAGACTTATGATTTCATCCTAAGCTTCACTCTGATTTTAACACCTTTATTCCAATTCAATTCACAATCCCAGTTTATTAATCAAGAACACGAACGTAGTATTAACCACCTCTTGATGCACTAATACCGTATTAACGTAAATCCACAATTAAGATAGAAACACGTTAAACACCTTAATCAACTAACTCACTATATCTCTATGTGAATTACAATTAAAGAATGTTTAAGAATAAGTTCTCTATCCGATTACATGCGATGTCAAGAATATCTCTACCTTAACATTCATCAAGATTCTGCTATTCACAAAATTCATGAACACATGCTATATGAACTAGGTCTTGATTTGAATATCCTCTCTCGATTCCAAACAAATATACAAAGAATTATTGATCAGGCAATTTATAGATTCCAGCTCAAATCAATATAGATAAACTGGAAATAGCTTATTAAATTGGAAATCAAAGTTTACAAAATCATAGATTCACTCAAAGATCCATCATAAGCCTAAAAAGTGAATTAGTTCATCATAAACGAAATAAACACTGAATAAATCATGGAAATCATTCTATCAATTACAAATAATAGCCTAAGCCGAAGAATATTGAAAAACACCCTTCACGTAGCCCTAAAATTGCAATCGTCTCGAAAATCTCCTTGAAATACTCCTCCAATGCTTGCTTAGAAAAAATAAGAATAATCTTCGTAATTTGCCTTGTGTGTTTTCAATTCCATTGTTTGTTGTTAATTATATACTTCAACATGTATTCTGATTACAATTCCATGCCAATATGAGTCCCAATTCATCACCATCACTTAAGCTCCACGTTTGTAGCATTAGAAACCAACTAGGAGATCCTTCTATTCCCGTGCCTAAGCCCCAACTTGGGTATTTCCTTTGTAATAGCAAGCCCCGGCTTGCTAGGCTGCTGTAAATCATCCCAGGACCCCAAGCCCCGGCTTTCTTGCAAGGCCAAAAAGAGCAAGCCCCAGCTTGCTATGCTACTATAAATCTACTGCACTGTCCTCTGCTAGAACTGCCATAACTTTTAAACCGAGAGGATTTACGGGGCCTGCCACCTTTCAAATCAAAGCTATCGGCGAGCTCTACAACTTTCATTCTTCACGTTTTGAGAAATAACGAACGGATGAAGGTAAAAATTGGAGTGGAAGTAGTTGCTGTGTAAATGACAAACATAACAACTCTTAGCTTTGTCTTCGTTGATAAAGAGGCCATAATCTCACATCCGAAATTTTGATTGGAATGATTTAAGATGTTCCGGAAAGCTAAGAAGAAGTTCTACAACATAGTCCAAGTTCCACGCCAAGAACATAGAATAAACATAAAATGAACATGAAGGCCCGAACGATATCCAGAATTGCTTTTCCTTACGTTTTCATACCAATAGTTGCTCACTCAGCTTCCAAACATATAATCTACAAAATGAAAACAAAATGCATGAAAAGTAACTAAGAAACACGAGATTAAGCAAATAATTCAAATAATAGATACTAGATAAGTAGGTATAAAACCTACTTATCAGGGCCGATCATGGTGGGACCCACCGGTGGTGAAGGAAAGTGTTGCTAATAGCAATAAAAATCACCATTGAGTGCTGGCGTTAGGAATGTTAATTCTGGGGAAAATAGAGGGTGGGATAATTGGGATAATTTTGATGAAGGAGGATTTAGATCGGAATTAGATATGAGGCAAAATCAGTCTGTGGCCGATTTTAGGAGCGGCGAAGGTGTTTCGACGAGGTCTAAATTGACCCAATATATTTTTTCTCGAGCCCAATTGGAGGCTTGGGCAGATGACTAAAACCCTAGTCTGTTGATCGATTTGCTTTTCTCAGACCATATTCGCCTGAATCATTGAGCAATTTGTGATTCTTAGAGCTAGGGTTTTTTCGATCTGACTTTAGGGCTTGCTTTCTCAGACCTTGTTTACTACTTTAATCGACGATGTTATTATTTTTGAAGCTTTTGATTTGTTTAATTTTAATTAATGTATAGATTGTGACCATTTTTCCCTTTATTATATCAAAATTGTTTAATCAATAAATAAAATACTATTTTCTCATTACAACTCAGCTGACTAATGGCCTACCTAGTTAGCCACGTCAGTAATTTCTGACGTGGCATGCTCAATTTGTTGGAATTGAAAAAAATTAATAGTTCAATCATTTAATTGACAAAATTGAAAGGTGAATCACCAAAGTGGAATATGGCCTATACTTTAGGGTAGTAATTTTTATTTAAGCCTTAATAAAATAATTAATTTTAAATATAAAGTGTTGCTAAAGACTACCTATAGCGTCATAACCGTCGCTATAGGTGTTCTTCATGTTCTTCATCAAACCCAGATCTTCATAGACAGTGATCGAGGGTTCTACTTTGACCAAGAATAATTCCTAATTTGTGATGTTTCTGGACATGGTTTTGGTCAAATCTTGTAGTGCTAATGTTAGACTACATGATCCAATAACAAACATGACCAAACAACATAGCACGAACGAGAGCTGAGCATGAAAAGTGGCTGTCAGAGCTGTTCTTCATTTTCTGGGTTACCCAAAAATGAAGAACAATTCGACTGGCCATATTTGGGCTTCCACAACTTACATTCCATGTGTTGTTTTTGTGATTTAAAAGTTGTAGTTTGTAGCCAACATGTAAAGGTACAGATTCATTACAAAACACCAATACAACAACAAGAGAATCGTGAGATCTAGGCCGGTCAAACCCTGTCAGAGGCAATGTTCATCTGTTTTCTGGAAATTCCAAAAAATAGTTTTCGTGACCTTTTAGACAACTTTGACTAGCCATTACCTTCACCCTGATTGATTCTTAGGAGATTTTAAGGCATAAATATGTAGTCCATATACCAAAATAGAAACTAGATACAACAACAAACACAGATCAACAAAAACATGAAAGATCCGGGCCCATGAACTAGCTGTCAGAGCTTTCTAGGCAAGTTCATGGTTTCCGAGATTTCACTTGGTCATGGTCGGTCAACCGACTTTAACCATCAATAAAATGAAATCTGTACATACTTTAGACTTGATTCAAGTTTCAGAGTAAAATTCACATGACATACTACATGATCAAATATTTAAACAACAAAAACACATAACATACTGAGATCTATGGGACCTGACATTTGGTTGTCAGACCATATTTCTCAATTTTTCCAGATTTGCAAAAACATCAAATTTGAGCCTATAGATGTTATGGATCTAACATCTATCAACCCAGATCATCTATGTACACTATAAACAACATGTTTTAACATAAACACACAACATTTATCATAGGATCAAAGATCAGATTTGGTTCTAGGGTTTATACCTCTTATGAACAATGTCGTGATCTAGGGTTCTTGATCTGTTTAGGGTGTTCTAAGAACTTGATAAGGGACTGAAATGCTTGCTAAATTCGTAGGTTTAGAGAGAGAGAGAGAGGGTCTTGGTGAGGAGTTTGTGTATAAATGAGGCTAACTAATTAAATTTCTCTCTCTTGATCTTATATATAACACATGGTTCAATGAATTTGTGATGCAAAGTGGCTGATTGTTGAGATATTTGAGCATGTAATGATATCTAGAGTTGTTGAACAACTTAAATATTGGCAAGATATACAAGTAACCTAATAAAGAATTTCAAAAGGGCTTTTTGGACATTTGAATTATAAATTTAATGGCAAATTTATAAACCTGGCAAACCCTTAGGGTTTGATCCTTAGGGTTTAACCCTAAGGTTTAGCACAAAGATTTGTAGGATTTCTAATTAGAAAAAAAAATGAAATTTAAAGTTTCTAAAAATATAAATTAGGGGTCCCTAATTAGATTAGGTTTACTAGTTTTATAAACTTGAAATATAGCTTAAGAATTTACTAATTAGCATTAAGATGACTAAATTAGCGATTAAGGTTTTCGTTTTAGCATTTTGGGTTCCTAATATGACGATTAGGGTTATAAATTCATAATTAGGGTTTTCTAAATAATAAATAGAATCTTCCCTAATTATCATTAAGCTTAATAATTTAATAATTAAGGTTTTAGTTTAGTAATTAGGGTTTCTAATTACTAATTAAGATTTCCAACTAATTAGGGTTTCTAAATATCAGTTAGAATTTTCCCTAATTAACAATAAATTTCTAAAGTACCCATAAATTATCACATAACACAATTTCTGACAAATCTTAAACTCCAGTTTGAGTTTCAAATTAGGGTTTAATCAATTAACGCTAATTAAGATTTGATCATGATACAACATAATTGACTAACCATTGCCAGTCCACATACATACAGAGTAAAACCCCAAATTTTACAAATAAATATTTATTTTTCTCGAAATATTTTTTTGAATATTATGGTGTGGATTTGATATAATGTTATAGTTGTGGGTAATATTTATAAATTTTGCAAAGTAAGTAAGTTGTTATATAATATTCGATTGGTCGGGGAATATTCGTTTTAACAGGAAATATTCGTACGACGACACAATCATTGGTGGACCCTACAACGGAATTATTGTTGGATTGAGAAAACGACAAAAATATTTTTATGAAAATAACGGCGGAAGTTTTACCGTTAACTGTTGAAACATCCGGTGTTAAAAGTACAGTAATACGCGTGGTTACACAGTAGCACATAGTATTTATTATTGATGCTTACGTGAGAAGTCACTCAGTTTTGTTCAATTATTGCTACAGTAATTGTTGCATAGTATCTCACGTTATTTGATTCAATTATTGTCGATATTTTATATATTTTTAAATCAATAATTGAGATGACAGAGTTATTAATATTATTATTTGCAATATTAACGATGTCTAGAAGTTCTGCCAAGGAGAGGTTTGGTCACCTAATTGCGCGCCAATAGGGAGGAATCCTAATTGGAAAGCCCCCTCTTTCTTGGGAACGACCTGAGCGATTAATATTGTGAATTATAATAATGATGATAAATGTTGTTAAATATATTGAGGTGCTTTTTTTATGAAGTCACAGATGTTTATATATATATATTATATAAATTTTGTTTTATTAGTATTATTAATGTAATAAAATAGAAAAGCTTTTTATATAAAACATAATACTTTTTTAAAGTTATTCGTTTTATTAGATTATAAATAGAATATATTATTTTTTATTTATAAGATTTTGTTTTATTAGAATATTTTATTAATACTGCATAGTAAATCAATATGGACCGTCCGTTTAAAAGTAAATCAATATGGACCGTTCATGAATTAGTTACTATTCAGTCCGTTCTCCTATAAATAGAAGCTCATTCTTTCATTATTTCTTACTAATTAACTGAAACTCTAGAGAGAGAAACTATAGAGAAAAAGAAGAAAAGTATTCTGCTGCTTCACTACTCCTATGTCTAGTTTCTTCTAATGTAAGGAGTATTATTTCATTTGTATTCATGAAGAGAATTATTTTCTTTCAATACTCGTAAGGGATATTATTTCTTTCATATTCATGAAGAGAACTTCTGTTATTCTATTATTTATTATTTTATTGGAATAACCTGTATACGTGGACTACCCTATACTTGGTGAAATTCTTCTATTATTCCATTCCTTTTTATTCAATTAGAATAACCTGTATATGCGAAGTACAACATACATGGTGAAATTCTTCTGTTATTCCATTCCTTATTATTACATTGGAATAACTTTTATATATCTAAATACCGCATACATGGTGAAATTCTTACATTATTCCATTCTTTATTATTACATTGGGAATAACACATGCATGCGATTTATCGCATGCATGGTGAATTCTTCTGTTATTCCATTCATTATTATTTTGTTGGAATAACCTGTCTATGTGCATTACCACATGCATGGTGAATGATCCTTTGTATTCATTCCTTATTAAATTGTGGAAATGATATGTATACATGGATTACCGCATGGTGGGTGAAAATCCATTTACAGTTTCATAAATTTTCTGACCCTTAAAAATTCTGGGAAAATTTGAAATGATAATTTGATGAGTTTTCTATATTGTGTCCAAAGATGGCGATTTTTGGATGTATAGATTAAGAGTTATGGATTTTATGGAAAAAGACTATTTTAAACGTAAACCCTTATAACTCCTTGTAATTAACTCCAAAATTGGTGAAATTTTTATTGGGAGTACATGTATATAACAGGAGTATACCCTGTAAATTTGGGAATTTTTGGAAAAAAGTACAATTTTTGATAAATGTCTAAATATTCGGCAGTTTTGGCCATATGAAAAATAGTAAATGAATTTTAAAAATTTTGAGAAAAATATATATTCAATATGGGACTATATTCTATTAAATCCCAGAAAAGAAATATTTTTGGGACTGATTTGGTATTTTTCATGAAAATGAACTAGTTATAAGTAAATGAATTAAATATGTTATATGAAGTAACAAAATTGGAAAATAAGATTTTATGGCTTGGGAATCCTGTATAGGGTATATGCATATTTTTGATTAGGGATTTGATCATTGGTGATGAAATTTTATGAGTATGGCATTTTTGAATGATTAAATGCATTATTTGGTAAAGTGTAAATAATTGAAATAAATTGTTTATAAGCTTAAGAAGTGATTAAAATATTGTTATAATATTAATAATATTAGATTATGAGTTTATTAAGTGATTGATAATATTTGGATAAATTTAAAGTCTTTAATATTTATCCTTGTTTTCGTTTTATTAATGCTTATATCATTGTCATCATCCTCATGCTTATATTGTGATGAAAGTCATCTTTGGCTTATGTGCATAGATGGACTTGGTATGATTATTGTTCGTTGATTTCACAATCAAAGCAAACGTGCAAGTATACACGGTCAACAAGGAATACAGTGATAAGATAGAGTGTCGATCACACAGAGAATTCTAATTAATAAATTCCAACTACTAGCACTATATCAATTCAATTTTATTTAAACAACCAATAATTATGATTTTTAGAATTAAGAAAACTAAATTGAACAATTAAAAGAGATAAGTCTAAAAGAAATCAAATAAACAAAACTAAAATTTGATTGAATTCAGGTAAATAAGGATTAAGACTCCAATTTCCCCAATTATGAACTATAAATCAATGATCCAATTATCCCAATTACTATGTCTACTAAATTGTTAACATGAATTCTCAAGTGCCAAAAGTCCTTTTCCAAGTGATCAATTGCCTTCTATTTAATCCAGATTAATCTTGCTATATTCCTATGCAAAACAATTAAATTAAACTCTTTTCAATCCCAATTCCTTATGTGTACATGCGGTGAACAGATATTTCCATTCAATTCACAAACCTAATTATTCATTGTGCAAATAACTAAGTCACATGTCATCATGCCCAGTTCTAACCCTAGAATTCCTCTTTCAATTCCTTCTAGAGTAACAAGGTAATTATTGGCCAGATAATTAATCAATCAGCACAAAGCAAGATGAACAATTCACTTCAACATAAATAATTAGAATAAATCAAATAATTAATTCATAGCCATAAAAGGTTCAATTGGAATCTTAATTAAAGAAATTAGTTCATAACGAAAATTAAAACCAATAATATTTGAAAAATCATCCTTAATAAATTACACAAATTGAAAGAATAAAGAAGAAGAGAAAAACTCCAAGTGAAAATCTTCAGATTCTCCTCTTGCTCCTTGATCAGCCTTCAATTGTGTAGATTAGTGCCCTACTCCAATAGAAATAATCCTTATATACTTCACTTGTCCAACCACAATCCATTTCTAACTCAAATTGCCAAATAACCACCACTTTAATGCAAGTCAGCCGCCTAGTCAACGCACGCGCCTTGGTCAACTAAATTTCTTCCCAGTATACTTGCTACCGGGATTATCTTCAGTTATAAGCGCCCCAATTTGGTATCTTGAAAGTGACTATTATGCCCCTTTTCAGCTCAAATTCTCCCAAGTGTTCTTATAGCTCCCAAATCTGTAATATAACATTAATACACAGTAAAAACAAATCTAAATGCTTTGAGAATACAATAAATTAAGTCCAAATATATCCAATTCAGAGGTATATTACCCAATCATCAAATACCCCCAAACTTAAATCATTGCATGTCCTCAAGCAACACAACACAACACAAAACAATACGACAAACTAAACACCATACAAATACAAACTAACTATACGTTCTTAATTCCAGCAATCTAATAGCACACATATAATCATAGGCCTCAGAAAAATCACAAAAACATGCTAATACATCATCTTACTACAGCTCAATAATATCCCAACAATCAATGAATCTAAATCTGTTATTACTGATATTGTGAGTGTGTGTTCAATAACTAGCTAAACAATGAAAAGAAAAATATGAAAGATAATAAATTTCTTAATAGGCATCATACAACTTAAACTTAAGAACTCATCAAATAAACTCGATTCAACTGAAATTAAACAATCACCAAGGTCCAGGGGTCAAAATGGAATACTTATGCTTTTTATTATACGGGGGCGTTTTGCTGTTTTCCTGCTTTATCATATTGTTTTTTTTTCTTCTTTCTTTTTTTTTCTCATGACTATGCATTGTCTTATTCCCTTAGGCTTTTTAGTGTTACCTTAACGAGCTTTCGACCAACGACTCCCAAGCCATTAAGACCTTAGGGCGCTAGGTGTAGAGACAATCCCCTTGGGCTTACTTACTCAAGTAATAAAGGCCACAAAACTAGACAAGCGTGCCACCGTGTTTATTATTATTATTATTATTTTTAAGCTTATATACTCCAAATATGTTTCCCCCAAACTTGAGTTTATGTCTAAATTCAGTCTTCACTAGCTATTCAAATTGTTCCTTCATTTCACTAGCATTCATCCTCTAGAACTCTATTATCTATCCATTTAAACTATCATAGCCAACATGGTCATTTTTCAAAACGTGCTATCCTTATAATATCAGAGTCAAACAGATGAAGATTTAAATCATACCAAGAAAATTTTATCACTAGCTTAACAATCCTTACTAGACTTGTTCCTGCAATTTTAAACTCATCATTGGCCCCGAACATACATATTATCAAAGGCTGGAATTAACATGCAATCCTAAATGCAACATTTAACCAACAGTAAACATCCAAATTATCCACAAACTATTGACAATAACAACCTACTAATGCAAATAAAACTAAACTAAATACCCCCAAACTTATCTAGAGTAATGTCCTCCTGCGAAAGATAAAACAATATAAAGCAGAGGACTTCCCTTACGAGCTTATTCCTCGGGTGGAGCATCCTCATCCTCGCTCATCTCATGATCAGAAGGGGGAACACAGGCAGAATTAGAGCGTTGGAGGCGGCTAAGAGTAATGCCTAGAAATACGATTAGGCGTGCATGGCATTTTGAGCAGTAATTTGGTCGAACATATATTTCTGATCCCCGGCAACGGCCCCAAAAACTTGTTAGTTGATTTCATAATCAAAGCAAACGTGCAAGTATACACAGTCAACAAGTAATAGAGTGATAAGATAGAGTGTCGATCCCACAAAAAATTCTAATTAATAAATTCCAACTACTAGCACTATATCAATTTAATTTTATTTAAACAACCAATAATTGTGATTTTTAGAATTAAGAAAACTAATTTGAACAATTAAAAGAGATAAGTCTAAAAGAAATCAAATAAACAAAACTAAAATTTGATTGAATTCAGGTAAATAAGGATTAAGACTACAATATCCCCAATTATGAACTATAAATCAATTATCCAAGTATCCCAATTACTATGTCTACTGAATTGTTAACAAGAATTCTCAAGTACCAAAAGTCTTTTTCCAAGTGATGAATTGCCTTCTATTTAATCTAGATTAATCTTGCTATATTCCTATGCAAAACAATTGAATTAAACTCTTTTCAATCCCAATTCCTTATGTGTTACATGCGGTGAACAAATATTTCCATTCAATTCACAAACCTAATTATTCTTTGTGCAAATAACTAAGTCACATGTCGTCATCATGCCAGATTCTAACCCTAGAATTCCTCTTTCAATTCCTTCTAGAGTAACAAGGTAATTATTGGCCAGATAATTAATCAATCAGCACAAAGCAAGATGAACAATTCACTTCAACATAAATAATTGGAATAAATCAAATAATTAATTCATAGCCATAAAAGGTTCAATTGGAATCTTAATTAAAGAAATTAGTTCATAACGAAAATTAAAACCAACAATATTTGAAAAATCATCCTTAATAAATTACACAAATTGAAAGAATAAAGAAGAAGAGAAAAAACTCAAAGTGAAAATCTTCAGATTCTCCTCTTCCTCCTTGATCAACCTTCAATTGTGTAGATTAGTGCCCTACTCCAATAGAAATGATCCTTATATACTTCAGTTGTCTAACCATAATCCATTTCCAACTCAAATTACCAAATAACCACCACTTTAATGCAAGTAAGCCGCCTAGTCAACGCACGCGCCTTGGTCAACTAAATTTCCACCCCAGCGCCCCGGCGCTGGGATTAGTACTGGTTATAGCGCCCCAACGCTAGTATGCAGAAAGTGACTATTATGCCCCTTTTCAGCTTAAATTCCCCCAAGTGTTCTTATAGCTCCCAAATCTGCAATATAACACTAATACACAGTAAAAACAAATCTAAATGCTTTGAGAATACAATAAATTAAGTCCAAATATATCCAAATCAGGGGTATATTACCCAATCATCAATTATGACCAGGGATCATTCGATATAATCATGACCTGTAATATTGTAAATGATGTGGTAAAAGTCCTCAGTGGCCTGTAGTGCATTGATGGACAATTTTTGGTATGATTATAACCAGGGATTATTCGGTATAGTCATGACCATTGATGATTTAATGAATATCCTTGGCCCGTAGTGCAGGCATGACTCGATGATGTGCTTTATTTATTAAGCTGAGTCTCAGTGATAAAAGTGATGAAAACCTTTTTAAATCATAGAAGATAGTAGATTTTATTCTCTACTTGACTATTCTAATGGATTGCTTATCCCGTTGCAGTTAAACTTGACGTCTATTGTATTTTATCAGTTTAATATTATTGAAGACTAATGATAATTTATTATGCATTATCGTGGTCATAATATTTCTTACTGGGCTAGTTGAGCTCACCCTTTCTTTCATTGTTCTCTTCAGGAAATGAGAATATAGCTGGGACTAGTCGGGGAACAGAGTGACCGTCCAGATGATAGCATTAGTAGTCCTCACTATTCTACGAAATAGTGTGATAATAAATGTATTGAGGACTTATTTTGAGTTTGAATACTGTCTAAAAGATAATATTTGTATTAAAACTCATAGCTCATGTTGTATATTTAAGGTTGTATTTGTATTCTGTACCATGTAATTGGCGACTCAGAATAGGTGATGTATACCTATTTTGGGGGCGTCACATACAGTACATATTTATAGCACTGAAATAAAAATAATATTATATTATTATTCTCATTCATTGGTCAAAATCCAAAATTAGGGTTTGGATTCCATATCTGATTTACCTTGCATAAATAGCATTATTAATTAAGTTAATAAATAATTAACTTAAATAATCTGAACAATTCATATAATAAAATATTATTATAATAATTCTAATAATCATTTCATATATTATTTAAATAATATAATAATTATATTTTCATGAAAATAATTAATAAAAACATTTCTATTATAAAATTAATTATTATAAATATATAATTTATAATAATTAATAATTCTAAATAAAATTATTTGTAATTATTCATGTAATAAATATATTTTATTTATCACATACATATATATCCACATTATCTTGGCACATATTCCCTATATTTATAAAATAATAATAAAAAAATTTATTTGCAAAATTTCTGATTTATTTATATAGGAAATCTTGGGTTATTACAACTTCCATTCTGAGAATTTCACGAATTCAACGATTATCGTCTAATCGTGTGAATTCCGACAAAACTTCGTTACTAACGATTTGTTCATGAATCCAAATGGATTCAATTCATTAACTAGACATCTCAACCTACATATTATAACAACTTATTTTTAAGTTATGTTTTGGCTTATTCTTCATAAGTTTATAACTTAACAAATTATAAACTACTAGATTTCATTCCTTGTGACTTATTATTGGTTTAAGTCCTTTAAGCAACATTCTTACATATTTTCAATCATACTAACTTCTTAAGGTAAACATATAAGTAGTTTATATATGTTCATCATAAGCTCATAACTTATTTAGGTTTATCTTACTTATTCATGACTTATTCGGCTTAAGTCCATTGTTTATTCACTTATTATGATTCTTAACATACATGACCATCACTTCTCTATCATGCTATCATGGAAGAGATGGAAAATTATTGGACAAGAGTCTTACCCTTGATGAACTAGTTCTTATCTTCTTCTTGAAAATCTAACAATGGATGTTTTGACTTATATGTGCTTATTCTCTCTAACACTTAAGTTGCTTTATAAAGGAAAGTTGTTGGATAATTGAACAAACAAATAATGAAATCCAACTTGCTATTTATAGGATTTCTAAAGTTAGGGCAAATAGGTCATTAAGACATCCACCTCATTTACTAACCTCCTTACTATTCCATTCTTAACAACTAAGTAAACTTGCTAGCCACACTAATTACTTCGCCACCACATAAAGTTCTTGGTCACCAAGTTCATCCATGGGTTGCCCCATGGATCAAGCTTTACCCATTGGATCATTAATTGGGCTTAGGTCAAATTAACTTAAATTAACTTTGGGCTTGCATTAATAAACACTTGGGCTTGCACCTTAATTCTTATTGGATTACTCAATTGTTTACACAATCCTACTAGTCCATGCCATTTAATTAAAAACCTTATCACATATACTATACATATAATTCTCGTATTCTAACTTGTATATCAATTCATATTATACGGAATACCATCATTTCCATATACTCGCATAATACTTCGTATCATACTCGTATACACTATCTCGCACAATACATACGTATCATACGATCTTTACATTATTTTCTTAATGCTTGATATTCCTAACATTATCTAATTAAGTCCGCATGAAAAATATTGCGTTTTCCATACTTAGATTATTATTACATAATCCATATCACCTTGATATTATAATGTTACGTATTTCTCGGAAGTTCAAAAATAATTCCCGAGCAGAAATCGATGAATAGTGTTTTTTAGAGAATTTCTCGGAAAGCTTTTATTTTCGTCTTAGAAACTCAAACACTTTAATTCCTTCACGTTGTTAAAATACTATGACTTTCTGATGTTTCTAGGTTATAGAACGACATTCATCTTACTAACACATAATAATAATAGATAATATTATTTTATTCATTATAAAAGTATTTACAAAAGGTTCGATTTTCTGGGGCGTTACACTCTCTCCCCCTTATAAGGATTCTGTCCCCAGAATCTAGCTATATAAAAAAAATTACACAAACAAGTGAGGGTAATTCTTTTTCATTTTTTCTTCAAGTTCCCACGTTGCTTCTTCTACATATCGGTTCTTCCATAACACATTCACGGAAGGTATGACTTTGTTCCGCCGAACTTGTTCTTTTCTATCAATGATTTAAATTGGCGTCTCTTCGTACGTTAAGTCCTTCTCGAAATGAAAAGGCTCATATTCTATCACGTGTTTATAATCTGGCTTATAAGGATGCAATACCGATACGTGAAACACGTTATGTATTCCTTCTAAATCTGGAGGTAATGCTTCCATGTAAGCTACCTCACCTACCCGTTTTAACACTTCAAAAGGTCTTATAAACCTTGGACTTAACTTTCCCTTCTTTCTTAAGAGTATCTTTCCTTTCCAGGGAGATACCTTTAAAAATACGTACGAGCCTACTTTAAATTCTCTATTTTCTCGATGCGTGTCTGTAAATTTATTCTATCTGTCTTGAGCTGCTATTAGACGCATCCGTATTAGCTTCAGTATATCCGCTGTTTGCTGCACCAATTCTGGTCCTAGCATTCGGCGTTCTCCTACCTCATCCCAATATAATAGTGTTCTTCATTTCCTTCTGTACAAAGCTTCGTAAGGCGTCATACCTATGCTTGCATGATAACTATTGTTATACACAAACTCTGCTAATGGTAGATGATCATCCCAACTACCCTTGAAATCCATGACGCAAGATCTCAACATATCTTCTAACGTCTGAATTGTTCTCTCGCTCTGTCCATCAGTTTGTGGATGATACGCCGTACTCAGCTTCAACTGCGTTCCCAATTGCTCCTATAGACTTCTCCAAAAGTTCGATCTGAATCGTGGATCACGATCTGACACAATCAAAACTGGTACTCCATATCTGGAAATTATTTCCTTAACATAAAGTTTAGCTAATTAGTCTAACTTATTCTTGACCCTAATTGACAAAAAGTGAGCCGACTTCGTCAACTGGTCCACTATTACCCAAATTGCATAATACCCTTTCGTTGTAGTCGGAAGTCCCACCACAAAATCCATCGTGATATTCTCTCACTTCTACTCTGGAATTTCCAATTATTGTAACAAGCCACTTGGTCGTTGATGTTCGGCCTTAATTTTCTGGCAAGTCAAGCACCTACTCACATACTCAGTTATTTCTCTCTTCATGTTCGGCCACCAAAAACTCTGTCGAAGGTCGTGATACATCTTAGTACTACCAGGATGAATCGAAAACCTCAAACTATGAGCCTCTTGTAATACCTGCTCCTTTAATTCCGTCTCATTCGGAACCCAAATTCTTCCTTCAAATCTTAATAATCCCTCATTATCAAGACTGTACTTAGTATCTTTTTCATTGGTTAGCCGCTCCTTTACCCATTCACACTCAACAGTTTTGAGCTGCACCCCTTTGACTCTTTCTACGATAGTAGGTTGAATCTCTATCGCAAACAATATTTGTTCCGATTCTCTTGGTAACTTCACTTCTATTTCCATCCTAGCCATCTCTGTTATTAACTCAGTTCGAGCCATTAACATAGACAACTTCTCCCGACCCTTCCTACTTAAGGTGTCGACAACTACATTGGCTTTTCCAGTGTGATACAGGATTTCATAGTCGTAATCCTTTATCAACTCCAGCCATCACCTCTATCTCATATTCAACTCCTTCTGTGTGAAGATATATTTTAGACTCTTATGGTTTGTGTATATCTCACATTTTTCTCCGTAAAGATAATGTCTACATATCTTTAAGGCAAAAACTACTGCGGTCAGTTCCAGATCATGAGTAGGGTAAACTTTCTTATAATCCTTCAACTGCCTTGATGCATACGCAATGACCTTGCCATGCTGCATGAGTACACAACCCAGTCCTCTATGCGAAGCATCTATATAAACTAAGAAATTTCCTGTGTGATTGGGTAATGACAAAACAGGTGCTTCACTCAACCTTTTCTTCAGTTCTTGAAAACTGTCTTCACATTTATCCGTCCACACGTATTTCAACATCTTCCTTATTAAGTTAGTCAATGGAGTAACTATCTTTGAAAAATCCTAGATGAATCTCCGATAGTATCCCGCTAACCCTAAGAAACTCCGCACCTCAGTTGGCATTTTCGGTTGTTCCCAATTCATCACGACTTCCACCTTCACTGGATCTACTGAAATCCTCTCATGGTCAACGACATGACCTAAAAACTGTACCTTTTCTAACCAAAATTCACACTTAGTGAACTTCGCATACAACTTCTCCTTCCTTAGTGTCTCCAACACTAATCTTAGGTGTTCAGTATGATCTTCCAACGTCTTAGAATAGACTAGAATATCATCGATAAACACTATAACGAACTTGTCCAAATATTGTTCGAACACTCTGTTCATCATATCAACAAATGCAGCTGGTGCATTAGTCAATCCAAATGACATCACCAGAAACTCGTAATGACCATAACGAGTCTTGAATGCTGTCTTTGGTACATCCTCCTTTCTAACCTTCAACTGATGATACCCCATCCTTAAATCTATTTTAAAAAAATACTTATCCCCTTTCAACTGATCAAAGAGATCATCGATCCTGGGCAATGGGTATTTATTCTTTATCGTTAACTTGTTCAACTCTCTATAGTCTATACAAAGTCTTAACGATCCATTCTTCTTCTTGACAAACAGTACCGGTTTTCCCTACGATGAAACACTCGGTTGAATGTACTTCATGTCCAACAGTTCTTGTAACTGTACCATTAACTCCTTCATTTCCACTGACGCTATACAATACGGTGCCCTGAAAACTGGTGCCGCTCCTGGCGTAATATCTATTACAAACTCGGTCTCCCTATCCGGTGGAAGACCCGACAATTCACTTGGGAATATATCCGCTAATTCTTTAACTATAGGTATTTGTTCCATGGTTGCTACCACTCTCTGGGTATCAACAACATGACACAAATAACCTACACATCCATTCCTCAGTAATTTCCTAGTTTGTGTCATGGTAAGACAACACGAACGTCCCGATGATTTATTCTCGTAAAATACTACCTGAGGTTGTCTTAACGTTTTAATGTTCACACATTTCTTCTGACAATCTATAATTGCCCCATGGTTAACCAACTAATTCATTCCAAGAATTACATCGAATTCTCCTAACTTTATCGCTACCAAATCTACCGATAATTTACAACCCCGTATGTCTACATAACAACTCCTATGAACATCTTCAATAGGAATTATTTCTTCGTTTGCTACCTTAATATTTAAAGGTATGGGCAACTTTTCGGGAAGTAATCCTAATAGTCTAGCAAAATCACATGCTATAAATGAACATGTAGCACCCAAGTCAAACAGTACGCAAGAATTTAGGTCGTTGATCGAAATAATACCTGTGACTACGTCCCTTGATGCAACTACATCTTGGATTATCATGTTAAAGGTACGGCCCATTGGTCTACCCGGCTGCGCTAGACCACTAATAGCTAACTTACCGCTATTAGTGCCCTAATTCCCGTCCGTCCCCTTCTTCGGGCAGTTCTTTGTTATGTGGTCAGATGACCCACACACAAAGCACTCGTGGTTCTTCTTTGGACTTGGATAGTTAGGCGAAATGTGCCCCTCCTATCCACAATTGTAGCATACGACCTTCCCCTTGAGATAGACTCCCAAATGAGTCTTCCCACAGGTCTTGCAGGCCTCCATCCTCCTTTTTGGGTCTCCTTGGTTCACTCCGGTATTCCCAGAGTTAACCATCTTCCGTTTATATCCTTCTCCAATCCCACTTGCTCCTTCGACCTTCAGTCTCCCATCCACTTTCCCTTTATTCTTCTTATCTTTGTGGTACTGGCTTAGAGCCTCGCTACCACCTTTGGCGATTATCTCCTTCTCTAAAATGGTCCCAAATGAAGTACTTTGGAACATAAATATACGGTTATAGAGCCAGGGTTTCAAGCCCTGCCATCGCGCCTTTCTACCCTCGATGTCTACTTGGTGTGGAGCAAATCTCGCCAATTCATTAAACTTGGTAGTATATTGGGGAACAATCATGTCCCCTTGTTTTAAGTCCAAAAATTCCATCTCCATTCTCCCTTGCATACTCGTGGGAAATTAGTTCTCGAAGAATATCTCCTTGAACCTCACCCACGTCAAATTCTCGATCCTGACCCTAACCTGATTGGCCTCCCACTAAAAGTTGGCCTCTCGCTTCATCATGTAGGTTGCGAAGGCAACCTTCTTGGCTTCATCGACATTTACTATCCCAAATGCCTTCTCGATTTCTTTCACCCACGTTTGGGCTTCGATAGGGTCCGTAGTTCCTTTGAACTCTGGCGGACTGACACTTTTGAAATCCTTGAAGGTAGTAGCTCGTGCTACTCCCAGATTTACGGGGATATTAGCCCCATTTCTATTAAACGCGGCTGTTAATAAATTAACAAATTCTTGCATTGGGTTAATCGGACCTCCTTCCGGTTGATTTACGTTAACGCCTTGGTTTCGTTGCCCTCTTCTTGGTGGCATTTTGCTGTTACAATAAACAACACATTTCGTTATTATTCCTTTCCTGATAGTTAGTTATTATTAACATTAAACAATAACTCCAACATGTTAGTATATATACTTTGTGGTTTTAATGATGACAATGTTTATATGGGCTAAATTGATTTTATATTGGCTTATAATTTTATTGAGTCATGTTAATCAAATATTTTCATGCATATTAATATAATAGTTTGCATGGGTTATTGCATGGGTTAATATTACACTAGCCCACAAAAGTTAATGCAGTTTGGAGTAAGTAAATCAAGTTGGTTTATTTTTGTCTCATGCTTTCTATGTTTAAATATAAATCTATTTTGTTATGGAAACATATTCAAATATGAATTGAATTATTTTAAGGAGATTGAAAATCTGGTGTTGGATTTATAACAGGTTTGTACATTTGGAATTTATATTTAATCTATTTATTATTCCTTAAGTATTTCGAGGTTATATCCTTCCAATATATATATATATATATATATATATATATATATATATTGTGTTATCAATTTACTTGTCTTGGAGATGTTTTAGGAATTGGTATTATTAAGAATTCTTATTCAAAAGTTGGTACATCAGTTATTTTTGGAGTCTTGCTAACATCAGTTGCTATTTTAAAGGAAACTTGTTAACAGTCAGTTGGACTCTTTCAACTAGTATTTGGATTTTATTTGACTTCTTCATAGCTGTACTTCTTTATCTACTGAGGTTGTTATTGGTAACATTCATCTCTTATTTCAAATAAAAAGTTATAGCCACTGCGGGATAAATTGGAACGTTACATAGCCGTTGCTCTCTTCTTTATATATACTGTTTGCTCGGCTTCATGTCGGTACAAGACTACTGAACAGAAACTCTTCAATCTATCCAAGATACAAATCATCATATCAATATTTTAGTCTTGGTTTACAGTGTTCTTGTATTTCTTATTTCAATATCTATTGTAAACATAGTACAAGTCTAGGTTGGCTTGGGGTTTTTATTTTAGTAATATTCAGTCTGTACAATGAAGCTATCAAAGTCTCAGAGGTGAGAGCTATTGCAGAGGTGCAAAGGGGGCAGAGGTGTCTAATCGATCGTCGTTGTAACAGGGAGTTATTTACTTTGTAATTGCTGAGTATTATTTTAATAAAGTGAATCTCCAATCCTAGTTGGGATTGGACGTGGATTAGGCTAATAAACTAGAGGATAGGGGCTGAACCACGTAAAAAATCTCGGTGTGATTTACTTTTCTTGTGTTTCTGTTTTTAAGCTTTATATTCTGCATATTTTGGTTTTAATTGAAAAATTTTATACTAATACAGACATGTATTAGCTGTCTGTTTTTAGCAGTCTAAGAACATAACTAATACGGACAGGGTTAGACTGTCCGATTATAGCCTGCTATAGTAAACTTTAAAAATTTGCCACTGTAGATCACTTCTATGTATTTACACCTATTCACCCCCCTCTAGGTGTGCTTTATTACATAATTTCATTTGGTATCAGACCAAGGCTCTACTAATATTGATGTTTGTAGGTCTTAGGTAAAGATCCTAAGGCACACCTCAATTTTCAAGAAGGTCAATCCACAAGCCGACCACCTTTGTTGCTCGTAAGTGAAAACTTCAACTTTTGGAAGTTTAGAATGATGATTTATCTCAAACGAGCCCCATGGGAATGGTGGGTTATTGAAAATGGCCCTGTCATTCCAAGACATGATGATGGAAAACCGAAGACTCTCTTGGAAATGGATTCAAATGAATTATACATGGTATCCTACGACTCCAAAGCCATGAACACGCTGCTAAGTGGGATGATTCAAGCTGAAATTGACAAAGTTTCTGCATACACAACTGCTAAAGAAATATGGGATACAATCATCATGAGCCATGAGGGAACTACAAAGGTAAAAGAAGTCAAATTAAGTATGTTAATGCAAGAATATGAACTTTTTAGGTTAGAGAATAATGAATCCATCAAAGAAGCTCAAGCTAGATTCCTCACTCTTATGAACTCTCTAAGCGTGCTTGGCCAGAAAATTGATCAAAGGGAGATAAATAGAAAGATACTTAGAGTCATGCCCAAACGGTTTTCACCAAAAGTTACAACTCTTCAAGACTTAACTACAATCAGTACGATGGAAACTCTAACTTTGTTTGGAGAACTTGAAGAATTCAAAAATCAAATAAAGAGGTATGATAAAGAAGATGAAGGACCTAAAAGGAAGACCTTAGCTCTTCAAGTTGAAAGCTACATAGAAGGTGATGATGAAGACTCCAATGAAGAAATAGCTATGATGTCCCGAAAATTGAGAGCTGATTAGAAAGAAGAATAAATCAAAGTTTCAAGGCAAGACATTCAACAACAAGAAAGACGCCAAGCAAAAGCCACAAGAAGATACCTGTTTTGAATGTGGAAGGCCCGAACATTTCAAGAGAGACTGCTTCCAATTAAAAAGGAAGAACAAAGCAAGCAATTCAAAAGGAAAGGCATTAATGATATGGAGCGATGATGAGTCCAATCATGAAGAGCAAGAAGATGAAACTGCTCAATTTTGTTTCACTGGATTATGCAATCAAGAATCATTTGAGGTAAATTATGAACCTGGTGATATTGTAACGACCCTCATGGTGCTTCAACCACAACACCTCACAATGGTACTATCGGCCACACCACAAAATAAGCGGCGTCCCCTACGGAGAGTATGGCTTTCTTGCATCCCCATAAATGTGAAGTCACCAGCGAGAGGCTCGGGGCTCTTTACTTATGGCTCTGATACCAACTGTAACGACCCCAAAATAGGTCCATTCCATCCAAAACATTCTGAGTCGCCAAATACATGGTACAGAAATAACTACAACTTTATTACAACAATTGTCGTGCAAAATACAACAACACATATGCTGTGAGTTTGGATACAAATATATACCAACTGTAGCACGTCACAATGGCACCTTACATAAAGGTATAGTCAAAAACTGTTTTAGAAATTAGAATCTTTGGGAAGTGCTCAAGGAAACCTTCGTACATGGGAGGCCATGCTTTTAGGTTATTGTAGATATCATATGGCCACATAATTATCCTTGGTTGACCCAATAGACCCCAAAGAAAAACGAGAAGATTACTATCATATTCTTCCCAATGGCGAGTCTTCTCTTGACATATCATTATCTCCACTGTCTCTAATTGGGTATTATACTCCAAACAAACACCAAGATTATATAGGTAGTGCTTGTAAATATACTCAGCAAGTGGATGAGCACAACCATGTCTTATGATGACACGAGGTTGTATGTCATTAGACATCTTGTATGATAGTGGCAAAAACACCCTTCCAAGTTAAATTCACCTCACCCTCAACATCTATAGACCACCATTCTATTCCCTCGCTATCCCCTGCTCGACCCAGCTACACTTTTATTACCTGAAAGGAATTGTGAAACAAAAGGGTGAGCACAACTAGCTCAGTAAAGAATATCATGACTAAAGATAAATAAATTATCAATAGTCTTCATCAGTAATAAATCAGAGATTTAGAACATATGGTAGATGATAAAACTTTTCAACCATAGTTGCAGCGGAATGAGCAATCCATTAAAAGAGTCAAATAGACCATAAAATCTATTATCTTCTCCATGTTAAAAGTCCACCAATAATGTTTTATCCCTGTAACATCAATCAACAATTCCTGTCCACAATCACATGTATAACTCATAATCATAATTGTAGTTCTAAATTCCTCTTCTTATACAGGACGAAGATAATTTCATCACCTGTCTTTACCTGAAACATCAAAGATCATGGTTATACCAAATCACAGTTCCTGTTCATAATCATACTAATAAATTCATCTTTGCACCACTACCAAAGATATTCATCATCAGATTCATCTTTGCACTACATGCCAAAGATATTCAACAACAAGTCATCTTTGCATTACGAGCCAAAGATATTCATCAATAATTCATCTTTGCAGACTACAAAGCTAAAGATATTCAACAACAGTCATCTTTGCATTACGAGCAAAAAGATATTCATCAATAATTCATCTTTGCACTACAATGCTAAGATATTCATCAACAAGTCATCTTTGCACTACTGAGCCAAAGATATTCATATATCAAAGAAATATATAATCATTTCGGAAGTTATAGAACAATAATTATAACCGTGTTGATCAATTCACCTTTGCACTTAAGCTAAAAATATTCAATTGTAAATTCAATGGTCATGATCATACCGATCAACAATTCAACTTTTACACCATCGGCCAAAGAGAACCTATGGTCACGATCATACCAATAATCTACCCATCTTTACACTCAAGTCAAAGAGAAATATTATCATTAGGGTTATAAGAATGTTATATAAAAACAATATAATCAAAACATGATTTTAATTTCAAGAGTAAGATTCATAAATCAACGATAATTTGGTGGAGAAGAAACCAATTTGTCGTGAATAGTACTCCCGATTAAATACATAGTAACCGTGTATACATGCGTAGTAAACCTCGACACTAAAAGATAAAGTTTCATAATAAAATTCATATCCATATTTATAACACCTTAATCCAAATGTTATAAATCACTTAGAAATCTCATAATCTAATATTATTAATATTATAATAATATTTTAATCATTTCTTAAACTTATAAATAATTTAATCCAATTATTTACACTTTAATAATTAATGCATTTAATCATCTAAAATGCCAAACTCAAAAGATTTCATCATCATTAACCAAAACCCTCATAAAAATCAGATATATCTCATATATGATTCTCAAGCCAATAAATCATATTTTTCAATTTTCTTACTTCACATAACATATTTAATTCATTTACTCATAACTAGAACATTTTCATAAAAATACCAAATCAGTTCCAAAAATATTTCTTTTCTGGGATTTAGCATAACATAGTCCCATATTGAACATATATTTTCTCAAAATTTTGAAAATTCATTTACTATTTTTCATATGGCCAAAACCACCGAATATTTAAATATTTATCATAAATTATACTTTTATCCAATAATTCTGAAATTTTACGGTATCTTGATATTATATAGATGTACTTCCAATAAAAATTTCATCAATTTTGGAGTTAATCACAAGGAGTTATAAGCGGTTACTTTTAAAATAGTATTTTCTCATAAAATCCATAACTCCTAATCTATACATCCAAAAATCGCCATTTTTGGACACAATCTACAAAAATCATCAAAATATCATTTCAATTTTTTCCAGAATTTTTGAAGGTTCAGAAAAATTTCGAAACTAAAAAACATAATAACCCTTAAAAATCCCTTACTATCCCTTACTTCAAAAAAGCGAAAGATTACCATTTGGAATAACGCTGAACGAACTTGCACCGTATAGCAATACTCAAAGTATACTCAAAATACTCACAAGAATACGCTCAATAATATAGAGAGAGAAAACTTCAGTTTCTGGTGTGATTTTCAATTCTAACCTAAGCACCCTATTTATAGGAAAATACTTAGAACACCAAAGCAGAAAATTGAATATAATATTAATATAATTATACAAATTTTCCTTAGCCCACCTTTTGGTCAAAAACACCAGCCACACATGTTAATGATGTCCAAAAAAATACAAAAAACGTTTTTCTAACAAAAATAATTTAAACTCCAAAAATCAATTCACACCCGATATACCGAAACTTCAATAATTCACAATAAATAGCTCTTTTATCAGAAAATTCGAATCTCGCGTATTTTTATAGGAAATTCAATTCTCTACAACTTTGCAGAAGAAAGTTTTTCCAAATTCCAAATAGAATTTGACCGAAATCTACAAACGGTCGATTTTACAGTCTATAATCAATTTTCGGTCAAGAAATGGATCCACCAACACAAAAAACATGTGTTAAACAATTAATGCCACAAAAATACTCTTCCTCCTCATATACTCATATATCCCACATTCATTATAAAAATATCACCGTTAATATATTATTAAAATAATATATTTAAATGAATTATTTTATCGAAAAAGATAAAATATTAATTTTCAACAATTGTCACATTAAAATTTTCTCCATCTATATCCACATAAAATCAATATTTTCCTCATCATATAAATCAATAATTAATTATTCACAAATAATATTACAGAATCACAAGATCTTGGCAACCGTGCCGTTCCCAGAAAGAGGGGCTTTCAATAAGGATCTCTCCTTCTTGGCCGCAATTAGGTGACCAAACCTCTCCTTAGAGCAGAACTTTCTAGGCATTGCCAATAATGTTATCCAAGAATATTATTCAGATAATATGAATTATTGTCTCAGATAATGGAAAAATATCGTCGTGACAATTATTGAAACAACAATAATATAAAATATCAACGTAACAATTATTGAATCAATAAAATAAAATATTGAGCAAGAATTATCGTAACAATTATTGAGTAATGCCTTCTTACGAAAAAAAATTATCATGCTTCATGAATAGTACTCGTGAATAGTAACTCGTGAATAGTAACTCATGAATAGTAACTCGTGAATAGTAACTCATGAATAGTAATTAAAAAAAAAATTGAATACTTTTATTTCATAAAATTCGGGGTCTTACAATCTCCCCTCCTTATGAAATTTCGTCCCCGAAATTTACGTACCTGGTATTTCAAAGAGTTGAGAATACCTTTTTTCATTTTGATTCTATCTCCCCGTCATCATGATTTCTCCATTGCTCATCTCATGTATTTGAGATATCATTCTAGAATATGACTTGAAAACAAGGGTTAATTTAACAAATTAACATATCACATAATATCCCGATATTATGGTCGACCAACAAATAAGCTTAGGTAGGACACACTAGCGAAGGATTTACTCATCTCTCCCTCTTAGTTCTAATCCCGATCTCCGCCGGAGATCATATCCCTAAGCTCGATACCAAATGTAACCCTCATGGTGCTTCAACCATAAGACTCTCACAATGGTACCTATCGGTTTGCCACCATAAAATGGCGTCCCCTACGGAGAGAGTCCGGCTTGCATGCATCCCCATAAATGAGGAAGTCACCAAATGAGAGGCTCCGGGGCTCTTTACTTATGGCTCTAATACCAATATAATTGACCCCAAAATAGGTCCATTCCATCCAACCCATTACGAGTCGCCAAATACATGGTACAAAAATAACTACAACTTTATTATAACAATTGTCGTGCAAAATACAACAACACATATCTTTGTGAGTTTGGATACAAATATATACCAATCAGTATGTACGTCCACAATGACACCTTACATAAAGGTATAGTCAAAAGCTGTTTTAGAAATTAGAATCTTTGGGAAGTTCTCAAGGAAACCTTCGTATACGTGGGAGGCCATGCTTTTAGGTTATGGTAGATATCATATGGCCACAGAATTATCCTTGGTTGACCCAATAGACCCCAAAGAAAAACGAGAAGATTACTATCATATTCTTCCCAATGGCGAGTCTTCTCTTGACATATCATTATCTCCACTGTCTCTAATTGGGTATTATACTCCAAACAAACACCAAGATTATATAGGTAATGCTTGTAAATATACTCAGCAAGTGGATGAGCACAACCATGCCTTATGATGACACGAGGTTGTATGTCATTAGACATCTTGTATGATAGTGGCAAAAACACCCTTCCAAGTTAAATTCACCTCACCCTCAACATCTATAGACCACCATTCTATTCCCTCGCTATCCCCCGCTCGACCCAGCTACATTTTTATTACCTGAAAGGAATTGTGAAACAAAAGGGTGAGCACAACTAGCTCAGTAAAGAATATCATGACTAAAGATAAATAAATTATCAATAGTCTTCATCAGTAATAAATCAGAGATTTAGAACATATGGTAGATGATAAAACTTTTTAACCATAGTTGCAGCGGAATGAGCAATCCATTAAAAGAGTCAAATAGACCATAAAATCTATTATCTTCTCCATGTTAAAAGTCCACCAACAATGTTTTATCCCTGTAACATCAATCAACAATTCCTGTCCACAATCACATGTATAACTCATAATCATAATTGTAGTTCTAAATTCCTCTTCTTATCCGGGATTTAAGATAATTTCATCACTGTCTTACCGAAACATCAAAGATCATGGTTATACCAAATCACGTTCCATTCATAATCATACTAATAAATTCATCTTTGCACCACGGCCAAAGATATTCATCAACAGTTCATCTTTGCACTACATGCCAAAGATATTCAACAACAAGTCATCTTTGCATTACGAGCCAAAGATATTCATCAATAATTCATCTTTGCACTACAGGCTAAAGATATTCAACAACAGGTCATCTTTGCATTACGAGAAAAAGATATTCATCAATAATTCATCATTGCACTCCAGGCTAAGATATTCATCAACAAGTCATCTTTGCACTACTAGCCAAAGATATTCATATATCAAAGAAATATATAATCATTTCAGAAGTTATATAACAATAATTATAACCATGTTGATCAATTCACCTTTGCACTTAAGCTAAAAAATATTCAATTGTAAATTCAATGGTCATGATCATACCAGTCAACAATTCAACTTTTGCACTCATCGGCCAAAGAGAACCTATGGTCATGATCATACCAATAATCTATCCATCTTTACACTCAAGTCAAAGAGAAATATTATCATTAGGGTTATAAGAATGTTATATAAAAACAATATAATCAAAATATGGTTTTAATTTCAAGAGTAAGATTCATAAATCAACGATAATTTGGTGAGAGAAGAAACCAATTTGTCAT